>LR738715.1:425396074-425499500 GCA_902687465.1 Secale cereale | reverse complement strand
CCCAGAAGGCACAAGGGATCGTCATGATTAAAGAGACAAGAGATGACCGAGTCAACGCCAGCTACCAGGAGGCACCTTCACCCCATCACCTCAGCAGGCGAGAAGTTGTTGAAGATTCTCCAGGCTCAACCCGGATCATTCATCAAGCAACTACAAGGGACATGGCAACACCTGAGGAAGCTCAGAAGACTGCACAAGGCACAAGTCACGACACTGAGTCCGAGAACCCCTAGGGTAGGATGAGTCGTGTACCCCCTATGCGCAGTCGAGTCCACATGATGGTTCGGATAGAACCGTGATTGTGTGTTGTTTGCTTTTATTCGTTTGTGTTTTGATATAAGTCGCACTTTTGCCCAGGCAACAAGTGCATGGCTATATCACCTCCCTTGCCTTGTTTCTTTTGTTTCTGCCTTTTTGCACCTGTTTGTTACACCTGCACTATAGAGCCCCCTCTAGGCATTTCCCTCCTCTACGCTGCTTCTTCCCTCTATTCTCTCTCTCCCCAATTGAAGACCCGCAAGACAAGATGCACCAAGGATCCTACCTCGACAGCCAACTGGCACTGAAGACTTCTGCTACAACCCCCGTGACCAAGTGCAACCCGTAGAGTTATGTTTAACTCTCCAGACCAGTAACCCCATTCCTAGACCCTTTGAGACTTCCCGAGACACTCCAGCACGAATCCTTAACCATGTGCCTAACCCATGGTAAAGCGAGAGAACCTGTTAAGCCTTTGTAACCTTGCACAACACTGGGTTCGTAAAGGAGCTAGTGGACTCGATGAGTGAGCACATTTTTCATCCTGACATAGCACGAGGTCTGACGATGCCATAGATAGACCAGTTCGAGGATGTTGGACAGACGACTTGGTGGATTATATCAGTAACTTCGAGGAATTATCTGAGACCTTGATGGATTATGAGGTTTTCATACTGGTGGATCATGACTTTGGGGAAGTATGTAGGAGTGCCCGTTGGGCATGAGACTTGGATTTATGTAAGTGATTCTGGTCGGTATAATGCTGGATATGTCTGCATGATTCGGAGTAAGATTGGATTTAGGCCTGTGATCCTGATTATGATATCATGCTTCTCGGTGGACAATAACCTAGGAGATTGGATTATTTGTCGAAGTTGATTTAGGGATCTATATAGTCGTGATCTTGGAGTTTACTTGACCCGGATGATGGGAATTTGGTGGATTAACTATCGTGATGCATAGTCCTTCCAAGTATTTGGGTATTATAGAGACTTGAGATCTTGTGGACCACCGTAGACATTCGGATTAGTAGGATTGTTGGATTATGTGGTGATTGATGGAATTACCGGGCTATCGGAGTTGATCTATAGGAAGGAAACAAAATCTTGGAGTGGCATATGACGTGTTTCCTTAGAATAGAGATGCATTATCGTGAGCCTTGCAAGATTAGGTTGAGTGCTTGGATTGTGGAGTTTAATTTCAGCTTAGCAGCATGTATGATCTACCTTTGGATTTTAGAGGTAGACGTACATATGGATTTGGGGATTCTTAGACAAGTATAATTTTGTTAGACCGTCTCTTGAGAGTCATGAGGATATGTATGGCAATGAGTGGTGATTGGAGGTGGTCTCTGTGAGATGATGTTTTTCCGTTCGGAGTACTAGATGGAGCTATTGGCATCTCAGAAACTGTGCTTAAGGATAATATGATATAAGTTCATTCACTCACTAGAATCCTTGAAAACCCTTAAGCCCCACCGAGCCACGACCTGGTCAGATTCTGACCGCAGGGCCTTGACTTAGAGTCAGGAAGGCCTCTGCATTACTCCTCCGAGACCACCACCAATACCCCAGCTTACCTTGCGTACCCCTTAGACCTCATGAAGCTATTGGACAGGTTGGGTAACATCATCATTTGATGGCCTACTTGTCTGCCCGAAGACAAGGAGGAGACGGACAGCTGGATGGAAGACAATTGAAGACCGCCCTGAAGGAAGATCTACACCGACCATCGTCATCAAGAAGAAACTTCCGCATCGAAGACCGGGCGTATCTGCAAACCACTCCTCCTGGAGAAACCGAGCTTTTCCGTGTCGAAGGAACGCTCACACCAAGATTGTATCAAGACTTGAAGGCACGATTCTGGTGGCACGAGATGGAAAGAGAGGTTTGCAACCCATGTTGCAGAGTGTGGTGTGTGTCAAAGGGTCAAGCTGAATATCAGCGACCTGCTGGATTGCTTCAACCACTCAAGGCTTCTGAGTGGAAGTGGGATAAAGATGGAATGAACTTCGTCCCTGGATTACCAAGGTCGGATAAGAGGACGTGGCTCTATCCGGGTCATAGTTGATCATCTGACCCAGGTGGTCTATTTCATTCTTGTCAGGACCACTTATGATGGCAACCGGCCGGCAGCTCTCTACATCGACCGAATCGTAAGTCTTCACGGCGTTCCCAAGGAGATTGTGTCAGGTCGAGGAACCCAGTTCACCTCAAGGTTCTGGGAGAAGTTCCGAGAAACCTTGGGAACCAAGTATCTTTCAGCACGGCTTTCCTCCCCTAGACCGGAGGTCAGACTGAGCGAGTCAATCAGATTCTCGAAGTCATGACTCCGAGCCTGTGTCTTGACATATGGAGCCAAGTGGGAGGATTGTCCCCTTTTTGCCGGGTTCTCCTATAACAACAAGTTACCAGTCGAGCCTTCAGACGGCACCATTTGACGTGTTGTACGGACGCTGATGTCGCACACCCCTCAACTGGTCAGAGACTGGAAAAAGACTAGTCTTTGGACCGGATATTCTCCGCGCAGCGGAAGAGCAAGACCAACTAGTCGGAGAACGTTTGAAGGCAGCCAAGTCAAGACAAAAGAGCTATGCTGACACTCACCATCGGAACATAAGTTTCCATGACAGGGACCACGTATACCTGCGGGTAACTCCTCTGAAGGGAAACAAGCGTTTCCACGTCATGGGGAAGTTCGCACTAAAGTACATTGGACCCTTTGAGATCACTGCAAGTCATGTGGTAGACAGCTCCCCAGCTAGATCTACCACCTGAGATACCCTCCGTGCACCAAATCTTCCACGAGCCCCCACTCTGGAAGTACTTCTTACCTCCTAGCTAGCCCGATGCCCGCAAGGACATCGACCACCGAGCCTTTTGACAGCTAACCCAACCTAACCTATGCAAGAGACCCCTCAGCAACCTCCATCAAGGACGACCTCAAGCAAGGAGCCATACCATCAAGCACTTCAAGATTCCAAGGAGCACCGCTCGGAAGCAGAACCAACAAGAAGAAGTGAAGACTACCCCGTATCCAAGACTCCGTTTTTCTTTCCACGCCTAGTCTGGGAATCTCGGGGACGAGATTCTTGTAAGGGGGGTAGGTCTGTCACACCCTGATTTTCATATCACATTGCTTAAGCTAATTTTCATGTCAAAAATGTGGATTTGCAAAAACTTTTGAGTGTTTTTGACCTTGCTTGATTTGGCTTTTGTCTGCTGTTTGCTAGTGCTTTGAAAATCAAATAAATCCTCCAACTCTTATACTTCATCTCCTTGACCCAAAACCTTTTTCCAATGATCATGCCATGTGTATAGACCAGTATAGAATTTTCTTATAAAAATATTTTGGCCAAATGGTATTTTCTAAAATTAGTTTTCCAAAAACCCCTGAATTGAGGTTTGCACTGCAAGTACCTTATTTAGGGTGAGAAAAATCTTTCAAAAAGTTTATTTGAATCCTATTAGATATAGGACTCCTAGAAACCACAAAAGTATAATTTTAAAAGTTATTTTTATATTTTATTTAAAAGCTTTTTCTTAAGGCCAGAAATGGTCTTTAATAGGGAAAAATTATTTAAACATTTCAAAAATATTTGCCAAAATTCAGGGAGACTCATAGGACATATATTGTCCATATATAAGAGTTTCAGCACATGGTCATGTTCAAAATATTGGACAAATCCTTCCAAAACCCTTTCTGGATATTTCAAGCTTTTGAAATATTTACAAAGGAAATATTCTCCAAAAATTCCAGGGAAATTCTATCATGTCATATATGACATATTTGATGATCTTGCAAAGCCTCATGCATTGGAGATCAAGGAAACATCCTCAAACCCCTTCAAAACTATTCTGTCCATATTTGAAGTTTGAGCAACTCTACATTGCCAAACTTGTCCAAATGCTCTCAAATTTGGTGCACATGCTAGAATAGCCTAATAAGGCATCTAGACCAAGTGGCACAAGATTTGGAAAAGAGCAACTTGATCAGATCACCCCAAAACCACTTCTGTTCAAATTCAAATTTGAACAACTTTACATTGTCAACTTTTTATCTGGAGCTTCAAACTTTGTGGGCATGTTCATATCCCAAAATGATGATGCTACACTAAGTGGTACATCAAGGAGAGATGATTTGCTTGACTCAAACATGGTGAAACCATTTCTGTTCATTTCTAGGGTTCACCAAAGTTACATTGGCCACTTTGCCCAAATGAGCTCAAATTTGGTGTAGGGGCCTAATTATATGTGACATTTGATCCTGTTAAGTCCCAAGTCAATTAGAGGTCATTTGCTAGTCCAAACCCTGATCAAACACCTTCTGTTCATTTACCAAAACAAGTGGTTGAACCTCTTTTACTTTTCTCCATGGCCCCAAATTCTCCATTTGATCCTGTTATGCCTTATCTCAATTATTGGAGGATAAAAACCCCATCTTTACCCTTGTGGACAGCCACTTTCTTCTCCTCCATCACCTCCCTCCTCATCCTAGTGGTTCCCTGGAGCATCCAAAGCCACAGGCCTCTTCTTTTATACTCCCTAACACTGCTAGACATGGTTGGACACAACAGTACACGGCCAGGATAGCACAGGCCCAACCATGCCGGCCAAAGACGTGCTCTGGAGCGCGCTACAGTGCGCTCCCGCACTGTAGCCGCCCCCAATCAGCTGCCTCCGACCACCTTGGGCAGAGGGAGCGTGTCCCCCGAGGCCCCCTCGACGTCCTCAACACGCTGGATGGTCGGCCTTATCCTCCCCGTTCCCCCTCCTCTCTCCATGAGCCCGCCCGGCACGTCCATGGGCGTCGCCCACGGTGCACCGCGGCTGTAGCTATAAAAGGGTCTCCCCTCGAGCGCCCGTTGCTTCTTCTGGATCCTCCCCTTCTCCGTGCACCTCCCAGACATCCCCAACCTCCCTCCCGTGGCCTCCTACCTCCTCCATGGCCGGAGTGCCGCCGCGGCCCCCCACTGAAATTCATGCTCTCCAGCCCTCCCCTCCTCTCCTTCGAGGCCTCCGAGCTTCCTGGGAGTCTCCGCCGCCTCCCGCCCGCATCAAACCGTCCGGGGAAGCTCCGCAGCTCGATGCCCAGCGTGGAACCCATCTCGGGTCCGAGCAAGATGGCGGCCGTTCCGGGGCTTCCCAGCGTGCTCCGTCGGCGGGAACGGCACCGGCGTGTCCTCCCGAATCCAGCGGTAGTCCGAGCTCCGCCTGGGACGGCTCGTGCCGCCGGCGAGCGCCAGCGAACGGCGTCCAGAGCCCCGTCGTCCGTCGTCCAGAGGTAGACGACGACGGGTGGCAAGGGGCCACGAGGGGCCCGCACGTCAGCGGGTCGGCGCCGGGCCCGCACTGTTTAAGTGGAGGCGCCCCCGAAATTTCTGCCTTCCCCGCAGGGAAGCGTATCCCTGGTAATGCGCCTTCGGCATCGCCCTGTCATCCGCGAGGCCCAGCCGCTGGGCCGGCCCAGTGCACAGCAGCACTAAGTCTCGCCCAGTGTACAGCATAAGGGTATAATCCCTTTTCTTTTTATTTTTTTCTGTTTCCAGTAAACTTCAATAATGCCCCAAATATTCATATAAACTCCAAATGGCATGATTCAAATTTCTGGTAGCTTCTAAAATCATGCCCTATCACATGGTGCTACATGCACAATATTCCAGAAACTTTTTCTATACAAATATTTATCAAATGCCCATTTTCCACTTTCTGTGATTAACTTTAGAAAATCACAGAGAGCTCATTTTTTATCCAAATGCAGTGGTTCAAATTCCTAGATGCTTGTCATGTCCAAACTTAGTTTTGGAACATTTTTAATAATAGTTTCTGTACCCCACCAAATAATGAGCCATTTCTTTATATTTATCAGCTTTGGAAAATCCTAGGAAATTCATTTCAATTCCAAATCCATTGAAACCAACTCCTAAATGCTTCTAAAATCATGACTTGATGATGAGTACCTTTGCTCATCATTCAAGGAATTATTTCTGTATACTTTTTCCAAATCCATAAAACCCTTGATTCCATCATATTGGAATGTTCCAAATCATCCATTGATCCAACACCTATGAAACCACCTTGGTCATTTCTAATATGACCAGAGGTATCCTAGAAAAGTCCAACTCCTGTTTTTAGAGCACTTTTATGGTTGCTTTGATTGTGTTGCTTATTGTGATTGTTTCCATCGTTAGTTGACGTAATAAGCGGAGTATTCGGAGATGGACCAGAAGATCTGAAGACTCTGAAGAATAAGGCAAGCAGCCCTTTGACCATGTTCAAGAAACCCTTTTTATGCATGTCTCATAGCACCTTATTATTCAATGCATCAGAATCGTGTTGAGGTGGAAACCACTTTGGTTGCTACCATTGTTGCTTACTATTGATACTTGCATCAAACATGACCCTACCTTCCTATGAGGGTTATGTGGATGGGAGTAGTTAGGTTGCTTTAATAGTGGCTACGCAAATGGGACGGGTATATGCATGGTGACGGAGGCAGGATACTTTCAAAAGACTTTTCGAAAACCCCGTCGGGTGCCATTTATGCCCGAGGGAGATGGTGAGGTTGGTAACCACTTGATGACGAAGTGGTGTACCGAGGAAAGTGTGTGTGTTGTTTTGAAAAACGGATTGGTTTAAGTTGCGACCGTTATTCCAACCTTACATGCGCAACCACTCTACCCTTATATGGGAAAGGGCATTATTGATTACCTAGGTCGATACTAGCATGGTGCCCGCATTACTAGTGACGGGAGTGACATGAGGTCACTCTTGGGACGGGGTCGCACTTGGATAGGCGGCCATGACTGTCTTTACAGGGCACCGGACACACCGTTGGTACCCCGTGCTTGTGATATGTGATGAATTCGGAGCGAGACTCCACAAACCTTGAGATGTGAAATGTTTGGCACTGGGGTTGTTACCAATCGAGTGGACTCCATATTAGTGTCACCTAGGGAAAGATAGTGATCGGGTGCTTACCCCGGGTACTTGAGGTACCGCGGGTCGTGGATGACACGGAAGTTCCCCGGATCTAGTGGGTAAAGTGTGCAACCTCTGCAGAGTGTAAAACTATTCGAATAGCCGTGTCCACGGTCATGGACAGTTGGGTAACCGCTCTTGGGCTACGTCCAATGTTTGCGAAACCTGGTGTGTGTGTGTGAGGACACAACATGGTTCAGTGATATTGATGATGTGATTGTGAGGGAGTCACAATGAGCTTGAGCATGAGTTGATTACAACTCTTCCTTGGAAATGATGTCTGTGACCTCCTGATACTTGTTACAGACACATGCATATCCTTGTTATATGTTGATCATACTTGCACATGAAAAACTAGCTTTCCGCAAAACTACCAATTTAGTAGTAGAGCCTTGCATAATTATTCTGTTACCACACTTGGGTTGCTTGCGAGTACATTCAATGTACTCATTGGCTTGCCACTGGTTATTTTATTGGCCAGGCAGGAGAGAACAGGTTATGAAGAAGATTTCTCGGTGACGAGCATGCGAGCTAGGACGCTTCCCAGTCAGAATGCCTGTAGGGTTAAGGCAGATGGCATGGGTCCCAGTTGTCTTTGAAGATTTTCCGCTGCGATGATATACTCAAGACTTGACCATTATGGTCCTACTTGTGTAACACGGTATGTAAGGATGTAAGACTCTTGTTATTCAGCTTATGTGTGTTCAGTGAGCATTGATCTCTGGGATCACTGTACACGTGCATTCGGTGATCACGACTTATGAGTCGGGGTCCCCACATCTCCCTTCTTTACAATTCTGCAATACATCTTTAAATTCAGCATCATGCACATATTGATCTTTGATGGTCTCCAAACCAAATATTTTAAAGTCAAGTTGTGAAAGCATAGTATAACGACGAGACAATGCATCAGCAATAACATTTTCTTTTCCCTTCTTGTGTTTAATAACATAAGGGAAAGTCTCTATGAATTCAACCCATTTAGCATGTCTACGGTTCAGTTTTGCTTGACTTTTAATGTGCTTTAAAGATTCATGATCAGAATGTATAACAAATTCTTTGGGCCATAAATAATGTTGCCATGTCTCCAAAGTCCGAACAAGAGCATATAATTCCTTATCATATGTAGAATAATTCAGACTAGGCCCACTCAATTTTTCAGAAAAATATGCAACAGGTTTACCATCTTGTAATAACACACCTCCTAACCCAATTCCACTAGCATCACATTCAAGCTCAAAAGTCTTATTAAAATCAGGAAGTTGGAGTAAAGGAGCATGTGTCAACTTATCTTTCAATACCGTGAATGCTTCTTCCTGTGCTGTACCCCAAACAAAAGGCACATCCTTCTTTGTAAGCTCATTGAGAGGTGCAGCAATGGTGCTGAAATCTCTCACAAAACGCCGATAGAATCCAGCGAGGCCAAGGAAACTCCTCACGTGTGTGACCGTTTTGGGCTGCGGCCAACTCTCAATAGCTTCAATCTTGGCGTTATCAACCTCAATTCCCTGTGGAGTAACAACATAGCCAAGAAAAGAGACTCGGTCGGTGCAAAAGGTGCACTTTCCAAGGTTACCAAATAAACGTGCATCACGTAGAGCAATAAAAACAGCACGTAAATGTTCCAAATGTTCCTCCAAAGATCTGCTAAAAATCAATATATCATCAAAGTATACTACCACAAATCGTCCAATAAAAGCACGTAAAACTTCATTCATTAATCTCATGAAAGTACTAGGTGCATTAGTTAACCCAAAAGGCATGACTAACCACTCATATAATCCAAACTTAGTTTTAAATGTTGTTTTCCATTCATCTCCCAATTTCATACGAATTTGATGGTATCCACTACGCAAATCAACTTTGGAGAATATTGTAGAGCCACTCAATTCATCAAGCATATCATCTAGCCTAGGAATAGGATGACGATAACGAATAGTAATATTATTAATGGCTCTACAATCAACACACATACGCGATGTACCATCCTTTTTCGGCACTAGAATAATAGGAACAGCACAAGGACTAAGGGATTCGCGTATATAACCTTTGTCGAGTAGCTCCTGTACTTGACGCATAATCTCCTTCGTCTCTTCTGGATTGGTACGGTATGGTGCGCGGTTGGGTAGCGATGCACCGGGAATTAAGTCAATCTGATGCTCAATCCCTCGAATAGGTGGTAATCCCGGTGGCACGTCTTGTGGAAAGACGTCGGCGAACTCCTGCAAAATGTTAGTGACAACAGGAGGCAAAGAGGAAGGCACGTCCTCGAATGAAAATAATGCCTCTTTGCACACAAAACCATAGCAAACAGATTTGCTAAAATCTAGCTCATCAATATCAGATTTGGTGGCAAATAAACATGTAGTTTTCAATTTAATTTCAGAAGCAACAGTAGATGGTTTATTATTAGGCTTCATTTGTTGCTCAAATTCTTTTGCCACAATCTGATTTTCACTCTTATTTTTCTCCTGTTTTGCTTTGTTAGCTCTATTAATATCATCTTTCAAAATGGAATCAGGAGTCATAGGAAGCAAAGTAATATTTTTATCCTTATGAACAAGAGTATACTGATTGTTTCTACCATGGTGTACAGAATTTTTATCAAATTGCCATGGTCTACCAAGTAATAAGGAACATGGTTGCATAGGTACCACATCACAATCAACATAATCAGCATATGTAGAGATACTAAAATGCACACGAACAGTACGTGTTACCTTAACCTTGCCGCTGTTGTTGAACCATTGGATGTAGTAAGGATGTGGATGTGGTCTTGTGGTGAGAGATAGCTTCTCCACCATCTCCATGCTAGCCAAGTTGTTGCAACTCCCTCCATCTATGATCACGCGAACAGAACGTTCCTTCACAACTCCCTTTGTATGGAACAAATTATGCCTCTGATTTTGCTCAGCTTGTGTAACCTGCACACTCAAAACACGTTGAGCAACTAAACATTCATACCTGTCAGCATCTTCAGGAGCCATGTATTGCGTCTCATGATCAGAATCGTCTCCACCGTGTTCTTCACGTGTAATAAGAGCCAAAGTCTCCTCATCATAGTCACTAGCGGATTCATATCCACCATCCTCAGTAGCAATCATCACACGCTGAGATTTGCAATCTCTCGCAAAATGTCCTCTTCCCTTACAACGACGACATATAATATCACTGGTGTGCCCTGTTGATGCCATGGAAGAAGAAGAACTCTGTGCAGGCCCAATAGGTGTGCTCTTGGCAGATAATGGTGGTTGTGCCTGCTTCCTTGTATCACGGCTGGAGGTAACAGCTGATGGAGGTGTCGGTGCAGTAGAATGTGTGGAAGTAGAGGATGCACGCGGTGTCCATGATGAAGGTCGACCTGCAGAAAAGTTAGTCCGCGCCAATGCCTGTCGATCCTGCACTTCACGTTCAGCTTTACAAGCAAGATGGAATAAACGAGTGATATTAGTATAATCCTTATACTCTAGAATGGTCTGAATCTCTCTATTTAATCCACCCATAAAACGTGCAAGCATAGCTTCATTCTCCTCAACAATACCACATCTAATCAGGCCAGTTTGTAATTGCTGATAACATTCTTCTACAGAATTTTTTCCTTGTCTTAAGCGCTGCAGTTTTTGAAGTAATTCACGTTGATAATATGGTGGAACCCAACGAGTACGCATAGCAGTTTTCAAAGCAGTCCAAGTAGCTGGAGTAGGATATAATCTACAATGTTCAGACCACCAAACACATGCAAAACTAGTGAAAGCACAAACAGCAGCAGGAACACGTCTCTCCTCGGGATAGTTTAAACATGTAAAACGTTGTTCAGTTTGTAACTCCCAAGTAAGATATATATCAGGAACATATCTACCCTCAAATGGTGGAATATTCAATTTCAGTTTAGGAAGATGGTCATGTACCTCAGGTGGTGGTGCAGCCCTACCGTTGCGATGATATGCATGAGGACGACCTGGTGGTGGTGGTGCTGGTTGTTGAACGTAGTTCTGATTTTGGTCAACCTCGTCCTCGTAATGGTCCTCCACCTCTGCAGTAGCAGCAAGAGCTACAGAAACATCAACAGCAGCACCAGAAGCTTGACCAGTCTCAAGGGGAACACGCTGTGCTCGTCCCACTTGATTCGGAAGGCGACGTTGTTGTTGTTGTTGAAGAGGTGGGACAGATACAGCAGCCGGTGGTGGTGGAAAACGCGCAAGCAATTCAGCAAACTTGTTATCGAGCTTTGTGTCAAACGTCTTCTCCATGCCATCTATCTTATCCATGGCCTCGTCAAATCTGTTTAGCACATCTTGCACCTGTTCACTCATCATTTGCTGAAACTTATCATGAAGCTCCTTGTTCGTCAAGTTCTCCCAGTCAGTCTCGTCGACTTGTGATCCTGGCATGGTTAGCAGCAATAGAAACACACAAGAATATGATCCTACAGACTACTAATAAGTGGTGGGGGTGGCGGGTGTCACAAATCCGACAAGCAAATCTCAAATTCTTACCAGTTCTTACCCAGCAGCAGGTGGTGATCGGCAACCGTGGTAGTCAAAACTCTCAAAGCTTGGATAAAGCGATTACCAGGGAGAGTCAAACGCACGATGTAGATGTATGTGGAGCTGGGAAGGCTTATAAGATGGTAGCAAAAGTGGTCAGCAATAATCAATTCAGAGATGCAAAGTTGAATAAACGCTCAACGACGGTACTGTGCTGGTCCTAGGCTAGACCGTACTAGAGACGCGAGCCTAGAACACTAACGAAATCACGGCGCTGCACGTAATCAAGGGGAAAGCACACTCTGATTTTTTTTAGCCTCTTTTTTTTTGAGCTGCTTTTTTTTTTGCCGAAAATCACTATAATGGCGAGTGTCTCAAAACACTTCCCAAGTCAAACTAAGATGATAGGCACGAAATTTTTTTGACGAATTTTTTTTTCGGAACCAGGGCAGCGACGACGAAAAACTGCGGGAAAAAATCAGTATGGTGGCACGTGTCTCAAAAGACTCAGAAAAGCTCAAAAATAGGATAGGGAAAAATTATTTTCACCTGTCGAAATTTTGGCCTAAAAACTGCCCGGGGGTCTCCAGACTTTTTTTTTCCTTTTTTTTTGTTTTTTTTTCCGAGACCTACACAGGCAAGGAAACACAAATCCGAAACCTAGATGGATTTCGAGAACAAACCTAATATGAAAAGAACTCGGATTGGTGGTGGATATCTGGTGGTAGGATATGGCAACAGTGGTAGGTTATGGCAGCGGTGGTGGTATATGGATACGGATTGGTGGTGGTATATGGATACGGATCGGTGGTGGTATGTGGCAGTAGCGATGAAGATGTTGCGGTGGCGGCGTGACAACTTATGACCAGAACTCGAAACTCTAAAAGACTAGACGCTAAGACCAGCAACTTGACACGACGATGCAACCGCAAATTCAACAAAGCAAATACAGAAAAGATTATGCAAAGGCTCAGATTGGTTCGGATGGGATGAACTAACCCTAATTATTTTTTTTGGCTTTTTCGTGGACTGTAGGTATGAAGAACAGACTCGATCTAATCTACGAAAAACTGTAAAATCTCACCGAGCAACCTGGAAATCTGATACCACTTGATAGAGGCAAAGGTGTCCCGTCTTTCGATGAGATAGTGGCTATCGTTTGGAAGAAGTCGACTTTGACGATCCGACTACGAACGTGCGAGGATGTCGCGCCTTAGCAATCGCTAAACCAACTCCGAGAGGTTATTGACCACGCCGGAGCACGATCAACCTGACCACAAAGGTCTGTTTCCTGCAGGCAAACGAAGAACAAGCAAGAAACTGAGATTGCAATCTGGATATTGCGAATTCAAGAGGAAAGCTTTATTGATCAAGTGGGGTTCTGTGACGTCTTGGTCTGGTCGTTGAACACAAACGAAGTACGCGAAGTTGCAGCTATGGCGAACTTTTAATCTAAACAAAACCCAAAGTCTAAACGACGCCCTAAGGGCTGTATATATGAGGGAAAGAGGGGGGAATTTCGTGGCCCTTGGTGGAGGGGTCCGAAACCAACCCTAACTCTTGTTTCCCACATATACGGACTCTAAAAACAGCCTATACTCAAGTATTTCGAAATTACATGGGCCTGGCCCAATAATAAGGTGACGCAGCACCTATAATAGCCTCTGGACGAAATTTATGAAGTGGCATCTTGTATATTTCGTCCAAGGCTTCTCGCACTCATTATGGTGGCTTCAAAGTCCTGAAATCATCAATTGAAACTCCATTCTTGTTCCCCTTGCGCATGCCATCATCTCCATGCTTGATCTTGCTCCAATGTTCATCCTTCTTGTCCAAGCTAGGCCCTTCATTTGTAAGCAAGACAAATGTATCCAATTTAGGCAGCATCATATTCTCATGAACATTAGATTCATTACCAAGAAACGAAAGTACCTGGTAATTTAATTGGCGTGCGTGAGCTCTAGTAATTGGTCCTGTATATGTGTCAGTTGGAGCTGTGGGTGTAACCTTGTTAGTGATGTCCTCATCACTCATGATACCATAGATGATGTAGGGTGGAACCCTAATCAGCAGATCTTTCACGATTCGAGGATATCCCACGACGATCACGGAGAACACAAGGAGGAAATGGAGGAAAACACGAGGGAAAACGTTCAAATCAACACAAATATGATCACACAAGGGTTAGATCCGCGATACACATCAAGATACATGATCCATAGTCAACAACGGTGGTACTAAGGTAGTCTTCTCCCGGAGGAGGTCTTGGGTATCCCTTGGGATCTTCTCCGATGTGGAGGCCTTGAATCCGAGGTGGATCTTCTCCGAAGAGGCCGTGGTCTCGTGGAGAGGAACCACAAAGGTCTATGAATGAGCTATCCAAAAAGCTAACCCTAAACGATGGGGAGAAAGGAGTTTATATAGTGTACAGAGCGAAGGGGTACACGGGCCACGGCCCAAGGGATGCGCGCAGGCATTCAGGGGCCGGACGTCCGGGCGACGGGCCGGATGTCCGGGGCTTCATGGGGCGCCGGATGTCCGGGGCGAGGGGCCGGATGTCCGGGCTGGAGGGGTCGAGTCTCGGATGTCCTCTGTAGAGTGGCGCCGGATTTCCGGGCCTGAGGCCGGATGTCCGGGCCTTGCATGGCCGGATGTCCGGGGCCTGGCCGGACGTCCGGGCCCTATAGCTTCGACCGCTGGTGGCCTTCTGTAGATGATTGTCCCGGGGCCGGATGTCCGGGCTAGGGGGTCGGATGTCCGGGGCCTGGAGCCTTCTTCAGCCCTTCTCGATGCAACACCTCGTCCGTGAACTTGGGGACTTGTCCATCTTCACACACATCTCCAATGTGGTCTTCTTCACACCTGAGCACACAAAAAACATTCGTCTGAGGTAGCAACCATGTCTCGCAAGATTCATATGGAAGTAGGGCTAGGAGCGATGTCACCTCGGTCTCGAGAGCTCTAGCACGAGCACGTGTCATTGGTCCTTGAGGCACTTGACGACGTGAAGGAGGGTCCATGGGGATGACCTCGGGATGCTCCGCATCAAAGGGTCCTTCTTGGACTTCCTGATAGAGGCAAAGGTGTCCCGTCTTTCGATGAGATGGTGGCTATCGTTTTGGAGGAAGTTGACTTTGACGATCCGACTACGAACGTGCGAGGACGTCGCGCCTTAGCAATCGCTAAACCAACTCCGAGAGGTTATTGACCACGTCGGAGCACGATCAACCTGACCATGAAGGTCTGTTTCCTGTAGGCAAACGAAGAACAAGCAAGAAACTGAGATTGCAATCTGGATATTGCGAATTCAAGAGGAAAGCTTTATTGATCAAGTGGGGTTCTGTAACGTCTTGGTCTGGTCGTTGAACACAAATGAAGTACGCGAAGTTGCAGCTATGGCGAACTTTAATCTAAACAAAACCCAAAGTATAAACGGCGCCCTAAGGGCTGTATACATGGGGGAAAGAGGGGGGGTGATTTCGTGGCCCTTGGTGGAGGGGTCCTAAACCAACCCTAACTCTTGTTTCCCCACACATACGGACTCTAAAAACAGCATATACTCAAGTATTTTGAAATTACATGGGCCTGGCTCAATAATAAGGTGACGCCGCACCTATAATAGCCTCTGGACGAAATTTATGAAGTGGCATCTTGTATATTTCGTCCAAGGCTTCTCGCACTCATTATGGTGGCTTCAAAGTCCTGAAATCATCACTTGTAACTCCATTCTTGGTCCCCTTGCGCATGCCATCATCTCCATGCTTGATCTTGCGCCAATGTTCATCCTTCTTGTCCAAGCTAGACCCTTCATTTGTAAGCTAGACAAATGTATCCAATTGAGGCAGCATCATATTCTCATGAACATTAGAATCATTACCAAGAAACGAAAGTACCTGGTAATTTAATTGGCGTGCGCGAGCTCTAGTAATTGGTCCTATATATGTGTCAGTTGGAGTTGTGGGTGCAACCTTGTTAGTGATGTCCTCATCACTTCCAGGACCAGAAGCCACAATCCTTGGCGTCTAGCCCAGGGCCAGATGCCAGGGTCTCCGGCGTTTGTCCCCCTGGCCGCCGCAAAACTCCTTTTATACCGACTTAATGCCCCATGGGCCTGACCCCTTGGCCTTACCATATCAGCGTATATATCAATCTTTACCTTTGGACCATTCCAGAGCTCCTCCTCATGTCCGTGATCTCATCCGGGACTCCAAACAACATTCGGTAACCATCATACATAACTCATATAATACTATATCGTCAACGAGCGTTAAGCGTGCGGACCCTACGGGATCGAGAAATATGTAGACATGACTGAGACCTTCTCCGTCAATAACCAATAGTGGAACCTGGATGCCCATATTGGCTCCGACATATTCTACGAAGATCTTTAACGGTCGAACCATTATGACAACATACACAATCCCTTTGTCCGTCGGTATGTTACTTGCCCGAGATTCGATCATCTGTATCTCTATACCTAGTTCAATCTTGTTACCGGCAAGTCTCTTTACTCATTCCATAATACATCATCCAGTGACTAACTCATTAGTCATTGGCTTGCAAGGCTTATTATGATGTGTATTACCGAGAGAGCCCAGAGATACCTCTTCGATACTCGGAGTGACAAATCCAAATCTTAATTCACGCCAACCCAACAAAACACATTCGGAGATACCTGTAGAGCATCTTTATAATCACCCAATTACGTTGTGACATTTGATACGAAGGCTTCCTCCGGTATCCGGGAGTTGCATGATCTCATAGTCAAAGGAATATGTATTTGACACACATGAAAGCAATAGCAATAAACTTTATGATCAAATGCTAAGCAAACGGATAGGTCTTGTCCATCACATCATTCTCACAATGATGTGACCCCGTTATTAGATGACAACTCATGTCCATAGTTAGGAAACCTTAACCATCTTTGATTAACGAGCTGGTCTAGTACATGCTTACTAGGGACGCAATATTTGTTTATGTATTCACACGTGTATTTAGGTTTCCAGTTAATACAATTCTAGCATGAATAATAAACCTTTATGATGATGAAGGAAATATAATAATAACCATTTTATTATTGCCTCTAGGGCATATTTCCATCAATCTCCAAGTTGCACCAGAGTCAATAATCTAGTTCACATCGCCATGTGATTAACACCAAAAGAGTTTACTAGAGTCAATAATCTAGTTCACATCGCTATGTGATTAACACTCATAGTTCACATTGCCATGTGACTAACACCTAATAATCTAGTTCACATCGTTATGTGATTAACACTCTAAGGTATCATCATGTATTGCTTGTGAGAGAGGTTTTAGTCAGTGGGTCTGCAACATTCAGATCCATGTATACTTTGCAAATTTCTATGTCTACAATGCTTTGCATAAAGCTACTCTAGCTAGTTGCTCCTACGTTCAATACACATCCAGATTCATACTCAGAGTCATCTGGATTGGTGTCAAAGATTGCATTGGCGTAACTCTTTACGACGAACTCTTTATTACCTCCATAACCGAGAAACATTTCCTTATTTGATGCGGAGCATCCTACGGACATCACCATGTCAAGAGCCCATTTGGCAAGTGACACGTGCGCCTTCTACTTCTCATACATAAAGGTGAATCTTCTCCTTTACACTGTTCACTTGACCCCTTCGAGGATGGTATACTACTTGACACTCCACTCGTGTGCATGCATAGGTATTGTCGGAGCTTCACTGACGACGAGGAGGAGCGCAAGCGCCAAGGAACGCCTACACCATCAGCGAGGGAAGCATGGAAGCGAAGACGGAAAAAGAATGGCCTGTCCAGTCCGGAACGGGCGGTACTACCGCTTACAAGCGGTACTACCGCTCCCAAGCGGTACTACCGCCCGAGGTCCGGTACTACCGCCCTGTCTGTGTGCAACCGTCGGCCTTTGGCCTTGTATCCCTTGCCACTTACCCCTTCGTGGCTTAGACTATAAATAGACCACCTCCACCTCCTTTCTAAGTTTAGCGAATATGATAGCTCATTTGTATTTGAGCTTTGCTCCTACCTTCTCCTCTTGGGAGAGTGAGACCTCCACCTTGGAGAAGATCCCTAGTGGATGCAAGACCTCCCACGGGAGAAGAATCCTTGCGGATTATCAAGACCTCCCACGGGAGAAGAATCCTTGTGGATTAGCAAGACCTCTCTCCTCATAGGATTGGGATGAACTCTACCATGTATCTTATTTCCCTTTGATTGTTCGTGTACCTTGTGGATCTCATGTGTTTGTGAGTCTAGTGGATGTGTGATTGGACTTGTTCTTGAGTGTTTCTCTTGTGTTCTTCCCTTGTGTCCTTCTTGTTCTTCGGGATTCCCCTCCAATTCGTGAAAGATCTCCACCTAGGGTTCCACCCTACAACATCATGGTATCTAGAGCTATGGTTTCTCACGAAATTGGAGCCCCCCTTCGTGTTTTCTAGCCTTGTTTTGCTGTGTCCTTGCCCAATTTCGAAAATCCCCACCAAAAATAGCCCCAATTTTTTATGTGATTTGTTGGTTTGATGATGTTTTTTTGGATTGGATCCATGGATTTGCTTGGTTTCGAGTGGATCTAGCATCTCCCCAAGTTTCACCACTTTCCATCCACGAAATCCATCCAATTTCGCCCCCGAAATCATCCATTTCCGCCCCAAATTCGCCCCGATCCCGATCTGCGAAGTTTTTCCCGACACCAGCGGTACTACCGCCCATCCAAGCGGTACTACCGCCCTACAAGCGGTACTAATTTTTTAGTTCCGCTCAACCAAAGCGGTACTACCGCCCCGCACATTTTCAGCCTTCCGAGTTTCACCGTTTTGACCATAACTAATTCATCCGGAGTCCGATTTTGACGTTCTTTAGCTCGTTTTGAAGCTATTGACATCCCCCATACCACAAAAATACTACCATCATCATTTGACTCCATCAAAGTTTGTCAAATTTGGCATGTTTGCCTAGGCCCTCCACCATATCATCCGCATAGCCACCATACCGTTCCGCAACCTAACCATTTTGTTTCCCTTAGCATTTGTGGTTGTTTGAGTTGTGACTTGAGTCTCCTAAGGTGTTTCGGCTACTTAGGGACGAGTGCTTCTTCGTCAACCACCACCACCACTTCCGCATTGTCATCTTCGACACCATCACCACCGCTTTCCGCTACCACCATTTGACATTTGTCCTTGAGATTTTGAGTTGTGGTTTTTTCGTTTCCTAAGGTGTTTCTGCTAATTAGGAACGGGTCTACATTGACAACACCGCCTCTCATCATCCTCATCGGACGGTAGCCTCGACGACACCATTGTATATACCCCTTGCAATTGCATTGTTAACCCCTAGCCCATTTTGCGTCACTTGCCTATCGAGACTAGCCTTTGAGTATTGCCGGCAACGTTACTTGTGCACATTAGTAATCATCGATCCGCCCTTCCATTGTATACATACCATATCATCTTGGTATCATCATATCATACCTTGTGTCACAAGATTGTTCCCGCATATACACAATTGTTATCTTGGTTTGTGCATCGTGGCCATATACAAAAAAAAAGAATAAGCTTTTAAGCAAAAAGAGAAAGACAAAGAAGCTTGTAAGCAAGAGCCATAGCATCGCATCATATCATATCATACTTGATCATCTTGGATCATCTTGTGCTAAAAGCACCGGAACATCATACACATAGCATACTTGGGATAACAAGTTCATACATTTTGCATCTTATAGGTTGTGCACAAGTGTCGTATCCTCCTATTGAGCAATCGTGCTAGCGTCTCTCTTGAGTTGTGCAACACGAGCATTTTCCGTGGATTCCACATTTTGTGCTCATTCCTTGGTTGCACAACCCCATTTATCTATCCGTGTGTGTGTTTCCGTGTGCCACATTTTGCTATTGGTCTACTTGTTTCACTTGCGAATTTGTGAATCTTTTCCAACATTATTGACTCTTGCTAACTTTTTGCATCAAATTTTGTGCCACTATCCTCACCGAGCTCCACCATAAGCTTTAATTTGTAGGTGTGAGTGAACAAGTCCGGTACCAATTCCACTATTCTTTCATTTCACTTTTGAGTGAAACGGGATACATCCTCAACTTTGGGAAACGGTATCTTGGTATTGTTTATCTCATTTCCTACTCACCTTTGCTATAGTCTTGTGATGGATAGGCAAAGCATTTCATCTCCGGTCTACAACAACAACGACGAGTTTGGTGCCATGACTAGATCACATCGGCATCGACACCATCAACTACAAGAACGTGAAGGTCACGAGCTCAACATCAACAACCGCTCAATGACTTCACCATCTACCTTGGCATCTTCGCCTTCGGACTTGCGGCATCTTCGCCGACCCGCACCTCAAGAGAAGCTTCCCAAGCTCAAGTCCGCGACTTCCACGAGCTACTACGACCTCGTCAACGACCACGAGATTCCTTTCTATGGGACTCAAGACCCCGAGGAGTATCTCGAGTGGGAGCGCTTGATGGACGACTACCTCACGCTACATCAAGTTCCTCCAGAAGATCAAGTGAAATGCGCCATAAGAAACTTCCACGACCGCGCGTCGACATGGTGGCTTCACACACTTTCGGAGAACTACGACATGAGTTGGTCCAAGACGAAGAAAGCTATGCGGCGAGATTTCGTGCCTCCCACCTACACGGAACAACTTCTTCGCCAATTGGAGAACACCATACAAGGATCCAAGTCCATCGACGTGTACTTCAAGGAGATGAAGAAGGCCTTGCGATGAGCCGGCGTGGACGACCCCATTTGGATGAAGTTTTACTTCATGATGGGATTGGACAACGACATCTCCAAGACTATCTTCCTCGAGAACTACAAGTCCCTCGACGACAACTACATTGGTGCTCTCAAGGCGGAACAAGAACTCATGAAGGCCAAGGCTTCTCCACCGCAAGCACACTTCTCGAAGACCAAGCTCCAAGATGGTGAGCATGAGGCTAGTACCACCACGATGTCCAAGCCCAACGAGCTCCAAGATGATGCTCCCAAGTTCGACTCCACCGCCATCCCTCTTTGTGGCATTGATGATGCCGAGTCTACTTCGACTCTTTTTCAAGATGGTGCGGCGCCGACTACGACTACGGAGCCATTCGAAGACCAAGCTTTGGAGGCGAGCGACAAGGTGGCGAGCGAGGATGATGCTTCCATCTTTGGAGGCGAGAGTGATGATGTGCCATCTTCGGCCTTCATCCACGGCGATGGTGACGAGATGGTTGAGCATGGGATTTTCCCTTCGACCACGGCGACGTATGATGACTTGAGTGACTTTTGCCACCATATTGAGAGTGAGAGTGACTTCACCACTAGCCTCATATATGATGAGCTGCCACAATTCCCATGTGAGGAGAGTTACCATCACCACCACTTGAGTGACTCCACCATATGTGACATTGAGTGCACCTACCTTGAGGGAGTGAGTGAGCCACCACCACATAGAGAGATTGAGGAAGTTGATAGGGCATGTGAGGCCATTTCTATTTCTAACAACTTAACCTCTACCTCTATTGTGTCTTCTCATTTGGTGCTAGGTTCCATTTATGATGACGCGCCGATTCGCGATGACTTCGTCCTTCCTCTGGACAAGACGATGGCCATGGTGGATTATGATGCACCCCCCCACATGGTTCCATCAAGATGAAGATGATGACCACCATTTGGTCTTTCCCACCTCACCTACACCACATGAGTGGAATGAAAAAGGTAACATAGGTGATGGTGCTTCTCTTGTCCCACTAGTGGACTCTCTTGACATTGATTGCTCCCATGATGATGATCACCTTATGGATTCACCACATACTAGGTCTTATCCATGCTTAGACATGCCACCTATCTATGATGAATATGATGATGAGCATGTTAAGTTGCCTAGTTGTGATGCTATGCTCCATAGGATATCATGTGAAAATTCTTTTGGTCACATCATGTTTGATAATCCTTTGAGCTTGTCATATGCTATGAGTGATATCTCACATATTGTATCATTTCAATCTCAACATAGTAGCTATGCATGCCCCATTGAAGTAAATCCTATTTGCACTTGTGGCATAGATGACAAGATGATGGTCATTGTCTTGTGTTTCGCTTGCGATGATATTGCCATGCTTCCTTTACATGATTTGCGCAATTCATCAACTATGCCATGCCATGAACACATTGTTCCAAATATGCTTTGCTTTGGATGTTGTCAATATTCTCCATGTGAACTTTCCAATAATGCTCATGAGGAGACCCCCATAGTTTCCTCATACATACTAGGAGATCTTGATGCATTCCATTCCTTGCATGATTTCCATGATTGTGTGCACCATATGCATTCCATGAATAACAATGCTCTACATATTTCTTGTCATGATGCATTACACAATTTGAGTCTCCATTATGCCATACATAACAACAAACCTCTCATGATGGATGACATGTTTCTATATCACACATCTCATTTCTTTGAGCATTGGCTATTTTGTGCTAACCAACACATGCACGTGCGCATCATGATGGATGATGTGTACATATACCACGCACATACAATTTTTCTTTTGCCTTTGTATTGTGTAGGTACTCATGAACATTTGTCAACCTCACAATCCCATGAGTTGACAAAACGAGCTCTAGAGAGCAACAATGACTTGGAATCACATGGATTGCCTTTACCACCGTTCTCTGCGTGCAAGGACTTCTCGCATTTCTTCTACATGGCTCTCACATGGCTATCGGTTATCGTTCATTACGTATTATATGCCCCTCTTGCCATGTTCACTTTGCATGATATGCTCATTCCTATGCCTTTGCCATGCACTTGTGACCCATGCTTTGCATTACACATGATGATTGATTCTACTACTTGTATCTGTATTTGCACACATGGTGGAGATATTGCTTGTTATTGCGATGTTCTACCTATGACCCATCCCTATGATGATATCTTGCTTTATACTCGTGCTTGTGGTATGCCATGTGCATTGACTATGCCTACTATTTGCTCTCATGACTTGATTGCCTTGCACATGTTGCAACATTGCTATATCATTTGTGTTGAGTGCCTCACTTTCTTCATCACAACATATACACATTATGCTTGGATTGTCTTGCAATTGCCCCATGTGTTTAGACATTTCATTTCTTTTGGTGTTGTGAATGACTCTTATGCATACCATAGACCATTTGTCGAGCGCTTTATGCATGCTTGCTATGATCTTGAGGTCGATGCTTACTATCTTGGCAAACATATTTGCATCGCTACCTCACATTTGCATGCTTGTATCCATGATGTCCTTGATTGTGCTCAATTTAGATGCTTAAATTCCATGCCACACTTCTTTATCACACCATATGCTATGCTCGATGACAACACTTGTTGGGTGAATCACCTCTTGAATGCTTGGTTTTGCACTAATGCTAACCACATTTGTTTTTTCAAGTGCTTGTTGTTCTTGCTCCTTTTCAAGGAATCACTAGACGGTGCGACATTGGAGAGTGACAACTTTGAGCTTCAAGATGATGACTACTTGGTGATCATCCACTTCTACACGGCGACGCCATCTCTTTCCCATGGTGATTTGGTTCTCGATCCGAGGTCGAATCTTTCCCAAGGGGGAGGGGATGATGCGGAGCATCCTACGGACATCACCATGTCAAGAGCCCATTTGGCAAGTGACACGTTCGCCATCTACTTCTCATACATAAAGGTGAATCTTTTCCTTTACACTGTTCACTTGACCCCTTCGAGGATGGTATACTACTTGACACTCCACTCATGTGCATGCATAGGTATTGTCGGAGCTTCACGGACGAGGAGGAGGAGCGCAAGCGCCAAGGAACGCCTACACCATCAGCGAGGGAAGCATGGAAGCGAAGACGGAACAAGAATGGCCTGTCCAGTCCGGAACGGGCGGTACTACCGCTTACAAGCGGTACTACCGCTCCCAAGCGGTACTACCGCCCGAGGTCCGGTACTACCGCCCTGCCTGTGTGCAACCGTCGGCCTTTGGCCTTGTATCCCTCGCCACTTACCCCTTCGTGGCTTAGACTATAAATAGACTACCTCCACCTCCTTTCTAAGTTTAACGAATATGATAGCTCATTTGTATGTGAGCTTTGCTCCTACCTTCTCCTCTTGGGAGAGTGAGACCTCCACCTTGGAGAAGATCCCTAGTGGATGCAAGACCTCCCACGGGAGAAGAATCCTTGCGGATTATCAAGACCTCCCACGAGAGAAGAATCCTTGTGGATTAGCAAGACCTCTCTCCTCATAGGATTGGGATGAACTCTACCATGTATCTTATTTCCCTTTGATTTTTCATGTACCTTGTGGATCTCATGTGTTTGTGAGTCTAGTGGATGTGTGATTGGACT
Organism: Secale cereale; assembly: GCA_902687465.1. Taxonomy (NCBI): domain Eukaryota; kingdom Viridiplantae; phylum Streptophyta; class Magnoliopsida; order Poales; family Poaceae; genus Secale; species Secale cereale. The sequence continues at coordinate 425,475,391 of LR738715.1, read as the reverse complement.
TGTTCTTGAGTGTTTCTCTTGTGTTCTTCCCTTGTGTCCTTCTTGTTCTTGGGGATTCCCCTCCAATTCGTGAAAGATCTCCACCTAGGGTTCCACCCTACAGCATTATTCCTCTAAGGATAATTTTTGACCGTTGTCTAGTGATCCACTCCTGGATCACTCTTGTACCCCCTTGCCAGACACGTGGCAAGGCACACATTAGGTCTGGTACACACATGGTATGCTTTATAGAACCTATGGCTGAGGGATATGGAATGACTTTCATTCCCTCTCTATTTTTCTGTCGTGGTCGGTGCTTTGAGTCTTACTCAACTTCATACCTTACAACTCAGGCAAGAACTCCTTCTTTGACTGATCCATTTTGAACTACTTCAAAATCTTATCAAGGTATGTACTCATCGAAAGTCTTGTCAAGAGTTTTGATCTATCTCTATAGATCTTGATTCCCAATATGTATGTAGATTCACCGAGGTATTTCTTTGAAAAATTCTTATTCAAATATCCTTTTATACTATCCAGAAAATTCTACATCATTTGCGATCAACAATATGTCATTCAAATATACTTATCAGAAATGCTATAGTGCTCCCAATCACTTTCATGTAAATACAGGATTCACCGTAAGTCTGTATAAAACTATATACTTTGATCAACTCATCAAAGGGTATATTCCAACTCCGAGATGCTTGCACCAGTTCATGGATGGATTGCTGGAGCTTGCACACTTTGTTAGCACCTTTAGGATCGACAAAACCTTCTGATTGCATCATATACAACTCTTCTTTTAGAAATCCATTAAGGAATGCATTTTTGCCATCCATTTGCCAAATTTCATAATCATAAAATGTGGCAATTGCTAACATGATTCGGACAGACTTAAGCATCGCTACAGGTGAGAAAGTCTCATCGTAGTCAAGTCCTTGAACTTGTCGAAAACCTTTCGCAACAAGCCAAGCTTTGTAGACGGTGATATTACCATAAGCGTCTGTCTTTCTCTTGAAGATCCATTTATTCCTAATGGCTTGCCGATCATTGGGCAAGTCCACCAAAGTCCACACTTTGTTCTCATACATGATTCCTATCTCAGATTTCATGGCCTCAAGCCATTTATCGGAATCTGGGCTCATCATAGCTTCTTCATAGTTCGAAGGTTCGCCATTGTCTAACAACATGACTTCCACGACAGGGTTACCGTACCACTCTGGTGTGGTACGTGTTCCGGTTGACCTTCGAGGTTCAGTAGTAACTTGATCCGAGGTTTCATGATCATTATCATTAGCTTCTTCTCTAGTTGGTGTAGGCATCACATGAACTATTTTCTGTGATGATCTAATTCGAGCAAGGTACAATTACCTCATCAAGTTCTACCTTCCTCCCACTCACTTCTTTCGAGAGAAACTAATTCTCTAGAAATGACCCATTCTTAGCAACAAAGATCTTTCCTTCGGATCTGTGGTAGAAGGTGTACCCAATAGTTTCTTTTGGGTATCCTGTGAAGACGCTCTACTCCGACTTGGCTTCGAGCTTATCAGGCTGAAGCTTTTTCACATAAGGATCGCAACCCCAAACTTTAAGAAACGACAGTTTCGGTTTCTTGCCAAACCATAGTTCATACGGTGTCATCTCAACGAATTTAGACGCTGCCCTAGTTAACGTGAATGCAGCTGTCTCTAATGCATAAACCAAAAATGATAAAGGCAAATCGGTAAGAGACATCATAGAACACACCATATCCAATAGAGTACAGTTACGTTGTTAGGACACACCATTACGCTGTGGTGTTCCAGGTGGCGTGAGCTGTGAATCTATTCCACATTGTTTCAAATGAAGACCAAACTCGTAACTCAAATATTCGCCTCCGCGATCGGATCGTAGAAACTTTATTTTCTTGTTATGATGATTCTCTACTTCACTCTGAAATTCTTTGAACTTTTCAAATGTTTCAGCCTTGTGTTTCATTAAGTAGATATACCCATATCTACTCAAATCATCTGTTAAGGTGAGAAAATAACGATACCCGCCGCGTGCTTCAACACTCATCGAACCGCATACATCGGTATGTATTATTTCAAATAAGTCATTAGGTCACTCCATTGTTCAGGAGAACAGAGTTTTAGTGATCTTGCCCATGAGGCATGGTTCGCAAGTATCAAGTGATTCCGAATGTCCATCAGCATGGAGTTTCTTCATGCGCTTTACACCAATATGACCTAAACGACAGTGCCACAGGTATGTTGCACTATCATTATCAAATTTGCATCTTTTGGCATCAATATTATGAATATGTGTATCACCACAATCGAGATTCAACAAAAAACAGACCACTTTTCAAAGGTGCATGACCATAAAAGATATTACTCATATAAATAGAACAACAATTATTCTCTGATTTAAATGAATAACCATCTCGCACTAAACAAGATCTAGATATAATGGTCATGCTCAACGCAGGCACCAAATAACAATTATTCAGGTCTAAAAGTAACCCCGAAGGTAGATGTAGAGGTAGCTTGCCGATGGCGATCACATCGACCTTGGAACCATTCCCGACGCACATCGTCACCTCGTCCTTAGCCAATATTTGTTTAATCCGTAGCTCCTGTTTCGAGTTACAAATATGACCACTTGAACCAGTATCAAATATGATGTGCAGCATCCCAAGGTCATCTCCATGGACTTACCATCGCCTCACCAAGTACCTCAAGGACCAATGACTATAGCCCGTGCAAGAGCTCTCGAGACTGAGGTGACATCTCTCCAACTCCAACTTCCATATGAATCATGTGAGACATGGCTACTACCTCAGACGGATGTGTTTTGTGTGCTTAGGTATCAAGAAGACTCCATCGGAGAGGTGCATGAAGATGGACAAGTCCCCAAGTTCACGGATGAAGCATTGCATCGAGGGACGCTAAAGAAGGTCCCAGGCCCCGGACATCCGGCACCCTGGCCCGGACATCTGGCCCCTGGACCGACATCTACAGAAGAGCCCACACGGCCGAACCTACAGGACCCGGACATCCGGCCCGGCAGGACCCGGACATCCGGCCTCGAGCCCAGAAATCCGGCGCCACATCACAGAAGCACACCCCTGGCTAGGCCCCGCTAGCCCGGACATCCGTCGTAATGCCCGGACATCCGGCGCCTCTCCAATGACCGGACATCCGGCCCGACCGCCGGGCATCCGGTCCTGCCTGCGCGCAGCCACTTGGGTTTCGACCAGTGTATCCCTTTTCCGTCCCCTAGACTATAAGTACTCCTTCCCCTCCTCTTTTCTAGGGTTAGCTTTGTGATAGCTCATATGATACCTAGAGCTTTGCTCATCTAGTGGTTCATCTCCTCGAGAGTGACTGCGTCCCCTCTTCGGAGAAGATCCACACGGATTCAAGACCTCCGCTACGGAGAAGATCCTACGGGATACCCTCAAGACCTCCTTCCGGAGAAGACTACCTTGTATCGTCCGTTGTTGACCATGGATCATGTATCTCTTTATGTATCGTGGATCTAGCACTTGTGTGACCATCTTCATGTTGATTTGAGTGTTCCCCTTTGTGTTCTTCGTGTTCATCGTGGGTTTACCTCCTTTTCGTGAAAGATCGACCTAGATCGGGTTGACCCCGCATCATATGGTATTAAGAGCCATGGTTTCTCACGAAATTGGAGCCCCTACCCGTGTTTTCTAGCCTTGTTTTTGTTTCGTTCTTCCCAATTTCGAAAATTCCCCACCAAAAATAGCCCCAATTTTTTTTGTGATCTGTTGATTTGCCGAGATTTTGTTGAATTTGTTCCATGGGTTTGCTGTGCTACGAGTGGATCTAGATTTTCCCCACTTTTTCCCCAATTTTGATCCGCAAAATCCGACGAATTTGGCCCCGGAAGTAATCTGGTCCATGGAGTTCATCAGGGCCTCGGGAACCCCGGACATCCGGCCCGAGCCCCGGACATCCGGCATGGCCCGGACATCCAGCCTCTGGCCCGGACATCCGGCCTACCGCAGCCAAAACCCTCCACATCCACACCACTTGGCACTTAGTCCCCTCCATTTTCGTTCAGTATCCCACCAAACCTTCCGCATACCACCACCACTTCCGCAACCACCATTGCTTAACCGCTACAACTTTGACAAATTTTTCTCACTTTGCCTTGGATACTTGAGTTGTGGTTTCACCTTTTCCTTTGATGTTTAGGCTACCTCGGAATGGAACGACGTCGACAACACCACCGCTCATCCTCGGCAAGGACGGTAACATCGACGACACCTTGTTCACCCTACCTTGCAATTGCATTGTCACCCTATAGACCACTTTTGCATAGCTTTCCCATCGAGACTAGCCATCTGAGCACTGCCGGGCCATGACACTTGTGCACATTAGTGATAGTCATAGATATTGCATACTACATCATCATATCTCCGTGTGGCACAAGAGTGTCCCGCATACACAATAGCTACCTTGATACGAGAAGCATGCATACATGGCCAAAGAAAGACCTCCCAAGCTTTTAAGCAAAATAGCCATCCAAAGATTATAAGCAAAAGGAAAATAGCATCATACCCCTTGCATAAAAAGAGATCATATGAGATTAGCAATACATCATCTTGTGCTCAAGCATCGGCACATCATACACTCATAGTATACATGTGATAGGAAGTCGTTACGTTTTGCCTCTAATAGGTCGTGCACAAGTGCGTATCTGCCTATTAAGAAATCGGTTAGCGTCTCTCTAGTGTTGTGCAACAAGAGCATTTTCTGTGGATTCCACATTTTCGCTCACCCTTGGTTGCCCAACCACATTTATCTATCCGTGCGTGTGTTTCGTGTGCTACCTATTGCTTGTGATCTACTTGTTGCATAAGCAAATTATGAATCATTTTCAACATCATTGAGTCACTTTGACAATTGCATTGAATTTGTGCCACCATCCTAACCAAGCTCCTCTCAAAGCTTTACTTGTGTAGGTGTGAGAATCGACAAGAAGTGGTACCAATAGTGATATTTTGGGTTTACAATATTGAGTGATCATTGATCCATTTTCAACTTCGGTCAAGGTACATTTGGTATTGTCTTCTCCTTTCTCCCACTCACATTCTTTCTTGCAATGATGGATAGGCCAAGTACATCTACGAACCCGCTCTTTGATGATCCTCAAGAATCAAACAACTACGTCACCAAACTACATCTATTCGGTGTCCAACGAGCTCTACATCAAGAGAGTGAAGCTATGCAAGAGCGAATTGAGCAAGTCGCTACCGACGCGCGACAATTTGAAGCACGCACACGAGAGCAATTCGACATCATCAACACCAACATGTCTACCCAATTTGAAGAGCTACGGACTTTGATAGCCCACCGACGCTCCTCATCCACATCTTCTCAAAGACAAAGCCGCTCAAGTCGTCATACCAACTACACGTCCGACTCAAGTACACCTACATCAAACACTCTTCGTCAATCCGCATGTCAAGCTCGACATGACAACCGGAACCCCCTTCATGACAAGAGTTCATAAGAGCTATTTGAAGAGCAAGAAAGTCGACATCGTCAAAACCAAGCTACACTTGAGCAAGCGCAAGAACGGTAACGACTACGCCAACAACAACAAGAGCGAGCACGTCAACACCAAGAAGAACAAGATGCCGAGGCTCAACGTCAAGCACAACAACGCCGAGAAGCTCAAGCTCTTGAGGCGCAACGAGCACTACGTGATTCACATTGCAATGTGGCAACTCGCAATCGACACATTCGTCAAGAAGAGGAGTTCTTTCGCGATAAGATGCAAGAGAGGCACCATCAAGCACGAGTGCAACAAGAAGTTCCTCCTCAAGCACGACAAGAGAAACAAGCTCACCAAGAACCACAAGCTCGGCAAGAACAATATGACAATGAACATCAACTCCGCCAAGAGCAACATGAGGTTGACAATCGTCCAAATCAAGACCGTCCTCACAATAGGCAAGCAAACAATGAAGAGCATCGCTATGGCAAGCTTAAGTTCACCATGCCAAAGTTTTCCGGAAGCATTTATCCCGAAGACTACCTATCATGGGCATTGAAAGTTGACAAGATCTTTCGCATACACAACTTTGATGAAGAAAAGAAGATTGCAATGGCGTCACTTGAGTTCCAAGACTATGATCTCATTTGGTGGGAGCAAATCATCGAGAGAAGAGAAGCAAAAGGCGAACCACCTATCACTACTTGGACTCAAATGAAGGAAGTCATGAGAGCATGTTTCGTGCCACCACACTACAACCGCCGACTTGTTCAAGAAGTTGCAACTCATCAAGCAAGGAACCAAGTCCTTTGAAGAGTACTACAAGGAGATGGAGATTGCCATGATAAGAGCCAACATCACGGAAGATGAAGAGCAAACCATGGCGAGATTCTTGAATGGACTCAACTATCCTATCAAGAAGATTGCGGACTTTCAACCATACACAAATCTCCTCGAGCTAGTACACCAAGCAACCAAATTGGAGAGACAAGTTCAAGAGGACTACAAGTACTCCAAGTTCAACTCTAAGAACTACGGCTCCTACAACCAAGCCTCAACGACTTCGGCTCCTCCTACCTCTACCAAGCCATCTACAAGCTTCGGTGACAAGCCAAGCTACAAGAATGCGACTACATCTAGTCGTCCACCTTCTACCGACAACTTCAAGCCAAGAGCTTCATCATCTACAACTCCAATCGAGGACAACTCCAAGACGAGTTCCATCAAGTGTTTCAAATGCCACGGGCGAGGCCACAGGTCATTTGAGTGCTAGACCGTTCGTACCATGATCATCAATGATGACGGATTCTATGACTCAATGAGCGACGATGAGATGGAAGCCCTTGAACATGTAGCTATGCATCACCAAGTGAATGAAGATGAAGACCATCAAGTGTTTTGCGATAATGAATCAAGTCCCAATCTCGTTGTCTCCAAGGTCTTGACAGTCCAACATCAACAAGATGACGATCAACGATGTCACATCTTCCATACCAAGGCCGACATCAATGGACGCTCCGTCAAGGTTATTATCGATGGGGGAAGTTGTCATAACTTGGCAAGTGAAGAGCTATGCGACAAGCTACAATTCGTTAAGACGAAGCGCCCTCATCCCTACAAGGTCCAATGGCTTAACGACGCCGGAACCATTTGAGTCGAGCACACCGTGCAAGTATCCTTCAAGATAGGAGCCTACGTGGACACATTTGAGTGTGATGTGGTCCCTATGTCCGCGTGCCACCTTCTTCTTGGACGACCATGGCAATAGGATCGTGGAGTCACCCACAATGGACGGACAAACCATTATAGCTTCAAGATGAAGGGCAAAGAGTTCATGCTACGCCCAATGTCACCAAGTCAAATAGCCGCTGACAAACACATACCTACCAACATAATGGAGAAAATGGTGAGAGAGTGAACCACTAAAAGGAGAGAGAGAGCCACAAGCCAAATATAAGCGACTCCACGATGAGTGACAAGAAACAACTAGTGCTATTCGCCACCAAAAGTGAGATGAGAGAAGTGTGTGAGAACCCCTCGAGTGTCTTTCACCTTGTGCTTTTATGCAAAGGGGAAGCAAAACCTACTAACACTTCACCACCTCTACCTTTAGTGTTGTCTCAATTATTGCAGGAATTCTCAAACGCCTTTCCCGATGAGCTACCACCGGGTCTACCTCCACTTCGCGGCATTGAACACCACATCGAACTCATACCCGGCGCACCACTTCCGAACAAGGCTCCTTACCACGTCAACCCCGAGGAAACCAAGGAGATACAACGGCAAGTGCAACAACTCATCGACAAAGGTCTTGTACGTGAAAGCTTAAGCCCTTGTGCCGTTTCGGTTATTCGCGTGCCGAAGAAAGATGGAAGTTTTCGCATGTGCTCCGATTGTCGTCCGATAAATGCTATGACCATTATATACCGTCACCCTATCCCACGTTTAAACGACATGCTTGATGAATTATGTGGTGCTACCATCTTTTCAAAAATTGATCTTAAAAGTGGCTATTACCAAATTCGCATTCAAGAGGGTGATGAGTGGAAAACGGCTTTCAAAACCAAGTTTGGGTTATATGAGTGGTTGGTCATGCCGATGGGCTTATCGGAAGCGGCCAGCTCTTTCATGCGTCTCATGCATTTCGTTCTCCGACCTTATATAGGCGTCTTTGTAGTGGTTTACTTTGATGACATCCTCGTCTTTAGCAAGTCGCTAGAGGACCACGTGACACACATCCGTATGGTTTTGCAAACCCTTCGGAAAGAGCGCTTATATGCTAACATGGATAAATGCACTTTTGGTGTTGATAAGGTTGTTTTCCTAGGATTTTTCATTTCTTCACAAGGTGTTCACGTTGATGAAACTAAAATTGAAGCAATTAAGAATTGGCCACAACCAACGAATCTCCAACAAGTGCGTAGCTTTCTTGGTTTAGCCGGTTTCTATAGACGTTTTGTGAAGGACTTTAGCAAAATTGCTATGCCTCTACACGCCTTGAGCAAGAAGAACGCACCCTTTATTTGGGGTCCTTTGCAAGACACCGTGTTCAATGAGTTAAAAACCTTGCTTACTCATGCACCACTTTTTGCCCTTCCAAATTTTGACAAGCCGTTTGGGATCCATTGTGACGCTAGTGGTACCGGCATAGGAGGTGTGCTAATGCAAGAAAAGCGCCCTATTGCGTATTTTAGCGAGAAACTTTCCAGAGCGCAACATAACTACCCCATTTATGATAAAGAGCTCTATGCCTTGGTGAGAGTTTTGTGTGTTTGGGAACACTATCTTCGCCCTCATGAATTCATTCTTCACACGGACCATGAGACGCTCAAGTATCTCAAGGGTCAAACTAAGTTGAACAAGCGTCATGCTAAGTGAAGTGAGTTCATAGAGTCTTTTCCTTACATCATCTGATGCGGAGCATCCTACGGCTATCTCCATGTACACCGTCATAGCTCCTCAAGCCCCAAGTGAACCTACCGGACTTAAGGTGAACTCGCTCCTCTTCGAGAGTTACATGAATATCATTTGGACTTGGTCACTACCTCACCACGGAACATCGTGCATCTTTAGGTACAAGGATGACCACCTCCATGAAGCCGGGGAGCACTACCAAGTCCACACGGAGACGTACGAGAAGAAGGAGGAAAGGAGCGACACAAGCGAAGAAGGGCATGTCCAGTCCGGAACGGGCGGTACTACCACCTACAGGCGGTACTATCGCTCCCATGCGGCACTACCGCCTACAGGCGGTACTACCGCTCCCAAGCGGTACTACCGCCCGAGGTCCGGTACTACCGCCCTGCCTGTGCGCAGCCGCGGGCCTTTGGCCTTGTATCCTTCTCCACTTACCCCTTCGTGGCTTAGACTATAAATAGACCGCCCCCACCTTCTTTCTAAGGTTTAGCAAAGATATTGAGATACCTTGAGAGCTTTGCTCCTTGTATCCCCTCCTCTAGGAGATCAAGACCTCCCAAGGGAGAAGAATCCTTGTGGATTGCAAGACCTCCCAAGGGAGAAGAATCCTTGTGGATTGCAAGACCTCACATCCTCTAGGACTGGGAAGAACCTTAACTTGTATCTTTCCTTTCGTTGTTCTTGAATCATTGTGATGCGGAGCATCCTACGGACATCACCATGTCAAGAGTCCGCTTGGCAAGTGACACGTGCGACCTCTACTTCTCATACAAAAAGGTGAATCATCTCCTTTACACGTGTTCACTTGACCCCTTCGATGATGGTATACTACTTGACACTCCACTCGTGTGCATGCATAGGTATTGTCGGAGCTTCACGGACGACGAGGAGGAGTGCAAGCGCCAAGGATCACCTACACCATCCGCGAGGGAAGCATGGAAGAGAAGACGGAAGAAACGGAGCTGCTGGAAAAGCTACAGGCTCCGGACCTCCGGCCTCTACCGGACGACCGGCGACTCCCAGGCGACCGGACGACCGGAGGCCACCGGACGTCCGTGACATCAGCAACAGAACCGAAATCCAGGAAATTACCGGAAGTCCGGGAGCTACCGGACGTCCGGTCCCTCCCGAGCCACCGGACGTCCGGTGCCCAGCGGACGTCCGCTCCCTGCCTGTACGCAGCCGCGGGCCTTTTGGCCATGTACCCCTTTCGCCCCTCACTTACCCCTTCGTGGACCTAGACTATATAAACTCCTCCACCTCCACCATTTTAGGGTTAGCATTAGTTTAGCTCATATGTGAGATAGAGCTTTGCTCATCCATCCCGGATCTACTCCACGAGAGAGACCGCGGCCCCTCTACGGAGAAGATCCACCTTGGATTCAAGACCCCTAACGGGAAGATCCTTCGCGGATTCAAGACCTCCTCTTGGAGATGAACTCTACCTTGTATCTTTCCCTTTGTTGTTCATGTACTCGTGATCTTGTGTGTTTGATTGTCTAGTGGATGTGTGATTGGACTTGTTCTTGAGTGTTTCCCTCGTGATTCCCCTTTGTGTTCTTCGTGTTCATCGTGGGATCCCCTCCATTTCGTGAAAGATCGGCCATCTAGGGTTCCACCCTACATCATTATGGTATCATGAGCCACGTTTCTCACGAATTTGGAGTCCCCTCCACCGTTTTCTAGCTTTCTTTTGTGTGATTTCGTCCTAATATTCGAAAATCCCCACCAAAAATAGCCCCAAAAAATTTTTGTGATCTGTTGGTTTGCTGATGTTTTGTTGATTTTGATCCATGGATTTTCTTGGTTTCAAGTGGATCTAGCATTTCCTCAAGTTTCCCCATCTTTCATCCACAAAATCTCATCAATTTTGACCCCAAAATCATCAAATTCCGCCCAAAATCGCGTCCCGGAACTCAATTCTCGCGTTGACCCCGACCCACCGGACGACCGGCGTTTTACCGGACGTCCGGACCCTCACGAAGGACCGGACGTCCGGAACTCACCGGACGACCGGAACCACCTATATAGCAAAAAATACCGGATTTCCGGTCTTTTCCGGACGTCCGGTACACCCAGTTTTTGAATTCGGGTGATTTTTGTTTTGTCCATAACTAATTCATACGAACTCTGATTTGGACGTTCTTTAGCTCGTTTCGAAGCTCTTGACATTCCCCATACCATAAAAATACCACCATATTCATTTGACTCCATCATATTTTGTGGATTTTGGCATCTTTGCCTAGGGCCTCCACCACATCATCCGCATAACCACCACCGGCTTCCGCAACCTAACCATTTTTGTTCCCATAGCATTTGTGGTTGCTTGAGTAGTGATTTGAGTCTCCTAAGGTGTTTAGGCTACTTAGGGACCGTTGCTTCTTCATCAACCACCTCCACCACTTCCGCATACCAATTGCCCACTATACATAGCCAACCAAACTTAACCCAATTTTGTGTGAGCTTGTTTGAGTTGTGGATCGTGTCTCCTAAGGTGTTTCGGCTACTTAGGGACCTTGACTTCAACTCTGACACCATGTATAGCCCATCATTCCACTTCCGCAACCACCGCGGCATTGCCGCTACCACCATTTGACATTTGTCCATGAGATTTTGAGTTGTGGTTTTTCCGTTTCCTAAGGTGTTTCGGCTAATTAGGAACGGGTCTACATCAAGAGCACCACCTCTCATCATCGACACGGACGGTAACTTCGACGACATCATTGTATATTCCCTTGCAATTGCATTATTAACCCCTAGCCCATTTTGCGTCACTTGCCTATCGAGACTAGCCTTTGAGTATTGCCGGCAACGTTACTTGTGCACATTAGTGATCATCGATCCGCCCTTCCATTGCATACATACCATATCATCTTGGTATCATCATATCATCCCTTGTGTCACAAGATTGTTCCCGCATATACACAATTTCTATCTTGGTTTGTGCATTTCGCATCGTGGCCATACAAAAAAAAAGAAAATAAGCTTTTAAGCAAAAAGAGAAAGCAAAGAAGCTTGTAAGCAAGAGCCATAGCATCATACCACATTGCATATAAGATTGCCATATCTGATCATCTTTGATCATCTTGTGCTAAAAAAACCGGAACATCATACACAAATAGCATACTTGAGATAGAAAGTTCATACATTTGCATCTTATAGGTTGTGCACAAGTGTCGTATCCGCCTATAGAGCAATCGTGCTAGCGTCTCTCTTGAGTTGTGCAACACGAGCGTTTTCCGTGGATTCCACATTTTGTGCTCATTCCTTGGTTGCACGACCCCATTTATCTATCCGTGTGTGTGTTTCCGTGTGCCACATATTGCTATTGGTCTACTTGTTACATTTGCAAATTTGTGAATCTCTTTCAACATTATTGACTCTTTCTAACATTTTGCATCAAATTTTTGTGCCACTATCCTCACCGAGCCACTCTAAAAGCTTTACTTGATAGGTGTGAGTGAACAAGTCCGATACCAATTCCACTATTCTTTCATTTCACATTGAGTGAAACGGGATACATCCTCAACGTTCGGAAAAGGTAACTTGGTATTGTTTGTCTCATCTCCTACTCACCTTTGCTTGAGTCTTGTGATGGATAGGCAAAGCATTTCTTCTACTTCGGTCTACACCAACAATGACAAGTTCGATGCCATGACGAACAACTTGTGCGCCAACATGAATGCTCAAATGGAGGAGCTCAAAGGCCTCATCAAGAACCGCAAGAGGTCTCCCTCATCTTCGAGAAGACGCTCTAGTGCACATCCTTCGGAGCTACCATCTTCGGCAAGATCTCATCGGCATCGACACCATCAACGACAAGAACGTGAAGATCATGAGCTCAACACCAACAACCGCTCAACGACTTCACCATGTACCTTGGCATCTTCGCCAAGCGACTTCAAGGCATCTTCGCCTTTGGACATACGGCATCTTCGCCAACAAGCACCCCAAGCTTATGCTCAAGAGAAGCTCCCCAAGCTCAAGTCCGTGACTACCACGAGCTACTACGACCTTGACAACGACCACGAGATTCCTTTCTATGGGACTCAAGACCCCGAGGAGTATCTCGAGTGGGAGCGCAAGATGGACGACTACCTCAAGCTACATCAAGTTCCCTACGAAGATCAAGTGAAGTGCGCCACAAGACACCTCCACGACAACGCGTCAACATGGTGGCTTCACACACCTTCGACGATGATAGAGGCGAGGGGCCCGATCTTTCGATGAGATGATAACTATCGATTTGGTGGAGTCGACTTTGACGATCCGACTACAAACGTGCACGACGTTGCGCCTTAGCAATCGCTAAACCAATCTCCAGGGGTTACTGACAATGCCAGAAGCACGATCAGCCTGACCACGAAGGTCTATTCCTGCATGCAATCGAAGAACAAGCAAGAATATGATAAAGAAATCTGAATATTGCAAATATAAATGAAGTATTGATAAAGGTGGGGATCCGTGAGCGGTCTTGGTCTGGACGTTGGACACAAACGAAGTACACGAAGTTGCAATGGCTAACTTTTGACTAAACAAATCCCAAAGAAAAAGCTACTAGATGGATCTACTTATATAGGAGCAAGGGGTGGCGGCCAAGGAGGTGGAAGGACGTCCAAAGGCATCCTAAAACTAACCCTAGGCCGTACAAGGCTCATGGACCCAAGTGGAGGTGATGTAACACCTTTGGACTTGTAGTTTGACTCGGATTCTGCGGCAGCGTCAGATTGTTTCGTCGGTATCTCCATGCTCCGGACGAATTTGAAGGTGAATCCAATTGGGTTGGAAAGTGTATGAAATCTAGTTTCCAACAAAAAAAAATCACCCAATTCGGAGTCCGTATGAAGGAGTTCTTGCTGTTTTGAGTCAGGTATGTCTGTGCAGTCCGAATCTGCATGCAGAACGTGAGAGACTTGGACTCTATCTTCTCTTGGCCCAAAAGTGACGTGAGAGAACTTTTTGAACAGCACCTAAACTTCTCTTTTTCCCTTATCTTCATATGTGGATTGTACAAATGTCCCATACACCTGGAATTAGACATGGCACAAAAGTCTGTGAAGTATTTTTGTCCTAAATGACATAAATAAATTGTTGCATAGTTTGCATTATAAATCACCTCACAAATATACATGTATGCAATATTTTTGGTCGTATCCAAGGTAGTCATGTCCTCATCAGACGAGCTTCCACGTGAATTGGCCCAAGATGAAGAAAGCTATGCGAAGAGAGTTCGTGCCTCCCACCTACACGGAACAACTTCTACGCCAATTGGAGAACACCATTCAAGGATCCAAGTCCATCGACAAGTACTTCAAGGAGATGAAGAATGCCTTACGACGTGCCGGCGTGGATGACCCAATTTCAATGAAGCTCCACTTCATGATGGGATTGCACAATGACGTCTACAAGACTATCTTCTTCGAGAACTACAAGTCCCTCGACGACAACTACATTGGTGCTCTCAAGGCGGAACAAGAACTAATGAAGGCCAAGGCTTCTCCACTGCAAGCACACTTCTCTAAGACCAAGCTCCAAGACGGTGAGCATGAGGCTAGTACCACCATGATGTCCAAGCCCAACGAGCTCCAAGACGACGCTCCCAAGTTCGAATCCACCGCCAGCCCTCTTTGTGGCATTGATGATGCCGAGTCTACTTTGACTCTTTTTCAAGACGGTGCGGCGACGAGTACGACTACGGAGCCATTCGAGGACCAAGCTTTGGAGGCGAACGACATGGTGCCGAGCAAGGATGATGCTTCTATCTTTAGAGGCGAGAGTGATGATGTGCCATCTTCGGCCTTCATCCACGGCGACGGTGACGAGATGGTTGAGCATGGGATTTTCCCTTCGACCACGGCGGCGTATGATGACTTGAGTGACTTGTGCCACCATATCGAGAGTGAGAGCGAGTTCACCACTAGCCCCATATATGATGAGCTGCCCCGATTCCCATGTGAGGAGAGCCACAACCCCCACCACTTGAGTGAGACGAGTGACTCCACCATATGTGAGTTTGAGTGCACCTACCTTGAGGGAGTGAGTGAGCCACCACATAGAGAGAGTGAGATAGTTGATAGGTCATGTGAGGCCACTTTCAACACTAACGACTTGACCTCTACCTCTATTGTGTCTTCTCATTTGGTGCTAGGTCCCACATATGATGATGCGCCGATCCTCGACGACTTCGTCCTTCCTATGGACAAGACGATGGCCATGGTGGAATATTATGCACCCCCCACATGGTTCCATCAAGATGAAGATGATGACCACCATTTGGTCTTTCCCACCTCACCTACACCACATGAGTGGAAAGAGAAAGGTAACAAGGGTGAAGGTGATGCTCTCGTCCCACTAGTGGACTATGTTGATATTGATTGCTTGCATGATGTTGATCCTCCTATTGCAATGCTTCATTCTAGTATGATTTCCTCATGCGATGATTTACCCATTTATGATGAGTTTGA
Organism: Secale cereale; assembly: GCA_902687465.1. Lineage (NCBI taxonomy): Eukaryota > Viridiplantae > Streptophyta > Magnoliopsida > Poales > Poaceae > Secale > Secale cereale. The sequence continues at coordinate 425,460,017 of LR738715.1, read as the reverse complement.
TGATTGTCATGTGGAGTCTATTAGTTGTGATGCCATGTTGCGTAGGATTTCTTGTGATCATTCTTTAGGTCACATCATGTTTGACAATCCACTTGACTTGTCATATGCTATGCATGAGATCAATAATATGTTATCTTTGCAATCTCTTCATAGTAACTATGCATATGCCATTAAGATAAATCCAATTTGCACTTATGGCATAGATGACAAGCCCATGGTTATTGGCATTTGTTTTTCTTGTGATGATATTGACATGCTACCTTTGCATCATTTATCTCAAATGCCATGCCATGACCACCTAGCTTCGGATATGCATTGTTTCGGAGATTGTTCCACTTCTCCATATTATGCTTTCGATATTGCTCATGAGGAGACCCACATAGTTTCCTCATACAATTTAAGAGATTTTGATCCATCCCATCCATTGCATGATCCCCATACTCGTATGCTCAATTTGCATCCACATCATGCTATACACAATAACTATTCATTCATGATGGATGACGTGTTCTTATACCATGCATCGAATTTCTTTGAGCGATGCTTATCTTGTGCTAACTCACACATGCACATTCACATCATGATGGATGATGTGTACATTTACCACGCGCACAATTTCTTTGGTTTGTGTCTCTTTTGTGTAGGTACCCATCCACACTCGTCAACTTCACAAACACACGAGTTGACGAAAAGAGCTCTAGAGAGCAATGATGACTTGGGATTCCGTGGATTATATTTCCCACCGCTCCCTTCGCGCAAAGACTTCGCGCATTCCTTCTACATGGCACTCACATGGTTATGGGTTATTGTCCATTATATCTCTTATGCCCCTTTTGCCATGTTCACATTGCATGATATGTCAATCCCTTTGCATTTGCCATGCATTTGTGACCCATGCTTTGCATTACACATGATGATTGATTCTCATACTTGTATGTGTATTTGCAAGCTTGGTGGAGATATCACTTGTTATTGCCATGCTTTGCACGTGATTGATATTGCTTGTTGTCATATGTCTCCACATGTTGCATCTCTCATGCTACCATGTATTGAGCGCAACCATGATTTTAGTCTTGCCAATGAGATTGCCCCCATAGCATTCTCGCATTTATTTGGAGATGTTGACATCATTATTGTGAAGCATGCTTGTTTTACCTCTTTGCACCATATGCCTAGTGCCATGAATATAGCCATTGTTGCATCATATTATTCATGCACTTTTGCTCCTAATGGTTATGTGCAAGAGAAGAGAACCATCATGATGGATGATGTGTTTATCTACCATGTGCATACATTCTTTGTTTTGTTGTGTGCATGTGTAGGATACTTGGACTTCGTGTCGACTTCCACTTCACGTGAGTTGACCATTCGAGCTCTTGAGAGCGAACCACTTTCTACCACGACGCTTCTACATCGCACTTGCTTGTGCTTTGGCATTGTGAAGGATGCACAAGGACACACTTTCAAGGTGATATCCTTCTCTTTCGAGACACCCAAAACCATGAGCATGGATATTGTGGATCATACTACTTGTGTTGCTTGCACCATGAGACTTATTTGCACACATGTTAGAGATCTTGATTCGACTTGCCATTTACACATATCCATGCATCATGATATCTATGCCTTGTGTGTTGCATCCGACTTGTGAATTACTTGTCCCTATCATATGCTTGGTTGCAACAATGTCATCTCTTCACATATGCCATGTCCCATTGCTTTTCACATGATTGACTTGATTGCCTCACACATGTTGAACACTAGCTCTTTCTATTGTGTTGAGTGCCACACTATGTTCACTACACCTTGTGCATGTTATGCTCGGATTGTCTTGCACTTACCCCATGTGTTTAGACGTCTACTCTTATGTGGTGTTGTGAATGATTCCTATTCCTACCATAGACCTTTCATTGAGCGCTTTAGGCATGCTTGCTATGACCATGAGGTAGATGCTTATTCTCTTGTCACACATACTTGCATCACTACCTCCCAATTGCATACTTGGCCCCATGATATCTTTTCTTGTGCTCAATTGATGTGCTTAAATGCCATGCCACAACCCTTTGTCACACCCTATGCTATGCTTGATGACAACACTTATTGGGTGAATCACCTATTGAATGCTTGGTTTTGCACTAACGCTAACCACAATTGTTTTTCCAAGTGTTTGTTGTCCTTGATCCTTTTGAAGGAATCACTAGACGGTGCGACATTGGAGAGTGCCCATGTAGAGCTTCAAGATGATGAGCACTTCGTGATGGTCCACATCTACACGACGCCGCCATCTCTTTCCCATGGTGATTTGGTTTTCGATCCGAGGTCGGATCTTTCCCAAGGGGGAGGGGATGATGCGGAGCATCCTACGGACATCACCATGTCAAGAGTCCGCTTGGCAAGTGACACGTGCGACCTCTACTTCTCATACAAAAAGGTGAATCATCTCCTTTACACGTGTTCACTTGACCCCTTCGATGATGGTATACTACTTGACACTCCACTCGTGTGCATGCATAGGTATTGTCGGAGCTTCACGGACGACGACGAGGAGTGCAAGCGCCAAGGATCATCTACACCATCCGCGAGGGAAGCATGGAAGAGAAGACGGAAGAAACGGAGCTGCTGGAAAAGCTACAGGCTCCGGACCTCCGGCCTCTACCGGACGACCGGCGACTCCCAGGCGACCGGACGACCGGAGGCCACCGGACGTCCGTGACATCAGCAACAGAACCGAAATCCAGGAAATTACCGGAAGTCCGGGAGCTACCGGACGTCCGGTCCCTCCCGAGCCACCGGACGTCCGGTGCCCAGCGGACGTCCGCTCCCTGCCTGTACGCAGCCGCGGGCCTTTTGGCCATGTACCCCTTTCGCCCCTCACTTACCCCTTCGTGGACCTAGACTATATAAACTCCTCCACCTCCACCATTTTAGGGTTAGCATTAGTTTAGCTCATATGTGAGATAGAGCTTTGCTCATCCATCCCGGATCTACTCCACGAGAGAGACCGCGGCCCCTCTACGGAGAAGATCCACCTTGGATTCAAGACCCCTAACGGGAAGATCCTTCGCGGATTCAAGACCTCCTCTTGGAGATGAACTCTACCTTGTATCTTTCCCTTTGTTGTTCATGTACTCGTGATCTTGTGTGTTTGATTGTCTAGTGGATGTGTGATTGGACTTGTTCTTGAGTGTTTCCCTCGTGATTCCCCTTTGTGTTCTTCGTGTTCATCGTGGGATCCCCTCCATTTCGTGAAAGATCGGCCATCTAGGGTTCCACCCTACATCACATTGTGAACTCTTGCATGTTCTTGGATCTAGCATATGTGTGATTGGATCTAGTCAATTTGAGTGTTTTCCCTCTCTTGTGTTCCTCTTGTTCTTGAGGATTCCCCTCCAATTAGTGAAAGATCTCCACCTAGGGTTCCACCCTACAACATCATGGTATCTAGAGCTATGGTTTCTCACGAAATTGGATCCCCCTTCTTATTTCCTAGCCTAATTTTGTTGAGTTCTTGCCCAATTTCGAAAATCCCCACCAAAAATAGCCCCTATTTTTTTTGTGATTTGTTGGTTTGATGAGGTTTTGTTGGATTTGATCCATGGATTTGCTTGGTTTCGAGTGGATCTAGCATCTCCCCAAGTTTCACCACTTTCCATCCACGAAATCCATCCAATTTCGCCCCCGAAATCATCCATTTCCGCCCCAAATTCGCCCCGATCCCGATCTGCGAATTTTTCCCGACACCAGCGGTACTACCGCCCATCCAAGCGGTACTACCGCCCTACAAGCGGTACAAATTTTTTACTTCCGCCCATTCAAAGCGGTACTACCGCCCCGCACATTTTCAGCCTTCCGAGTTTCAGCGTTTTGACCATAACTAATTCATCAGGAGTCCGATTTTGACGTTCTTGAGCTCGTTTTGAAGCTCTTGACATCCCCCATAACACAAAAATACTACCATAATCATTTGACTCCATCATATTTTGTGAATTTTGACATCTTTTCCTAGGGCTTCCACCACATCATCCGCTATACCACCACCGACTTCCGCAACCTAACCCTTTTGGATCCCCATAGCATTTGTGGTTGCTTGAGTAGTGATTTGAGTCTCCTAAGGTGTTTAGGCTACTTAAGGACAATTGCTTCTTCATCAACCACCACCACCACTTCCGCATACCGATTGCCCACTATACATTTCCGCCAACCCAACTTAACCCATTTTTGTTGAGCTTGTTTGAGTTGTGGCTTGTGTCTCTTAAGGTGTTTCGGCTACTTAGGGACCGTGACTTCAACTCCGACAACGTGTATAGCCCATCATACACAACCACCACCGCTTGTCCGCTACCACCATTTGACATTTGTCCTTGAGATTTTGAGTTGTGGTTTTTCCGTTTCCTAAGGTGTTTCGGCTAGTTAGGAACAGGTCTACATCAAGAGCACCGCATCTCATCATCATCATCGGACGGTAACTTCGACGACATCTTTGTATATTCCCCTTGCAATTGCATTGCTAACCCCTAGCCCATTTTGCGACACTTGCCTATCGAGACTAGCCTTTGAGTATTGCCGGCAACGTTACTTGTGCACATTAGTAATCATTGATCCGCCCTTCCATTGTATACATACCATATCATCTTGGTATCATCATATCATCCCTTGTGTCACAAGATTGTTCCCGCATATACACAATTGTTATCTTGGTTTGTGCATCGTGGCCATATACAAAAAAAAAAGAATAAGCTTTTAAGCAAAAAGAGAAAGACAAAGAAGCTTGTAAGCAAGAGCCATAGCATCGCATCATATCATATCATACTTGATCATCTTGGATCATCTTGTGCTAAAAGCACCGGAACTTCATACACATAGCATACTTGGGATAGAAAGTTCATACATTTTGCATCTTATAGGTTGTGCACAAGTGTCGTATCCGCCTATTGAGCAATCGTGCTAGTGTCTCTCTTGAGTTGTGCAACACGAGCATTTTCTGTGGACTCCACATTTTGTGCTCATTCCTTGGTTGCACGACCCCATTTATCTATCCGTGTGTGTGTTTTCGTGTGCCACATTTTTCTATTGGTCTACTTGTTTCACTTGCGAATTTGTGAATCTCTTTCAACATTATTGACTCTTTCAAACATTTTGCATCAAATTTTTGTGCCACTATCCTCATCGAGCTCCACCATAAGCCTTACTTGTATAGGTGTGAGAATTGACAAGATCCGGTACCAATTGTGCTATTTCCTTGATACATTATTGAGTGATCATTGATCCATCTACAACATTGGAAAGGTACATTTGGTCTAGTTCTTTCCTTTCTCCGACTCACATTTGCTCGAGTCTTGTGATAAATAGGCAAGGCATTTCATCTCCGGCAAGATCACATTGGCATCGACACCATCAACGACAAGAACATGAAGGTCACGAGCTCAACATCAACAACCGCTCAACGACTTCACCTTCTACCTTAGCATCTTCACCAAGTGACTTCAAGGCATCTTCGCCTTTGGACTTGCGGCATCTTCGCCGACCCGCACCTCAAGAGAAGCTTCCCAAGCTCAAGTCCACGACTTCCACGAGCTACTACGACCTTGACAACGACCACGAGATTCCTTCCTATGGGACTCAAGACCCCGAGGAGTATCTCGAGTGGGAGCGCTTGATGGACGACTACCTCACGCTACTTCAAGTTCCTCCCGAAGATCAAGTGAAATGCGCCACAAGAAACTTCGACGACCGTGCATCGACATGGTGGCTTCACACACCTTCGGAGAGCTACAACATGAATTGGCCCAAGACGAAGAGAGCTATGCGGCGAGAGTTCGTGCCTCCTACTTACACGGAACATCTTCTACGCCAATTGGAGAACACCATACAAGGATCCAAGTCCATCGACAAGTACTTCAACGAGATGAAGAATGCCTTGCGACGAGCCGACGTGGACGACCCCATTTGGATGAAGTTTTACTTCATGATGGGATTGGACAACGACATCTCCAAGGCTATCTTCCTCGAGAATTACAAGTCCCTCGACGACAACTACATTGGTGCTCTCAAGACGGAACAAGAACTCATGAAGGCCAAGACTTCTCCACCGCAAGCACACTTCTCGAAGACCAAACCCCAAGATGGCGAGCATGAGGCCAGTACCACCGCGATGTCCAAGCCCAACGAGCTCCAAGATGACGCTCCCAACTTCGACTCCACCACCATCCCTCCTTGTGGCATTGATGATGCCGAGTCTACTTCGAATCTTTTTCAAGACGGTGCGGCGACGATTATGACTACAGAGCCATTCGAGGACCACACTTTGGAGGCGCACGACACGGTGACAAGCACGGATGATGCTTCCATCTTTGGAGGCGAGAGTGATGATGTGCCATCTTCGGCCTTCATCCACGGCGACGATGACGAGAAGGTTGAGCATGGGAGGATTTTCCCTTCGACCACGGTGACGTATGTTGACTTGAGTGACTTTTGCCACCATATCGAGAGTGAGAGTGACTTCACCACTAGCCCCATATATGATGAGTTGCCACAATTCCCATGTGAGGAGAGTTACCATCACCACCACTTGAGTGATTTGAGTGACTCCACAATATTTGACATTGAGTGCACCTACCTTGAGGAAGTTGATAGGGCACGTGAGGCCATTCGCATTTCTAACAACTTGACCTCTACCTCTATTGTGTCTTCTCATTTGGTGCTAGGTCCCATATATGATGATGCGCCGATTCACGACGACTTCGTCCTCCCTTTGGACAAGTCGATGGCCATGGTGGAATATGATGCACCTTCCACATGGTTCCATGAAGCTGACGATAATGACCACCATTTGGTCTTTCCCACCTCACCTACATCACATGAGTGGAATGAGAAAGGTAACAAAGGTGAAGGTGATGCTCTCGTCCCACTAGTGGACTATGTCAACATTGATTGCTTGCATGATGTTGATCCACCTATTGCCATGCTTCGTGCTAGTATGATTTCCTGATGCGGAGCATCCTTCATTCATCCCCATGTACACTACGACTACTACCCAAACCCCAAGTGGACACAAGGTGAACCCGTTCCTCGATGCTTCCCCTTTTCATTCATGCGAGACTTGGTTGCTACCTAATGCAAAGACACTACATGTGCTTAGGAACCGAGGAGACGACCAAGGAGATGCTCGAAGCATAGGACAAGTCCACACAGAAGCGGATCAAGAAGTGCCTCAAGTGGAGTCGCCGCGGAGCTACAGCAGCCGGACATCCGGCCGACCCCCGGACATCCGGCACCTCGCGTCGAGCTTGATATCCGGCGCCAGCCCGGAAATCCGGCGCCCATCGCAGAAGCTGGACCATGCCAACCCGGACATCCAGCCCCAGCGCCCGGACATCCGGCGTCTCGGGAAGGCCCGGACATCCGGCCCCCGCCCGGACATCCGGCCCCTGTCTGCGCATAGTGTATCGGGCCTGAGGCCCATGTATCCCTCTCCCACTTACCCCTTCATGGACCTAGACTATATATACCCCTCCACCTCCTCCTAGTTAGGGTTAGCTTAGGTTTAGCTCATTTGAGATAGAGCTTTGCTCATCCACTAGTGGTTCATCTCCTTGTGAGTGACTGCGGCCCCTCCATGGAGAAGATCCACACGGATTCAAGACCTCTGTGGAGAAGATCCTACGGGATACCAAGACCTCCTCACGGAGAAGACTATCGCTACTTGTATCGTCCCTTGTTGATCATGGATCTTGTATCTCTTTGTGTTTCGAGGATCTAGCATATGTGTGACTTGTTCTTGTTGGTTTGAGCGATTCTCTCGTATTTCCCCTCGTGTTCCCTCTCGTGTTCTTCGTGTTCATCGTGGGATCCCTCCATTTTGTGAAAAATCGGCAATCTAGGGTTCCACCCTACATCATATGGTATCAAGAGCCATGGTTTCTCACGAAATTGGAGCCCCCCACCTAGTTTAGTGATCATATGGTATCATGAGCCACGGTTTCTCATGAATTTGGAGCCTCCCCACCGTTTTCTAGCCTTGTTTTGTTGTGTTCTTCCCAAAATTCAAATATTCCCCACCAAAAATAGACCCAATTTTTTTTGTGATCTGTTGGTTTGATGAGATTTTGTTGATTTTGATCTGTGGATTTGCTTGGTTTCAAGTGGATCTAGCATTTCCCCAAGTTTCCCCATCTTTCCTCCACAAAATCCGTCAAATTTTGCCACCAAAATCATCAAATTCCGCCCCCAAACGAGTTTGGAAGTCCCAATCCCGATCTGGAATTTTCGGGCCGGACATCCGGGCCATCGGGCCGGACATCCGGCTCCTAGAGGGCAAAATCCCGCGCGGTTCTAGACATCAGGTCCCGGAAATCCGGACCCGACCTCGGATGTCCGGCCCCTGGGAATTCAGCCACCCGTGTTTCACCGTTTTGTCCATAACTAATTCATCCGAACTCCGATTTCGACGTTCTTGAGCTCGTTTTGAAGATCTTGACATCCCCCATAACACAAAAATACCACCATAATCATTTGACTCCATCATATTTTGTGGATTTTGGCATCTTTGCCTAGGGCTTCCACCATATCATCCGCTACGCCACCACCGACTTTCGCAACCTAACCATTTTGTCCCCCATAGCATTTGTGGTTGTTTGAGTAGTGATTTGAGTCTCCTAAGGTGTTTAGGCTACTTAGGGACCATTGCTTATTCATAAACCACCACCACCACTTCCATATACCCATTGCCCATTATACATAGCCAACCAAACTTAACCCAATTTTGTTTGAGCTTGTTTGAGTTGTGGCTTGTGTCTCCTAAGGTGTTTCGGCTACTTAGGGACCGTGACTTCAACTCCAACAACGTGTATAGCCCATCATACACAACCACCACCGCTTGTCCGCTACCACCATTTGATATTTGTCCTTGAGATTTTGAGTTGTGGTTTTTCCATTTCCTAAGGTGTTTCGGCTAATTAGGAACGGGTCTACATCAAGATCACCACCTCTCATCATCGACACGGACGGTAACTTCGACGACATCATTGTATATTCCCTTGCAATTGCATTGTTAACCCCTAGCCCATTTTTGCGTCACCTACCTATCGAGACTAGCCATTTGAGTATTGCCGGCAACATGACTTGTGCACATTAGTGATCATACTTCCATATCATACATACCATATCACCGTGGTGCATATCTTGGTATCATCTCTTGTGACACAAGGTTGTCATCGCATATGCTCAATTGCTATCTTGGTTCGTGAAGTTTTGCATGAGAAAAGAGCTCACAAGAGAAAGAGCCAAACAAGCTTTTAAGCACAAAGAAAAAGATAAGCAAAGAGCTTTTAAGCAAGAACCATAGCATCATACTACATTAAGATTGTCATACTCGATCATTTTGGATCATACCACCGGAATACCATACATATAGCATACTTGGGATAGAAGTCGTTGCCTTTTTGCTTAGTAGGTTGTGCACAAGTTCGTATCCGCCTATTGTGCAATCGCGCTAGCGTCTCTCTAGTGTTGTGCAACAAGAGCATTTTCGTGGATTCCACATTTTGGCTCATTCCTTGGTTGCACGACCCCATCTATCTATCCGTGTGTGTGTTTCCGTGTGCCACCCATATTGCTATTGGTCTACTTGTTTCACTTGCGAATTTGTGAATCTTTTTCAACATTATTGACTCTTGCTAACATTTTGCATCAATTTTTTGTGCCACTATCCTCACCGAGCTCCACCATAAGCTTTACTTGTGTAGGTGTGAGAAACCGACAAGAATTGGTACCAATTGTGCTATTTCCTTGTTCCACATTTGAGTGATCATTGATCCATCTTCAACATCGGTCAAGGTACATTTGGTATAGTTCTTCTCTTTCTCCCACTCATACTTGCTAGTGTCTTGTGATGGATAGGCAAGGCATTTCATCTCCGGCCTTCGACATCGATAGCGCGAACAATGACATCCACGCGAAAACCATCGGACTAGAACAAGAAATGCAAGAGTGCTTGGCCAACATCGCCATCGAACTACGACACTCCGAGACAAGGACAATGGCTTCCTTCGACGACTTGTGCGACTCCTTCAACAAACAAATGGCGGAGCTCCGACACTTGTTGGTCGATTACAAGTCTTCTTCCCCTTCGTCATCCTCTCGGCGGCGACGTTCAAGTCACAAGTCTTCGGAGCGCAAACATGATGCAAGTGCAAGTCTTCCACGTCCACACCGCCATGGCGACCATCGACAATGTCATGAAGGGCAAGTCACCTCCAAGCATCATGTGCACGACGACGACGAACAACATCTACCAAGAGCTCAAGCACGACAACGGCATCATCATCATGAATATGCTCAACAAGCGCATACCTACAAGTCCGAAGACGCTCTACTTCATGCCAAGCCCAAGCTTCAAGAGAACATAAGAAGACCGCGAGACAAGCATACCCAAGACGGAGCTACGGCTACAACCACCACTTTGGCATCTTCGCCAAGCGCTATCAAGGCATCTTCGCCTTTGGATGTACGGCATCTTCGCCTACTTCCCATGAGTTCGCCTACATCGACATCTTCATCATCAAGGCGATCATCTACGAGCGATGGCGACAAGACGGTCGAGCATGGGCCATCCCCTTCGACCAAGGCGACGAGCATGAACCTCTTCGACACCATGAAGACGGCGCCCATATTGGACTACTACTCCGGGTCAAGCTACGCGAGCAAGCATGAGACCTTCTCTTTGACCTCGGAGGAGCGTGATGGTTTGCCACACCCTACGACATTCATCTTTGGAGGCATTACGGATGAGGAAGTTGAGCATGGAGACTATTGCACCTACACCTCTTCGACATCCACTTATGACGAGATGCCCCAATTCCCATGTGAGGAGAGCCACCATCACATGAGCGATATGAGTGACTCCACCATATGTGACCTTGAGAGCATTTCCCTTGAGAGGATGAGTGTGCCCACCACTAGCCCCACACCTGAGAGCATGCCACTTCTCCTATGTGAGGTTGAGAGCCATTTGAGTGACTCCACCAACCATACGAGTGAGAGCATCCATGAGGGAGTGAGTGAGCCACACCACTTAATGAGTGGGGTAGTTGATAGGGCATGTGAGGCCACTATGATTTCTAACGACTTAACCTCTACTCCGAGTGTGTTTTCTTTGGTGCTAGGTCTCCTACAAGAGGACATGCCTACCCTCGATGAGTCCGTCCCTCCAATGGTCAAACCGATGGCCATGGTGGAAGACGATGCACCACCCACATGGTTCCATCAAGAGAAAGATGAAAACAATCGGATCTTGAAAACCTCACCTACACCACATGAGCGGAACTCCAAAGGTAACATAGGTGACGGTGCTTCTCTCGTCCCACTAGTGGACTATCTTGAGAATGATTGCTTGGATGATGTTGACACACCTATTCCCATGCTTCATGCTAGTGCAAACTCATCATGTCTTGACTTACCTATTTATGATGAATATGATGATGAGCATGTTGAGTTGCCTAGTTGTGATGCCATGATCCATAGGATATCATGTGAAAATTCTTTTGGTCACATCATGTTTGAGAATCCTTTAACACATGCCATGAACACATTGATCCAAATATGCATTGTTTTGGATGTTGTCAATATTCTCCATGTGATGTTTCCATTGATGCTCATGAGGAGACCCCTATAGTTTCCTCATACGTACTAGGAGATTTTGATGCATTCCATACCTTGCATGATTACCATGATTTTGTGCACCATATGCATTCCATGAATAACAATGCTCATATTTCTTGTGATGCATTACACAATTCGAGTCTCCATTATGCTATACATAACAACAAACCTCTCATGATGGATGACATGTTTCTATATCACGCATCTCATTTATTTGAGCATTGGCTATTTTGTGCTAACCAACACATGCACGTGCGCATCATGATGGATGATGTGTACATATACCACGCACAGACAATTTTCCTTTTGTCTTTGCTTTGTGTAGGTACTCATGAACATTGTCAACCTCACAATCCCATGAGTTGACAAAACGAGCTCTTGAGAGCAACGATGACTTGGGATTCCGTGGAATCTCCTTACCACCATTCTCTTCGCGTAACCACTACGCGCATCTCTTTTACTTGGCTCTCACACGGCTATGGGCTATTTGCCACTTATCACATTATGCCCATACTATCGTGTTCACTTTGCATGTTATGCCTCTTGCTATGACTTTGCCATGCAATTGTGACCCTTGCTTGTCTTTACACATGATTCACCATTATGCTACTTACATGTGTATTTGCATGCTTGGTGGAGATACTTGTAGCTACTACCATGATTTCTTTGTGCCCCATGCTATTGTTGATTCTTGTGTTGGGAGAGTCATGATTCCCTATTGCTATCTACATATGGCCTCTCGCCAATACATTGATCCTATTTTGCTCATATCTTGCTTACATGCTTGTGCTATGCCATGTGCATTATTCATGCCTACAATTTGCACACATGACATGCTTGCCATGATTGCCTCTAGTACGTTGCATCTTTGCACTACTAGCTTGTTTGACATGATCACTATGATTGCTTGCTATGTTGCATCACCCATGTTCCACTATTACTTGCTTTCTTGGGTTGATGACATATATGTTCATGCATTTCACATGATCCACATTGATCATTGTCATTTGTCTCCAATAGTTGCATCTCTCATCACTTGTATTGAGTGCAACAATGCTATGTTTGTTGATCTTGGAGACTTGGACACCATACTTGTGATGCATGTTTGTTTGTTTGAGCCTTATGCCTTTGGTTGTTATCGCATCATATGCGTACATACCATGCCACATTCCCTTGTACTTTCTTATGATAAGAATGTTGCAAGCACTTGTTGGGTATTTTCCCTCACGAATGCTAGGTTTTGCATTCATGCTAACCTCATTTGTTTTTCCGAGTGTTTGTCATGCTCTTTGATTTTGAAGGATTCACAAGGCGGTGCCGTCATGCGACAACTTGGTCATGCGAAGGCATACATGATGTGCAACACCAACATTCGCGAGAATCTCCTTAAGGTGCACTCCTTCCCTTTGAGCCATCCTCACATACGCATATTGGACGGGTCATTCTTTCATTGTTGTCTTCTTCTTATTGTCTACATGATACATCTATTGGAGAGAGGACCTAAATTGGAGATGGACCTTCAAGATGAGGAGCGCGCGAACTTATTGGATGCACCTTCGGACCTTCACTCATGCCACGACATCGAGCATTGGTATATCACAACTCCTTTGGCACATTGCACCAAAACCTTCATATTTGTTGATTGTGTGCTCACATGCCATGCTCCATGGACATATCATTCCCATACCAAATTTAAATCTTATGCATGGATTGACTCACATTATGATTGCCTTGTTGCATCGTGTATTCCCATGTCATCCATGATATATGAGCTTGTGCATTTCCTTAGCAAATTTGTTGTGATCTTTCTTGACGGCATATTGATACATAATGATCATATTGCCCACCATCAATTGCATGATAACATACACATATTGAGCATCACTTGCCATGTTAATGCTATTGATAAACCATCACACTATGACATCATTTGGCACAATGGTTGCATTGATCACATTCACAACACCTTTGTGTGCACCATAAATGCATTTGATCACATGAATGCTTTACAAATCATACTATATCATCTTGCTAATCTTCATGTACCTTGTCACACGGACTCATTCTTACATGATGGACACTTTGTGTCGCTAACCATTGTATTTCCAAGTATACTTTGTGTTTGCTCATTTTGCATGTACCACATACCGGAGACACCTTGGAGTACTTGGATTGCAACATGCCCTCAACTTCGTCCAACTACAAGTCCGTTCACGACTACCGTTTCCATGGTGATGAGGTTTTTGATCCGAGGTCGGATCTTTCCCAAGGGAGGGGAGATGATGCGGAGCATCCTTCATTCATCCCCATGTACACTATGACTACTACCCAAACCCCAAGTGGACACAAGGTGAACCCGTTCCTCGATGCTTCCCCTTTTCATTCATGCGAGACTTGGTCGCTACCTAATGCAAAGACACTACATGTGCTTAGGAACCGAGGAGACGACCAAGGAGATGCTCGAAGCATAGGACAAGTCCACACAGAAGCGGATCAAGAAGTGCCTCAAGTGGAGTCGCCGCGGAGCTACAGCAGCCGGACATCCGGCCGACCCCAGGACATCCGGCGCCTCGCGTCGAGCCGGATATCCGGCGCCAGCCCGGAAATCCGGCGCCCATCGCAGAAGCTGGACCATGCCAGCCCGGACATCCGGCCCCAGCGCCCGGACATCCGGCGTCTCGGGAAGGCCCAGACATCCGGCCCCCGCCCGGACATCCGACCCCTGTCTGCGCACAGTGTATCGGGCCAGAGGCTCATGTATCCCTCTCCCACTTACCCCTTCGTGGACCTAGACTATATATACCCCTCCACCTCCTCCTAGTTAGGGTTAGCTTAGGTTTAGCTCATATGAGATAGAGCTTTGCTCATCCACTAGTGGTTCATCTCCTTGTGAGTGACTGCGGCCCCTCCACGGAGAAGATCCACACGGATTCAAGACCTCTGCGGAGAAGATCCTACGGGATACCAAGACCTCCTCACGGAGAAGACTATCGCTACTTGTATCGTCCCTTGTTGATCATGGATCTTGTATCTCTTTGTGTTTCGAGGATCTAGCATATGTTTGAGCGATTCTCTCGTATTTCCCCTCGTGTTCCCTCTCGTGTTCTTCGTGTTCATCGTGGGATCCCTCCATTTCGTGAAAGATCGGCCATCTAGGGTTCCACCCTACATCATTTCCCCATGGGATGATTTACCCATTTATGATGAGTTTGATGATTGCCATGTGGAGTCTATTAGTTGTGATACCATGTTGCATAGGATCTCTTGTGATCATTCTTTAGGTCACATCATGTTAGATAATTCGCTTGACTTGTCATATGCTATGCATGAGATCACTCGTATGTCATATTTGCAATCTCATCGTAGTAACTATGCACATGCCATTAAAATAAACCCAATTTGCACATATGGCAAAGATGACAAGCTCATGGTTATTGGCATTTGTTTTTCTTGTGATAATATTGATATGCTCCCTTTGCATCATTTATCTCTTATGTCATGCCAAGACCACCTAGCTTCGGATATGCATTGTTTTGGATGTTGTCAATATTCTCCATATGATGTTTCCACTATTGCTCATGAGGAGACCCCCATAATTTCCTCATACATATTAGGAGATTTTGATCAATCCCATCCATTGCATGATCCCCATACTTGTGTGCACAATATGCCCCCATGAATACAAATGCTATTGTTGTGCCACATACTTGCTCTAATTTGTGTCATCATCATGTCATACACAATAACTATTCTTTCATGATGGATGACATGTTCTTATACCATGCATCAAATTTCTTTGAGCGATGCTTATCTTGTGCTAACTCACACATGCACATACACATCATGATGGATGATGTGAACATTTACCACGCACACACTTTCTTTGGCTTGTGTCTCTTTTGCATAGGTACACATGCATCCTCGTCAACTTCACAAACGCACGAGTTGACGAAACGAGCTCTAGAGAGCAACGACGACTTGGGACTCCATGTGTTATCCTTCCAACCGCTCCCTTTGCGCAAAGACTTCGCATCTCTTCTACATGGCCCTCACATGGTTATGGGTTATTGTCCATTGTATCTCTTATGCCCCTCTTGACAAGTTCACTTTGCATGATATACTCATTCCTATGCCTTTGCCATGCATTTGTGACCCATGCTTTGCATTACACATGATGATTGCTTCTACTACTTGTATGTGTATTTGCATGCTTGGTGGTGATAGAGGCAAAGGTGTCCCGTCTTTCGATGAGATGGTGGCTATCGTTTGGATGAAGTCAACTTTGACGATCCGACTACGAACGTGCGTGGACGTCGCGCCTTAGCAATCGCTAAACCAACTCCGAGAGGTTATTGACCATTCCGGAGCACGATCAACCTGACCACGAAGGTCTATTTCCTGCAGGCAAACGAAGAACAAGCAAGAAACTAAGATTGCAATCTGGATATTGCGAATATAAGAGGAAAGCTTTATTGATCAAGGTGGGGTTCTGTGACGCCTTGGTCTGGTCGTTGAACACAAACGAAGTACGCGAAGTTGCAGCTATGGCGAACTTTTAATCTAAACAAAACCCAAAGTCTAAACGACGCCCTAAGGGCTGTATATATGAGGGAAAGAGGGGGAATTTCGTGGCCCTTGGTGGAGGGGTCCGAAACCAACCCTAACTCTTGTTTCCCCACACATACGGACTCTAAAAACAGCCTATACTCAAGTATTTCGAAATTACATGGGCCTGGCCCAATAATAAGGTGACGCAGCACCTATAATAGCCTCTGGACGAAATTTAGGAAGTGGCATCTTGTATATTTCGTCCAAGGCTTCTCGCACTCATTATGGTGGCTTCAAAGTCCTGAAATCATCAATTGTAACTCCATTCTTGTCCCCCTTGCGCACGCCATCATCTCCCTGCTTGATCTTGCTCCAATGTTCATCCTTCTTGTCCAAGCTAGGCCCTTCATTTGTAAGCAAGACAAATGTATCCAATTTAGGCAGCATCATATTCTCATGAACATTAGATTCATTACCAAGAAACGAAAGTACCTGGTAATTTAATTGGCGTGCGCGAGCTCTAGTAATTGGTCCTGTATGTGTGTCAGTTGGAGCTGTGGGTGTAACCTTGTTAGTGATGTCCTCATCATCCTCCCCTTCTTGAATTGAAGTCGTCCTCGACGGAAGCACATCTCCCTCACCCAAGTAAGGCTTCAAATCTGCAATGTTAAATGTGGGACTAACCCCAAAATCTGCAGGCAGCTCAAGTTTATATGCATTATCATTTATTTTCTCTAGCACCTTGAAAGGACCATCAGCACGTGGCATTAGCTTTGACTTGCGCAAATTAGGAAACCTATCCTTACGCAAATGTAACCAAACAAGATCTCCAGGTGCAAAGACAACACGTTTTCTACCCTTATCTCCAACAAGTTTATATTTAGCATTCATGCGCTCAATATTTTCCTTAGTTAACTCATGCATTTTAAGATCAATTCAGCACGTTGTTTAGCATCAAAATTAACCTTCTCCGAAGATGGAAGAGGCAACAAATCAATAGGTGCACGAGGTAGGAAACCATAGACAATTTCAAAAGGGCACATCTTAGTAGTAGAATGCAACGAACGATTATAAGCAAATTCAATATGAGGCAAGCATTCTTCCCACATTTTCTTATTATTCTTCAAAACAGCCCTAAGCTTAGTAGACAAAGTTCTGTTGACTACTTCAGTTTGTCCATCAGTTTGGGGGTGACAAGTAGTACTAAAAAGCAGTTTAGTCCCCAACTTAGCCCATAAACATCTCCAAAAGTGGCTAAGAAATTTAGTATCACGATCTGAAACAATAGTATTTGGCACACCATGCAAGCGAATAATTTCACGAAAGAACAAATCAGCAACATTAGCAGCATCATCGCTTTTATGACATGGTATAAAGTGTGCCATCTTCGAGAACCTATCCACGACAACAAATATGCTATCCCTCCCCTTCTTTGTTCGAGGTAAACCCAAAACAAAGTCCATAGATATATCTTCCCAAGGAACACTAGGGACAGGCAAAGGCATATATAAACCATGAGGATTGAGTCGTGACTTAGCTTTTTGACATGTAGTGCAGCGACCAACAAAACGCTCAACATCCCGTCGCATCTTTGGCCAAAAGAAATGTGTAGCAAGTACGTCCTCCGTCTTCCTCACGCCAAAGTGTCCCATTAATCCTCCTCCATGCGCCTCCTGCAACAACAAAAGACGAATAGAGCTAGCTGGAATGCATAGCTTGTTAGCTCGAAACACAAATCCATCACTAACGACGAACTTGTTCCATGTTCTCCCTTCTTTACAATTCTGCAATACATCTTTAAATTCAGCATCATGCACATATTGATCTTTGATGGTCTCCAAACCAAATATTTTAAAATCAAGTTGTGAAAGCATAGTATAACGACGAGACAATGCATCAGCAATAACATTTTCTTTTCCCTTCTTGTGTTTAATAACATAAGGGAAAGTCTCTATGAATTCAGCCCATTTAGCATGTCTACGGTTCAGTTTTGCTTGACTTTTAATGTGCTTCAAAGATTCATGATCAGAATGTATAAAAAATTCTTTGGGCCATAAATAATGTTGCCATGTCTCCAAAGTCCGAACAAGAGCATATAATTCCTTATCATAAGTAGAATAATTCAGACTAGGCCCACTCAATTTTTCAGAAAAATATGCAACAGGTTTACCATCTTCTAATAACACACCTCCTAACCCAATTCCACTAGCATCACATTCAAGCTCAAAAGTCTTATTAAAATCAGGAAGTTGGAGTAAAGGAGCATGTGTCAACTTATCTTTCAATACAGTGAATGCTTCTTCCTGTGCAGTACCCCAAACAAACGGCACATCTTTCTTTGTAAGCTCATTGAGAGGTGCAGCAATGGTGCTGAAATCTCTCACAAAACGACGATAGAATCCAGCGAGGCCAAGGAAACTCCTCACGTGTGTGACCGTTTTGGGCTGCGGCCAACTCTTAATAGCTTCAATCTTGGCTTTATCAACCTCAATTCCCTGTGGAGTAACAACATAGCCAAGAAAAGAGACTCGGTCGGTGCAAAAGGTGCACTTTCCAAGGTTACCAAATAAACGTGCATCACGTAGAGCAATAAAAACAGCACGTAAATGTTCCAAATGTTCCTCCAAAGATCTGCTAAAAATCAATATATCATCAAAGTATACTACCACAAATCGTCCAATGAAAGCACGTAAAACTTCATTCATTAATCTCATGAAAGTACTAGGTGCATTAGTTAACCCAAAAGGCATGACTAACCACTCATATAATCCAAACTTAGTTTTAAATGCTGTTTTCCATTCATCTCCCAATTTCATACGAATTTGATGGTATCCACTACGCAAATCAACTTTGGAGAATATTGTAGAGCCACTCAATTCATCAAGCATA
Organism: Secale cereale; assembly: GCA_902687465.1. Lineage (NCBI taxonomy): Eukaryota > Viridiplantae > Streptophyta > Magnoliopsida > Poales > Poaceae > Secale > Secale cereale. The sequence continues at coordinate 425,440,922 of LR738715.1, read as the reverse complement.
TCATCTAGCCTAGGAATAGGATGACGATAACGAATAGTAATATTATTAATGGCTCTACAATCAACACACATACGCGATGTATCATCCTTTTTCGGCACTAGAATAATAGGAACAGCACAAGGACTAAGGGATTCGCGTATATAACCTTTGTCGAGTAGCTCCTGTTCTTGACGCATAATCTCCTTCGTCTCTTCTGGATTGGTACGGTATGGTGCGCGGTTGGGTAGCGATGCACCGGGAATTAAGTCAATCTGATGCTCAATCCCTCGAATAGGTGGAAATCCCGGTGGCACGTCTTGTGGAAAGACGTCGGCGAACTCCTGTAAAATGTTAGTGACAACAGGAGGCAAAGAGGAAGGCACGTCCTCGAATGGAAATAATGCCTCTTTGCATATAACAGCATAGCAAACAGATTTGCTAAAATCTAGCTCATCAATATCAGATTTGGTGGCAAATAAACATGCACTTTTCAATTTAATTTCAGAAGCAACAGTAGATGGTTTATTATTAGGCTTCATTTGTTGCTCAAATTCTTTTGCCACAATCTGATTTTCACTCTTATTTTTCTCCTGTTTTGCTTTATTAGCTCTATTAATATCATCTTTCAAAATGGAATCAGGAGTCATAGGAAGCAAAGTAATATTCTTATCCTTATGAACAAGAGTATACTGATTGTTTCTACCATGGTGTACAGAATTTTTATCAAATTGCCATGGTCTACCAAGTAATAAGGAACATGCTTGCATAGGTACCACATCACAATCAACATAATCAGCATATGTAGAGATACTAAAATGCACACGAACAGTACGTGTTACCTTAACCTTGCCGCTGTTGTTGAACCATTGGATGTAGTAAGGATGTGGATGTGGTCTGGTGGTGAGAGATAGCTTCTCCACCATCTCCATGCTAGCCAAGTTGTTGCAACTCCCTCCATCTATGATCACGCGAACAGAACGTTCCTTCACAACTCCCTTTGTATGGAACAAATTATGCCTCTGATTTTGCTCAGCTTGTGTAACCTGCACACTCAAAACACGTTGAGCAACTAAACATTCATACCTGTCAGCATCTTCAGGAGCCCATGTATTGCGTCTCATGATCAGAATCGTCTCCACCGTGTTCTTCACGTGTAATAAGAGCCAAAGTCTCCTCATCATAGTCACTAGCGGATTCATATCCACCATCCTCGGTAGCAATCATCACACGCTGAGATTTGCAATCTCGCGCAAAATGTCCTCTTCCCTTACAACGACGACAAATAATATCACTGGTGTGCCCTGTTGATGTCATGGAAGAAGAAGAACTCTGTGCAGACCCAATAGGTGTGCTCTTGGCAGATAATGGTGGTTGTGCCTGCTTCCTTGTGTCACGGCTGGAGGTAACAGCTGATGGAGGTGTCGGTGCAGTAGAATGTGTGGAAGTAGAGGATGCACGCGGTGTCCATGATGAAGGTCGACCTGCAGAAAAGTTAGTCCGTGCCAATGCCTGTCGATCCTGCACTTCACGTTCAGCTTTACAAGCAAGATGGAATAAACGAGTGATATTAGTATAATCCTTATACTCTAGAATGGTCTGAATCTCCCTATTTAATCCACCCATAAAACGTGCAAGCATAGCTTCATTCTCCTCAACAATACCACATCTAATCAGGCCAGTTTGTAATTGCTGATAATATTCTTCTACAGAATTTTTTCCTTGTCTTAAGCACTGCAGTTTTTGAAGTAATTCACGTTGATAATATGGTGGAACCCAACGAGTACGCATAGCAGTTTTCAAAGCAGCCCAAGTAGCTGGAACAGGATATAATCTACAATGTTCAGACCACCAAACACATGCAAAAGCAGTGAAAGCACAAACAGCAGCAGGAACACGTCTCTCCTCGGGATAGTTTAAACATGTAAAACGTTGTTCAGTTTGTAACTCCCAAGTAAGATATATATCAGGAACATATCTACCCTCAAATGGTGGAATATTCAATTTCAGTTTAGGAAGATGGTCATGTACCTCAGGTGGTGGTGCAGCCCTACCGTTGCGATGATATGCATGAGGACGACCTGGTGGTGGTGGTGCTGGTTGTTGCACGTAGTTCTGATTTTGGTCAACCTCATCCTCGTAATGGTCCTCCACCTCTGCAGTAGCAGCAAGAGCTACAGAAACATCAACAGCAGCACCAGAAGCTTGACCAGTCTCAAGGGGAACGCGTTGTGCTCGTCCCACTTGATTCGGAAGGCGACGTTGTTGTTGTTGTTGTTGTTGTTGTTGTTGTTGTTGTTGAAGAGGTGGGACAGCTGCAGCAGCCGGTGGTGGTGGAAAACGCGAAAGCAATTCAGCAAACTTGTTATCGAGCTTTGTGTCAAACGTCTTCTCCATGCCATCTATCTTCTCCATGGCCGCGTCCAATGAGTTTAGCACATCTTGCACCTGTTCACTCATCATTTGCTGAAACTTATCATGAAGCTCCTTGTTCGTCAAGTTCTCCCAGTCAGTCTCGTCTACTTGTTATCCTGGCATGGTTAGCAGCAATAGACACACACAAGAATATGATCCTACAGACTACTAACAAGTGGTGGTGGTGGCGGGTGTCACAAATCCGTCAAGCAAATCTCAAATTCTTACCAGTTCTTACCCAGCAGCAGGCGGTGATCGGCAACCGATGTAGTCAAAACTCTCAAAGCTTGGATAGAGCGATTACCAAGGAGAGTCAAACGCACGATGTAGATGTATGTGGAGCTGGGAAGGCTTATAATATGGTAGCAAAAAGGGTCAGCAATAATCAATTCAGAGATGCAAAGGTGAATAAACGCTCAACGAGGATACTGTGCTGGTCCTTGGCTAGACCGTACTAGAGATGCGAGCCTAGAACACTAACGAAATCACGGCGCTACACGTAATCAAGGGGAAAGCACACTCTGAAATTTTTTTTTCCCTCTTTTTTCTTTGCCTCTTTTTTTTTGCGCTCCTTTTTTTTTCCCGAAAATCACTATAATGGCGAGTGTCTCAAAACACTTCCCAAGTCAAACTAAGATGATAGGCACAAATTTTTTTTTTCGGAATCAGGGCAGCGACGACGAAAAAGTGCGGGAAAAAATCAGTATGGTGGCACGTGTCTCAAAAGACTCAGAAAAGCTCAAAAATAGGATAGTGAAAAAATATTTTCACCTGCCGAAATTTTGGCCTAAAAACTGCCCGGGGGTCTCCAGACTCGTTTTTTTTTTCGAGACCTACACAGGCACGGAAACACAAATCCGAAACCTAGATGGATTTCGAGAACAAACCTAATATGAAAAGAACTCAGATTGGTGGTGGATATATGGTGGTAGGATATGGCAGCGGTGGTAGGTTATGGCAGCGGTGGTGGTATATGGATACGGATTGGTGGTGGTATATGGATACGGATCGGTGGTGGTATGTGGCAGTAGCGATGAAGATGTTGCGGCGGCGGTGTGACAACTTATGACCAGAACTCGAAACTCTAAAAGACTAGACGCTAAGACCAGCAATTTGACACGACGATGCAACCGCAAATTCAACAAAGCAAATACAGAAAAGATTATGCAAAGGCTCAGATTGGTTCGGATGGGATGAACTAACCCTAATTTTTTTTTGGCTTTTTCGTGGACTATAGGTATGAAGAACAGACTCGATCTAATCTACGAAAAACTGTAAAATCTCACCGAGCAACCTGGAAATCTGATACCACTTGATAGAGGCAAAGGTGTCCCGTCTTTCGATGAGATGGTGGCTATCGTTTGGATGAAGTCAACTTTGACGATCCGACTACGAACGTGCATGGACGTCGCGCCTTAGCAATCGCTAAACCAACTCCGAGAGGTTATTGACCACGCCGGAGCACGATCAACCTGACCACGAAGGTCTATTTCCTGCAGGCAAACGAAGAACAAGCAAGAAACTAAGATTGCAATCTGGATATTGCGAATATAAGAGGAAAGCTTTATTGATCAAGGTGGAGTTCTGTGACGCCTTGGTCTGGTCGTTGAACACAAACGAAGTACGCGAAGTTGCAGCTATGGCGAACTTTTAATCTAAACAAAATCCAAAGTCTAAACGACGCCCTAAGGGCTGTATATATGAGGGAAAGAGGGGGGAATTTCGTGGCCCTTGGTGGAGGGGTCCGAAACCAACCCTAACTCTTGTTTCCCCACACATACGGACTCTAAAAACAGCCTATACTCAAGTATTTCGAAATTACATGGGCCTGGCCCAATAATAAGGTGACGCAGCACCTATAATAGCCTCTGGACGAAATTTATGAAGTGGCATCTTGTATATTTCGTCCAAGGCTTCTCGCACTCATTATGGTGGCTTCAAAGTCCTGAAATCATCAATTGAAACTCCATTCTTGTCCCCCTTGCGCATGCCATCATCTCCATGCTTGATCTTGCTCCAATGTTCATCCTTCTTGTCCAAGCTAGGCCCTTCATTTGTAAGCAAGACAAATGTATCCAATTTAGGCAGCATCATATTCTCATGAACATTAGATTCATTACCAAGAAACGAAAGTACCTGGTAATTTAATTGGCGTGCGCGAGCTCTAGTAATTGGTCCTGTATATGTGTCAGCTGGACCTGTGGGTGTAACCTTGTTAGTGATGTCCTCATCAGGTGGAGACACTAGTAGCTATTGCCATGATTTTGTTGTGCCCCATGCTATTGATGAGACTTTGTTCATTTCTCTCTTTCATGCTTGTGAAAGGCCATGTGCATTATTCATGCCTACTATTTGCACACATGACATGATTGCCATGATTACCTCTAGTATGTTGCATCTTCGCACTACTAGCTTGTTTGACTTGATCACTATGATTGCTTGCTATATTGCATCACCCATGTTCCACTCTTACTTGCTTTCTTGGGTTGATGACATCTATGTTCATGCTTTTCACATGATATATCTTGATCATTGTCACTTGTCTCCAATAGTTGCATCTCTCATATTCACTTGTTGTGAATGCAACCATGCTATACTTGTTGATCTCGGAGACTTGGACACCTTACTTGTGATGCATGCTTGCTTGTTTGAGCTTAATGCCTTTGGTTGTTATCACATCATATGCTTCCATACATTGCCATGTCCCCTTGTCCTTTCTTATGATAAGAATGACGAACATACTTGTTGGGTGACTCACCACACGAATAGCTTTTGCATCTTCGCTAACCTCATTTGTTTTTCCGAGTGTTTGTCATGTTCTTTCATTTTGAAGGATTCACAAGGCGGTACCATCACGAGGCATCTTGGGCATGTGAAGGCATACACGTTGCGCGACAACAACATTTTCGACATCCTCATCAAGGTGCATTCCTTCCTAGTGAGCCATCCTCACATATGCTTGGATTTCATGGATGCACCACCGGTCTACCACTATTGCCACGACTTTGAGCATGGGTATATCAACACTCCTTTGGCACATTGCATCCAAACCTTCATATTTGTTGATTGTGCGCCCACATGCCATCCTCCATGGTCATATCATACCCATAACAAATTTGCATCTTATGCATGGATTGACTCACAGTATGATTGCCTTGTTGCATCTTGTATTCCCATGTCATCCATGATATATGAGCTTTTTCATTTCCTTAGCAAATTTGTTGTGATCTTTCTTGATGGACTCTTCATACATATTGATCACATCGCCAAGCATCAATTGCATGATCAACTCACATTGAGCATCATTTACCATGTTCATGCTTTTGATACACAATCCCATTACGACATCATTTTGCACAATTGTAGCATTTGCAACTTCTTGCACAATGAGCTTGATCACATGAATGCATTGTATGCCATGCTCTTTCATTTTGCTACAATTCATGCTCATTGCCACTACCGATTTCTTTGGACGGACTCATGCTTAAATGATGGACACCTTGCATCCGCTAACCAGTGTATTTCCAAGTGTCCTTTGTGTTTGCTGTTTTTGCATGTCTACCATTCCGACGACATCTTGGAGTCGTCCAACTCCAAGTTCATCCATGCCTACCGTGTACATGACGATATGGTTCACGATCCGAGGACGGATCTTTCCCAAGGGGGAGGAGATGATGCGGAGCATCCTACGGCTATCTCCATGTACACCGTCATAGCTCCTCAATCCCCAAGTGAACCTACCGGACTTAAGGTGAACTCGCTCCTCTTCGAGAGTTACATGAATATCATTTGGACTTGGTCACTACCTCACCACGGAACATCGTGCATCTTTAGGTACAAGGACGACCACCTCCATGAAGCCGGGGAGCACCACCAAGTCCACACGGAGACGTACGAGAAGAAGGAGGAAAGGAGCGACACAAGCGAAGAAGGGCATGTCCAATCCGGAACGGGCGGTACTACCGCCTACAAGTGGTACTACCGCTCCCAAGTAGTACTACCGCCCGAGGTCCCGTACTACCGCCCTGCCTGTGCGCAGCCGCGGGCCTTTGGCCTTATATCCCTCTCCACTTACCCCTTCATGGCTTAGACTATAAATAGACCGCCCCCACCTTCTTTCTAAGGTTTAGCAAAGCTATTGAGAGACCTTGAGAGCTTTGCTCCTTGTATCCCCTCCTCTAGGAGATCAAGACCTCCCAAGGGAGAAGAATCCTTGTAGATTGCAAGACCTCCCAAGGGAGAAGAATCCTTGTGGATTGCAAGACCTCACATCCTCTAGGTGTGGGAAGAACCTTACCTTGTATCTTTCCTTTAGTTGTTCTTGAATCATTGTGAACTCTTGCATGTTCTTGGATCTAGCATATGTGTGATTGGATCTAGTCAATTTGAGTGTTTTCCCTCTCTTGTGTTCCTCTTGTTCTTGGGGATTCCCCTCCAATTCGTGAAAGATCTCCACCTACGGTTCCACCCTACAACATCATCAAATGCATCAAAGGCAATGAGAATGTTGTGGCGGATGTGCTTTCCCGCAAATGCATGCTTGTTACCCAACTTGAGTTGAATGCTATTGGCTTTGAGCACATAAAATATTTGTATGAGCATGATCCTTTCTTTGCAAATCCTTATACTAAGTGTTTCACTCTCACTTCTTGGGAGAGATACTACATAAAGGATGGATATCTTATGAGAGCTAACAAACTTTGCATTCCCGAGTCTTCGCTTCGTTTGCTCCTTTTACAGGAATCTCATGGAGGAGGACTCATGGGACACTTTGGACGGGACAAGACATTTGCTACGCTCTCGAAGAACTACTTTTGGCCCAAGATGTTCCGTGACGTCTCACGCATCACCAATCGATGCTCTACATGTCACAAAGCTAAGCCAAAAGCTCAATCTCATGGTCTTTACCTGCCACTTCCTATTCCATGCCATCCATGGGAAGATATAAGCATGGACTTTATACTTGGATTGCCTAGGACTCAAAATGGAAAGGATTCCGTGTTTGTTGTCGTGGATATATTTTCTAAAATGGCTCATTTCTTTCCTTGTAACAAGATCGACGATGCTTCACATGTGGCAAATCTCTTTTGTAGGGAAATCATTCATCTACATGGAGTGCCCAAGACTATCGTGTCGGATCGGGACGTCAAGTTCTTGAGCTACTTTTGGAAGACTCTATGCGCCCAACTCGGCATCAAGCTCCTCTTCTCTACGGCATATCATCCACAAACCGACGGCCAAACGGAGGTAACGAACCGCACACTTTCGACGCTTCTTCGCGTGTTGATCAAGAAGATCATCAAGGAATGGGAGCAATGCTTGCCCATCGTCGAGTACGCCTACAACCACGCAAGACATACGACTACCGGCAAGTCCCCCTTTGAGGTCGTGTACGGATTCAACCCGTTGTCCCCATTGGACATCCTACCGCTACCTCTACAAGAGCGCATCAACATGGACGCAAGTGCACGAGCAAACTATCTCAAGAAGGTGCATGAAGATACACGGGCAACGATCGAGCGACAAGTACATCGCCTTACCACCAAGCTCAACATCAACAAGGCACCAATGGTGTTCCAACCGGGAGATCTTGTATGGCTTCATCTTCGCAAGGACCGCTTCCCCACCGAGTGCAAATCCAAACTACTACCTCGCGCCGACGGACCCTTCAATGTGCTAGCACGCTACAACAACAATGCCTACAAGATCGACATTCCACGCGACAAGTACAACGTGAGTGATACCTTCCACGTTAAGGATCTCTCTCCTTTCCATGGTGATGAAGATCTCGATCCGAGGTCGGATCTTTCCGAAGGGAGGGGAGATGATGCGGAGCATCCCAAGGTCATCTCCATGGACTTACCATCGCCTCACCAAGTACCTCAAGGACCAATGACTCGTACCCGTGCAAGAGCTCTCGACACCGAGGTGACATCTCTCCAAGACCAACTTCCATATGAATCATGTGAGACATGGCTACTACCTCAGACTGATGTGTTCTGTGTGCTCAGGTATCAAGAAGGCTCCATCGGAGAGGTGCATGAAGATGGACAAGTCCCCAAGTTCACGGATGAAGCATTGCTTCGAGGGAAGCTGAAGAAGGTCCCAGGCCCCGGACATCCGGCCCCTGGACCGACATCTACAGAAGAGCCCACGCACCCGAAGGTACAGGACCCGGACATCCGGCCAGTCACCGGACATCCGGCCCGGTAGGACCCGGACATTAGGCCTCGAGCCCGGAAATCCGGTGCCACATCACAGAAGCACACCCGTGGCTAAGCCCCGCTAGCCCGGACATCCGGCGTAATGCCCGGACATCCAGCGCCTCTCCAACGCCCGGACATCCGGCCCGACCACCGGACATCCGGTCCTGCCTGCGCGCAGCCACTTGGGTTTCGACCCGTGTATCCCTTTCGGTCCCCTAGACTATAAGTACTCCTTCCCCTCCTCTTTTCTAGGGTTAGCTTTGTGATAGCTCATATGATACCTAGAGCTTTGCTCATCTAGTGGTTCATCTCCTCGAGAGTGACTGCGGCCCCTCTTCGGAGAAGATCCACACGGATTCAAGACCTCCACTATGGAGAAGATCCTACGGGATACCCTCAAGACCTCCTTCCGGAGAAGACTACCTTGTATCGTCCGTTGTTGACCATGGATCGTGTATCTCGTTATGTATCATGGATCTAGCACTTGTGTGACCATCTTCATGTTGATTTGAGTGTTCCTCTTGTGTTTTTCCGCATGTTCCCCTTTGTGTTCTTCGTGTTCATCGTGGGTTTCCTCCTTTTCGTGAAAGATCGGCCTAGATCGGGTTGACCCCGCATCAAAATACCCAGGCGCTACTACGAGCATTAGTAAGGTACACATCAATAATATGTATATCAAATATACCTTTGTTCACTTTGCCATCCTTCTTATCTTCCAAGTACTTGGGGCACTTCCACTTCCAGTGACCAGTCCCTTTGCAGTAGAAGCACTCAGTTTCAGGCTTGGGTCCAGCTTTGGTCTTCTTCCCGGGAGTGGCAACGTGCTTGCCATTTTTCTTGAAGTTCCCTTTCTTTCGCTTGCCCTTTTTCTTGAAATTAGTGGTCTTGTTAACCATCAACACTTGATGCTCCTTCTTGATTTCTACCTCCGTAGCTTTGAGCATTGCCAAGAGCTCGGGAATTGTCATCTCCACCCCTTGCATATTATAGTTCATCACGAAGCCTGTGTAGCTTGGTGGCAGTGATTGGAGAACTCTGTCAATAACACTATCATCTGGAAGATTAACTCCTAGCTGAGTCAAGTGATTATGATATCCAGACATTCTGAGTATGTGTTCACTGACAGAATTGTTCTCCTCCATCTTGCAGCTATAGAACTTGTTGGAGACTTCATATCTCTCAACTCGGGCATTTGCTTGAAATGTTAACTTTAACTCTTGGAACATCTCATATGCTCCATGACAATCAAAATGTCTTTGAAATCCCGATTCCAAGCCGCAAATCATGGCACACTGAACTATAGACTAGTCATCAGATCGAGCTTGCCCGATGTTCAAAACATCAGCATCTGCTCCTGCAACAGGCCTTTCACCTAGCGGTCCATCAAGGACATTATTCTTCTTTGTAGCAATGAGGATAATCCTCAAGTTACGGACCCAGTCTGTTAGGGATATAAGTATTTCATATGACCCACCCAGGAGGGTCTGGGTTACCCAGTGGCGGTTCATGGGCCAAGCACATAAGCATGTTAAAGATGGTAGTTTAGTTAAGGGCCCAAGGCCTGCGGTGGTTTAAGGCATGTGAGTATCAACCGCCATATATGTGACTTGTGTTGTAAGGCATGTAATAAGAGTCACCAGGGTAGACACGATTGTATGAGTCGGCCGGGACTCCGTAGGCCGCAGGGCGTCAACCCGTGTATATAAGGGGACGGCCCGGCAGCGGCTTAGGGCAAGAAACAACTGATCGAGGGCTAGGCGAGCGCATCCGCACCCTAGCAATCGACACCCCATCAATTCCACCTCAAACTGGATTAGGTTTTACCCTCACTGCAAGGGGCCGAACCAGTATAAACTCCCTGTGTCCTTTGTCTTGTTCTTAACCCATTTAAGCTAACCACGTCGCTATGGCTCCGCAATCAAGTCCTTACCTTAGGACATGTGCCGTGACACTTCCACGACATTTGGCGCCCACCATGGGTCCTGCGGCTTGTGGTTTCAAGTTCTTGAAGGGCAACTTCCATGGCTCAAGGATATGCTGTGGGCCAGAAGACCAAGAGTCGTCGCGGCAAGCTTTACATCGATGACGAAGGCTGGGGTCCCGAGGCCGGCTCAATTGAGTATGGGTACCGGGTCCCCTTCGGCGGAATTCACGTCTTCATCGACAAGATCGGCGAACCGGACCCTGAGCCGGACACCTGCACCGACATCGTCAAGCCGGCTTAGCATGCGCGGCCCGCTCAGGTTCTGTAATGCCCCAAATTTAACACTTTCCTATAATGGCAATAAAGCTTCCTCTTTGATCCTTGTCATTATCCTTGGGGGTCCTTGCCATTTATTTTATTTGCATTGCATACCTTTTATTATTTTTGCATCCTTGCATTGATCATCATCATATCATCATGACATCATAGTTTACTTTATTTTGTGCATGAGTGATACTTTGTGATGTTGTTGTCTGTGGGTTAAGCTATACCTAGCTAAACCCAACCCCTCTCCCTCTTCTTCTTCTTCTTCTTCTTCTTCTTTTCTTCTTATTCTTCTCCTTCTTTTATTTCTGGCCTCTTCTTTGCTCTATTGTGCAAGCCTCTTAACCAAGTGCATAGTGCTTCTTTCTTCTCCTTCAAATCTTGCACCATGTGAGCAACCTCTCCACCAAATATTACCTCTTTTGAATATGACTTGGTTGGGTTTTAAAATATCAAGAGTTTGGTCCATATTCAAACTCCTTTTATTTTTCTGCCTCTAAAAATGTCCAAGTCAATTTATTTAAATAGAGTATAATTCACTGAGCTTAGGGGTATTTTTCTTTTCCCCTAATTCTTCTTTTTTAATTATGTGCATTCTTTTCTTTATCTGCCTGAAGAAATAAAGAAAAGAAGCAGAGGCAGCAGCAGCACAGTGCACCTGGGCCTCCTCCTCCCTCTCTCTCTCACCAAGGCCCATCTCCTTCTCCACCCGTAGCGCAGCACAGCCCAACTCCATGCAGGCCCAGCCACAGGCGCGCAGTCGCGCCGTAGCCAATCCGAGTGCAGGGTCTCAACCTGTCTGTGACCCAGAGCAGCGCCTCCGTCTTCCTCCGTCAGAAAAGCAGAGCACGCCGCGATCACCGTCGCGCCATCAGCTCACGGACGTCGAGACTGTGCGCCGAGCCCCTCTTTTAAACCCAAATCGTGTCCTCCACTCCTCTCTAGGTATCCCCTTTCCCCTCTTGCCGTCTAGAGAGCTGGGATCCTCCAGATCCGCTGCCCCCATCGACGCCCGAGCGCATCTAAGAGCAGCCTCTCGTCGCCGGCGAGCTCCGCGTCGTCCTCGGCCTCGCCAAAGTTGTCCTTCTTCTTCCACGGCGCCGTCTTCTTCCTCTATGTCAACCACGCGGACCCGAGCGCCTCTCCGTCGAGCTCTTCTTCCTCTTCTTCCTCTACGGTGGCCGTAGGTGTTCGAGGCGCGCCGTCGTCGACTCCGTCCACGCCAGGGCCAGCCGAGCATACCGTCCTGCTCGTGGTGAGCTCCTCTCTCTCCCCAAGCCCTTTTCCCCTTTCTGCGCAGGCTCTAGGCCCTAGTTCGACGAGTGCCCGATCGCGCCACCGTCGGGCCTCGTCGCCGACGAGTGTTCCGACCTCTCTAGCCCTTGCTGTGGTGCCCGTTCGCTTCACCAAGTCGCGTAGGACCTCTCTGTGCTATCGCTGTGCCGCCTAGGGCCTTGCTTCGCCTCGCCGTCGTCCCATCGCCGCCGTGCTATATTTGCTCGTCGCCGGCACTGCAGTGCCCCGTAGTTGTTGCTAGTAGGATGGTTGGATGCGGGTCTCTGCAAGGAGTCTCTCGCACCTCTCCGCCGTGTCAATTGGTCGCCGGAGCGGCTCCGACGAGCAGCTCGGACGAGGGCCTGTGCCTCCCCTGTTCTGCCTATTGCTGCTTATTCTTCAGATATGCTGCCTCCTATCTGTCGAGATCGATGCAGTGGCGTAGTGGTTTGTCTCCGTCAGTTTCGTCAGTAGGGCGTGGGTTCGATCCCCCGCGGGCGCTGTGGTAATTCGCCCCTTTTTCGTTTTTGTGTGAGGCTGACAGCAGGGCCCCATCTGCCAACCAGTCATCGTCATTCCAGCCCCCGCGCGCACCCGCTTCACCAGCTCAGCTCCGCCTGGCCCCCCTTGTCAGCGTCAGTGGCTAGCTGAGCCTGGGTCAATTTAGACCCTGGCGCCTTTTCTGTTTTTCTTTTTCTTTTCTGTTTTTCTTATTTATTTAATATCTCCATATTTATATTTCATATGAATTCGAGCCCTATATGAAAAGTGCTTAGAATTTTGTGTAGATTATGAATATGTCACTTGCTGCCATGTTTAAAAACATTTAAATTTCTGTTTGAATTTAAACTTGTTTTTAATATGCTTAAACTTGTAAAAAATCATAACTAAATAACTACAACTCCAAATGATGAGGACATCACTAACAAGGTTACACCCACAGCTCCAACTGACACATATACAGGACCAATTACTAGAGCTCGCGCACGCCAATTAAATTACCAGGTACTTTCGTTTCTTGGTAATGAATCTAATGTTCATGAGAATATGATGCTGCCTAAATTGGATACATTTGTCTTGCTTACAAATGAAGGGCCTAGCTTGGACAAGAAGGATGAACATTGGAGCAAGATCAAGCATGGAGATGATGGCATGCGCAAGGGGAACAAGAATGGAGTTTCAATTGATGATTTCAGGACTTTGAAGCCACCATAATGAGTGTGAGAAGCCTTGGACGAAATATACAAGATGCCACTTCATAAATTTCGTCCAGAGGCTATTATAGGTGCTGCGTCACCTTATTATTGGGCCAGGCCCATGTAATTTCGAAATACTTGAGTATAGGCTGTTTTTAGAGTCCGTATGTGTGGGGAAACAAGAGTTAGGGTTGGTTTCGGACCCCTCCACCAAGGGCCATGAAATTCCCCCCTCTTTCCCTCATATATATAGCCCTTAGGGCGTCGTTTAGACTTTGGGTTTTGTTTAGATTAAAGTTCGCCATAGCTGCAACTTCGCGTACTTCGTTTGTGTTCAACGACCAGACCAAGACGTCACAGAACCCCACTTGATCAATAAAGCTTTCCTCTTGAATTCGCAATATCCAGATTGCAATATCAGTTTCTTGCTTGTTCTTCGTTTGCCTGCAGGAAACAGACCTTCGTGGTCAGGTTGATCGTGCTCCGGCGTGGTCAATAACCTCTCGGAGTTGGTTTAGCGATTGCTAAGGCGCGACGTCCACGCACGTTCGTAGTCGGATCGTCAAAGTCGACTTCATCCAAACGATAGCCACCATCTCATCGAAAGACGGGACACCTTTGCCTCTATCAAGTGGTATCAGATTTCCAGGTTGCTCGGTGAGATTTTACAGTTTTTCGTAGATTAGATCGAGTCTGTTCTTCATACCTACAGTCCACGAAAAAGCCAAAAAAAAATTTAGGGTTAGTTCATCCCATCCGAACCAATCTGAGCCTTTGCATAATCTTTTCTGTATTTGCTTTGTTGAATTTGCGGTTGCATCGTCGTGTCAAGTTGCTGGTCTTAGCGTCTAGTCTTTTAGAGTTTCGAGTTCTGGTCATAAGTTGTAGCGTCGCCGCCGCACCATATTCATCGCCGCTGCCATACCACCACTGCTGCCATATCCCACCACCGCCACCACATACCACCACCGCTGCCATAACCTACCACCGCTGCCATATCCTACCACCATATATCCACCGCCAATCCGAGTTCTTTTCATATTAGGTTTGTTCTCGAGATCCATCTAGGTTTCGGATTTGTGTTTCCTTGCCTGCGTAGGTCTCGAAAAAAAAATAATAAAAAAAAAAGTCTGGAGACCCCCGGGCAGTTTTTAGGCCAAAATTTCGACAGGTGAAAATATGTTTTCCCTATCCTACTTTTGGGCTTTTCTGAGTCTTTTGAGACACGTGCCTTCATACTGTTTTTTTTACCGCACTTTTTCGTCGTCGCTGCCCTGATTCCGAAAAAAAAAAATCGTCAAAAAATTTCGTGCCTATCATCTTAGTTTGACTTGGGAAGTGTTTTTAGACACTCGCCATTATAGTGATTTTCGGCAAAAAAAAAAAAGCAGCGCAAAAAAAAACGCAAAAAAAAATTCAGAGTGTGCTTTTCCCTTGATTACGTGCAGCGCCGTGATTTTGTTAGTGTTCTAGGCTCGCGTCTCTAGTACGGTCTAGCCTAGGACCAGCACAGTACCGTCGTTGAGCGTTTATTCACCTTTGCATCTCTGAATTGATTATTGCTGACCCTTTTTTGCTACCATATTATAAGCCTTCCCAGCTCCACATACATCTACATCGTGCGTTTGACTCTCCCTGGTAATCGCTCTATCCAAGCTTTGAGAGTTTTGACTACATCGGTTGCCGATCACCACCTGCTGCTGGGTAAGAACTGGTAAGAATTTGAGATTTGCTTGACGGATTTGTGACACCCGCCACCACCACCACTTGTTAGTAGTCTGTAGGATCATATTCTTGTGCGTTTCTATTGCTGCTAACCATGCCAGGATCACAAGTCGACGAGACTGACTGGGAGAACTTGACGAACAAGGAGGTTCATGATAAGTTTCAGGAAATGATGAGTGTACAGGTGCAAGATGTGCTAAACACATTGGACGAGGCCATGGAGAAGATAGATGCAATGGAGAAGACGTTTGAAACAAAGCTGGATAACAAGTTTGCTGAATTGCTTTCGCGTTTTCCACCACCACCGGCTGCCGCAGCTGTCCCACCTCAACAACAACAACAACAACAACGGCGCCTTCCGAATCAAGTGGGACGAGCACAGCGCGTTCCCCTTGAGACTGGTCAAGCTTCTGGTGCTACTGTTGATGTTTCTGTAGCTCTTGCTGCTGCTGCAGAGGTGGAGGACCATTACGAGGATGAGGTTGACCAAAATCAGAACCACGTGCAACAACCAGCACCACCACCACCAGGTCGTCCTCATGCATATCATCGCAACGGTAGGGCTGCACCACCACCTGAGGTACATGACCATCTTCCTAAACTGAAATTGAATATTCCACCATTTGAGGGTAGATATGTTCCTGATATATATCTTACTTGGGAGTTACAAACTGAACAACGTTTTACATGTTTAAACTATCCCGAGGAGAGACGTGTTCCTGCTGCTGTTTGTGCTTTCACTAGTTTTGCATGTGTTTGGTGGTCTGAACATTGTAGATTATATCCTACTCCAGCTACTTGGACTGCTTTGAAAACTGCTATGCGTACTCGTTGGGTTCCACCATATTATCAACGTGAATTACTTCAAAAACTGCAGCGCTTAAGACAAGGAAAAAATTCTGTAGAAGAATATTATCAGCAATTACAAACTGGCCTGATTAGATGTGGTATTGTTGAGGAGAATGAAGCTATGCTTGCACGTTTTATGGGTGGATTAAATAGGGAGATTCAGAACATTCTAGAGTATAAGGATTATACTAATATCACTCGTTTATTCCATCTTGCTTGTAAAGCTGAACGTGAAGTGCAGGATCGACAGGCATTGGCGCTGACTAACTTTTCTGCAGGTCGACCTTCATCATGGACACCGCGTGCATCCTCTACTTCCACACATTCTACTGCACCGACACCTCCATCAGCTGTTACCTCCAGCCGTGATACAAGGAAGCAGGCACAACCACCATTATCTGCCAAGAGCACACCTATTGGGCCTGCACAGAGTTCTTCTTCTTCCATGGCATCAACAGGGCACACCAGTGATATTATTTGTCGTCGTTGTAAGGGAAGAGGACATTTTGCGAGAGATTGCAAATCTCAGCGTGTGATGATTGCTACTGAGGATGGTGGATATGAATCCGCTAGTGACTATGATGAGGAGACTTTGGCTCTTATTACACGTGAAGAACACGGCGGAGACGATTCTGATCATGAGACGCAATACATGGCTCCTGAAGATGCTGACAGGTATGAATGTTTAGTTGCTCAACGATGGAGAAGATAGATGGCATGGAGAAGACGTTTGAAACAAAGCTGGATAACAAGTTTGCTGAATTGCTTGCGCGTTTGCCACCACCACCGGCTGCTGCAGCTGTCCCACCTCTTCAACAACAACAACAACAACAACAACGCCGACTTCCGAATCAAGTGGGACGAGCACAGCGCGTTCCCCTTGAGACTGGTCAAGCTTCTGTTGCTGCTGTTGATGTTTCTGTAGCTCCTGCTGCTACTACAGAGGTGGAGGACCATTACGAGGATGAGGTTGACCAAAATCAGAACCACGTCCAACAACCAGCACCACCACCACCAGGTCGTCCTCATGCATATCATCGCAACGGTAGGGCTGCACCACCACCTGAGGTACATGACCATCTTCCTAAACTGAAATTGAATATTCCACCATTTGAGGGTAGATATGTTCCTGATATATATCTTACTTGGGAGTTACAAACTGAACAACGTTTTACATGTTTAAACTATCCCGAGGAGAGACGTGTCCCTGCTGCTGTTTGTGCTTTCACTGGGTTTGCATGTGTTTGGTGGTCTGAACATTGTAGATTATATCCTATTCCAGCGACTTGGACTGCTTTGAAAACTGCTATGCGTACTCGTTGGGTTCCACCATATTATCAACGTGAATTACTTCAAAAACTGCAGCGCTTAAGACAAGGAAAAAATTCTGTAGAAGAATATTATCAGCAATTACAAACTGGCCTGATTAGATGTGGTATTGTTGAGGAGAATGAAGCTATGCTTGCACGTTTTATGGGTGGATTAAATAGAGAGATTCAGACCATTCTAGAGTATAAGGATTATACTAATATCACTCGTTTATTCCATCTTGCTTGTAAAGCTGAACGTGAAGTGCAGGATCGACAGGCATTGGCGCGGACTAACTTTTCTGCAGGTCGACCTTCATCATGGACACCGCGTGCATCCTCTACTTCCACACATTCTACTGCACCGACACCTCCATCAGCTGTTACCTCCAGCCGTGATACAAGGAAGCAGGCACAACCTCCATTATCTGCCAAGAGCACACCTATTGGGCCTGCACAGAGTTCTTCTTCTTCCATGGCATCAACATGGCACACTAGTGATATTATTTGTCGTCGTTGTAAGGGAAGAGGACATTTTGCAAGAGATTGCAAATGTCAGCGTGTGATGATTGCTACTGAGGATGGTGGATATGAATCCGCTAGTGACTATGATGAGGAGACTTTGGCTCTTATTACACGTGAAGAACACGGTGGAGACGATTCTGATCATGAGACGCATTACAAGGCTCCTGAAGATGCTGACAGGTATGAATGTTTAGTTGCTCAACGTGTTTTGAGTGTGCAGGTTACACAAGCTGAGCAAAATCAGAGGCATAATTTGTTCCATACAAAGGGAGTTGTGAAGGAACGTTCTGTTCGCGTGATCATAGATGGAGGGAGTTGCAACAACTTGGCTAGCATGGAGATGGTGGAGAAGCTATCTCTCACCACAAGACCACATCCACATCCTTACTACATCCAATGGTTCAACAACAGCGGCAAGGTTAAGGTAACACGTACTGTTCGTGTGCATTTTAGTATCTCTACATATGTTGATTATGTTGATTGTGATGTGGTACCTATGCAAGCATGTTCCTTATTACTTGGTAGACCATGGCAATTTGATAAAAATTCTATACACCATGGTAGAAACAATCAGTATACTCTTGTTCATAAGGATAAAAATATTACTTTGCTTCCTATGACTCCTGATTCCATTTTGAAAGATGATATTAATAGAGCTAATAAAGCAAAACAGGAGAAAAATAAGAGTGAAAATCAGATTGTGGCAAAAGAATTTGAGCAACAAATGAAGCCTACTAATAAACCATCTACTGTTGCTTCTGAAATTGAATTGAAAAGTGCATGTATTTGCCACCAAATCTGATATTGATGAGCTAGATTTTAGCAAATCTGTTTGCTATGCTGTTGTATGCAAAGAGGCATTATTTTCATTCGAGGACGTGCCTTCCTCTTTGCCTCCTGCTGTCACTAACATTTTGCAGGAGTTCGCCGACGTCTTTCCACAAGACGTGCCACCGGGATTACCACCTATTCGAGGGATTGAGCATCAGATTGACTTAATTCCCGATGCATCGCTACCCAACCGCGCACCATACCGTACCAATCCAGAAGAGACGAAGGAGATTATGCGTCAAGTACAGGAGCTACTCGACAAAGGTTATATACGCGAATCCCTTAGTCCTTGTGCTGTTCCTATTATTCTAGTGCCGAAAAAGGATGGTACATCGCGTATGTGTGTTGATTGTAGAGCCATTAATAATATTACTATTCGTTATCGTCATCCTATTCCTAGGCTAGATGATATGCTTGATGAATTGAGTGGCTCTACAATATTCTCCAAAGTTGATTTGCGTAGTGGATACCATCAAATTCGTATGAAATTGGGAGATGAATGGAAAACAGCATTTAAAACTAAGTTTGGATTATATGAGTGGTTAGTCATGCCTTTTGGGTTAACTAATGCACCTAGTACTTTCATGAGATTAATGAATGAAGTTTTACGTGCTTTCATTGGACGATTTGTGGTAGTATACTTTGATGATATATTGATTTTTAGCATATCTTTGGAGGAACATTTGGAACATTTACGTGCTGTTTTTACTGCTCTACGTGATGCACGTTTATTTGGTAACCTTGGAAAGTGCACCTTTTGCACCGACCGAGTCTCTTTTCTTGGCTATGTTGTTACTCCACAGGGAATTGAGGTTGATAAAGCCAAGATTGAAGCTATTGATAGTTGGCCGCAGCCCAAAACGGTCACACACGTGAAGAGTTTCCTTGGCCTCGCTGGATTCTATCGGCGTTTTGTGAGAGATTTCAGCACCATTGCTGCACCTCTCAATGAGCTTACAAAGAAGGATGTGCCTTTTGTTTGGGGTACTGCACAGGAAGAAGCATTCACGGTATTGAAAGATAAGCTGACACATGCTCCTTTACTCCAACTTCCTGATTTTAATAAGACTTTTGAGCTTGAATGTGATGCTAGTGGAATTGGGTTAGGAGGTGTGTTATTACAAGATGGTAAACCTGTTGCATATTTTTCTGAAAAATTGAGTGGGCCTAGTCTGAATTATTCTACTTATGATAAGGAATTATATGCTCTTGTTCGGACTTTGGAGACATGGCAACATTATTTATGGCCCAAAGAATTTGTTATACATTCTGATCATGAATCTTTAAAGCACATTAAAAGTCAAGCAAAACTGAACCGTAGACATGCTAAATGGGTTGAATTCATAGAGACTTTCCCTTATGTTATTAAACACAAGAAGGGAAAAGAAAATGTTATTGCTGATGCATTATCTCGTCGTTATACTATGCTTTCACAACTTGACTTTAAAATATTTGCTTTGGAGACCATCAAAGATCAATATGTGCATGATGCTGAATTTAAAGATGTTTTGCAGAATTGCAAAGAAGGGAGAACATGGAACAAGTTCGTCGTTAGTGATGGATTTGCGTTTCGTGCTAACAAGCTATGCATTCCAGCTAGCTCTGTTCGTCTTTTGTTGTTGCAGGAGGCGCATGGAGGAGGATTAATGGGACACTTTGGCGTGAAGAAGACGGAGGACGTACTTGCTACACATTTCTTTTGGCCAAAGATGCGATGGGATGTTGAGCGTTTTGTTGGTCGCTGCACTACATGTCAAAAAGCTAAGTCACGACTCAATCCTCATGGTTTATATATGCCTTTGCCTGTCCCTAGTGTTCCTTGGGAAGATATATCTATGGACTTTGTTTTGGGTTTACCTCGAACAAAGAAGGGGAGGGATAGCATATTTGTTGTCGTGGATAGGTTCTCGAAGATGGCACACTTTATACCATGTCATAAAAGTGATGATGCTGCTAATGTTGCTGATTTGTTCTTTCGTGAAATTATTCGCTTGCATGGTGTGCCAAATACTATTGTTTCAGATCGTGATACTAAATTTCTTAGCCACTTTTGGAGATGCTTATGGGCTAAGTTGGGGACTAAACTGCTTTTTAGTACTACTTGTCACCCCCAAACCGATGGACAAACTGAAGTAGTCAACAAAACTTTGTCTACTATGCTTAGGGCTGTTTTGAAGAATAATAAGAAAATGTGGGAAGAATGCTTGCCTCATATTGAATTTGCTTATAATCGTTCGTTGCATTCTACTACTAAGATGTGCCCTTTTGAAATTGTCTATGGTTTCCTACCTCGTGCACCTATTGATTTGTTGCCTCTTCCATCTTCGGAGAAGGTTAATTTTGATGCTAAACAACGTGCTGAATTGATCTTAAAAATGCATGAGTTAACTAAGGAAAATATTGAGCGCATGAATGCTAAATATAAACTTGTTGGAGATAAGGGTAGAAAACGTGTTGTCTTTGCACCTGGAGATCTTGTTTGGTTACATTTGCGTAAGGATAGGTTTCCTAATTTGCGCAAGTCAAAGCTAATGCCACGTGCTGATGGTCCTTTCAAGGTGTTAGAGAAAATAAATGATAATGCATATAAATTGAGCTGCCTGCAGATTTTGGGGTTAGTCCCACATTTAACATTGCAGATTTGAAGCCTTACTTGGGTGAGGAAGATGAGCTTCCGTCGAGGACGACTTCAATTCAAGAAGGGGAGGATGATGAGGACATCACTAACAAGGTTACACCCACAGCTCCAACTGACACATATACAGGACCAATTACTAGAGCTCGCACACGCCAATTAAATTACCAGGTACTTTCGTTTCTTGGTAATGAATCTAATGTTCATGAGAATATGATGCTGCCTAAATTGGATACATTTGTCTTGCTTACAAATGAAGGGCCTAGCTTGGACAAGAAGGATGAACATTGGAGCAAGATCAAGCATGGAGATGATGGCATGCGCAAGGGGAACAAGAATGGAGTTTCAATTGATGATTTCAGGACTTTGAAGCCACCATAATGAGTGTGAGAAGCCTTGGACAAAATATACAAGATGCCACTTCATAAATTTCGTCCAGAGGCTATTATAGGTGCTGCGTCACCTTATTATTGGGCCAGGCCCATGTAATTTCGAAATACTTGAGTATAGGCTGTTTTTAGAGTCCGTATGTGTGGGGAAACAAGAGTTAGGGTTGGTTTCGGACCCCTCCACCAAGGGCCACGAAATTCCCCCCCTCTTTCCCTCATATATACAGCCCTTAGGGCGTCGTTTAGACTTTGGGTTTTGTTTAGATTAAAGTTCGCCATAGCTGCAACTTCGCGTACTTCGTCTGTGTTCAACGACCAGACCAAGACGTCACAGAACCCCACTTGATCAATAAAGCTTTCCTCTTGAATTCGCAATATCCAGATTGCAATCTCAGTTTCTTGCTTGTTCTTCGTTTGCCTGCAGGAAACAGACCTTCGTGGTCAGGTTGATCGTGCTCCGGCGTGGTCAATAACCTCTCGGAGTTGGTTTAGCGATTGCTAAGGCGCGACGTCCACGCACGTTCGTAGTCGGATCGTCAAAGTCGACTTCATCCAAACGATAGCCACCATCTCATCGAAAGACGGGACACCTTTGCCTCTATCACCAAATTTAACAAACTTTATATGCATTTGGGGTAGAAAAATGTGTAGAATATTTTGGTGCTGTTGTTTAGCATGTTTGACAAATCTTTCACATAAGTTTTTCAAATCTGTCCCAAATGCAAATAAATGAATATGTGAGTTTATGGATATTGTTGTAATTAATTCCAGCCCATTTAAATTTGCTAGCATGTTGCTGTTATGTTATTGCACCCTTGCCATGTTAACCAAGCTCTTAAAAACCTTGTTGGTTGCTTGTTTAATAAACTACATAAACTTGCTAAGTTGTTACTTTACTTGTTTCACATGTGTGGTTGATCTTGTTTGTTGGTGATGTTATTGCATACTTCTGACCCTAGGCCATGCATCATGTTTTTCCATGTTCACATGCTTCATGTTCATGCATCATGTGATTGAGCACAACATGTTGATTGATTATGTTCTGTTGTTGCATTGTTGTGTTTGGTTAGAGCCTGGAGAAGATACTGAGTACGAGGTTTCTACCGAGGTTGAGTGTGAGGAGCAAGGTTACGTTCCCTTCGAGGATTCAACTGGCAAGATGACCTGACCCAGACATCTTTGCTATCTTTTCCTATTGCTATATGTCTCGCTCTTTAGTTTATTGCCTCGATGCCTATGTCTGTTTGTCAGCCTCCTATTGTAGCCTTGAACCTCTCTAACCACCCAACCTAGCAAACCTTTGATTGGCTACGTAAGCTTCGCTCAGCCCCTCTTATAGCATTGTTAGTTATAGGAGAAGATTTGAAGATTCTTGTTTCATGTTGAAGTTTGTTGGGATATCACACTATATAATCTGTTAAAACTAAATCATCTATATATTTGGCAATGGGTGGAAGGCTAAGCCTTTGCTTGGTGTTTTGTTCCACTCATGCCTCCCTAGGAACCGTTTAAACCGGTGTTATGTTCCTTGTTTTTGCGTCCCTAACACGGTTGGGGTTTATGGGCCCCTCTCGATAACCCGCTTAGCGCTAAAGCTTTTCCAGCGAGGCCCAACATTGGTTTTACATTTGCCTAACAACTAAAACTTGCATAGGGAGTTATAAACCCTTTTCTTAATCAACAACCCAGGCCAGTGCTCCACATGAGTGTTGGTCCAAACTGGGGAGTCTGCGGGGCCACCTCGAGGAAACTCAAGGGATGTTAAAAACCCGTAGAATCGCCCATCCGGTCGTGGCCTGAGATGAGATACGCGCGGCTACTATCAGGGTGTCGGCACGCCGGGAGGTCTTGCTGGATTAGTTTTACCTTAGTCGGAATATCTTGAGCACGGGATTCCGAGAATACTCGGGTCTTCCCACCTTGGAGTTGCGACTCCGCAGTTCGTGAGCTTGTGATCGGCTAAGTTGGGACACCCCTGCAGGGTTTTGATCTTTTGAAAGCCGTGCCCGCGGTTATGTGGCAGATGGGATTTTGTTAATATCCGGTTGTAGAAAACTTGACACCATGTTCATAATACACTACCAGCGCGAGTAACCGTGACGGTCGTGTTCCGAAGGGGTTCGGGAAGTGAGCACGGTGGGGTTATGTTTGACGTGCTTAGATAGGATCACTTCATGATCACTTTGTCGATCATTGGCACTTATCTTCTCGCTCTAAACATGTAAGCTAGTGCTAGTGCAGCTGCAACCTTGATCTTCAGCCTTGTTCCACACCCAAGGCTTAGATAGTTTTGCTACCCGGGAACGGGATTGCTGAGTCCTCCGTGGCTCACAGATTCTACACAACACCAGATGCAGGTACCGTGGAGAACTACACAACTGGTGGTTCATAGTTGTACTGGGAGTTCGATGAAGAACGTGGGTGATACTACGTGTCTTATCCAGAGGATCAGTAGGGATCTTACTAGGATGACCGGGACCTCATGTTGTTATTTATTTATGGTATCTTTCATTTGGATCTTCGTCCGTAGTCGGACTCTGATGTTATTTGGATGATGATTGCTTATGTAATGTATTGTGTGACGTGGCGAGTGTAAGCCAACTACTCTTTTGCAATTTCATCCCTCTTTTACATGAGTCGTGCAAAGATACCATACTTGAGATCAGTCTAGTATGAGCTTATGCCTTTAAGTCGTGCCTCGACACATAGGAGGTATAATCTCATACTGGGGATTACAAGTTGGTAATCAGAGCCTTCTCCGACCTAGGAGCCCCCACTGATTGATCGAATCATTGACGGTTGAGTCTAGGCACACACTTGAAAATGTTTTGAGTCCTATATATATCAGAGAGTAGGATTTCTTTTACTCCTCATCCCTTATCACTCTGGTGAGGACTCCTGACGATTACTTATCTCTTCTACTCTCAAAAATTCACTAATTTTTTTTAGGATCACGCGAGTATTGTTGGGATTGTTCCGATGTCTTTATGACAAGAACATTGTTCTCGATGCCTCCTGTCATTTAGGGGTTGTGGCAGTGTCCCGGGGAGTTGAGCTCCGAGGTGTTGTCGTCACAAATATATTGCAGCAGTTCTGGAATACTTAAGACGGCCGACATCGAAAACTCTTCTATGCGGTTGGTGGCAAGATAACCCCGACATCACCCAGTACTTGGGAGGTAGTTCGGGAGTATTGCCATAGCTTGTATAGCAGATGCGTTTCGAAGGTCCGAAGTAAACGGTTTCCGGAAATAACTGGTTATGTGTTGAAGGATGGATACAACTGGATGTAGGATTAGAGTTGAGTGCGCGGTGCTTCCCTGTATCCCCAACACCTGATTGCATAACTGGAAACTTTCGGAAATTAATAGGTGGGTTCATCTAGTAGCTCGTAGGCATTCTTCCAACGAATGCATGATATGGAGTTCGGGGTTCTACATTGAGCGAAGTGGTTTTATGGGCGTTTGTTCCGATCTGGAGTTGCATCTTAAAGGGTCCTTGGCTATCCTGATCCGGGGATTGCAAAACCCTTTTGTAACACGTTACATGAGCTTTCAGCACGAACATGTGGAACGAAGCTTCTATCTTGTATTTGTTCTATCCGCTCCTTATTGTTTTTATTTACCTTTTGTTCTCCCAAGTGGCTTCTCGAGAAGATTGTTGTACCATTAAACTATGGATTACATTCGTTCATATTGTTTAGATGTTCTTGTGAAGACTTATGTTGCAAGTTCTAGCCGTTGATTCAGCTTATATATTTCAATCAATGGCTAATAGTTGTCATCTCATTCAGGATGGCTACTAAGATGGTTCCCAATGCTAACCCAGAGGGTGAAGAAGTTCCTGATCATCCTCCTTCCCCTCCTTCTCCGTCTAAGGCCTAGAGAGCAATTATGCAAGCGACAAACCAGAACACCCAGATGCTTATGCAAATGATGCAGAACATTCAAGCAACTCAAGCAAATCAAGGTGGTCATGGGAACCAAGGCCAAGGCAATCTGTTCAATCAACCTCACTTTGCTACACTCAACCAGTTCCTGGCAAACCAACCGAAGTCTTTCAATTAACCGTGTGGATCCGCTAGATGCTGAAGACTGGATAACAAACATCAAGAAGCACTTTGAATGCAGTAACGTGAGACCTGAGGATTATGTCAAGTTTGCCGCCTTCCAACTCAAGGACCAAGCCGCTGATTGGTGGCAACAGTATAAAGATTCCAGGGGTGGACGTGAAATCTCATGTACTGACTTCTGCAAGGATTTCCGCTATCACCACATTCCAACTAGTGT
The DNA here is from genome assembly GCA_902687465.1 of Secale cereale. Lineage (NCBI taxonomy): Eukaryota > Viridiplantae > Streptophyta > Magnoliopsida > Poales > Poaceae > Secale > Secale cereale. Next base: position 425,415,057 of record LR738715.1, on the reverse strand, counting down.
CACTGAAGGCATGCATGAGCAATTCCGCAACCTGAAGCAAGGCACCATGTCCGTCTATTAATACAATGTCAAGTTCCAGAATCTCGCTCGCTATGCCAAGCAAGACATCCCAAATTCCAAGGGCAAGATTTATCAGTTCCGTGGTGGACTGAAGGATGAACTCCAACTAGCTCTCACCTTGTTTGAGCCGGATGAATTTGATCAATTCTATAACATGGCCCTTAAGCAAGAGGCAACCTAGCTCAAGGTTGAAGCTTCCAAAAAGAGGATCAAAGATGCTGTTAACTCCTCCTCTTCTTCCCAAGTGGTTGCAAAGCAGCAGAAGTTTTGGCTTCCACCTCCTCCAGTGCTCCGCCCTCCCAACAACAACAACAACAAGCACTCTGGTGGCTGTGGTTTCTCCTACCCACCCAACCCAAGAAATCAGTCCAAGAATCACTTTCAAGCTTCGAAGTCAAGTTGTCCTTATCACCGTACTCTCTCAGAAGTGGTTTGCAACAAGTGCACTCAGAAGGGTCACTATGCTAACAAGTGTCCCAACCAAAGGCGCCTTGCGCCTCCTCCACCTGTCAGCACTGCTATTGTCAAGCACAATCCCAAGCAAGCAAGAGTGAATCTGATGAATGCAGCTCAAGCAGAGAATTCTTTAAATGTGATACTTGGTAACCTTCCAGTCAATCTTAAGCCTGCTAAAGTTTTGTTTGATTCGGGTGCATCATGTTCTTTCATGTCATATCCATTTGCATCCAAGCACAATGTTACCACCAAAAACCTACCCAAAAAGTTGCAAGTTACTTCTCCGGGGAAGCTAATGACTTCTAGCGTGTATGCTCCGGATATATCTATTCACATGGGTGATTACAGCTTTCTGGTTTCTCCGGTTATTCTCGGTAACTCCGACATTGATCTTATTCTTGGGATGGATTGGCTTTCCAAGCATGATGCAAACATTGATTGTGAAAATAAGGAAGTCAAGCTTACTCATCCTAATGAAGACGTGATTATCTTCGCCTCTCGAGATAATAATATCAGGCTATTCTCTCTCAATGACAAGGGAGAGATTAATGCCATCTCTCAGATTCCGGTGGTCAATGAGTATGAAGATGTTTTCCCGGAAGAGCTTCCACGCATGCCTCCGCATCGTCAAGTTGAATTCGTCATTGAACTCGAGCCCGGTACCGAGCCAGCATGTCGGCGTCCGTACAAGCTCTCCCCTGATGAGTTGAAAGAGCTGAAGAAATAACTCGATGAGCAAGAGCGTATGGGTCTAATCAGGCCTAGCACTTCTCCTTGGGGCTGTGGTGTTCTATTTGTCAAGAAGAAGGATGGCATGGAGCGCCTTTGTGTTGATTACCGGCCATTGAACAAGAAAACAATAAAGAACAAGTATCCGCTCCCCAACATCAATGAATTGTTTGAGCAGCTCAAAGGAGCAAAGGTGTTCTCAAAGCTCGATCTTCGGATGGGTTATCACTAGATCCGTATCCGTGAAGAAGATATTCCCAAGACCGCATTCGGAACGAGTTTTGGCTCTTATGAATACACGGTCATGTCTTTTGGCCTCGCAAATGCTCCACCCACTTTCTCAAGGATGATGCACGTCATATTCAACCCCTACACCAATGAATTTGTTCTCGTCTATCTGGGTGACATCTTGGTATTCTCCAAGAATGAAAAAGACCATGCCAAGCACCTCTGTTTGGTTCTGGACAGACTCCGTGAACACAAGTTCTATGCGAAGTTGTCCAAGTGTGAATTCTAGCTGGATAAAGTCTTATATCTTGGCCATATCATCTCTGCTGAGGGTATTTCTGTCAACCCCGAGAAAGTTGAAGCTATTGTCAACTGGGAACCCCCGCAGAACGTCAAGAAACTCCGAAGCTTCCTTGGTCTCGCTAGCTATTGTAGAAGGTTTGTTGAGAACTTCTCCAAGAATGCCAAGCCTCTCTCAAACCTGCTGCAGAAGAATGTCAAGTACAACTGGACTCCTGACTGTGATGTGGCATTCAAAACACTTAAAGAGAAGCTCATTTCTGCTCCGGTTCTTACTCCTCCGGATGAGTCCAAGCCCTATGAAGTCTTTTGTGATGCTTCCTTACAAGGACTTGGTGGTGTTCTCATGCAAGACAAGAAGATTGTGGCATACACTTCTCATCAATTGAAGCCAAATGAGAAGAATTACCCCACACATGATCTTGAGCTAGCAGCAGTGGTACATGCCTTGATCACATGGAGACACCTTCTGTTGGGCAGAAAAGTGGACATCTTCACCGATCACAAGAGCTTGAAGTACACCTTCACACAGCCTAACCTGAACCTTCGCCAGTGATAGAGGCAAATGTGTCCCGTCTTTCGATGAGATGGTGGCTATCATTTGGATGAAGTCAACTTTGACGATCTGACTACGAACGTGCGTGGACGTCGCGCCTTAGCAATCCCTAAACCAACTCCGAGAGGTTATCGACCACACCGGAGCACGATCAACCTGACCACGAAGGTCTGTTTCCTGCAGGCAAACGAAGAACAAGCAAGAAACTAAGATTGCAATCTGGATATTGCGAATATAAGAGGAAAGCTTTATTGATCAAGGTGGGGTTCTGTGACGCCTTTGTCTGGTCGTTGAACACAAACGAAGTAAGCGAAGTTGCAGCTATGGCGAACTTTTAATCTAAACAAAACCCAAAGAAAAAGCTACTAGATGGATCTACTTATATAGGAGCAAGGGGTGGTGGCCAAGGAGGTGGAAGGACGTCCCAAGGCAGCCTAAAACTAACCCTAGGTCGTACAAGGCTCATGGGCCCAAGTGGAGGTGATGTAACACCTTTGGACTTGTAGTTTGACATGAATTATGCTGCAGCATCAGATTGTTTCGTCGCTATGTCCACGCTCCCGACGAATTTGAAGGTGATTCCAATTGGGTTGGAAAGTGTATGAAATCTAGTTTCCAACAAAAAAATAATCACCCAATTCGGAGTCCGTATGAAGGAGTTCTTGCCGTTTTGAGTCAGGTATGTCTGTGCAGTCCGAATCTGGATGCAGAACGTGAGAGACTTGGACTCTATCTTCTCTTGGCCCAAAAGTGACGTGAGAGAACTTTTTGAACAGCACCTAAGCTTCTCTTTGTCCCTTATCTTCATATATGGATTGTACAAATGTCTCATACACCTGGAATTAGACATGGCACAAAAGTATGTGAAGTATTTTTGTCCTGGATGACATAAATAAATTGTTGCATAGTTTGCATTAGAAATCACCTCACAAATATACATGTATGCAATATTTTTGGTCGTATCCAAGGTAGTCATGTCCTCATCAGCCAGACTCGTTGGGTTGAGATGATTCAAGAGTATGATCCAAGCATTGAGTACACACCTGGCAAGGCCAATGTCATTGCAGATGCCTTGAGCAGAAAGGCATATTGCAACAATCTCCTTCTCAAGCCGTTCCAGCCCGAGCTTTGTAAATCTTTCAGGAAGCTCAACGTCCAAGTTGTTCCGCAAGGCTTTCTTGCAAACCTTCAAGTGGTTCCTACTTTGGAAGATCAGATCCGTGAGGCCCAACTAAGTGATGCTATGGTGCAGAAAGTGAAACATGGTATTGCTAATGGTACTCCCAAATACAAGTGCTATCGCGTTGATGAGAAAGACACCTTGTTCTTTGAGGACAGAATTGTGGTTCCCAAGGGTGATCTGAGGAAGCTCATAATGAACGAAGCACATGACTCCCTCCTCTCCATTCATCCTGGAAGTTCCAAGATGTACCAAGACCTCAAGCAATCTTACTCGTGGACTCGCATGAAAAGGGAGATTGCCCAATTCATGAATGAATGTGATGTCTGCAGAAGAGTGAAGATAGAGAATCAACGTACAGTAGGTCTCCTCCAACCTCTACCTATTCCCGAGTGGAAATTCGACCACATTGAAATGGATTTCGTCACTGGGTTTCCTAAGTCCAAGAAGGGGAATGATGCTATCTTTGTAGTCATTGACAAGCTAACCAAAGTAGCTCACTTCCTTCCCATCAAAGAATCCATCAATGCAGCTCAGTTGGCAGAGTTGTACACTTCCAGAATTGTGTCATTGCATGGCATTCCTCAAGTCATCTCCTCAGACCGTGGAAGTTTGTTCACATCCAAGTTCTGGGACTCCTTTCAGACATCCATGGGCACTAAGATTTGTTTCTCCTACCAGTATCGAATAGAACATGTTGAACAAGATCTTCTTCATGGAAACCTGCTCGATTTAGATTGGGAAAATCGTACAGATTTTATGAAACCATGTGCAATGGCTCGAATCCATAGTCAATCCTACTTTCGATAGGACCAGTTGACACTGCGTTTCACCCTCAGACTAGTGGTCAAGTCGAAAGAGTGATCCAGATCCTCGAAGACATGCTGAGAGCTTGTGTCACCTCTTTTGGCATGAAGTGGGAAGATTGTCTTCCGTTTGCCGAGTTCTCTTACAACAACAGTTTCCAAGCAAGTGCCGGCAAAGCTCCTTTTGAAATCCTCTATGGCAGAAAGTGTCGTACCCCATTCAACTGGTCCGAGACTGGTGAACGTCAACTTCTTGGCAGTGATTTGATCTCAGAAGCCGAAGAAATGTGCAAAGTCATACGTGAGAATATCAAAGCCGCTCAGTCGCGTCAAAAGAGTTATTATGACGGCAAGCATCGTGATTTGGCTTTCGAAATTGGGGATCATGTCTATCTCCGTGTTTCTCCTATGAAAGGAACCCAAAGATTCGGTATCAAAGGAAAGCTTGCCCCTAGATATGTGGGCCCTTTCAAGATTCTTGGCAAAAGAGGTGATCTAGCCTATCAACTTGAGCTCCCCTCCAACTTTGCAAATGTTCATGATGTGTTTCACGTGTCTCAACTCCGCAAGTGCTTCAAGACACCTGAACGTACCATTCCGTTCGAGGAGATTGATCTTCAACAAGACTTATCTTATCATGAGCACCCTGTTGCTATTCTTGAGGAAACTGAGCGCAAAACCCGCAACAAGTCAATCAAGTTCTTGAAAGTTAAGTGGTCATACCATACCGACCGAGAAGCTATGTGGGAACGAGAAGATCACCTTCGTTCAGAGTATCCTTCATTCTTCCAGTCCTAGATCTCGGGACGAGATCTTTTTGTAGTGTAGGAGGGTTTGTAATGCCCCAAATGTAACACTTTCCTATAATGGCAATAAAGCTTCCTCTTTGATCCTTGTCATTACCCTTGGGGGTCCTTGTCATTTATTTTATTTGCATTGCATACCTTTTATTATTTTTGCATGCTTGCATTGATCATCATCATATCATCATGGCATCATACTTTACTTTATTTTGTGCATGAGTGATACTTTGTGATGTTGTTGTGTGTGGGTTAAGCTATACCTAGCTAAACCTTACCCCTCTCCCTCTTCTTCTTCTTCTTCTTCTTCTTCTTCTTTTCTTCTTATTCTTCTCCTTATTTTCTTTCTGGCCTCTTCTTTGCTCTATTCTGCAAGCCTCTTAACCAAGTGCATAGTGCTTCTTTCTTCTCCTTCAAATCTTGCACCATGTGAGCAACCTCTCCACCAAATATTACCTCTTTTGAATATGAATTGGTTGGGTTTTAAAATATAAAGAGTTTGGTCCATATTCAAACTCCTTTTATTTTCTGCCTCAAAAAATGTCCAAGTCAATTTATTTAAATAGAGTATAATTCACTGAGCTTAGGGGTATTTTTCTTTTCCCCTAATTCTCTTTTTTAATTCTGTGCATTCTTTTCTTTATCTGCCTGAAGAAATAAAGAAAAGAAGCAGAGGCAGAAGCAGCACAGTGCACATGGGCCTCCTCCTCCCTCTCTCTCTCTCACCGAGGCCCATCTCCTTCTCCACCCGTAGCGCAGCGCAGCCCAACTCCACGCAGGCCCAGCCACAGGCGCGCAGTCGCGTCGTAGCCAATCCGAGTGCAGGGTCCCACCTGTCTGTGACCCAGAGCAGCGCCTCCGTCTTCCTCCGTCAGAAAAGCAGAGCACGCCGCGCTCACCGTCGCGCTGTCAGCTCACGGACGTCGAGGCCGTGCGCCGAGCCCCTCTTTTAAACCCAAATCGTGTCCTCCACTCCTCTCTCAGTCTCCCCTTTCCCCTCTCGCCGTCTGGAGAGCTGGGATCCTCTAGATCCACCGCTCCCATCGACACCCGAGTGCATCTGAGAGCAGCCTCTCGTCATCGACGAGCTTCGCGTCGTCCTCGGCCTCGCCAAAGTTGTCCTTCTTCCACGACGTCGTCTTCTTCCTCTACGTAAACCACGCGGACCCGAGCGCCTCTCCATTGAGCTCTTCTTCCTCTTCTTCCTCAACGGTGGCCGTAGGTGTTTGACGCGCGCTGTCGTCGACTCCGTCCACGCCAGGGCCAGCCGAGCACACCGCCGTGCTCATGGTGAGCTCCTCTCTCTCCCCCAAGCCCTTTTCCCCTTTCTGGGCAGGCTCTACGCCCTAGTTCGACGAGTGCCCGATCGCGCCACCGTCAGACCTCGTCGCCGGTGAGTGTTCCGACCTCTCTAGAACTTGCTGTGGTGCCCGTTCGCTTCACCTAGTCGCGTAGGACCTCTCTGTGCTATCGCCGTGCCGCCTAGGGCCTTGCTTTGCCTCGCCGTCGTCCCGTCGCCGCCGTGCTGTATTTGCTCACCGCCGGTGCTGCAGTGCCATGTAGTTGCTGCTAGTAGGATGGTTGGATGCGGGACTCTGCAAGGAGTCTCTCGCACCCCTCCGCCGTGTCAATTGGCCGCCGGAGCGGCTCCGACGAGGGCCAATGCCTCCCCTGTTCTGCCTGTTGCTGCTTATTCTTCAGATATGCTGCCTCCTATCTGTCGAGATCGATGTAGTGGCGTAGTGGTTTGTCTCCGTCAGTTTGGTCAGTATGGCGTTGGTTCGATCCCACGCGGGCGCTGTGGTAATTCGCCCCTTTTTTTCTTTTTGTGTGAGGCTGACAGCGGGCCCCACCTGCTAGCCACTCATCCTCATTCCAGCCCCCGCGCGCACCCGCTTCGCCAGCTCAGCTCCGCTTGGCCCCCCTTGTCAGCGTTAGTGGCTAGCTGAGCCTGTTCAATTTAGACACTGGCGTCTTTTCTGTTTTTTATTTCTTTTCTGTTTTTCTTTTTCTTTTCTGTTTTTCTTATTTATTTAATATCTGCATATTTATATTTCATATGAATTTGAGGTCTATATGAAAAGTGCTTAGAATTTTGTGTAGATTATGAATATGTCACTTGCTGCCATGTTTAAAAACATTTAAATTTCTGTTTGAATTTAAACTTGTTTTTAATATGCTTACACATGTAAAAATCATAACTAAATAACTACAGCTCCAAATTTAACAAACTTTATATGCATTTGGGGTAGAAAAATATTTATAATATTTTGGTGCTGTTGTTTAGCATGTTTGACAACTCTTTCACAGAAGTTTTTCAAATCTGTCCCAAATACAAATAAATGAATATGGGAGTTTCTGGATATTGTTGTAATTAATTCCAGCCCATTTAAATTTGCTAGCATGTTGCTGTTATGTTAGTGCACCCTTGCCATGTTAACCAACCTCTTAAAAACCTTGTTGGTTGCTTGTTTAATAAACTACATAAACTAGCTAATTTGTTACTTTACTTGTTTCACATGTGTGGTTGATCTTGTTTGTTGGTGATGTTATTGCATACTTGTGACCCTAGGCCATGCATCATGTTTTTCCATGTTCACATGCTTCATGTTCATGCATCATGTGATTGAGCACTGCATGTTGATTGATTTTGTTCCGTTGTTGCATTGTTGTGTTTGGTTAGAGCCTGGAGAAGATATTGAGTACGAGGTTTCTACCGAGGTTGAGTGTGAGGAGCAAGGTTACGTTCCCTCCGAGGATTCAACAGGCAAGATGACCTGACCCAGATATCTTTACTATCTTTGCCTATTGCTAGATGTCTTGCTCTTTAGTTTATTGCCTCGATGCCTATGTCTGTTTGTCAGCCTCCTATTGTATCCTTGAACCTCTGTAACCACCCAACCTAGCAAACCTTTGATTGGCTACGTAAGATTCGCTCAGCCCCTCTTATAGCATTGTTAGCTGCAGGAGAAGATTTGAAAATTCTTGCTTCATGTTGAAGTTTGTTGGGATATCACACTATATAATCTGTTAAAACTAAATCATCTATATATTTGGTAATGGGTGGAAGGCTAAGCCTTTGCTTGGTATTTTGTTCCACTGATGCCTCCCTAGGAACCGTTTAAACCGGTGTTATGTTCCTTGTTTTTGCGTCCCTAACATGGTTGGGGTTTATGGGCCCCCTCGATAACCCGCTTAGCGCTAAAGCTTTTCCAGTGAGGCCCAACATTGGTTTTACATTTGCCTAACAACTAAAACTTGCATAGGGAGTTATAAACCCTTTTCTTAATCAACAACCCGGTCCAGTGCTCCACATGAGTGTTGGTCCAAACTAGGGAGTCTGTGGGGCCAACTCGAGGAAACTCAAGGGCTAGTAAAAACCCGTAGAACCGCCCATCCGATCGTGGCCTGAGATGAGATACGCGCGGCTACTATCAGGGTGTCGGCACGCCGGGAGGTCTTGCTGGATTAGTTTTACCTTAGTCGGAATATCTTGAGCACGGGATTCCGAGCATACTCGGGTCTTCCCACCTTGGAGTTGCGACTCCGCAGATCGTGATCTTGTGATGGGCTAAGTTGGGACACCCCTGTAGGGTTTTGATCTTTCGAAAGCCTTGCCCGCGGTTATGTGGCAGATGGGAATTTGTTAATATCCGGCTGTAGAAAACTTGACACCATGTTCATAATACACTACCAGCGTGAGTAACCGTGATGGTCGCTTTCCGAAGGGGTTCGGGAAGTGAACATGGTGGGGTTATGTTTGACGTGCTTAGATAGGATCACTTCATGATCACTTTGTCGATCGTTGGCACTTCTCTTCTCGCTCTAAACACGTAAGCTAGTGCTAGTGCAGCTGCAACCTTGATCTTCAGCCTTGTTCCACACCCAAGGCTTAGATAGTTTTGTTACCCGGGAACGGGATTGCTGAGTCCTCCGCGGCTCACAGATTCTACACAACACCAGATGCATGTACCGTGGAGAACTACACAGCTGGTGGTTCAGAGTTGTACTGGGAGTTCGATGAAGAACGTGGGCGATACTACGTGTCTTATCCAGAGGATCAGTAGGGCTCTTACTAGGATGATCGGGACCTCGTGTTGTTATTTATTTATGGTATCTTTCATTTGGATCTTCGTCCGTAGTCGGACTCTGATGTTATTTGGATGATGATTGCTTATGTAATATGTTGTGTGACGTGGCGAGTGTAAGCCAACTACTCTTTTGCAATTTCATCCGTCTTTTACATGAGTCGTGCCAAGATACCATACTTGAGATCATTCTAGTATGAGCTTATGCCTTTAAGTCGTGCCTCGACACGTAGGAGGTATAATCTCATACTGGGCATTACAAGTTCGGCCTATGAAGAAGCATGCTTTCGTTGGATACATCCAGGGCACTAGAAGCTCTGGATCTTATGAAGGAACGGTCGTTCTCTCCGACGGTGAGTCATCCATAGTGAAACTAACTCCATGTATCAGATGCAGAGCGGACGGCTTGGGGGCTCATCCGACGGTAACAATATTTCGGACCTCAGTGAGCCGCCAAGCAGGGTCGCGATTTTCATGACCGGCACCCAGCCGGCTCTCAGATCAACAATCGTCGGGACTATAACACCCGGTGCGACAGCGGCCACGGCAGGCGCAGACGGCTCAGCACGCCCGTCGACTCAAGCTTTGTTAGATTTGTTGGAGAATCTGGCGACTCTGATGGGGACAGAGATAACCCCAGAAAACCAGGATCAACACAAGACAGCTGTGGATAAGTTGCGGCAAGAGATAGCACAAGCTAAGGAAGACCTGGGAGCAGAGAACACCAGGATGAGTGAGGAACAGGCTATTTTGGATGCCGGGGCCCAGCGGATTCAAGCGGAGGCTTTCCGGCTCTCGGTAGGTCAGAACGCTGCTAATGAAGCGATGAGGAGGAAGCAACAGAGTTGTCTTCCCTTTGTTTATGGAATCTTTTTAACACGGATGGAGCAGTGGGCAGTGGTCCACCCGTATTAAACCGAACGGCAGAGGCACCCAGGACAAGCAGTCCAGCTCACCAGCGTACAACTGGATCTCTGTATGCAGACCAAGACCGCCCGGCCTCTCGTTACCCAACGGCGCCGGTGGGTCATTATTCCAACCCTCTGTATAACATGATAGCAGCGGCATCAAGGCTGGCGGCTTTACCAGTTGAGGGCGAAACTCTGGTAGCAGTGGAAACCCGGAGGGCTCAAGAAATGTTTCAGACAGCGCAGCAGCAGCAGGCTTATTCTTACAGTCGAGACCGGATTCATTCAACCCCCCATCCAAGTGCCAGCTGCAGCAGATATGTTGACTCGCCAGTGGTTTCAAGGGCAGAGCGACACCATAACTCGCCTCGCGGCCATAACCCGGTGCGGCATGAGGCCAGAGCACAGGACGTGGCGGCTCAGGTGGCAGATCATCAGCCAGGGCCATACTACCCGGCAATCTCAGTGGAGACAGACAGGACTTCTAGGGCTTGGGGCGTGCCGTGTCTAACTGCAGCTATACGGAACGAGCGGTTGCCTAAGGATTTTAAGGGCCCTCGTAAGGTGCCAAACTACACAGCAGATCAGCCCCCTGAGGCTTGGATAGAGAGCTACGAGATGGCGATGGAGATGTTGGACGTTAGCGAAGCTGCATGTGCTAAATATTTCACCATGATGCTAGAAGGCATGGCTCGCAACTGGTTAAAAGGATTACCCGTCAATTCCATCGGGTCATGGGCAGAGTTGAAGGCCAAGTTCATCAAGCACTTCAAGGACACGTGCACGCAACCCATGTCGATCGTGGATCTAGACTCTTGTGTTCAGAACGAGGGCGAACCAATGACTAGTTGGGTGCGCCGGGTCTCGACCATCATGCACTCCTCAGATAAGATCAATGTTGAATCGTCGATATTAACGTTGGAGAAGAATTGTCGTTTCCCTCCACTCAAGCTGAAGCTAGGGCGGCTTAAGCGCCATTGTAGTGATGTGGGGGGGGGGCTTATGGCGGCTCTCGTCAAGTATGCCAACTCTGATAGTAGCAAGGACCCCGAGTCTGAAGCTGAAAGACCGAGAAAGGGAAAAAGGGGTAATGACCCGGGAGGACAACAGTATAACCCGACCAATCAGCACAGCGGCAATAAACGCAAGGCTGATGCTTTCGTAACTAATACGAGGGCATGGAATTCTAACCAGCGTCGCAAGGGGAGGCCACCTCCAAGGTACAAGATCGATGAGGTGATGAATCAGCCGTGTCCGAAGCACGAGTTGGACGAAAAACCGGCCACCCATGCGTGGAAAGATTGCAGCATCATGAGATCTTACAGAGAGTTTATCCAGAATGGTTACGGACCAAACAGCAGCTCGAGATCCGACTTTTAGGGTCCGGGTTATGGTGGTGGCGGCTCTAGCTCCGGATTTCAGGGCCAAGGCTGTCAAGGCGGCAACAATCAGCAGAACAGCCAAGGGAACCAACAGTAGTCCGGTTATCACAGTAACCCGAAGCAGCTGAGCAACGGGCAATACCATGTGTTCACCACGAGTCTGTGCAAACGAGACCAGAAGCTTCATAAGAGGGTGGTGAATGCTGTTGAGCCGGCAGTGCCCCATTACTTGCGATGGTCTGAGCAGCCCATTATGTGGAGCCGCGAAGATCACCTGCCCCGAGTTGATAATCGGTGTCAGCTGGCCCTAGTGGTGGCCCCTTAGGTCGGAGGGTACAAGTTCACCAAGGTGCTCATGGATGGAGGTAGCAGCATCTACATCCTTTATTACAATACCTTCCGTCGTATGGGGTTAACTGACAAGAAGCTCAGGCCGTCAAACACCGTCTTTCATGGAGTTGTGCCTGGTAAGTCAGCGTACCCAGTTGGTAAGATTGATTTGGAGGTAACCTTTGGAGATGAACATGATGCCAGGACAGAAACTTTAACGTTTGAAGTTGTGAGGATCCACAGCCCGTACCATGCTTTACTTGGCAGGCCGGCTTATGCTAAGTTTATGGCAAGGCCATGTTACGTTTATTTGCAGCTCAAGATGCCGGGTCACAAGGGGAATATCATAGTGCATGGGAGTCGCACCATAGCTTTGGAATGTGAAGAAGGCGATGCGGCTTACGTAGAGTCGGTTTGTGCCACAAAGGAGCTCAAGTTTTACAAAGATAACGTTGACCCAGCAGATATGACATCTTTAAAGAAGCCAACTACAGAGCATGACCCTTTGCTGAAGTTTAAGTCGGCAGATGACACCAAGGTGGTTGACTTTGTTCCTGGCGACTCATCTAAGTAGTTCAGTATCAGCACTAATCTGGATCCAAATAGGAAAGCGTGCTCATCGAGTTCATCAGTGAGAACCGGAACATCTTTCATGGAAGCCTTCAGACATGCCGGGTGTATCGAGAGAACTCGCTGAGCACACTCTCAATATTGATCTGAAGTATAAGCCGGTCAGACAGTTTCTTCGCCGTTTTAATGAAGAGAGACGGAAGGCCATTGGTGAAGAGGTGGCCCGACTCTTGGTGGTCGGGTTCATCGTAGAAGTTTTTCATCCTGAGTGGTTGGCTAACCCGGTTTTGGTGCTTAAAAAGAATGGCACGTGGCGCATGTGTGTGGACTACGCAGACTTAAAGAAGGCCTATCCAGCTGACCCGTTCGCCCTCCCTCGTATTGATCAGAGCATTCATGCTACAACGGGTTGTGAGCGCTTGAGATTTTTGGATGCATACTATCGATATCACCAGATCAAAATGGTGGTTAAGGACCAAGAGAAGACGGCTTTCATCACACTGTTTGGAGCCTTCTGCTATGTATCTATGCCTTTTGGGCTTAAGAGTGCCCAGGCGACTTACCAGAGGTGCACACATAATTGTTTGCACGGTCAGATTTGGCGTAATATTCATGCTTATGTGGATGATATTGTGGTCAAGTCCAGAAAGAAGGAGACCCTGAACGATGACTTGAAGGAAACGTTTGACAATCTCCGAGTGTATAAGATGATGCTTAACCCTGCCAAGTGTGTTTTTGGTGTTCAAGCAAGCAAGCTTTTGGGTTTTCTGGTCTCTGAGCGATGCATCGAGGCTAACCCGGAAAAAATCAAGGCCATCACCTCCTTGGCAAGGCCAAAGTGTATCAATGATGTCCAGCGCGTGGCAGGACGGATAGTAGCGTTGAGCCGGTTCATAAGTCGCTTAGGTGAGAAGGCTATTCCTCTATACCAGATGATGAAGAAGACAGATGATTTTGTTTGGAGTGAAGCTGCTGATGAAGCGTTCGAGGCACTCAAGAAACAATTGGCTGAGTCGCCAGTTCTTGCGGCTCCCATCGACAAAGAGCCTTTGTTGTTATACGTTGCTGCAAATAGCAGGGTTGGCAGTGTGGCCATTGTGGTGGAAAAAAAAGGAGGCTGGCAAGGAGCACCTGGTTCAAAGGCCGGTTTACTATATCAGTGAGGTGCTCATCGAGTCTAAACAGAGATATCCACATTGGCAGAAGTTGGTTTATGGAGTCTTTATGGCGAGCCGGAAACTCAAGCAGTATTTCCTGGGTCATCCTATTACGGTGGTGAGTTCTACTCCCTTGGGGGACATCATCCAAAATAGAGAAGCTACAGGACGAGTGGCCAAGTGGGCCATTGAGCTTGGGCCTCATGATTTAAAATATATGCCTCGGATAGCCATCAAATCACAAACACTGGTGGATTTTATCAATGACTGGACATAACTGCAGCCGCCTGAGGAAAAGACGGATAATACATATTGGACGATTCACTTTAAAGGGTCCAGGCAATTGGAAGTCAAGGCATGGAGTTGTTTTAACTTCCCCACGAGGTGATAAACTTTCTTATGTCCTCCGGTTAATGTTCCCATGTACTAATAATGCAGCTGAATATGAGGCCCTGCTCCATGGTCTTCGGATGGCTAAAGAGATGAACTTAAGCTGGGTGAGATATTTTGGCGACTCAGATTTGGTAGCTCAGCAGGTTTCTGGCACCTGGGACTCCAAGGATCCGCTCATGGAGGCTTATTGCCGAGAGGTTGATGCTATTGCGGGTCACTTCAAGGGTTACCAAGTTGAGCATATCGATCGAAGGAAGAACGAGGCAGTTGACGCCTTAAGCCTGTTAGGATCTCAGCGTAAGCCAGTACCCCCCAATACCTTTTTGGACGTTTTGCTTAACCCATCTGTCAAGTTGCCTATAGAGGAGGACCTTGCTATCCCTGACCCGGATGCACTGTTGGTGGCAGCTCTTCATGTCATACCGCATTGGACAGTTCAATATTTGGCTTATATGACCCGGGGTGAGTTGCCTGAGGATGAAATCTTAGCCAGACAGATAACGCGACGTTCTAAGTCGATGACGATTGTCAATGGAGAATTGCACCACCACAGTGTTACAGGTGCATTTCAACGCTATGTCTCGCCCGAGGAAGGCTGTGAGATCCCGCAAGAGATCCATGAGGGAGATTGTGGTCATCATGTCGGTTCTAAATCTCTGGTAGCCAAAGCTTTTCGTCATGGATTCTATTGGATGACGACTCATGTTGGTGTTGAAGACTTGGTCAGTAGATGTGACGGTTGTCAGAAATTTTCACAGCGTGCTCATGTTCCGGCTCAATAGTTGAGGATGATTCCCATAACCTGGCCGTTTGCAACCTGGGTGCTTGATATGGTAGGAACTAATAAAAGATCCAAAGATAAAAGACCCACCTGTTGGTGGAAGTGGACAAATTCACCAAGTCGATCGAGGCAGAGCCAGTCAGCAAGTATGATGCGGAAACAGCGGTGCAATTCATCAAGAAGGTGATTGTCCGATTTGGTTTTCCCCATAGTATCATAACAGACAATGGCACTAATCTATCGAAGGGTGCTATGAGGGAGTTTTGTCAGCGTGAGCATATCCGGCTTGATGTATCTTCTGTGGCTCACCCCCAGTCCAATGGTGAGGCAGAACGGGCTAACTAAGAGATTCTACGAGGGATCAAGCCCCGACTCATGGTTCCTTTGAAGAGAACACCGGGTTGTTGGGTAGAAGAGTTTCCTTCTGTGTTATGGAGCATTAATACGACACCCAACAGGTCTACAGGATACACACCCTTCTTCATGGTCTACAGAGCAGAGTCGGTTCTTTCTAGCGATATCCGTCATGACTCGCCCCGAGTGGCGGCTTACGTCGAAGCTGATAATGAGAAGGCACCTCAGGATGCGTTGGATCTATTGGATGAAGAGCGTGATCTCGCGGCAGCTCGTTTAGCGATCTATCAACAGGATTTACAACGATATCACAGCCGGTGGGTCAAGACCAGAACCTTTCAAGAAGGCGACTTAGTTCTCCGGCTCATCCAAGATCAGACTAACATGCATAAACTTTCGCCGCCTTGGGAAGGACCTTTTGTCGTCAGCAAGAATCTGCACAATGGGTCATACTACTTGATCAACATTCGAGAGCACAAGGACTCACGCACATCAGAGGAGGAGACTAATTGGCCGTGGAATATTGCTCACCTCCGGCCTTATTATACTTAAGCCTCCAGCTCTCATGATGTAATTCGATGATGTAAATATCAGTACAATATAATAAAGCCGGCATCCCCGCTAATTCGGGGCCTCTGCCATTTTTTCAAAGTTGAGTCCTTGTTATCATCATACATGTTTTCTCAAGAGGCTTATTACCCAAATCAAAGGAATCATGAAGAGTTGGATGCATAGCACAGCTCCAACATAAGCCCTTGATGAGAATAATCTGCAAGTATGTCACTTGGGGGCTTCCTGTTGAAACATAGGCGTATTCGACCAAAGAGAACACAACATTACTACCCATTTGACCCGGTTATGTTCAAACATAGGCATATTTGACCAAAGAGGACATAACATGTGGGTCATCCTACCTGTACCCAGCTGCTTCAACTCCATCAGGTCATCTTGATTGACCCGACAAACTCTTGGCAATCAGTCTTAATGGCGTATTCGACCAAGACCTAAGCTTGCTAAGGTTCAAATGCCGGTTGTCACTGTGAGAGCACGGTGCTACAGATAGTCAGGATAGATCCAAGCTCAAAAAGCCGCATTCCTTGAAACTTGGATAACTCAGCCTATGATGCAAGATGCAACTCTGACCCCGCGTACTCTAGGCAAGTCTATCTTTAAAAACAAAGACCTGCACTTGTCTAGGTTCAAATGTCGATTGGGTACTGTGAGAGGCGGCTCATAGCACGCACGTACCTTCCAGGGGCCACCAAGGCTAGTTTCATTGAAGAAGAACTTTTGGCTTGGCGGCCTGCAAAAGCCTCGAGTGTTTTTCGATCGTTTTTTCTGATTCTCTTTGCTTTCTTGTAAGTTTTCATTGTTGATTTGCGTTCTTTGCAAGTTCGGCCTAGCTGCCTCCCTTCAGGGCTCATACTTGAAGACTCCCCAGGTCCCTACAACCCAATCTAATGAACGGTTCTAAGCCGCCGGAGAATAACAATCTTATTTCTGGAATTATACCTTTACAAGGTTATGACTATATGAAGACTGATCAAGCTGGCAGTCCAAATCGTATCTTCAGGTATGACTATTTTTATATCAATTAAACTGGCCCTGGATCTGGGCATCTGTCCCCAGTGGCACCGGTTGGGCACAATGACCCGCCCGGCGGTAAACCGCAGGGCATTTGTTTTCGGTTTATATGCATGATACAATTTATGTTGATCTACGCACGCCAATATCATCACAAGTATAAAGTAAAGATTTCAACATTCGGCGGATCAATAATGTCATCAAAAGACAAGAAGTGTGCACGATGGCGCGATAGTTGGCACAATAAGCTGGTAGGTGAAAAGTTTCGCTATCCTATTACAAGATGCTGTGAGCCAGACAAAAGTTCAAAAGTTTTTATCATAAGTACATGAGTTGCTCGGCGGTTCATTCTCCTTGGCCTTGCTGCTTTGGTGATTCCGGGTCATACTTCACCGGTTCTTCGTCCTCCTCTGTCTGAAAATTCTGCGCCAACCAGTCCAAGCCAGCCAGAGCTTCAAATTTAGCCGCCTCATCAATAAGATCAGAGGGATCAATTTCACGGACAAAGGTATGGTTACTAATTGGAGGAATTAGATCCATCACTTTGTAAGACGGAGTGGACATCTTCTGGTTCTCCAAATCATAAGCCGGCTGATATTTAGACAAGTCCGTTTCATTCGCAATCAAACTGGCCAGTGGGCGGATGTCCTTGACACAGGCAGCGAAGTCTTTATGGTCAAAAGCTGAGCCGTCTTCTTTCAAACTTGGGTACCCAGTAGCCAAGTAGGATGGGTCCAACTCTGGAAGCCACGCCTTAGCCCGGCTCAAGGCCGTTACAGCACCGACTCTTGCAGACGACCGCTTGGTTTCGTCTATTCTAGTAGGCAGAATGGAGAGTCTTCTTAAGATATCCACAAACAACGTTGGTGCTTGGCTGGATGGAGAGACAGCAGCCAGGGCACGATGCGCTCCAGTATACAGTTGTTTCACAAGGGTGTAGACGGCTTTTAGCTTTACAAGTGGATCTCTGCCAAGAATACCGCTTCTCCTACCTACATGACCATTAAGTTGATCAGTAACGGGTTAAGTTACCCCAAGATTTTATTTTCAAAGTTATAACACGGCGGCTTACCAAAGATGGCTGCAGTCATTTCCGAGACACGATGTTTTAAGCCGGTGAGCTCAGTTGTCATCGCTTCAAGAGACGTTTCGGCTTGTTCAGCTCGTTGCACCAAGGCAGTCTTTTCTTTAGCCCATGCAGACTCCTCGGACTTAAGTTTAGCCTTCAAATCGTTTGCTTCAGACAGGCTAAATTGAAACTTTGATTCAGCTTTCTGAGTTTCCGATTCTTGCCGTTTCTTGGCATCCTCTAACTGTGTTTGTAATTCAGCAGTGGTTTCCTGAACAGACAAAGATAGCATGAGATGAATTGGTTACCGGTTTACAAAGATTGAAGTCCCGAGCCTTTTGGAAGCAACAACACTTGGCACTTGGGGGCTAATGGAGGCTGAAGCTGTTCTTTTCTAAGCCAGATTCATGTTACTAAAGTCGCAAGCACTTTGCAAGCAAGAGCACTTGACCCTTGGGGGCTAATGGAGGCTGAAGCTATTCTTTTTTAAGTCAGATTCATGTTACTAAAGTCTCAAGCACTTTGCAAGCAAGAGCACTTGACCCTTGGGGGCTAATGGATGCGGAATTTTTCTAAAGTTAACAGTTCATGCACATAAAGTCCCAAGCACTTTGCAAGCAACATCACTTGGCACTTGGGGGATAATGTATATTGCTTCTGTGATTCAATTAATTATATTAACCTGGCGGTAACATAGTTATTACCACCAGCTCATGGAGGGTGTGCAGGCGAGTTCTATGCAATGATAATAAGGACCGACACATTCAACCTGATTAAGCCGACCCTTGGGGGCTACACATGCAATCACTACTAGGAAAAGGGCTATAGATGATATGGCCACTAATGGCGCACCAGACATGGGTGCGCCATTACTATCTACTAATGGCGCACCATGTGTTGGTGCGCCATTAGTATAAAAAAAAAATTCATATTTTTTTTCACAACTAGTAATGGCGCACCAATGGATAGTGCGCCATTAGTAGTTAAACTAGTAATGGCGCACCACATCCACGGTGCGTCAATAGTATTTTTTTATTTTTTTTTCCAAAACTAGTAATGGCGCACCAGTGGATAGTGCGCCATTAGTAGTTAAACTAGTAATGGCGCATCACATCCACGGTGCACCACTAGTAGTTTTTTTTAAATTTTGTTTCAATTTTTATTATTTATTTTTAAAACTAGTAATGGCGCACCGTGTGTGTGGTGCGCCATTACTAGTTGACTAGTAATGGCGCACCACACCCACGGTGCG
>LR738715.1:425333233-425393655 GCA_902687465.1 Secale cereale | reverse complement strand
CTGGTAAGAATTTGAGTTTTGCTTGACAGATTTGTGACGCCCCACCACCACCATTTTCTAGTAGTCTGTAGGATCATATTTTTGTGTTTCTATTGCTGCTAACCATGCCAGGATCACAAGTCGACGAGACTGACTGGGAGAACAGGACAAACAAGGAGTCGCATGATAAATTTCAGCAAATGATGGGTCAACAGATAGCAGATGTCATGACCAGTTTTGACAACGCACTAGTGAGGATGGATGGCATTGAGAAGTCAATTGACACGAAGTTGGATGCCAAATTCGCTAAAGTGCTTGCGCGTCTACCTCCACCTGCTGCACTGTTGCAACAACAACAACGACCACGTTCACGTCGCGAAATCGCCCTTCGCAAAGCAAATCGTGTCCCTCTTCTGCCTGGCCAACCTGTTGGTGCCGCTGTTGATACTTCTGTGCCTCCTGCTGCTGCTGAGGAGGAGGACGATTACGCGGGGGATTATGAGGAAGAGGTTGATCAAAATCAGATCTACATGCAACAACCAGCACCACAACAACCAGGTCGCAATGGTAGGGCTGCACCATACCCTCAGGTACGCGATCATGACCATCTCCCTAAACTAAAATTGAATATTCCACCATCTGAGGGTAGGTATGTTCCTGATATATATCTTACTTGGGAGTTAGAAACCGAACAATGTTTTACATATTTAAAATATCCCGAGGAGAGACGTGTTGCTGCTGCTCTTTGTGCTTTCACTAGTTTTGCTTGTGTGCGGTGGTCTGAATATTGTAGATTACATCCGGATAATATTCCAACTACTTGGGCTGCTTTGAAAACTGCTATGCGTACTCGTTGGGTTCCACCATATTATCAATGTGAATTACTTCAAAAATTGCAGCGCTTAAGACAAGGAAAATATTCTGTAGAAGAATATTATCAGCAATTACAAACTGGCCTGATTAGATGTGGTATTGTTGAGGAGAATGAAGCTATGCTTGCACGTTTTATGGGTGGATTAAATAAAGAGATTCAGACCATTCTAGAGAATAAGGATTATAATAATATCACTCGTTTATTCCATCTTGCTTGTAAAGCTGAACATGAAGTGCAGGATCGACAGGCATTGGCGCGGACTAACTTTTCTGCAGGTCGACCTTCATCATGGACACCGCGTGCATCCTCTACTTCCACACATTCTACTTCACCGACACCTCCATCAGCTGTTACCTCCAGCCGTGATACAAGGAAGCAGGCACAACCACCATTATCTGCCAAGAGCACACCAATTGGGCATGCACAGAGTTCTTCTTCTTCCATGGCATCAATAGGGCACACCAGTGATATTATTTGTCGTCGTTGTAAGCGAAGAGGACATTTTGCGAGAGAATGCAAATCTCAGCGTGTGATGATTGCTACTGAGGATGGTGGATATGAATCTGCTAGTGACTATGATGAGGAGACTTTGGCTCTTATTACACGTGAAGAACACGATGGAGACGATTTTGATCATGAGATGCAATACATAGCTCCTGAAGATGCTGACAGGTATGAATGTTTAGTTGCTCAACGTGTTTTCAGTGTGCAGGTTACAAAAGATGAGCAAAATCAGAGGCATAATTTGTTCCATACAAAGGGAGTTGTGAAGGAACGTTCTGTTCGCATGATCATAGATGGAGGGAGTTGCAACAACTTGGCTAGCATGGAGATGGTGGAGAAGCTATCTCTCACCACAAGACCACATCCACATCCTTACTACATCCAATGGTTCAACAACATCGACAATGTTAAGGTAACACATACTGTTCGTGTGCATTTTAGTATCTCTACATATGCTGATTATGTTGATTGTGAAGTGGTACCTATGCAAGCATGTTCCTTATTACTTGGTAGACCATGGCAATTTGATAAAAAAATCTGTACACCATGGTAGAAACAATCAGTATACTCTTGTTCATAAGGATAAAAATATTACTTTGCTTCCTATGATTCCTGATCCCATTTTGAAATATGATATTGATAGAGCGAATAAAGCAAAACAAGAGAAAAATAAGAGTGAAAATCAGATTGTGGCAAAAGAATTTGAGCAACAAATGAAGCCTAATAATAAACCATCTACTGTTGCTTCTGAAATTAAATTGAAAAGTGCATGTTTACTTGCCACCAAATCTGATATTGATGAGCTAGATTTTAGCAAATCTGTTTGCTATGCTTTTGTGTGCAAAGAGGCATTATTTTCATTCGAGGACGTGCCTTCCTCTTTGCCTCCTGCTGTCACTAACATTTTGCAGGAGTTCGCTGACGTTTTTCCACAAGACGTGCCACCAGGATTACCACCTATTCGAGGGATTGAGCATCAGATTGACTTAATTCCCGGTGCATCAATACCCAACCGCGCACCATACCGTACCAATCCAGAAGAGACGAAGGAGATTATGCGTCAAGTACAGGAGCTACTCGACAAAGGTTATATACGTGAATCCCTTAGTCCTTGTGTTGTTCCTATTATTCTAGTGCCGAAAAAGGATGGTACATCGCGTATGTGTGTTGATTGTAGAGGCATTAATAATATTACTATTCGTTATCGTCATCCTATTCCTAGGCTAGATGATATGCTTGTTGAATTGAGTGGCTCTGCAATATTCTCCAAAGTTGATTTGCGTAGTGGATACCATCAAATTTGTATGAAATTGGGAGATGAATGGAAAATGGCATTTAAAACTAAGTTTGGATTATATGAGTGGTTAGTCATGCCTTTTGGGTTAACTAATGCACCTAGTACTTTCATGAGATTAATGAATGAAGTTTTACGTGCTTTCATTGGACGATTTGTGGTAGTATACTTTGATGATATATTGATTTATAGCAGATCTTTGGAGGAACATTTGGAACATTACGTGCTATTTTTATTGCTCTATGTGATGCACGTTTGTTTGGTAACCTTGGAAAGTGCACCTTTTGCACCGAGCGAGTCTCTTTTCTTGGCTATGTTGTTACTCCACATAGAATTGAGGTTGATAAAGCCAAGATTGAAGCTATTGAGAGTTGGCCGCAGCCCAAAACGGTCACACACGTGAGGAGTTTCCTTGGCCTCGCTGGATTCGATCAGCGTTTTGTGAGAGATTTCAGCACCATTGATGCACCTCTCAATGAGCTTACAAAGAACGATGTGCCTTTTGTTTGGGGTACTACACAGGAAGAAGCATTCACGGTATTGAAAGATAAGTTGACACATGCTCCTTTACTCCAACTTCCTGATTTTAATAAGACTTTTGAGCTTGAATGTGATGCTAGTGGAATTGGGTTAGGATGTGTGTTATTACAAGATGGTAAACTTGTTGCATACTTTTCTGAAAAATTGAGTGGGCCTATTCTCAATTATTCTACTTATGATTAGGAATTATATGCTCTTGTTCGGACTTTGGAAACATGGCAACATTATTTATGGCCCAAAGAATTTGTTATACATTCTGATCATGAATCTTTGAAGCACATTAAAAGTCAAGCAAAACTGAACCGTAGACATGCTAAATGGGTTGAATTCATAGAGACTTTCCCTTATGTTATTAAACACAAGAAGGGAAAAGAAAATGTTATTGCTGATGCATTGTCTTGTCGTTATACTATGCTTTCACAACTTGACTTTAAAATACTTGGTTTGGAGACCATCAAAGATCAATATGTGCATGATGCTGAATTTAAAGATGTATTGCAGAATTGTAAAGAAGGGAGAACATGGAACAAGTTCGTCGTTAATGATGGATTTGTGTTTCGTGCTAACAAGCTATGCATTCCAGCTAGCTTTGTTCGTCTTTTGTTGTTGCAGGAGGCGCATGGAGGAGGATTAATGGGACACTTTGGCGTGAAGAAGACGGAGGACGTACTTGCTACACATTTCTTTTGGCCAAAGATGCGACGGGATGTTGAGCGTTTTGTTGGTCGCTGCACTACATGTCAAAAAGCTAAGTCACGACTCAATCCGCATGGGTTATATATGCCTTTGCCTGTTCCTAGTGTTCCTTGGGAAGATATATCTATGGACTTTGTTTTGGGTTTACCTCGAACAAAGAAGGGGAGGG
Organism: Secale cereale; assembly: GCA_902687465.1. Lineage (NCBI taxonomy): Eukaryota > Viridiplantae > Streptophyta > Magnoliopsida > Poales > Poaceae > Secale > Secale cereale. Next base: position 425,389,599 of record LR738715.1, on the reverse strand, counting down.
ATAGCATATTTCTTGTCGTGGATAGGTTCTCGAAGATGGCACACTTTATACCATGTCATAAAAGCGATGATGCTGCTAATGTTGCTGACTTGTTCTTTCGTGAAATTATTCGCTTGCATGGTGTGCCATATACTATTGTTTCAGATCGTGATACTAAATTTCTTAGCCACTTTTGGAGATGTTTATGGGCTAAGTTGGGGACTAAACTGCTTTTTAGTACTACTTGTCATCCCCAAACTGATGGTCAAACTAAAGTAGTCAACTGAACTTTGTCTACTATGCTTAGGGCTGTTTTGAAGAATAATAACAAAATGTGGGAAGAATGCTTGCCTCATATTGAATTTGCTTATAATCGTTCGTTGCATTCTACTACTAAGATGTGCCCTTTTGAAATTGTCTATGGTTTCCTACCTCGTGCACCTATTGATTTGTTGCCTCTTCCATCTTCGTAGAAGGTTAATTTTGATGCTAAACAACATTCTGAATATAAACTTGTTGGAGATAAGGGTAGAAAACGTGTTGTCTTTGCACCTGGAGATCTTGTTTGGTCACATTTGCGTAAGGATAGGTTTCCTAATTTGCGCAAGTCAAAGCTAATGCCACGTGCTGATGGTCCTTTCAAGGTGTTAGAGAAAATAAATGATAATGCATATAAACTTGAGTTGCCTGGAGATTTTGGGGTTAGTCCCACATTTCCATTGCAGATTTGAAGCCTTACTTGGGTGAGGAAGATGAGCTTCCGTCGAGGACGACTTCAATTCAAGAAGGGGAGGATGATGAAGACATCACTAACAAGGTTACACCCACAGCTCCAACTGACACATATACAGGACCAATTACTAGATCTCGCGCATGCCAATTAAATTACCAGGTATTTTTGTTTCTTGGTAATGAATCTAATGTTCATGAGAATATGATGCTGCATAAATTGGATACAATTGTCTTGCTTACAAATGAAGGGCCTAGCTTGGACAAGAAGGATGAACATTGGAGCAAGATCAAGCATGGAGATGATGGCATGTGCAAGGGGAACAAGAATGGAGTTACAAGTGATGATTTCAGGACTTTGAAGCCACCATAATGAGTGCGTGAAGCCTTGGACGGAATATACAAGATGCCACTTCATAAATTTCGTCCAGAGGCTATTATAGGTGCTGCGTCACCTTATTATTGGGCCAGGCCCATGTAATTTTGAAATACTTGAGTATAGGCTGTTTTTAGAGTCCATATGTGTGGGGAAACAAGAGTTGGGGTTGGTTTCGGACCCCTCCACCAAGGGCCACGAAATTCCCCCTCTTTCCCCCATATATACAGCCCTTAGGGCGTCGTTTAGACTTTGGGTTTTGTTTAGATTAAAGTTCGCCATAGCTGCAACTTCGCGTACTTCGTTTGTGTTCAACGACCAGACAAAGACGTCACAGAACCCCACTTGATCAATAAAGCTTTCCTCTTGAATTCGCAATATCCAGATTGCAATCTCAGTTTCTTGCTTGTTCTTCGTTTGCCTGCAGGAAACAGACCTTCGTGGTCAGGTTGATCGTGCTCCGTCGTGGTCAATAACCTCTCGGAGTTGGTTTAGCGATTGCTAAGGCGTGACCTCCACACACGTTCGTAGTCGGATCATCCAAGTCGACTTCCTCCAAAACGATAGCCACCATCTCATCGAAAGACGGGACACCTTTGCCTCTATCACCGGTGGACCGCCTTTTCAGTTTAAAAAATAAGTAAAAGAAAATGATGGAAATGTCCAAAAAAAGAAAATAGGTTTCTCATGTGATATGTGGTCTACGTATTGGGAAAATTTACAAATATGAATTTCGACTTTATTTGCAAAATATATCTGGAATTTGTAAAATAGGCATAAATTTTGCATACGAACTCGAATTAAAAAGTTTTTTATATGAAAAAATCATCTACTCGACAAGTTACACCCGAATTTAACATGGGGGAACCCCGTTAAACATTTTCAAAATCCCCAAAAACCTAACAGAAAAAAGTTACGGGGCTTTTAAGATCTAGAGGCAAAAAAATTCAAAAAAATTCAAACTTACTAGTGGCGCACCGTTTGCTAGGTGCGCCACTAGTAACAGAAAAAAAATTGTTTTGAATTTTTTTTCAAAATATGATACGTAATATGACCGGGAAGTTTGAAATATTTTTTCAAAATTTCATCATACTCATGAACATGAACAAAATCCTAGACATCAAGAAGGTTTAATAGGATTGATATGATAGATATATCAACAAGTGCGTGTGAAGTGAGCTGGTGCTGGGGTTGGATAGAACTGTGAAGTTAGGCATGCTTGGGCTGGAGTAGTGTGAGGATGGGTCATCTTCCGGGAAGTTTGACCACAGAGTGTGATTTGACTTGAGATTAAGCATATTGACCCGAGATTAAGCCATAGTGACCTGAGATTAAGAAAAATTGAAAAAAAAACTGAAAAAAAAAATTCTGAATGGCGCACCAGTGGTGCGTCATTAGTAAAAAATTCTAATGGCGTGGCGCTAGTGGCGCACCACTAGTGCGCCATTAGTAGGCAAAAGTGGTGCGCCACTAGCATGCCTTTTTCTAGTAGTGAATGTTCCTCAAGGATGGATTTTTCGTTAAGTGGTATGCCGATTTAAAAGGTGACAATTCTTCTAAGTCTACAACATATTCAGTTTTATCATATCCAATAGACATGGGGGCTGGAAGGATGGTTATAGTTTGGTCAAGAATTTTACCTCAATTTTTTGGTGCATGTGCTTCACCATATCAATTTCAAGATCGCGGTTGTTGTGGACCTGATTGAGAAAACCAGAAAAACTTCACCAGTACTCACCTGTGCATATTGAGACGTGTCAAACCTCACTCTTCGCTTTTCAACAAGTTCTTGCTTGGCGGTGTGTTTGGCTAACACAGTCAGGTTGCCCGACTCTCTGAAACTAGTACCAATAAATGTGACATCTTCAGTCCGGTCTTCTGCCGGCTCAGACGGGGCAGGCGGTTCAGCAAGTGCATAGTCAACTTTGGCAGGATCAATGGAGGCATCAGGTATCTCAGGAGGAGCCTCATGAGTGTTTTCCTTAGTTGGCCTATGAGCATCTGTTACCGATGCCCGCGGCGCCGGCTCAATGACTTTGGGATCAGCTGCCAGTTTATTTACCCTGGCCTCTTGACAGGTTTAGCCTGGCCAGTACATGAATTAAAGTAAGTTTGCTGCAATATTATAAAGATTCAAGGATAAGTTGAACAAAGAAGAAATCATTTACCTAGGGGCGGTCTTGAAAGCCAAAAGTTGACTTTGAGATGAGTCGCCAGAGGATGAACGAGAGGTTTCCTGATAATTTGAATCGGACAAGTTCAGTGGTTGACATATAAGACCCGCTAGTAGATAATGAGACTTTAAGAATGGAAAGACCTCATTCCGGCGTTTTCAACGAGTCGGGGTATTTAGTAAGCCGGAGGACAATTCCTCTTCTCCGGTGTTTTGAGTCCAACGCCGACTCTCGTGTTGCGGTTGCTTCAAAAGAAAGTGAGGATCTAAATGAGCTGAAGGGTGCGAAAATCTTACTTTCCGGATAACCCATCGAACTTTTTGTCTTGGCAAGGATTCTGAGCCAGAGGAAATAGTAATTACCTCTTCATCCGCGGCCTGGCTGGCCTCCGTGTCATCCTGACAATAATCAGTGTCAATAAGATAGTTGAAGTAAGAACCAAGAGAGTCAAGGACTACCTTCGACTCAGTGCCGTAGTTCATTTCCAACAATTCAGAAGCATTGGTTTTCTTCTTGGTCTTCTTAACGACTCTCTTGGCGGCTTTCTTGGCGGCTCTGGCCCTCTTGGCAGCTTCATGATCATAAGATTTTTCTAGAAGGCTAACTTAGCCTGTGAGAGGTGGCAAGTTCAAGATTGGCAAGGGAAGTATAATTATAAAATGACAACAGTTAAAGTTAAGACTTACCTCTGGTGCCGGGTTAGATTTGTAAAAGGGCGACAGGCCCACTTTGTTGCAGTCAGCCATGGATTCATTTAAAACAATTTTTATCATATCTGCGATGACATCCTCCTCCAGATCCTCAGAGCTATGACGTAAAGGATCATTATTTTCTCCAGTATACTCGCAAATTAAACCGGACCTACGGCTCAGAGGAATAATCCGCCAAGCGAGCCAGCACCGGGCTAAGTCGATTCCAGTTAACCCATTTCCCAGTAGGGCTTTCACCTTTGAAAGTGTGGGGGCAATTGACTTGCGTTCTGCAGTAGTGAGCTTTTCAGCAAGAGGATGATTGGTATCTAAATGCTGAATACGGAGACCCGGCAATGGATGCTCGTTAGCCGGAGAAGTGTCTTTACAATAAAACCAAGTTTTATTCCATTCTTTTGGATGACTCGGCACACGGGATAAGGAAAAATATAATCTCTTCTTTCGATGGAGACAGCCCCAAGCTCCAAACTAGGGCCATTGGTAAATTCGTTCTGGCGGTTTAGATACAAGAACTCCCTAAAAACAAGATGTTGGGCTCTTATTGAAGATATACTTCACAGAAAACCAGAAAATTGCAGATATTTGACACAGAATTGGCTCCGATGTCTTGGATGGAGTTGGAAAAAGTGCAGAACATCCCTGAAGAATTTAGAGTCGGGCGGTGAGAAACCCCGATTCATGTGGTCAGTGAAAACAATAACTTCATCATCCTTTGGTACAGGTCTCTCTTCGCCCGGGTTAGGAGCACGGTAAGGCATAACTGGAGCATTTGGCAGATATCCGACTTTGACAAAGTCGGCCAGTGTGGCTTCATTAACAATTGAAGGGACCCAGTTGCAACTGGTGATTGTCTTTGGTGGCATTATGAACAAGCAGGCCTAAATAAGGAAAGATTATTGCCGGTTTAGAATCAATTCCTTAAACCAGAAACAAATGTTATATTACAAATTCAGCATGTCGTCTTAAATGGGGTCTAATGACATAAGAATAATTATAAGTTGGAACATTAAGCCGCCATGACAGATGTGAGTATTCAAAAAAGCGAATTTCACTAAGTCTGGGAAAAACAATTTTTGCAGGTTGCAGCGATAATTTTGGATCTGCAACTGTTCGAAAATCAAGATTAAAATGACGAACAAGCAAACCTAAGTTCAAAGTGATGCAGTTTGTGGGGATGAATCTACTTTATCAGAGATGAGATATCACGATGTTTTATAAGGAGATATGAACAGCATCAGCGCATAAAGAGACATCGGGGTCAGAAGAGAAGCTATAATGGTGGAAGGAAAGGAAGATGAATGGCGACAAACTTCACAGAAACCCTAACAGATCTAAGATGAAAGAACAAGAAGGACATACCTGGTCGGATGAGCGACGGCGATGCACGGAAGAAACCTGATGGTGACAAACGGATGCTGCAGTGATGAGGACATCACTAACAAGGTTACACCCACAGCTCCAACTGACACATATACAGGACCAATTACTAGAGCTCGCGCACGCCAATTAAATTACCAGGTACTTTCGTTTCTTGGTAATGAATCTAATGTTCATGAGAATATGATGCTGCCTAAATTGGATACATTTGTCTTGCTTACAAATGAAGGGCCTAGCTTGGACAAGAAGGATGAACATTGGAGCAAGATCAAGCATGGAGATGATGGCATGCGCAAGGGGGACAAGAATGGAGTTTCAATTGATGATTTCAGGACTTTGAAGCCACCATAATGAGTGCGAGAAGCCTTGGACGAAATATACAAGATGCCACTTCATAAATTTCGTCCAGAGGCTATTATAGGTGCTGCGTCACCTTATTATTGGGCCAGGCCCATGTAATTTCGAAATACTTGAGTATAGGCTGTTTTTAGAGTCCGTATGTGTGGGGAAACAAGAGTTAGGGTTGGTTTCGGACCCCTCCACCAAGGGCCACGAAATTCCCCCCTCTTTCCCCCATATATACAGCCCTTAGGGCGTCGTTTAGACTTTGGGTTTTGTTTAGATTAAAAGTTCGCCATAGCTGCAACTTCGCGTACTTCGTTTGTGTTCAACGACCAGACCAAGGCGTCACAGAACCCCACTTGATCAATAAAGCTTTCCTCTTATATTCGCAATATCCAGATTGCAATCTTAGTTTCTTGCTTGTTCTTTGTTTGCCTGCAGGAAACAGACCTTCGTGGTCAGGTTGATCGTGCTCCGGCGTGGTCAACAACCTCTCGGAGTTGGTTTAGCGATTGCTAAGGCGCGACGTCCTCGCACGTTCGTAGTCGGATCGTCAAAGTCGACTTCCTCCAAAACGATAGCCACCATCTCATCGAAAGACGGGACACCTTTGCCTCTATCAAGTGGTATCAGATTTCCAGGTTGCTCGGTGAGATTTTACAGTTTTTGTAGATTAGATCGAGTTTGTTCTTCATACCTAGAGTCCACGGAAAAGCCAAAAAAAAAATTTTAGGGTTAGTTCATCCCATCCGAACCAATCTGAGCCTTTGCATAATCTTTTCTGTATTTGCTTTGTTGAATTTGCGGTTGCATCGTCGTGTCAAGTTGCTGGTCTTAGCGTCTAGTTCTTTAGAGTTTCGAGTTCTGTTCACAGTTTGTCACGTCGCCGCCGCACCATATTCATCGCCGCTGCCATACCACCACTGCTGCCATATCCCACCACCGCCACCACATACCACCACCGCTGCCATAACCTACCACCGCTGCCATATCCTACCATCATATATCCACCGCCAATCCGAGTTCTTTTCATATTAGGTTTGTTCTCGAGATCCATCTAGGTTTCGGATTTGTGTTTCCTTGCCTGCGTAGGTCTCGAAAAAAAAGTCTGGAGACCCCCGGGCAGTTTTTAGGCCAAAATTTTGACAGGTGAAAATATTTTTTCCCTATCCTATTTTTGGGCTTTTCTGAGTCTTTTGAGACACGTGCCATCATACTGTTTTTTTACCACACTTTTTCGTCGTCGCTGCCCTGATTCCGAAAAAAAAATTCGTCAAATTTTTTTTCGTGCCTATCATCTTAGTTTGAATTGGGAAGTGTTTTGAGACACTCGCCATTATAGTGATTTTCGGCCAAAAAAAAAGCAGCAAAAAAAAGAGCGCAAAAAAAAGAGAAAAAAAAGAGGCGAAAAAAAATCAGAGTGTGCTTTCCCCTTTATTACGTGCAGCGCCGTGATTTTGTTAGTGTTCTTGGCTCGCGTCTCTAGTACGGTCTAACCTAGGACCAGCACAGTACCGTCGTTGAGCGTTTATTCAACTTTGCATCTCTGAATTGATTATTGCTGACCACTTTTGCTACCATCTTATAAGCCTTCCCAGCTCCACATACATCTACGTCGTGCGTTTGACTCTCCCTGGTAATCGCTTTATCCAAGCTTTGAGAGTTTTGACTACCACGGTTGCCGATCACCACCTGCTGCTGGGTAAGAACTGGTAAGAATTTGAGATTTGCTTGTCGGATTTGTGACACCCGCCACCACCACCACTTATTAGTAGTCTGTAGGATCATATTCTTGTGTGTTTCTATTGCTGCTGACCATGCCAGGATCACAAGTCGACGAGACTGATTGGGAGAACTTGACGAACAAGGAGCTTCATGATAAGTTTCAGCAAATGATGAGTGTACAGGTGCAAGATGTGCTAAACACATTGGACGAGGCCATGGAGAAGATAGTTGGCATTGAGAAGACGTTTGACACAAAGCTCGATAACAAGTTTGCTGAATTGCTTGCGCATTTTCTACCACCACCGGCTGCTGCAGCTGTCCCACCTCTTCAACAACAACAACAACAACAACAACAACAACAACAACGACGCCTTCCGAATCAAGTGGGACGAGCACAGCGCGTTCCCCTTGAGACTGGTCAAGCTTCTGGTGCTGCTGTTGATGTTTCTGTAGCTCTTGCTGCTACTGCAGAGGTGGAGGACCATTACGAGGATGAGGTTGACCAAAATCAGAACTACGTGCAACAACCAGCTCCACCACCACCAGGTCGTCCTCATGCATATCATCGCAACGGTAGGGCTGCACCACCACCTGAGGTACATGACCATCTTCCTAAACTGAAATAGAATATTCCACCATTTGAGGGTAGATATGTTCCTGATATATATCTTACTTGGGAGTTACAAACTGAACAACGTTTTACATGTTTAAACTATCCCGAGGAGAGACGTGTTCCTGCTGCTGTTTGTGCTTTCACTAGTTTTGCATGTGTTTGGTGGTCTGAACATTGTAGATTATATCCTATTCCAGCTACTTGGACTGCTTTGAAAACTGCTATGCGTACTCGTTGGGTTCCACCATATTATCAACGTGAATTACTTCAAAAACTGCAGCCCTTAAGACAAGGAAAAAATTCTGTAGAAGAATATTATCAGCAATTACAAACTGGCCTGATTAGATGTGGTATTGTTGAGGAGAATGAAGCTATGCTTGCACGTTTTATGGGTGGATTAAATAGAGAGATTCAGACCATTCTAGAGTATAAGGATTATACTAATATCACTCGTTTATTCCATCTTGCTTGTAAAGCTGAACGTGAAGTGCAGGATCGACAGGCATTGGCGCGGACTAACTTTTCTGCAGGATGACCTTCATCATGGACACCGCGTGCATCCTCTACTTCCTCACATTCTACTGCACCGACACCTCCATCAGCTGTTACCTCCAGGCGTGATACAAGGAAGCAGGCACAACCACCATTATCTGCCAAGAGCACACCTATTGGGCCTGCACAGAGTTCTTCTTCTTCCATGGCATCAACAGGGCACACCAGTGATATTATTTGTCGTCGTTGTAAGGGAAGAGGACATTTTGCGAGAGATTGCAAATCTCAGCGTGTGATGATTGCTACTGAGGATGGTGGATATGAATCCGCTAGTGACTATGATGAGGAGACTTTGGCTCTTATTACACGTGAAGAACACGGCGGAGACGATTCTGATCATTAGACGCAATACATGGCTCCTGAAGATGCTGACAGGTATGAATGTTTAGTTGCTCAACGTGTTTTGAGTGTGCAGGTTACACAAGCTGAGCAAAATCAGAGGCATAATTTGTTCCATACAAAGGGAGTTGTGAAGGAACGTTCTGTTCGCGTGATCATAGATGGAGGGAGTTGCAACAACTTGGCTAGCATGGAGATGGTGGAGCAGCTATCTCTCACCACAAGACCACATCCACATCCTTACTACATCCAATGGTTCAACAATAGCGGCAAGGTTAAGGTAACACGTACTGTTCGTGTGCATTTTAGTATCTCTACATATGCTGATTATGTTGATTGTGATGTGGTACCTATGCAAGCATGTTCCTTATTACTTGGTAGACCATGGCAATTTGATAAAAATTCTGTACACCATGGTAGAAACAATCAGTATACTCTTGTTCATAAGGATAAAAATATTACTTTGCTTCCTATGACTCCTGATTCCATTTTGAAAGATGATATTAATAGAGCTAATAAAGCAAAACAGGAGAAAAATAAGAGTGAAAATCAGATTGTGGCAAAAGAATTTGAGCAACAAATGAAGCCTAATAATAAACCATCTACTGTTGCTTCTGAAATTAAATTGAAAAGTGCATGTTTATTTGCCACCAAATCTGATATTGATGAGCTAGATTGTAGCAAATCTATTTGCTATGGTTTTGTGTGCAAAGAGGCATTATTTTCATTCGAGGACGTGCCTTCCTCTTTGCCTCCTGCTGTCACTAACATTTTGCAGGAGTTCGCCGACGTCTTTCCACAAGACGTGCCACCGGGATTACCACCTATTCGAGGGATTGAGCATCAGATTGACTTAATTCCCGATGCATCGCTACCCAACCGCGCACCATACCGTACCAATCCAGAAGAGACGAAGGAGAGTATGCGTCAAGTACAGGAGCTACTCGACAAAGGTTATATACGCGAATCCCTTAGTCCTTGTGCTGTTCCTATTATTCTAGTGCCGAAAAAGGATGGTACATTGCGTATGCGTGTTGATTGTAGAGGCATTAATAATATTACTATTCGTTATCATCATCCTATTCCTAGGCTAGATGATATGCTTGATGAATTGAGTGGCTCTACAATTTTCTCCAAAGTTGATTTGCGTAGTGGATACCATCAACTTCGTATGGAATTGGGAGATGAATGGAAAACAGCATTTAAAACTAAGTTTGGGTTATATGAGTGGTTAGTCATGCCTTTTGGGTTAACTAATGCACCTAGTACTTTCATGAGATTAATGAATGAAGTTTTACGTGCTTTCATTGGACGATTTGTGGTAGTATACTTTGATGATATATTGATTTTTAGCAGATCTTTGGAGGAACATTTGGAACATTTACGTGCTGTTTTTATTGCTCTACGTGATGCACGTTTGTTTGGTAACCTTGGAAAGTGCACCTTTTGCACCGACCGAGTCTCTTTTCTTGGCTATGTTGTTACTCCACAGGGAATTGAGGTTGATAAAGCCAAGATTGAAGCTATTGAGAGTTGGCCGCAGCCCAAAACGGTCACACACGTGAGGAGTTTCCTTGGCTTCGCTGGATTCTATCGGCGTTTTGTGAGAGATTTCATCACCATTGCTGCACCTCTCAATGAGCTTACAAAGAAGGATGTGCCTTTTGTTTGGGGTACTGCACAGGAAGAAGCATTCACGGTATTGAAAGATAAGTTGACACATGCTCCTTTACTCCAACTTCCTGATTTTAATAAGACTTTTGAGCTTGAATGTGATGCTAGTGGAATTGGGTTAGGAGGTGTGTTATTACAAGATGGTAAACCTGTTGCATACTTTTCTGAAAAATTGAGTGGGCCTAGTCTGAATTATTCTACTTATGATAAGGAATTATATGCTCTTGTTCGGACTTTGGAAACATGGCAACATTATTTATGGCCCAAAGAATTTGTTATACATTCTGATCATGAATCTTTGAAGCACATTAAAAGTCAAGCAAAACTGCACTGTAGACATGCTAAATGGGTTGAATTCATAGAGACTTTCCCTTATGTTATTAAACACAAGAAGGGAAAAGAAAATGTTATTGCTGATGCATTATCTCGTCGTTATACTATGATTTCACAACTTGACTTTAAAATATTTGGTTTGGAGACCATCAAATATCAATATGTGCATGATGCTGAATTTAAAGATGTATTGCAGAATTGCAAAGAAGGGAGAACATGGAACAAGTTCGTCATTAATGATGGATTTGTGTTTCGTGCTAACAAGCTATGCATTCCAGCTAGCTCTGTTCGTCTTTTGTTGTTGCAGGAGGCGCATGGAGGAGGATTAATGGGACACTTTGGCGTGAAGAAGACGGAGGACGTACTTGCTACACATTTCTTTTGGCCAAAGATGCGACGGGATGTTGAGCGTTTTGTTGGTCGCTGCACTACATGTCAAAAAGCTAAGTCACGACTCAATCCTCATGGTTTATATATGCCTTTGCCTGTCCCTAGTGTTCCTTGGGAAGATATATCTATGGACTTTGTTTTGGGTTTACCTCGAACAAAGAAGGGGAGGGATAGCATATTTGTTGTCGTGGATAGGTTCTCGAAGATGGCACACTTTATACCATGTCATAAAAGCGATGATGCTGCTAATGTTGCTGATTTGTTCTTTCGTGAAATTATTCGCTTGCATGGTGTGCCAAATACTATTGTTTCAGATCGTGATACTAAATTTCTTAGCCACTTTTGGAGATGTTTATGGGCTAAGTTGGGGACTAAACTGCTTTTTAGTACTACTTGTCAGCCCCAAACTGATGGACAAACGGAAGTAGTCAACAGAACTTTGTGTACTATGCTTAGGGCTGTTTTGAAGAATAATAAGAAAATGTGGGAAGAATGTTTGCCTCATATTGAATTTGCTTATAATCGTTCGTTGCATTCTAATACTAAGATGTGCCCTATTGAAATTGTCTATGATTTCCTACCTCGTGCACCTATTGATTTGTTGCCTCTTCCATCTTCGGAGAAGGTTAATTTTGATGCTAAACAACGTGCTGAATTGATCTTAAAAATGCATGAGTTAACTAAGGAAAATATTGAGCGCATCAATGCTAAATATAAACTTGTTGGAGATAAGGGTAGAAAACGTGTTGTCTTGGCACCTGGAGATCTTGTTTGGTTACATTTGCGTAAGGATAGGTTTCCTAATTTGCGCAAGTCAAAACTAATGCCACGTGCTGACGGTCCTTTCAAGGTGTTAGAGAAAATAAATGATAATGCATATAAACTTGAGCTGCCTGTAGATTTTGGGGTTAGTCCCACATTTAACATTGCAGATTTGAAGCCTTACTTGGGTGAGGAAGATGAGCTTCCGTCGAGGACGACTTCAATTCAAGAAGGGGAGGATGATGAGGACATCACTAACAAGGTTACACCCACAGCTCCAACTGACACATATACAGGACCAATTACTAGAGCTCGCGCACGCCAATTAAATTACCAGGTACTTTCGTTTCTTGGTAATGAATCTAATGTTCATGAGAATATGATGCTGCCTAAATTGGATACATTTGTCTTGCTTACCAATGAAGGGCCTAGCTTGGACAAGCAGGATGAACATTGGAGCAAGATCAAGCATCGAGATGATGGCATGCGCAAGGGGAACAAGAATGGAGTTTCAATTGATGATTTCAGGACTTTGAAGCCACCATAATGAGTGCGAGAAGCCTTGGACGAAATATATAAGATGCCACTTCATAAATTTCGTCCAGAGGCTATTATAGGTGCTGCGTCACCTTATTATTGGGCCAGGCCCATGTAATTTCGAAATACTTGAGTATAGGCTGTTTTTAGAGTCCGTATGTGTGGGGAAACAAGAGTTAGGGTTGGTTTCGGACCCCTCCACCAAGGGCCACGAAATTGCCCCCTCTTCCCCCCCCCATATATACAGCCCTTAGGGCGTCGTTTAGACTTTGGGTTTTGTTTAGATTAAAAGTTCGCCATAGCTGCAACTTCGCGTACTTCGTTTGTGTTCAACGACCAGACCAAGGCGTCACAGAACCCCACATTGATCAATAAAGCTTTCCTCTTATATTCGCAATATCCAGATTGCAATCTTAGTTTCTTGCTTGTTCTTCGTTTGCCTGCAGGAAACAGACCTTCGTGGTCAGGTTGATCGTGCTCCGGCGTGGTCAACAACCTCTCGGAGTTGGTTTAGCGATTGCTAAGGCGCGACGTCCTCGCACGTCGGTAGTCGGATCGTCAAAGTCGACTTCCTCCAAAACGATAGCCACCATCTCATCGAAAGACGGGACACCTTTGCCTCTATCATGCAGAAGCTAATGAAGGCGAAGCAGAGGACAGCGGCGCCGGTGAAGCTCAGAACAGAGAGTCGCGAGGAAGAAGACGAGACGGAAGAAGCGAGGGGAGAATGGAAAGGGCTCCTGGTCCTATTTATAAGCAAGATGGATAAGGGTCACGCGCGAAAATTGAGGAAACGAGTAAACAGGAAAGGGACGATACAGGCACCTCGATGGTCGGGATCCTATCAATGCGGATAGATTTGCTAGAATCTGGACACTTGAAAGGTAAGCAACAAGTGACGTCATGGCGGGTTACCGTTATTTCAAAAACTGATGTCATGGCGGGTTACTATCATTTCGAAAGGGGACGTCATGGCGGGTTATAATCTCTCGTAAGAAGATGAAGAAAGATTGACATGAACAAGTTCAAATCAACCTGGGGCCTAATGTTAGGGATATAAGTATTTCATATGACCCGCCCAGGAGGGGCCGGGTTACGCAGTGGCGGTTCATGGGCCAAGCCCAGAAGCATGTTAAAGATGGCGGTTTAGTTAAGGGCCGAAGTCCTGCGGCGGTTTAAGGCATGTGAGTATCAACCGCCATATATGTGACTTGTGTTGTAAGGCATGTAATAAGAGTCACCGGGCTGGACACGATTGTATGAGCCGACCGGGACTCCGTAGGCCGCAGGGCGTCAACCCGTGTATATAAGGGGACGACCCGGCAATGGCTTAGGGCAAGAAACAACCGATCGAGGGCTAGGTGAGCGCATCCGCACCCTAGCAATCGACACCCCAGCAATTCCACCTCAAACTGGAATAGGTTTTACCCTCACCGCAAGGGGCCGAACCAGTATAAACTCCCTGTGTCCTTTGTGATAGAGGCAAAGGTGTCCCATCTTTCGATGAGATGGTGGCTATCGTTTTGGAGGAAGTCGACTTTGACGATCCGACTACGAACGTGCGAGGACGTCGTGCCTTAGCAATCGCTAAACCAACTCCGAGAGGTTATTGACCACACCGGAGCACGATCGACCTGACGACGAAGTTCTGTTTCCTGCAAGCAAACGAAGAACAAGCAAGAAACTGAGATTGCAATCTGGATATTGCGAATTCAAGAGGAAAGCTTTATTGATCAAGTGGGGTTCTGTGACGTCTTGGTCTGGTCGTTGAACAGAAACGAAGTACGCGAAGTTGCAGCTATGGCGAACTTTAATCTAAACAAAACCCCTAAGGGCTATATATATGGGGAAAAGAAGGGGAAATTTTGTGGCCCTTGGTGGAGGGGTCCGAAACCAACCCTAACTCTTGTTTCCCCACACATACGGACTGTTAAAAACAGCCTATACTCAAGTATTTCGAAATTACATGGGCCTGGCCCAATAATAAGGTGACGCAGCACCTATAATAGCCTCTGGACGAAATTTATGAAGTGGCATCTTGTATATTTCGTCCAAGGCTTCACACACTCATTATGGTGGCTTCAAAGTCCTGAAATCATCACTTGTAACTCCATCCTTGTTGCCCTTGCACATGCCATCATCTCCATGCTTGATCTTGCTTGTCCAAGCTAAGCCCTTCATTTGTAAGCAAGACAAATGTATCCAATTTAGGCAGCATCATATTCTCATGAACATTAGATTCATTACCAAGAAACGAAAGTACCTGGTAATTTAATTGGCGTGTGCGACCTCTAGTAATTGGTCCAATATATGTGTCAGTTGGAGCTATGGGTGTAACCTTGTTAGTGATGTCCTCGTCATCCTCCCCTTCTTGAATTGAAGTCGTGCTCGACGGAAGCTCATCTTCCACACCCAAGTAAGGCTTCAAATCTGCAATGTTAAATGTGGGGCTAACCCCAAAATCTGCAGGAAACTCAAGTTTATATGCATTATCATTTATTTTCTCTAACACCTTGAAAGGACCATCAGCACGTGGCATTAGCTTTGACTTGTGCACATTAGGAAACCTATCCTTACGCAAATGTAACCAAACAAGATCTCCAGGTGCAAAGACAAAAAGTTTTCTACCCTTATCTCCAACTAGTTTATATTTAGCATTCATGCGCTCAATATTTTGCTTGGTTAACTCATGCATTTTTAAGATCAATTCAACACGTTGTTTAGCATCAAAATTAACCTTCTCCGAAGATGGAAGAGGCAACAAATCAATAGGTGCATGAGGTAGGAAACCATAAACAATTTCAAAAGGGCACATCTTAGTAGTAGAATGCAATGAACGATTGTAAGAAAATTCAATATGAGGCAAGCATTCTTCCCACATTTTCTTATTATTCTTCAAAACAGCCCTAAGCATAGTAGACAAAGTTTTGTTCACTACTTCAGTTTGACCATCAGTTTGGGGGTGACAAGTAGTACTAAAAAGCAGTTTAGTCCCCAACTTAGCCCATAAACATCTCCAAAAGTGGCTAAGAAATTTAGTATCACGATCTGAAACAATAGTATTTGGCACACCATGCAAGCGAATAATTTCACGAAAGAACAAGGCAGCAACATTAGCAGCATCATAGCTTTTATGACATGGTATAAAGTGTGCCATCTTCGAGAACCTAATCACGACAACAAATATGCTATCCCTCCCCTTCTTTGTTCGAGGTAAACCCAAAACAAAGTCCATAGATATATCTTCCCAAGGAACAGGCAAAGGCATATATAAGCCATGAGGATTGAGTCGTGACTTAGCTTTTTGACATGTAGTGTAGCGACCAACAAAACGCTCAACATCCCATCGCATCTTTGGCCAAAAGAAATGTGTAGCAAGTACGTCCTCCGTCTTCTTCACGCCAAAGTGTCCCATTAATCCTCCTCCATGCGCCTCCTGCAACAACAAATGACGAACAGAGCTAGCTGGAATGCATAGCTTGTTAGCACGAAACACAAATCCATCATTAACGACGAACTTGTTCCATGATCTCCCTTCTTTACAATTCTGCAATACATCTTTAAATTCAGCATCATGCACATATTGATCTTTGATGGTCTCCAAACCAAATATTTTAAAGTCAAGTTGTGAAAGCATAGTATAACGATGAGACAATGCATCAGCAATAACATTTTATTTTCCCTTCTTGTGTTTAATAACATAAGGGAAAGTCTCTACGAATTCAACCCATTTAGCATGTCTACGGTTCAGTTTTGCTTGACTTTTAATGTGCTTCAAATATTCATGATCAGAATGTATAACGAATTCTTTGGGCCATAAATAATGTTGCCATGTTTCCAAAGTCCGAACAAGAGCATATAATTCCTTATCATAAGTAGAATAATTCAGACTAGGCCCACTCAATTTTTCAGAAAAGTATGCAACAGGTTTACCATCTTGTAATAACACACGTCCTAACCCAATTCCACTTGCATCACATTCAAGCTCAAAAGTCTTATTAAAATCAGGAAGTTGGAGTAAAGGAGCATGTGTCAACTTATCTTTCAATACCGTGAATGCTTCTTCCTGTGCAGTACCCCAAACAAAAGGCACATCCTTCTTTGTAAGCTCATTGAGAGGTGCAGCAATGGTGCTGAAATCTCTCACAAAACGCCGATAGAATCCAGCGAGGCCAAGGAAACTCCTCACGTGTGTTACCGTTTTGGGCTGCGGCCAACTCTCAATAGCTTCAATCTTGGCTTTATCAACCTCAATTCCCTGTGGAGTAACAACATAGCCAAGAAAAGAGACTTGGTCGGTGCAAAAGGTGCACTTTCCAAGGTTACCAAACAAACGTGCCTCACGTAGAGCAATAAAAACAGCACGTAAATGTTCCAAATGTTCCTCCAAAGATGTGCTAAAAATCAATATATCATCAAAGTAAACTACCACAAATCGTCCAATGAAAGCACGTAAAACTTCACTCATTAATCTCACGAAAGTACTAGGTGCATTAGTTAAACCAAAGGGCATGACTAACCACTCATATAATCCAAACTTAGTTTTAAATGTTGTTTTCCGTTCATCTCCCAATTTCATACGAATTTGATGGTATCCACTACGCAAATCAACTTTGGAGAATATTGTAGAGCCACTCAATTCATCAAGCATATCATCTAGCCTAGGAATAGGATGACGATAACGAATAGTAATATTATTAATGCCTCTACAATCAACACACATACGCGATGTACCATCCTTTTTCGGCACTAGAATAATAGGAACAGCACAAGGACTAAGGGATTCGCGTATATAACATTTGTCGAGTAGCTCCTGTACTTGACGCATAATCTCCTTCGTCTCTTCTGGATTGGTACGGTATGGTGCGCGGTTGGGTAGCGATGCACCGGGAATTAAGTCAATCTGATGCTCAATCCCTCAAATAGGTGGTAATCCCGGTGGCACGTCTTGTGGAAAAACGTCGCCGAACTCCTGCAAAATGTTAGTGACAGCAGGAGGCAAAGAGGAAGGCACGTCCTCGAATGAAAATAATGCCTCTTTGCACACAAAAGCATAGCAAACAGATTTGCTAAAATCTAGCTCATCAATATCAGATTTGGTGGCAAGTAAACATGCACTTTTCAATTTAATTTCAGAAGCAACGGTAGATGGTTTATTATTAGGCTTCATTTCTTGCTCCAATTCTTTTGCCACAATATGATTTTCACTCTTATTTTTCTCCTGTTTTGCTTTATTAGCTCTATTAATATCATCTTTCAAAATGGAATCAGGAGTCATAGGAAGCAAAGTAATATTTTTATCCTTGTGAACAAGAGTATACTGATTGTTTCTACCATGGTGTACATAATTTTTATCAAATTGCCACGGTCTACCAAGTAATAAGGAACATGCTTGCATAGGTACCACATCACAATCAACATAATCAGCATATGTAGAGATACTAAAATGCACACGAACAATACGTGTGACCTTAACCTTGCTGCTGTTGTTGAACCATTGGATGTAGTAAGGATGTGGATGTGGTCTTGTGGTGAGAGATAGCTTCTCCACCATCTCCATGCTAGCCAAGTTGTTGCAACTCCCTCCATCTATGATCACGCGAACAGAACGTTCCTTCACAACTCCCTTTGTATGGAACAAATTATGCCTCTGATTTTGCTCAGCTTGTGTAACCTGCACACTCAAAACATGTTGAGCAACTAAACATTCATACTTGTCAGCATCTTCAGGATCCATGTATTGCGTCTCATGATCAGAATCGTCTCCACCGTGTTCTATACGTGTAATAAGAGCCAAAGTCTCCTCATCATAGTCACTAGCGGATTCATATCCACCATCCTGAGTAGCAATCATCACACGCTGAGATTTGCATTCTCTCGCAAAATGCCCTCTTCCCTTACAACGACAACAAATAATATCACTGGTGTGCCCTGTTGATGCCATGGAAGAAGAAGAACTCTGTGCAGGCCCAATAGGTGTGCTCTTCGCAGATAATGGTGGTTGTGCCTGCTTCCTTATATCACGGCTGGAGGTAACAACTAATGGAGGTGTCGGTGCAGTAGAATGTGTGGAAGTAGAGGATGCACGCGGTGTCCATGATGATGGTCGACCTGCAGAAAAGTTAGTCCGCGCCAATGCCTGTCGATCCTGCACTTCACGTTCAGCTTTCAAGCAAGATGGAATAAACGAGTGATATTATTATAATACTTATACTCTATAATGGTCTGAATCTCTCTATTTAATCCACCCATAAAACGTGCAAGCATAGCTTCATTCTCCTCAACTATACCACATCTAATCAGGCCAGTTTGTAATTGCTGATAATATTCTTCTACAAATTTTTTTCCTTGTCTTAAGCGCTGCAATTTTTGAAGTAATTCACGTTGATAATATGGTGGAACCCAACGAGTACGCATAGCAGTTTTCAAAGCAGCCCAAGTAGCTGGAATAGGATATAATCTACAATGTTCAGACCACCAAACACATGCAAAACTAGTGAAAGCACAAACAGCAGCAGGAACACGTCTCTCCTCGGGATAGTGTAAACATGTAAAACGTTGTTCAGTTTGTAACTCCCAAGTAAGATATATATCAGGAACATATCTACCCTCAAATGGTGGAATATTCAATTTCAGTTTAGGAAGATGGTCATGTACCTCAGGTGGTGGTGCAGCCCTACCGTTGCGATGATATGCATGAGGACGACCTGGTGGTGGTGGTGCTGGTGGTTGCACATAGTTCTGATTTTGGTCAACCTCATCCTCCTAATGGTCCTCCACCTCTGCACCTGTTCACTCATCATTTGCTGAAACTTATCATGAAGCTCCTTGTTCGTCAAGTTCTCCTAGTCAGTCTCGTCGGCTTGTGATCCTGGCATGGTTAGCAGCAATACAAACACACAAGAATACGATCCTACATACTACTAGAAAATGGTGGTGGTCGGGCGTCACAAATCCATCAAGCAAATCTCAAATTCTTACCAGTTCTTACCCAGCAGCAGGTGGTGATCGGCAATCGTGGTAGTCAAAGCTCTCAAAGGTTGGATAAAGCGATTACCAGGGAGAGTCAAAACGCACGACGTAGATGTATGTGGAGCTCGGAAGGCTTATAAGATGGTAGGAAAAAGTGTCAGCAATAATCAATTCAGAGATGCAAAGTTGAATAAACGCTCAACGACGGTACTGTGCTGGTCCTAGGCTAGATCGTACTAGAGACGCGAGCTTAGAACACTAACAAAATCACGGCGCTGCACGTAAACAAGGGGAAAGCACACTCTGAAAAAAAAATCGCCTTTTTTGCGCTCTTTTTTTTGCCGAAAATCACTAAAATGGCGAGTGTCTCAAAACACTTCCCAAGTCAAACTAAGATGATAGGCACGAAATTTTTTTTGGCAATTTTTTTTTTCGGAAACAGGGCAGCGACGACGAAAAGTCCGGTAAAAATACAGTATGGTGGCACGTGTCTCGAAAGACTCAGAAAAGCCTAAAAATAGGATAGGGAAAAATATTTTCACCTGCCGAAATTTTGGCCTAAAAACTGGCCGAATTTTTTTCCCGAGACCTACGCAGGCAAGGAAACACAAATCCGAAACCTAGATGGATCTCGAGAACAAACCTAATATGAAAAGAACTCGGATTGGTGGTGGATATATGGTGGTAGGATATGGCAGTGGTGGTAGGTTATGGCAGCGGTTGTAGTTTATGGCAGCGGTGGTGGTATGTGCTGGCAGTGGTGGGATATGGCAGCGGTGGTGGTATGGCAGCGGCGATGAATATGGTGCGGCGGCGGCGTGACAAACTGTGAACAGAACACGAAACTCTAAAGAACTAGACGCTAAGACCAGCAACTTGACACGACGATGCAACCGCAAATTCAACAAAGCAAATATAGAAAAGATTATGCAAAGGCTCAGATTGGTTCGGATGGGATGAACTAACCCTAAGTTTTTTTTGGCTTTTTTGTGGACTATAGGTATGAAGAACAAACTCGATCTAAACTATGAAAAACTGTATAATCTCACCGAGCAACCTGGAGCTCTGATACCACTTGATAGAGGCAAAGGCGTCCCATCTTTCGATGAGATGGTGGCTATCGTTTTGGAGGAAGTCGACTTTGACGATCCGACTACGAACGTGCGAGGACGTCGCGCCTTAGCAATCGCTAAACCAACTCCGATAGGTTATTGACCACGCCGGAGCACGAAGGTCTATTTTCTGCAGGCAAACAAAGAACAAGCAAGAAACTGAGATTGCAATTTGGATATTGCAAATTCAAGAGGAAAGCTTTATTGATCAAGTGGGGTTCTGTGACGTCTTGGTCTGGTCGTTGAACACAAACGAAGTACGCGAAGTTGCAGCTATGGCGAACTTTAATCTAAACAAAACCCCAAAGTCTAAACGACGCCCTAAGGGCTGTATATATGGGGAAAAGAGGGGGGAATTTCGTGGCCCTTGGTGGAGGGGTCCGAAACCAACCCTAACTCTTGTTCCCCAGACATACAGACTCTTAAAAACAGCCTATACTCAAGTATTTCGAAATTACATGGGCCTGGCCCAATAATAAGGTGACACAGCACCTATAATAGCCTTTGGACGAAATTTATGAAGTGGCATCTTGTATATTTTGTCCAAGGCTTCACGCACTCATTATGGTGGCTTCAAAGTCCTGAAATCATCACTTGTAACTCCATCCTTGTTCCCCTTGCGCATGCCATCATCTCCATGCCTGATCTTGCTCCAATGTTCATCCTTCTTGTCCAAGCTAGGCCCTTCATTTGTAAGCAAGACAAATGTATCCAATTTAGGCAGCATCATATTCTCATGAACATTAGATTCATTACCAAGAAACGAAAGTACCTGGTAATTTAATTGGCGTGCGCGAGCTCTAGTAATTGGTCCTGTATATGTGTCAGTTGGAGCTGTGGGTGTAAACTTGTAAGTGATGTCATTATCACTTTGTCTTGCTCTTAACCCCTTTAAGCTAACCACGTCTCTATGGCTCCGGAATCAAGTCCTTACATTAGGCCATCTGTCGTGACACTTCCACGACAGTTGGCGCCCACGGTGGGGCCAGCGGCTTGTGGTTTCAACTTCTTGAAGGGCAACTTCGAAGGGCTCAAGGGATACGCTATGGGCTGGATGACCAAGAGTCGTCGCAGCAAGCTTTACATCGATGACAAAGGCTGGGGTCCCGATGCCGGCTCAATTGAGTATGGTTATAGGTCCCCTTCGGCGGAATTCATGTCTTCATCGGTAAGATCGGCAAAACGGGCCCTGAGCCGGACACTTACACAGACATTGTCGACCCGGCTCAGTGTGCGCGACCCGCCCGGGTTCGGCCTACGAAGAAGCGTGCTTTCGTTGGATACATCCAGGGAACTAGAAGCTCCGAATCTTATGAAGGAACGGCCGTTTTCTCCGACGGTGAGTCATCCATAGGTGAAACTAACTCCATGTATCAGATGCAGAGCGCATGGCTTGGGGGCTCATCAGATTGTAACAGTATTCCGGACCTCGGTGAGTCGCCGAGCAGGGTGGCGATTTCCATGACCGGCACCCAGCCGACTCTCAGATCAACAATCGTAAGGATCATAACACCCGGCGCAACAGCAGCCGCAGCAGGCGCAGACGGCTGAGCACGCCTGCCGACTCAAGCTTTGTCAGATCTGTTGGAGAATCTGGCGACCCTCATGGGGACAGGGATAATCCCAAAAAACCAGGATCAACACAAGACAACAGTGGATAAGTTGCGGCAAGAGATAGCACAAGCTAAGGAAGACCTGGCAGCAGAGAACACCAGGATGACCGAGGAACATGCTGTTTTGGACGCGGCAGAGGCACCCAGGACCGGCGGTCCGGCTCACCAGCGTACAACCGGATCTCTGTATGCAGACCAAAACCGCCCGGCCTCTCGTTACCCGATAGTACCGGTGGGTCATTATTCCAACCCTCTGGATAACATGATAGCAGCGGCATCAAGGCTCGCGGCTTTACTAGTTGAGGGCGAAACTCCGGTAGTACTGGAAACCCAGAGGGCTGAGGAACTGCTTCAGACAGTGCTGCAGCACACGGCTTAGTGAATCTTGATGTGTTCCAGGTGCTAGCCCCGCCCCTCTACTTATATGTTGAGCCCTGGGGTCGTAACTTGGAGAAAGATCTTCCTCAAAGTCATTTTTTCCTACAAGGAAGATTCCTTCTCGGACTTCAAGGAATAGCCGCCACAATCCTTGGCGTCTAGCCCAGGGACAGATGCCAGGGTCTCCGGTGTTTGGCCCCCTGGCCTCCGCAAAACTTCTTTTACACCGACTTAATGCCCCATGGGCCTGACCCCTTGGCCTTACCATATCATCATATATAACAATCTTTTCCTCCGGACCATTCCGGAACTCCTCCTCATGTCCGTGATCTCATCCGGGACTCCGAACAACATTCTGTAACCATCATACATAACCATATAATACTATATCGTCAACGAACGTTAAGCGTGCGGACCCTACGGGTTCGAGAACAATGTAGACATGACCGAGACCTTCTCCAGTCAATAACCAATAGCAGAACCTAGAATGCCCATATTGGATCCTACATATTCTATGAAGATCTTTATCGGTCGAACCTTTATGACAACATACACAATCCCTTGTCCGTCGGTATGCTACTTGCCCGAGATTCGATCGTCGGTATCTCTATACCTAGTTCAATCTTCTTACCGACAAGTCTCTTTACTCATTCCGTAATACATCATCCAGTGACTAACTCATTAGACATTTGCTTGCAAGGCTTATTATGATGTGTATTACCGAGAGGGCCTAGAGATAACTCTTCGATACTCGGAGTGACAAATCCTAATCTCAAGTCACCCCAACCCAACAAAACACATTCGGAGATACCTGTAGAGCATCTTTATAATCACCGAGTTACATTGTGACATTTGATACGAAGGCGTTCCTCCGGTATCCAGGAGTTGCATGATCTCATAGTCAAAGGAATATGTATTTGACACACATGAAAGCAATAGCAATAAACTGTATGATCAAATGCTAAGCTAATGGATGGGTCTTGTCCATCACATCATTCTCATAATGATGTGACCCCGTTATCAAATGACAACTCATGTCCATGGTTAGGAAACCTTAACCATCTTTGATTAACGAGCTAGTCTAGTACATGCTTACTAGGGACACTTTGATTATGTATTCACACATGTATTTAGGTTTCCAGTCAATACAATTCTAGCATGAATAATAAACCTTTATAACGATTAAGGAAATATAATAATAACTATTTTATTATTGCCTCTAGGGCATATTTCCATCAATCTCCCACTTGCACTAGAGTTAATAATCTAGTTCACATTGCCATGTGATTAACATCGAAAGAGTTTACTACAGTCAATAATCTAGTTCACATCGCTATTTGATTAACAATCATAGTTCACATCGCCATGTGACTAACACCTAATAATCTAGTTCACATCATTATGTGATTAACACTCTAAGGTATGATCATGTATTGCTTGTGAGAGAGGTTTTAGTCAATTGGTCTGCAACATTCAGATCCATGTGTACTTTGCAAATTTCTATGTTTACAATGCTTTGCAAAAAGCTACTCTAGCTAATTGCTCCTATGTTCAATACACATCCAGATTGATACTCAGAGTCATCTAGATTAGTGTCAAAGATTGCATCGGCGTAACCCTTTACGACAAACTCTTTATTACCTCCATAACCGAGAAACATTTCCTCATTCCTCTAAGGATAATTTTTGACCGTTATCCAGACACGTGGCAAGGCACACATTAGGTCTTGTACCCCCTTGCCAGACACGTGGCAAGGCACACATTAGGTCTGGTACACATCATGGTATGCTTTATAGAACCTATGGCTGAGGGATATGGAATGACTTTCATTCTCTCTCTATTTTTCTATCGTGGTCGGTGCTTTGAGTCTTACTCAACTTCATACCTTACAACTCAGGCAAGAACTCCTTCTTTGACTGATCCATTTTGAACTACTTCAAAATCTTATCAAGGTATGTACTCATCGAAAATCTTATCAAGCATTTTGATCTATCTCTATAGATCTTGATGCCCAATATGTAAGTAGCTTCACCGAGGTATTTATTTGAAAAATTCTTATTCAAATATCCTTTTATACTATCCAGAAAATTCTACAGCATTTGCGATCAACAATATGTCATTCACATATACTTATCAGAAATGCTATAGTGCTCCCACTCACTTTCTTGTAAATACAGGCTTCACTGTAAGTCTGTATAAAACTATATACTTTGGTCAACTCATCAAAGGGTATATTCCAACTCCGAGACGCTTGCACCAGTTCATGGATGGATCGCTGGAGCTTGCACACTTTGTTAGCACCTTTAGGATCGACAAAACCTTCTGATTGCATCATATACAACTCTTCTTTTAGAAATACATTAAGGAATGCATTTTTGACATCCATTGGCCAAATTTCATAATCATAAAATGTGGCAATTGCTAACATGATTCGGACAGACTTAAGCATCGCTACAGGTGAGAAAGTCTCATTGTAGTCAAGTCCTTGAACTTGTCGAAAACCTTTCGCAACAAGTCAAGCTTTATAGACGGTGATATTACCATCATCGTGTGTCTTCCTCCTGAAGATCCATTTATTCCTAATGGCTTGGCGATCATCGGGCAAGTCCACCAAAGTCCACACTTTGTTCTCATACATGATTCCTATCTCAGATTTCATGGCCTCAAGCCATTTATCGAAATCTGGGCTCATCATAGCTTCTTCATAGTTCGAAGGTTCGCCATTGTCTAACAAGATGACTTCTAGGACAGGGTTACCGTACCACTCTGGTGCGGTACGTGTTCTAGTTGACCTTCGAGGTTCACTAGTAACTTGATCCGAAGTTTCATGATCATTATCATTAGCTTCTTCTCTAGTTGGTGTAGGCATCACATGAACTATTTTCTCTGATGATCTAATTCGAGCGAATGTACAATTACCTCATCAAGTTCTACCTTCATCCCACTCAATTCTTTCGAGAGAAACTCATTCTCTAGAAATGATCCATTCTTAGCAACAAAGATCTTTCCTTCGGATCTGTGGTAGAAGGTGTACCCAATAGTTTCTTTTGGGTATCCCGTGAAGACACACTACTCCGATTTGGGTTCGAGCTTACCAGGTTGAAGCTTTTTCACATAAGCACCGCAACCCCAAACTTTAAGAAACGACAATTTTGGTTTCTTGCCAACCCATAGTTCATACGGTGTCATCTCAACGGATTTAGACGCTGCCCTAGTTAACATGAATGCAGCTGTCTCTAATGCATAAACCCAAAATGATAAAGGCAAATCGGTAAGAGACATCATAGAACACACCATATCCAATAGAGTACAGTTACGTTGTTAGGACTCACCATTACGCTGTGGTGTTCCAGGTGGCATGAGCTGTGAAACTATTCCACATTGTTTCAAATGAAGACCAAACTCGTAACTCAAATATTCGCCTCCGCGGTCGGATCGTAGAAACTTTATTTTCTTGTTATGATGATTCTCTACTTCACTCTGAAATTCTTTGAACTTTTCAAATGTTTCACACTTGTGTTTCATTAAGTAGATATACCCATATCTACTCAAATCATCTGTTAAGGTGAGAAAATAACGATACCCGCCGCGTGCTTCAACACTCATCGAACCGCATACATCGGTATGTATTATTTCCAATAAGTCATTAGCTCGCTCCATTGTTCCGAAGAACAGAGTTTTAGTCATCTTGCCCATGAGGCATGGTTCGCAAGTATCAAGTGATTCCGAATGTGCATCAGCATGGAGTTTCTTCATGCGCTTTACACCAATATGACCTAAACGGCAGTGCCACAAGAATGTTGCACTATCATTATCAATTTTGCATCTTTTGGCATCAATATTATGAATATGTGTATCACCACAATCGAGATTCAACAAAAATAGACCACTCTTCAAAGGTGCATGACCATAAAAGATATTACTTATATAAATAGAACAATAATTATTCTCTGATTTAAATGAATAATCATCTCACAATAAACAAGATCTAGATATAATGGTCATGCTCAACGCAGGCACCAAATAACAATTATTCAGGTCTAAAACTAATCCCGAAGGTAGATGTAGAGGTAGCGTGCCGACGGCAATCACATCGACCTTGGAACCATTCCCGATGCACATCGTCACCTCGTCCTTAGCCAATCTTCGTTTAATCCGTAGCTCCTGTTTCGAGTTACAAATATGACCAACCGAACCAGTATCAAATACCCAGGCGCTACTACGAGCATTAGTAAGGTACACATCAATAACATGTATATCAAATATACCTTTGTTCACTTTGCCATCCTTCTTATCCGCCAAATACTTGGGGCACTTCCGCTTCTAGTGACCAGTCCCTTTGCAGTAGAAGCACTCAGTTTCAGGCTTGGGTCCAGCTTTGGGCTTCTTCTCGGGAGTGTCAACTTGCTTGCCATTCTTCTTGAAGTTCCCTTTCTTTCGCTTGCCCTTTTTCTTGAAACTTGTGGTCTTGTTAACCATCAACACTTGATGCTCCTTCTTGATTTCTACCTCCGTAGCTTTGAGCATTGCGAAGAGCTCGGGAATTGTCTTCTCCACCCCTTGCATATTATAGTTCATCACGAAGCCTTTTGATGTAGGGTGGAACCCTAATCATCAGATCTTTCACGATTGGAGAGTATCCCACGACGAATAAGGAGAACACAAGGAGGAAACGGGGGAAAACACGAGAGGAAACACTCAAATCAACACAAAGATGATCACACAAGTGCTAGATCCATGATGCATATCGAGATACACGGTCCATAGTCAACGTCGGTGGTACAAGGATAGTCTTCTCCGTGAGGAGGTCTTGGTATCCCGTAGGATCTTCCCCGATGTGGAGGTCTTGAATCCGAGGTGGATCTTCTCCGAAGAGGCACACGGTCTCGTAGGAGAGAATCCACACAAAGGTCTGAAATGAGCTATCCAAAGCTAACCCTAAACGGAAAGGGGAAAGGAGTATATATAGGGTACGGAGCGAATGGGTACACGTGCCTCGGCCCAAGTGTTGCGTGCAGGCAAATCAGGGGCCGGACGTCCGGGCGTCGGGCCGGATGTCCGGGTCTTCGCGGGGCGCCGGATGTCTGGGGCGAGGGGCCGGATGTCCGGGCAGGAGTGGTCGAGTCTCGGGTGCCCTCTGTAGTGGGGCGCCGGATTTCCGGGCCCGAGGCCAGATGTCCGGGCCGTGCTTGGCCGGATGTCCGAGGCCTGGCCGGATGTCCGGGCCCTGTAGCTTCTGCTGCTGGTGGCCTTCTGGGGCTGATTGTCCAGGGGCCGGATGTCCGGGCCAGGGGGGCCGGATGTCCGGGGCCTGGAGCCTTCTTCTGCCCTTCTCGATACGAAGCATCGTCCGTGAACTCGGTGACTTGTCCATCGTAACGCCCATCTCCAATGTGGTCTTCTTCACACCTGAGCACACAAAGCACATCCGTCTGAGGTAGAAACCATGTCTCGCAAGATTCGAATGGAAGTAGGGCTAGGAGCGACGTCACCTCGGTCTCGAGAGCTCTAGCACGAGCACGTGTCATTGGTCCTTGAGGCACTTGAGGAGGTGAAGGAGGGTCCATGGGGATGACCTCGGGATGCTCCGCATCATCTCCCCTCCCTTGGGAAAGATCCGACCTCGGATCGAAATCTTCATCACCATGGAAAGTAGATAGATCCTGGATGTTGAAAGTGTCGCTCACGCAGTACTTGTCGCGTGGAATGTCGATCTTGTCGGCGTTGTTGTTGTAGCGTGCTAGCACCTTGAAGGGTCCGTCGGCGCGAGGTAGAAGTTTGGACTTGCGCTCTTGTGGGAAACGGTCCTTGCGAAGATGTAGCCAAACAAGATCTCCCGGTTGGAACACCATTGGTGCCTTGTTGACGTTGAGCTTGGTGGTGAGACGATGTACTTGTCGCTCGATCATTGCTCTTGTATCTTCGTGCACCTTCTTGAGATAGCTTGCTCGTGCACTTGCGCCCATGTTTGAGCGCTCTTGGAGAGGTAGCGGTAGGATGTCCAATGGGGACAGCAGGTTGAAGCTGTAGACGACCTCGAAAGGGGACTTGCCGGTTGTCGAGTGTCTTGCGCGGTTGTAGGCGTACTCGGCGATGGGCAAGCATTGCTCCCATTCCTTGATGTTCTTCTTGATCAACACGCGAAGAAGCGTCGAAAGCGTGCGGTTCGTCACCTCCGTTTGGCTGTCCGTTTGTGGATGGTACGCCGAAGAGAATAGAAGCTTGATTCCGAGCTTGGCACATAGGGTTTTCCAAAAGTAGCTCAAGAACTTGACGTCCCGGTCCGACACGATCGTTTTGGGCACGCCGTGTAGACGAATTATCTCCCAACAAAAGAGATTTGCAACATGTGAAGCATTGTCGATCTTGTTGCAAGGAATGAAATGAGCCATTTTAGAGAATCTATCTACCACGACAAGCACGGAATCTTTTCCATTTTGAGTCCTAGGCAAGCCAAGTATGAAATCCATGCTTATGTCTTCCCATGGATGGTATGGAATAGGAAGAGGCATGTAAAGACCATGAGATTGAGCTTTGGACTTAGCTTTGCGACATGTAGAACATCGGTTGGTGAGGCGTGAGACGTCACGAAGCATCTTGGGCCAAAGTGTCCCATGAGTCCGCCTCCATGAGATTCCTGCAAAAGGAGCAAATGAAGCGAAGACTCGGGAACGCAAAGTTTGTTAGCTCTCATAAGATATCCATCCTGTAGGTAGTAATGTTCCCAAGAAGTGTGAGTCAAGCACTTAGCATAAGCATTTGCAAAGAAAGGATCATGCTCATATAAATCTTGTATGTGCTCAAAGCCAATCAAATTCAACTTAAGTTGTGTTACAAGCATGCATTTGCTGGAAAGCGCGTCCGCCACAACATTTTCTTTGCCCTTGATGTATTTGATGACATAGGGAAAAGACTCGATGAACTCACTCCATTTAGCATGACGCTTGTTCAACTTAGTTTGACCTTTGAGATACTTGAGTGTCTCATGGTCCGTATGAAGAATGAATTCATGAGGTCTAAGATAGTGTTCCCAAACACGTAAAACTCTCACCAAGGCATAAAGCTCTTTATCGTAGATGGGATAGTTAAGTTGCGCTCCCGATAGTTTCTCGCTAAAGTACGCAATTGGGCGCTTTTCTTGCATTAGCACGCCACCTATGCCGGTACCACTAGCATCACAATGAATCTCAAACGGTTTGTAAAAGTTTGGTAGGGCTAGAAGTGGTGCGTGTGTAAGCAAGCTTTTAAGCTCATTGAACGCGGTGTGTTGCGAAGGACCCCAAATGAAGGGTGCGTTCTTCTTGCTCAAAGCGTGTAGAGGCATAGCAATGGTGCTAAAGTCCTTCACAAAACGTCGATAGAAACCGGCTAGACCAAGGAAACTACGCACGTGCATGAGATTCGTTGGTTGAGGCCAAGTTTTAATTGCTTCAATTTTAGTTTCATCAACGTGAACACCTTGAGAAGAAACGACAAATCCTAGAAAGACAACCTTGTCAACGCCAAAAGTGCATTTCTCCATATTAGCATATAAGCGCTCTTTCCAAAGGGTTTGTAAAACCAAACGGATGTGTGTCACATGGTCCTCTAGCGTCTTGCTAAAAACGAGGATACCATCAAAGTAGACCACTACAAAGACACCTATGTAGGTCGAAGACAAAAATGCATAAGACGCATAAATGAACCGGGTGCTTCCGATAAGCTCATTGGCATAACAAGCCACTCATATAACCCAAATTTGGTTTTGAAAGTCGTTTTCCACTCATCACCCTCTTGAATGCGAATTTGGTAGTAACCACTTTTAAGATCAATTTTTGAAAAGATGGTGGCACCACATAATTCATCAAGCATGTCGTCTAAGCGTGGAATAGGGTAACGGTATCTAACGGTGATAGCATTTATAGGTCGACAATCGGAGCACATGCGAAAACTTCCATCTTTCTTAGGCACGAGAATAACCGGAACGGCACAAGGGCTTAGACTTTCACGTACATGACCTTTGTCGATGAGTTGTTGTACTTGCCGTTGTATCTCCTTTGTTTCCTCGGGGTTTACGCGGTAAGGAGCCTTGTTAGGAAGTGGTGCGCCGGGTATGAGGTCGATGCGGTGTTCGATTCCGCAAAGTGGAGGTAGACCCGGAGGTAGTTCATCGGGAAAGTCGTCCGAGAATTCCTGCAACAAATTAGACAACACTAAAGGTAGAGGTGGTGAAGTGTTAGTAGGTTTGGCCTCCCCTTTGCATAAGAGCACAAGGTGAAAGACACTCGATGGGTTCTCACACACTTCTCTCATCTCACTCTTGGTGGCAAATAGCACTAGTTGCTTTTTGTCGCTCATCGTGGAGTCGCTCATATATGGCTTGTGGCTCTCACTCTCTTTTTGGTGGCTCACTCTCTCACCATTCTCTCCACGATGGTTGGTAGGTAAAAGCTTGTCGGCGGCTACTTGACTTGGAAACATTGGTCGGAGCACGAATTCCTTGCCCTTCATCTTGAAATGATAGTGATTTGTCCGTCCATTGTGTGTGACTCCACGATCATATTGCCATGGACGTCCAAGAATAAGGTGGCACACGGACATGGGTATCACATCACATTCAAGAGTGTCCTCGTAGGCACCAATCTTGAAAGAGACTTGCACGGTGTGCTCGACTCGAAGAATTCCGGCGTCGTTTAGCCACTGGACCTTGTAGGGGTGAGGATGCTCCTTCTTGACCAAATGAAGCTTGTCGCATAGCTCTTCGTTTGCCAAGTTGTGACAAGTTCCTCCATCGATGATAACCTTGACGGAGCGTCCATTGATGCCGGCCTTCGTATGAAAAATGTGGCATCGTTGGTCGTCATCTTGTTGGTGTTGGAGTGTCAAGACTTTGGATACAACGAGATTGGGGCTTGAGTCATTGTCGCAAAATACTAGACGGTCTTCTTCTTCATTCACTTGGCGATGCATAGTGACATGCTCAAGTGCTTCCATCTCATCATCGCTCATGGAGTCATAAGATCTGTCATCATTGATGATCATGGTGCGAACGGTCTTGCACTCGAATGACTTGTGGCCTCGTCCTTGGCACTTGAAGCATTTGATGGAGCTCGTCTTGTTGTTGTCTTCGGTTGGAGTTGTAGTTGAGGAAGCTCTTGGCTTGAAGTTGTTGGTAGAAGGTGGACGACTCGATGTAATCGCGTTCTTGTAGCTTGGCTTGTCGCCGAAGTTTGTAGATGGCTTGGTAAAGGTAGGAGGAGTAGCCGAAGTCGTTGAAGCTTGGTTGTAGGAGCCGAAGTTCTTGGAGTTGAACTTGGAGTACTTGTAGTCCTCTTGAATTTATCGCTCCGCTTTGGTTTCTTGATGTACTAGCTCGAGGAGATTGTTGTATGGTTGGAAGTCCGCAATCTTCTTGATGGGATAGTTGAGTCCATTCAAGAATCTCGCCATTATTTGCTCTTCATCTTCCGTGATGTTTGCTCTTATCATGGCAATCTCCATCTCCTTGTAGTACTCTTCAACGGACTTGGTACCTTGCTTGAGGAGTTGTAGCTTCTTGAACAAGTCACGATTGTAGTGGGTAGGCACAAAGCGTGGTCTCATGACTTCCTTCATTTGAGCCCAAGTGGTGATAGGAGGTTCGCCTTTTGCTTCTCTTCTCTCTATGATTTGCTCCCACCAAATGAGAACATAGTCTTGGAACTCAAGGGATGCCATTGCGATCTTCTTCTCTTCATCGAAGTTGTGAAGGCGAAAGATCTTGTCAACTTTCAATGCCCATGAGAGATAGTCTTCGGGATCGATGCTTCCGGAAAACTTTGGCATGGTGAATTTGAGCTTGCCATAGCGATGCTCTTCATTGTTTCCTTTCCTATTGGGATGGCAGTCTTGATGTTGGTGGTTGGCATTATCATGTTGCTCTTGCCGCGCTTGTTGTACTTGTTGGGGAGGAGCTTCTTCTTGCATTCTTGCTTGATGGCGCCTCTCTTGCATCTCATCACGAAGGAAATCCTCTTCTTGATGAGTGTGTCGAGTGCGGGCTGCCACATTGCGATGTGCATCTTGTAAGGGTCGTTGCGCCTCCATAGCTTGAGCTTCTCGACATTGTTGTGCTTGGCGATTAGCCTCGGCATCAAGTTCGTCTTGGTGTTGACGTGCTCGCTCTTGTTGTAGTTGGCGTAGTCGTTGCCGTTCTTGTTCTTGCTCAAATGTATCTTGGTTTTGACGACGTCGGCTGTCTTGCTCGTCGAATAGCTCTTGTGAACTCTTGTCATGAAGAGGCTGCCGGTTGTTATGTCGATCTTGACATGCGGCTTGACGAAGAGTGTTGGACGTAGGTGTACTTGAGTCTTGCGTGGAGTCGGAATGTCCACTTGAGCGGCTTCGTCTTTGAGAGGATGTTGAAGAAGAACGTCGGTTGATTATCAATGTCCGGAGCTCGTTGTATTGAGTAGACATGTTGGTGTTGAAGATGTCGCTCATGGAGTCATAAGATCTGTCATCATTGATGATCATGGTGCGAACGGTCTTGCACTCGAATGACTTGTGGCCTCGTCCTTGGCACTTGAAGCATTTGATGGAGCTCGTCTTGTTGTTGTCTTCGGTTGGAGTTGTAGTTGAGGAAGCTCTTGGCTTGAAGTTGTTGGTAGAAGGTGGACGACTCGATGTAATCGCGTTCTTGTAGCTTGGCTTGTCGCCGAAGTTTGTAGATGGCTTGGTAAAGGTAGGAGGAGTAGCCGAAGTCGTTGAAGCTTGGTTGTAGGAGCCGAAGTTCTTGGAGTTGAACTTGGAGTACTTGTAGTCCTCTTGAATTTATCGCTCCGCTTTGGTTTCTTGATGTACTAGCTCGAGGAGATTGTTGTATGGTTGGAAGTCCGCAATCTTCTTGATGGGATAGTTGAGTCCATTCAAGAATCTCGCCATTATTTGCTCTTCATCTTCCGTGATGTTTGCTCTTATCATGGCAATCTCCATCTCCTTGTAGTACTCTTCAACGGACTTGGTACCTTGCTTGAGGAGTTGTAGCTTCTTGAACAAGTCACGATTGTAGTGGGTAGGCACAAAGCGTGGTCTCATGACTTCCTTCATTTGAGCCCAAGTGGTGATAGGAGGTTCGCCTTTTGCTTCTCTTCTCTCTATGATTTGCTCCCACCAAATGAGAACATAGTCTTGGAACTCAAGGGATGCCATTGCGATCTTCTTCTCTTCATCGAAGTTGTGAAGGCGAAAGATCTTGTCAACTTTCAATGCCCATGAGAGATAGTCTTCGGGATCGATGCTTCCGGAAAACTTTGGCATGGTGAATTTGAGCTTGCCATAGCGATGCTCTTCATTGTTTCCTTTCCTATTGGGATGGCAGTCTTGATGTTGGTGGTTGGCATTATCATGTTGCTCTTGCCGCGCTTGTTGTACTTGTTGGGGAGGAGCTTCTTCTTGCATTCTTGCTTGATGGCGCCTCTCTTGCATCTCATCACGAAGGAAATCCTCTTCTTGATGAGTGTGTCGAGTGCGGGCTGCCACATTGCGATGTGCATCTTGTAAGGGTCGTTGCGCCTCCATAGCTTGAGCTTCTCGACATTGTTGTGCTTGGCGATTAGCCTCGGCATCAAGTTCGTCTTGGTGTTGACGTGCTCGCTCTTGTTGTAGTTGGCGTAGTCGTTGCCGTTCTTGTTCTTGCTCAAATGTATCTTGGTTTTGACGACGTCGGCTGTCTTGCTCGTCGAATAGCTCTTGTGAACTCTTGTCATGAAGAGGCTGCCGGTTGTTATGTCGATCTTGACATGCGGCTTGACGAAGAGTGTTGGACGTAGGTGTACTTGAGTCTTGCGTGGAGTCGGAATGTCCACTTGAGCGGCTTCGTCTTTGAGAGGATGTTGAAGAAGAACGTCGGTTGATTATCAATGTCCGGAGCTCGTTGTATTGAGTAGACATGTTGGTGTTGAAGATGTCGAATTGTTCTTTTGTTCTTGCTTCAAATTGGCGCGCGTCCTCGACGACTTGACCAATGTACTCGCGCATAGCTTCACTCTCTTGATGTAGAGCTCGTTGGACACCGAAGAGATGTAGTTTGGTGACGTAGTTGTTCGCTTCTTGAGGATCGTCGAAGATCGGGTTGGTAGATGTACTTGGCCTATCCATCATCACAAGCAAGTATGTAAGTGGGGGAAAGGAGAAGACGATACCAAATGTACCTTAACCGAAGTTGAAAATGGATCAATGATCACTCGATAATATAACCCGGAAATAGCACTATTGGTACCACTTCGTGTTGATTCTCACACCTACACAAGTAAAGCTTTGAGAGGAGCTTGGTTAGGATGTGGCACAAATTCAATGCAATCGTCAAAATGACTCAATGATGTTGAAAATGGTTCACAATTTGCTCATGCAACAAGTAGATCACTTGCAAAGTAGCACACGGAACACACGCACGGATAGATAGATGTGGTTGTGCGACCAAGGTTGAGCGAAAATGTGGAAACCACGGAAAATGCTCGTGTTGCACAACACTAGAGAGACGCTAACCGATTGCTTAATAGGCGGATACGCACTTGTGCACGACCTATAAGAGGCAAACGTAACGACTATCTATCACAAGTATGCTATGAGTGTATGATGTGCCGATGCTTGAGCACAAGATGATGTTGCTATGATGTATGATCTCTTTTGATGCAAGGCGTATGATGCTATTGTCTTTTTGCTTTGGTTGGCTCTTTTGCTTAAAAGCTTGTGAGCTCTTTCTTTGGGAACTTGTGCATGCTTCTCGGATCAAGGTAGCTATTGTGTATGCGGGACACTCTTGTGTCACACAGAGATATGATGATATGGTATGAAGTATCTATGACTATCACTAATGTGCACAAGTGTCGTGGCCCGGCAATACTCAAATGGCTAGTCTCAATGGGAAAGCTACGCAAAGATGGTTCATAGGGTGACAATGCAATTGCAAGGTAGAATGAACAAAGTGTCGTCGATGTTACCGTCCTTTCCGAAGTTGAGCGGTGGTGTTGTCGAAGTCTTGCCGTTCCGAGGTAGCCTAGACATCCAAGGAAACGGTGAAACCACGACTCAAGTATTCAAGGCAAAGGGAGACAATCTTTTCAAACTCGGGGCGGTTAAGCGATGGTGGTTGCGGAAATGGTGGTGGTATGCGGAAGGTTGGGTGGGTTATCGAACGAAAATGGCGGTGGGGAAGTGCAAGGTGGGGTGGGGTGGGGGAAATTTGGCTGCGGGAGGCCGGATGTCCGGGCCAGGGGCCGGATATCCGGGGCACGGGCCGGATGTCCGGGGTGCCCGAGGCCACGAAGAACTCCTTGCAATCGATGACTTTGGGGCCAGAATTCGTCGGTTTTTGCGGATGAAAATTGGGGAAAAGTGGAGGAAAAGCTAGATCCACTCGTGGCACAGCAAATCCATGGAACAAATTCAACAAAATCTTGCCAAATCAACAGATCAAAAAAAAAATTGGGGCTCTTTTTGTGGGGAATTTTCGAAATTGGGAAGAACACAACAAAAACAAGCTAGAAGACTGGGTGTGGGGCTCCAAAATCGTGATCAACCTATGCTCATGATACCAAGATGATGTAGGGTGGAACCCTAATCAGCAGATCTTTCACGTTTGGAGAATATCCCACGACGAACACAAGGAACACAAGGAGGAAACGGGGAAAAACACGAGAGGAAACACACAAATCAACACAAAGATGATCACACAAGTGCTAGATCCACGATACACATCGAGATACACGGTCCATAGTCAACGACGGTGGTGCAAGGATAGTCTTCTCTCGGAGGAGGTCTTGGATATCCCTTGCGATCTTCCCCGATGTGGAGGTCTTGAATCCGAGGTGGATCTTCTCCGAAGAGGCGCGCGGTCTCGTAGGAGAGAATCCACACAAAGGTCTGAGATGAGCTATCCAAAAGCTAACCCTAAACGTTGGGGAGGAAGGAGTTTATATAGTGTACGGAGCGAATGGGTACACGGGCCTCGGCCCAGAGGATGCGCGTAGGCAAATCAGGGGCCGGACGTCCGGGGGACGGGCCGGATGTCTGGGGCGAGAGGCCGGATGTCCGGGCTGGAGAGGTCGAGTCTCGGGTGCCCTCTGTAGTGGGGCGCCGGATTTCCGGGCCCGAGGCCGGATGTCCGGGCCGTGCTTGGCCAGATGTCCGGGGCCAGGCCGGATGTTCGGGCCCTGTAGCTTTTGCTGCTGGTGGCCTTCTGGGGCTGATTGTCCAGGGGCCGGATGTCCGGGCCAGGGGGACCGATGTCCGGGGCCTGGAGCCTTCTTCTGCCCTTCTCGATACAAAGCCTCGTCCGTGAACTCGGTGACTTGTCCATCGTAACGCCCATCTCCAATGTGGTCTTCTTCACACCTGAGCACACAAAGCACATCCGTCTGAGGTAGCAACCATGTCTCGCAAGATTCGAATGGAAGTAGGGCTAGGAGCGACGTCACCTCGGTCTCGAGAGCTCTAGCACGAGCACG
The DNA here is from genome assembly GCA_902687465.1 of Secale cereale. NCBI lineage: Eukaryota > Viridiplantae > Streptophyta > Magnoliopsida > Poales > Poaceae > Secale > Secale cereale. The sequence goes on along the minus strand of LR738715.1, from coordinate 425,352,447 downwards.
TGTCATTGGTCCTTGAGGCACTTGAGGAGGTGAAGGAGGGTCCATGGGGATGACCTCGGGATGCTCCGCATCACCTTTGTAGCTTGGTGGCAGTGATTGGAGAACTTTTTCAATAACACTATCATATGGAAGATTAACTCCCAGCTGAGTCAAGTGATTATGATATCGAGACATTCTGAGTATGTGTTCACTGACAGAATTGTTCTCCTCCATCTTGCAGCTATAGAACTTGTTGGAGACTTCATATCTCTCAACTCGGGCAATTGCTTGAAATATTAACTTCAACTCTTGGAACATCTCATATGCTCCATGACATTCAAAATGTCTATGAAGTCCCGATTCCAAGCCGCAAATCATGGCACACTGAACTATCGAGTAGTCATCAAATCGAGCTTGTCAGACGTTCAAAACATCAGCATCTGCTCTTGCAACAGGCCTTTCACCTAGCGGTGCATCAAGGACATAATTCTTCTGTGCAGCAATGAGGATAATCCTCAAGTTACGAACCCAGTCCGTGTAGTTGCTACCATCATCTTTCGACTTAGCTTTCTCTAGGAACGCATTAAAATTCAAGGGAACGGTTGCACGGGCCATTGATCTACAACATAGATATGGAAATACTACATGACTAAGTTCATGATAAATTTAAGTTCGATTAATCAAATTGCTAATGAACTCCCACTTAAATTAACATCCCTCAAGTTATCTAAGTGATACATGATCCAAATCAACTAAACCATGTCCGATCATCACATGAGATGGAGTAGTCTTCAATGGTGAACATTAACATGTTGATCATATCTACTATATGACTCATGTTCGACCTTTCGCTCTCCAGTGTTCCGAGGCCATGTGTGTACATGCTAGGCTCGTCATGTTTAGGCCAAGTATTCCGCATGTATAAAACTGTCTTACACCCGTTGTATGTGAACATAGAGTCTATCACACCCGATCATCACGAGGTGTCTTGAAACAATGAACTATACTAATGGTGCACCGGGGAGAACACTATGATCTTGAAATTTAGTGAAGGGATCATCTTATAATGCTACCTCCGTTCTAAGCAAAATAAGATGCCTAAAGGATAAATATCACATGCAATCAAAATATGTGACATGTTATGGCCATCATCATCTTGTGCTTTTGATCTCCATCTCCAAAGCATCATCATGATCTCCATCGTCACCAGCTAAACATCTTGATCACCATCGTTGCGTCGTGGTCGTCTTGCCAACTATTGCTTCTATGACTATTGCTAACTCATAGCGATAAAGTAAACCAATTACATGGCGTTTGCATTTCATACAATAAAGAGACAACCATAAGGCTCCTACCGGTTGCCAATAATTTACAAAACATGATCATCTCATACAATAACATATAACTCATCACGACTTGACCATATCACATCACAACATGCCCTGCAAAAACAATTTAGACGCCCTCTACTTTGTTGTTACAAGTTTTATGTGGCTCCTATGAGCTTCTAGCAAGAACTGTTCTTATCTACGACACAAAACCACAACGGTGATTTTTTAAGTTTGATGTTTTAACCTTCAACAAGGATCGACCGCAGTCAAATTCGATTCAATTAAAGTAGGAGAAACAGACACCCACCAGCCACCTTTATGCAAACAAGTTGCATATGACGGTGGAACCTGTCTCATGTAAGTGGACATGTAATGTTGTTCTGTGCCGCTTCATCTTACAATTCCACCGAATCAAAATAAGACGTTTGATGAGGACATCACTAACAAGGTTACACCCACAGCTCCAACTGACACATATACAGGACCAATTACTAGAGCTCGCGCACGCCAATTAAATTACCAGGTACTTTCGTTTCTTGGTAATGAATCTAATGTTCATGAGAATATGATGCTGCCTAAATTGGATACATTTGTCTTGCTTACAAATGAAGGGCCTAGCTTGGACAAGAAGGATGAACATTGGAGCAAGATCAAGCATGGAGATGATGGCATGCGCAAGGGGAACACGAATGGAGTTTCAATTGATGATTTCAGGACTTTGAAGCCACCATAATGAGTGCGAGAAGCCTTGGACGAAATATACAAGATGCCACTTCATAAATTTCGTCCAGAGGCTATTATAGGTGCTGCGTCACCTTATTATTGGGCCAGGCCCATGTAATTTCGAAATACTTGAGTATAGGCTGTTTTTAGAGTCCGTATGTGTGGGGAAACAAGAGTTAGGGTTGGTTTCGGACCCCTCCACCAAGGGCCACGAAATTCCCCCCTCTTTCCCTCATATATACACCCCTTAGGGCGTCGTTTAGACTTTGGGTTTTATTTAGATTAAAGTTCGCCATAGCTGCAACTTCGCGTACTTCGTTTGTGTTCAACGACCAGACCAAGACGTCGCAGAACCCCACTTGATCAATAAAGTTTTCCTCTTGAATTCGCAATATCCAGATTGCAATCTCAGTTTCTTGCTTGTTATTCATTTGCCTGCAGGAAACAGACCTTCGTGGTCAGGTTGATCGTGCTCCGGCGTGGTCAATAACCTCTCGGAGTTGGTTTAGCGATTGCTAAGGCGCGACGTCCACGCACGTTCGTAGTCGGATCGTCAAAGTAGACTTCATCCAAACGATAGCCACCATCTCATCGAAAGACGGGACACCTTTGCCTCTATCAAGTGGTATCAGATTTCCAGGTTGCTCGGTGAGATTTTATAGTTTTTCGTAGATTAGATCGAGTCTGTTCTTCATACCTACAGTCCACGAAAAAGCCAAAAAAAATTAGGGTTAGTTCATTCCATCCGAGCCAATCTGAGCTTTTGCATAATCTTTTCTGTATTTGCTTTGTTGAATTTGCGGTTGCATCGTCGTGTCAAGTTGCTGGTCTTAGCGTCTAGTTCTTTAGAGTTTCGAGTTCTGTTCACAGTTTGTCACGTCGCCGCCGCACCATATTCATCGCCGCTGCCATACCACCGCTGCTGCCATATCCCACCACCGCCACCACATACCACCACCGCTGCCATAACCTACCACCGCTGCCATATCCTACCACCATATATCCACCACCAATCCGAGTTCTTTTCATATTAGGTTTGTTCTCGAGATCCATCTAGGTTTCGGATTTTGTGTTTCCTTGCCTGCGTAGGTCTCGAAAAAAAAAAGAGGCGAAAATTTCGACAGGTGAATTTTTTTTCCCTATCCTATTTTTGGGCTTTTCTGACTCTTTTGAGACACGTGCCATCATACTGTTTTTTTACCGCACTTTTTCGTCGTCGCTGCCCTGATTCCGAAAAAAAAATTCGTCAAAAAAAATTGCGTGCCTATCATCTTAGTTTGACTTGGGAAGTGTTTTGAGACACTCGCCATTATAGTGATTTTCGGCCAAAAAAAAGCAGCGAAAAAAAAGGAGCGCAAAAAAAAAAGAGGCGAAAAAAAATCAGATTGTGCTTTCCCCTTTATTACGTGCAGCGTCGTGATTTTGTTAGTGTTCTAGGCTCGCGTCTCTAGTACGGTCTAGCCTAGGACCAGCACAGTATCGTCGTTGAGCGTTTATTCAACTTTGCATCTCTGAATTGATTATTGCTGACCACTTTTGCTACCATCTTATAAGCCTTCCCAGCTCCACATACATCTATGTCGTGCGTTTGACTCTCCCTGGTAATCGCTTTATCCAAGCTTTGAGAGGTTTGACTACCACGGTTGCCGATCACCACCTGCTGCTGGGTAAGAACTGGTAAGAATTTGAGATTTGCTTGTCGGATTTGTGACACCCGCCACCACCACCACCACTTATTAGTAGTCTGTAGGATCATATTCTTGTGTGTTTCTATTGCTGCTAACCATGCCAGGATCACAAGTCGACGAGACTGACTGGGAGAACTTGACGAACAAGGAGCTTCATGATAAGTTTCAGCAAATGATGAGTGTACAGGTGCAAGATGTGCTAAACACATTGGACAAGGCCATGGAGAAGATAGTTGGCATGGAGAAGACGTTTGACACAAAGCTCGATAACAAGTTTGCTGAATTGCTTTCGCATTTTCCACCACCACCGGCTGCTGCAGCTGTCCCACCTCTTCAACAACAACAACAACAACAACAACGTCGCCTTCCGAATCAAGTGGGACGAGCACAGCGCGTTCCTCTTGAGACTGGTCAAGCTTCTGGTGCTGCTGTTGATCTTTCTGTAGTTCTTGCTGCTACTGCAGAGGTGGAGGACCATTACGAGGATGAGGTTGACCAAAATCAGAACTACGTGCAACAACCAGCACCACCACCACCAGGTCGTCCTCATGCATATCATCGCAACGGTAGGGCTGCACCACCACCTGAGGTACATGACCATCTTCCTAAACTGAAATTGAATATTCCACCATTTGAGGGTAGATATGTTCCTGATATATATCTTACTTGGGAGTTACAAACTGAACAACGTTTTACATGTTTAAACTATCCCGAGGAGAGACGTGTTCCTGCTACTGTTTGTGCTTTCACTAGTTTTGCATGTGTTTGGTGGTCCGAACATTGTAGATTATATCCTGTTCAAGCTACTTGGGCTGCTTTGAAAACTGCTATGCGTACTCGTTGGGTTCCACCATATTATCAACGTGAATTACTTCAAAAACTGCAGCGCTTAAGACAAGGAAAAAATTCTGTAGAAGAATATTATCAGCAATTACAAACTGGCCTGATTAGATGTGGTATTGTTGAGGAGAATGAAGCTATGCTTGCACGTTTTATGGGTGGATTAAATAGAGAGATTCAGACCATTCTAGAGTATAAGGATTATACTAATATCACTCGTTTATTCCATCTTGCTTGTAAAGCTGAACGTGAAGTGCAGGATCGACAGGCATTGGCGGGGACTAACTTTTCTGCAGGTCGACCTTCATCATGGACACCGCGTGCATCCTCTACTTCCACACATTCTACTGCACCGACACCTCCATCAGCTGTTACCTCCAGCCGTGATACAAGGAAGCAGGCACAACCACCATTATCTGCCAAGAGCACACCTATTGGGCCTGCACAGAGTTCTTCTTCTTCCATGGCATCAACAGGGCATACCAGTGATATTATTTGTCGTCGTTGTAAGGGAAGAGGACATTTTGCGAGAGATTGCAAATCTCAGCATGTGATGATTGCTACTGAGGATGGTGGATATGAATCCGCTAGTGACTATGATGAGGAGACTTTGGCTCTTATTACACGTGAAGAACACGGTGGAGACGATTCTGATCATGAGACGCAATACATGGCTCCTGAAGATGCTGACAGGTATGAATGTTTAGTTGCTCAACGTGTTTTGAGTGTGCACGTTACACAAGTTGAGCAAAATCAGAGGCATAATTTGTTCCATACAAAGGGAGTTGTGAAGGAACGTTCTGTTCGCGTGATCATAGATGGAGGGAGTTGCAACAACTTGGCTAGCATGGAGATGGTGGAGAAGCTATCTCTCACCACAAGACCACATCCACATCCTTACTACATCCAATGGTTCAACAACAGCGGCAAGGTTAAGGTAACACGTACTGTTCGTGTGCATTTTAGTATCTCTACATATGTTGATTATGTTGATTGTGATGTGGTACCTATGCAAGCATGTTCCTTATTACTTGGTAGACCATGGCAATTTGATAAAAATTTTGTACACCATGGTAGAAACAATCAGTATACTCTTGTTCATAAGGATAAAAATATTACTTTGCTTCCTATGACTCCTGATTCCATTTTGAAAGATGATATTAATAGAGTTAATAAAGCAAAACAGGAGAAAAATAAGAGTGAAAATCAGATTGTGGTAAAAGAATTTGAGCAACAAATGAAGCCTACTAATAAACCATCTACTGTTGCTTCTGAAATTAAATTGAAAAGTGCATGCTTATTTGCCACCAAATCTGATATTGATGAGCTAGATTTTAGCAAATCCGTTTGCTATGCTGTTGTATGCAAAGAGGCCTTGTTTTCATTCGAGGACGTGCCTTCCTCTTTGCCTCCTGCTGTCACTAACATTTTACAGGAGTTCGCCGACGTCTTTCCACAAGACGTGCCACCGGGATTACCACCTATTCGAGGGATTGAGCATCAGATTGACTTAATTCCCGGTGCATCGCTACCCAACCGCGCACCATACCGTACCAATCCAGAAGAGACGAAGGAGATTATGCGTCAAGTACAGGAGCTACTCGACAAAGGTTATATACGCGAATCCCTTAGTCCTTGTGCTGTTCCTATTATTCTAGTGCCGAAAAAGGATGGTACATCGCGCATGTGTGTTGATTGTAGAGCCATTAATAATATTACTATTTGTTATCGTCATCCTATTCCTAGGCTAGATGATATGCTTGATGAATTGAGTGGCTCTACAATATTCTCCAAAGTTGATTTGCGTAGTGGATACCATCAAATTTGTATGAAATTGGGAGATGAATGGAAAACAGCATTTAAAACTAAGTTTGGATTATATGAGTGGTTAGTCATGCCTTTTGGGTTAACTAATGCACCTAGTACTTTCATGAGATTAATGAATGAAGTTTTACGTGCTTTCATTGGACGATTTGTGGTAGTATACTTTGATGATATATTGATTTTTAGCAGATCTTTGGAGGAACATTTGGAACATTTAAGTGCTGTTTTTATTGCTCTACGTGATGCACGTTTATTTGGTAACCTTGGAAAGTGCACCTTTTGCACCGACCGAGTCTCTTTTCTTGGCTATGTTGTTACTCCACAGGGAATTGAGGTTGATAAAGCCAAGATTGAAGCTATTGAGAGTTGGCCGCAGCCCAAAACGGTCACACACGTGAGGAGTTTCCTTGGCCTCGCTGGATTCTATCGGTGTTTTGTGAGAGATTCCAGCACCATTGCTGCACCTCTCAATGAGCTTACAAAGAAGGATGTGCCTTTTGTTTGGGGTACTGCACAGGAAGAAGCATTCACGGTATTGAAAGATAAGTTGACACATGCTCCTTTACTCCAGCTTCCTGATTTTAATAAGACTTTTGAGCTTGAATGTGATGCTAGTGGAATTGGGTTAGGAGGTGTGTTATTACAAGATGGTAAACCTGTTGCATACTTTTCTGAAAAATTGAGTGGGCCTAGTCTGAATTATTCTACTTATGATAAGGAATTATAAGCTCTTGTTCGGACTTTGGAGACATGGCAACATTATTTATGGCCCAAAGAATTTGTTATACATTCTGATCATGAATCTTTAAAGCACATTAAAAGTCAAGCAAAACTGAACCATAGACATGCTAAATGGGTTGAATTCATAGAGACTTTCCCTTATGTTATTAAACACAAGAAGGGAAAAGAAAATGTTATTGCTGATGCACTGTCTCGTCGTTATACTATGCTTTCACAACTTGACTTTAAAATATTTGGTTTGGAGACCATCAAAGATCAATATGTGCATGATGCTGAATTTAAAGATGTATTGCAGAATTGTAAGGAAGGGAGAACATGGAACAAGTTCGTCGTTAGTGATGGATTTGTGTTTCGAGGTAACAAGCTATGCATTCCAGCTAGCTCTGTTCGTCTTTTGTTGTTGCAGGAGGCGCATGGAGGAGGATTAATGGGACACTTTGGCGTGAAGAAGATGGAGGACGTACTTTCTACACATTTCTTTTGGCCAAAGATGCGATGGGATGTTGAGCGTTTTGTTGCTCGCTGCACTACATGTCAAAAAGCTAAGTCACAACTCAATCCTCATGGTTTATATATGCCTTTGCCTGTCCCTAGTGTTCCTTGGGAAGATATATCTATGGACTTTGTTTTGGGTTTACCTCGAACAAAGAAGGGGAGGGATAGTATATTTGTTGTCATGGATAGGTTCTCGAAGATGGCCCACTTTATACCATGTCATAAAAGCGATGATGCTGCTAATGTTGCTGATTTGTTCTTTCGTGAAATTATTCGCTTGCATGGTGTGCCAAATACTATTGTTTCAGATCGTGATACTAAATTTCTTAGCCACTTTTGGAGATGTTTATGGGCTAAGTTGGGGACTAAACTGCTTTTTAGTACTACTTGTCACCCCCAAACTGATGGACAAACTGAAGTAGTCAACAGAACTTTGTCTACTATGCTTAGGGCTGTTTTGAAGAATAATAAGAAAATGTGGGAAGAATGCTTGCCTCATATTGAATTTGCTTATAATCGTTCGTTGCATTCTACTCCTAAGATGTGCCCTTTTGAAATTGTCTATGGTTTCCTACCTCGTGCACCTATTGATTTGTTGCCTCTTCCATCTTTGGAGAAGGTTAATTTTGATGCTAAACAACGTGCTGAATTGATCTTAAAAATGCATGAGTTAACTAAGGAAAATATTGAGCGCATGAATGCTAAATATAAACTTGTTGGAGATAAGGGTAGAAAACGTGTTGTCTTTGCACCTGGAGATCTTGTTTGGTTACATTTGCGTAAGGATAGGTTTCCTAATTTGCGCAAGTCAAAGCTAATGCCACGTGCTGATGGTCCGTTCAAGGTGTTAGAGAAAATAAATGATAATGCATATAAACTTGAGCTGCCTGCAGATTTTGGGGTTAGTCCCACATTTAACATTGCAGATTTGAAGCCTTACTTGGGTGAGGAAGATGAGCTTCCGTCGAGGACGACTTCAATTCAAGAAGGGGAGGATGATGAGGACATCACTAACAAGGTTACACCCACAGCAACAACTGACACATATACAGGACCAATTACTAGAGCTCGCGCACGCCAATTAAATTACCAGGTACTTTCGTTTCTTGGTAATGAATCTAATGTTCATGAGAATATGATGCTGCCTAAATTGGACACATTTGTCTTGCTTACCAATGAAGGGCCTAGCTTGGACAAGAAGGATGAACATTGGAGCAAGATCAAGCATGGAGATGATGACATGCGCAAGGGGAACAAGAATGGAGTTTCAATTGATGATTTCAGGACTTTGAAGCCACCATAATGAGTGCAAGAAGCCTTGGACGAAATATACAAGATGCCACTTCATAAATTTCGTCCAGAGGCTATTATAGGTGCTGCGTCACCTTATTATTGGGCCAGGCCCATGTAATTTCGAAATACTTGAGTATAGGCTGTTTTTAGAGTCCGTATGTGTGGGGAAACAAGAGTTAGGGTTGGTTTCGGACCCCTCCACCAAGGGCCACGAAATTCCCCCCTCTTTCCCTCATATATACAGCCCTTAGGGCGTCGTTTAGACTTTGGGTTTTGTTTAGATTAAAGTTCGCCATAACTGCAACTTCGCGTACTTCGTTTGTGTTCAACGACCAGACCAAGACGTCACAGAACCCCACTTGATCAATAAAGTTTTCCTCTTGAATTCGCAATATCCAGATTGCAATCTCAGTTTCTTGCTTGTTCTTCATTTGCTTGCAGGAAACAGACCTTCGTGGTCAGGTTGATCGTGCTCCGGCGTGGTCAATAACCTCTCGGAGTTGGTTTAGCGATTGCTAAGGCGCGACGTCCACGCACGTTCGTAGTCGGATCGTCAAAGTCGACTTCATCCAAACGATAGCCACCATCTCATCGAAAGACGGGACACCTTTGCCTCTATCAACGTTGGTGGTAAGTACTATGAACATCACCGCCAACAACTCCTTTGTGTTCTACTCGTGCATATCATCTACGCGTAGACCTGGCTCATGATGCCACTGTTGGGGAACGTTGCATGGACAACAAAAAATTCCTACGTACACGCAAGATCTATCCATGGAGATGCATAGCTACGAGAGGGGGAGAGCATATTCATACCCTTGAAGATCGCTAAGTGGAAACGTTTATCAACGCGGTTGATGTAGTCGTACACCTTCACGATCAGTCCCGATCAAGTACCGAATGTACGACACCTCTGCATTCAGCACACGTTCAGCTCGATGACGTCCTCACCTTCTTGATCCATCAAGACGGGCGAAGTAGTAGATGTGTTCCGGCAATACGACGGCGTGGTGACGGTTGGTGGTGAAGAACAATCTCCGCAGGGCTTCGCCAAGCACTACATAAACTAGACAGAGGATAAACTATAGGGACGGGCCTGCCGGCACACGGCTTGGTGAATCTTGATGTGTTCCAGGTGCTAGCCCCGCCCCTCTATTTATATGTTGAGCCCTGGGATCGTAACTTGGAGAAAGAGTGATAGAGGCAAAGGTGTCCCGTCTTTCGATGAGATGATAACTATTGATTCGGTGGAGACGACTTTGACGATCCGACTACAAACGTGCACGACGTTGCGCCTTAGCAATCGCTAAACCAATCTCCAGGGGTTACTAACAATGCGAAAAGCACGATCAGCCTGACCACGAAGGTCTATTCCTGCATGCAATCGAAAACAAGCAAGAATATGATAAAGAAATCTGAATATTGCAAATATAAATGATGTATTGATAAAGGTGGGGATCCGTAAGCGGTCTTGGTCTGGTCGTTGGACACAAACGAAGTACACGAAGTTGCAATGGCTAACTTTTGACTAAACAAATCCCAAAGTCTAAACGACGCCCTAAGGGTTGTATATATGGGGGAAAGAGGAGGGAATTTCGTGGCCCTTGGTGCAGGGGTCCTAAACCAACCCTAACTCTTGTTTCCCCACACATACGGACTCTAAAAACAGCCTATACTCAAGTATTACGAAATTACATGGGCCTGGGCCAATAATAAGGTGACGCAGCACCTATAATAGCCTCTGGACGAAATTTATGAAGTGGCATCTTGTATATTTCGTCCAAGGCTTCTCGCACTCATTATGGTGGCTTCAAAGTCCTGAAATCATCAATTGAAACTCCATTCTTGTTCCCCTTGCGCATGCCATCATCTCCATGCTTGATCTTGCTCCAATGTTCATCCTTCTTGTCCAAGCTAGGCCCTTCATTTGTAAGAAAGACAAATGTATCCAATTTAGGCAGCATCATATTCTCATGAACATTAGATTCACTACCAAGAAACGAAAGTACCTGGTAATTTAATTGGCGTGCGCGAGCTCTAGTAATTGGTCCTGTATATGTGTCAGTTGGAGCTGTGGGTGTAACCTTGTTAGTGATGTCCTCATCATCCTTCCCTTCTTGAATTGAAGTCGTCCTCGACGGAAGCTCATCTTCCTCACCCAAGTAAGGCTTCAAATCTTCAATGTTAAATGTGGGACTAACCCCAAAATCTACAGGCAGCTCAAATTTATATGCATTATCATTTATTTTCTCTAACACCTTGAAAGGACCATCAGCACGTGGCATTAGCTTTGACTTGCGCAAATTAGGAAACCTATCCTTACGCAAATGTAACCAAACAAGATCTCCAGGTGCAAAGACAACACGTTTTCTACCCTTATCTCCAACAAGTTTATATTTAGCATTCATGCGCTCAATATTTTCCTTAGTTAACTCATGCATTTTTAAGATCAATTCAACACGTTGTTTAGCATCAAAATTAACCTTCTCCGAAGATGGAAGAGGCAACAAATCAATAGGTGCACGAGGTAGGAAACCATAGACAATTTCAAAAGGGCACATCTTAGTAGTAGAATGCAACGAACGATTATAAGCAAATTCAATATGAGGCAAGCATTCTTCCCACATTTTCTTATTATTCTTCAAAACAGCCCTATGCATAGTAGACAAAGTTCTGTTGACTACTTCAGTTTGTCCATCAGTTTGGGGGTGACAAGTAGTACTAAAAAGCAGTTTAGTCCCCAACTTAGCCCATAAACATCTCCAAAAGTGGCTAAGAAATTTAGTATCATGATCTGAAACAATAGTATTTGGCACACCATGCAAGCGAATAATTTCACGAAAGAACAAATCAGCAACATTAGCAGCATCATCGCTTTTATGACATGGTATAAAGTGTGCCATCTTCGAGAACCTATCCACGTCAACAAATATGCTATCCCTCCCCTTCTTTGTTCGAGGTAAACCCAAAACAAAGTCCATAGATATATCTTCCCAAGGAAAACTAGGGACAGGCAAAGGCATATATAAACCATGAGGATTGAGTCGTGACTTAGCTTTTTGACATGTAGTGCAGCGACCAACAAAACGCTCAACATCCCGTCGCATCTTTGGCCAAAAGAAATGTGTAGCAAGTACGTCCTCCGTCTTCTTCACGCCAAAGTGTCCCATTAATCCTCCTCCATGCGCCTCCTGCAACAACAAAAGACGAACAGAGCTAGCTGGAATGCATAGTTTGTTAGCACGAAACACAAATCCATCATTAACGACGAACTTGTTCCATGTTCTCCCTTCTTTACAATTCTGCAATACATCTTTAAATTCAGCATGATGCACATATTGATCTTTGATGGTCTCCAAACCAAATATTCTAAAGTCAAGTTGTGAAAGCATAGTATAACGACGAGACAATGCATCAGCAATAACATTTTCTTTTCCCTTCTTGTGTTTAATAACATAAGGGAAAGTCTCTATGAATTCAACCCATTTAGCATGTCTACGGTTTAGTTTTGCTTGACTTTTAATGTGCTTCAAAGATTCATGATCAGAATGTATAATAAATTCTTTGGGCCATAAATAATGTTGCCATGTCTCCAAAGTCCGAACAAGAGCATATAATTCCTTATCATAAGTAGAATAATTCAGACTAGGCCCACTCAATTTTTCAGAAAAGTATGCAACAGGTTTACCATCTTGTAATAACACACCTCCTAACCCAATTCCACTAGCATCACATTCAAGCTCAAAAGTCTTATTAAAATCAGGAAGTTGGAGTAAAGGAGCATGTGTCAACTTATCTTTCAATATCGTGAATGCTTCTTCCTGTGAAGTTCTCCAAATAAAAGGCACATGCTTCTTTGTAAGCTCATTGAGAGGTGCAGCAATGGTGCTGAAATCTCTCACAAAACGCCGATAATATCCAACGAGGCCAAGGAAACTCCTCACGTGTGTGACCGTTTTGGGCTGCGGCCAACTCTCAATAGCTTCAATCTTGGCTTTATCAACCTCAATTCCCTGTGCAGTTCCCCGTTGGTGCAAAAGGTGCACTTTCTAAGGTTACAAACAAATGTGCATCACGTAGAGCAATAAAAACAGCACGTAAATGTTCCAAATGTTCCTCCAAAGATCTGCTAAAAATCAATATATCATCAAAGTAAACTACCACAAATCGTCCAATGAAAGCACGTAAAACTTCATTCATTAATCTCATGAAAGTACTAGGTGCATTAGTTAACCCAAAAGGCATGACTAACCACTCATATAATCCAAACTTAGTTTTAAATGTTGTTTTCCATTCATCTCCCAATTTCATACGAATTTGATGGAATCCACTACGCAAATCAACTTTGGAGAATATTGTAGAGCCACTCAATTCATCAAGCATATCATCGAGCCTAGGAATAGGATGACGATAAGGAATAGTAATGTTATTATTGCCTCTACAATCAACACACATACACGATGTACCATCCTTTTTCGGCACTAGAATAATAGGAACAGCACAAGGACTAAGGGATTCGCGTATATAACCTTTGTCGAGTAGCTCCTGTACTTGACGCATAATCTCCTTCGTCTCTTCTGGATTGGTACGGTATGGTGCGCGGTTGGATAGCGATGCACCGGGAATTAAGTCAATCTGATGCTCAATCCCTCTAATAGGTTGTAATCCCGGTGGCACGTCTTGTGGAAAAACGTCGGCGAACTCCTGCAAAATGTTAGTGACAGCAGGAGGCAAAGAGGAAGGCACGTCCTCGAATGAAAATAATGCCTCTTTGCACACAAAAGCATAGCAAACAGATTTGCTAAAATCTAGCTCATCAATATCAGATTTGGTGGCAAGTAAACATGCACTTTTCAATTTAATTTCAGAAGCAACAGTAGATGGTTTATTATTAGGCTTCATTTGTTGCTCAAATTATTTTGCCACAATCTGATTTTCACTCTTATTTTTCTCCTGTTTTGCTTTATTAGCTCTATTAATATGATCTTTCAAAATGGAATCAGGAGTCATAGGAAGCAAAGTAATATTTTTATCCTTATGAACAAGAGTATACTGATTGTTTCTAGAATGGTGTACATAATTTTTATCAAATTGCCATGGTCTACCATGTAATAAGGAACATGCTTGCATAGGTACCACATCACAATCAACATAATCAGCATATGTAGAGATACTAAAATGCACACGAACAGTACGTATTACCTTAACCTTGCCGCTGTTGTTGAACCATTGGATGTAGTAAGGATGTGGATGTGGTCTTGTGGTGAGAGATAGCTTCTCCACCATCTCCATGCTAGCCAAGTTGTTGCAACTCCCTCCATCTATGATCACGCGAGCAGAACGTTCCTTCACAACTCCCTTTGTATGGAACAAATTATGCCTCTGATTTTGCTCAGCTTGTGTAACCTGCACACTCAAAACACGTTGAGCAACTAAACATTCATACCTGTCAGCATCTTTAGGAGCCATGTATCGCGTCTCATGATCAGAATCGTCTCCACCATATTCTTCACGTGTAATAAGAGCCAAAGTCTCCTCATCATAGTCACTAGCGGACTCATATCCACCATCCTCAGTAGCAATCATCACACACTGAGATTTGCATTCTCTAACAAAATGTCCTATTCCCTTACAACGACGACAAATAATATCACTGGTGTGCCCTGTTGATGCCATGGAAGAAGAAGAACTCTGTGCAGGTTCAATAGGTGTGCTCTTGGCAGATAATGGTGGTTGTGCCTGCTTCCTTGTATCACGGTTGGAGGTAACAGCTGATGGAGGTGTCGGTGCAGTAGAATGTGTGGTAGTAGAGGATACACGCGGTGTCCATGATGAAGGTCGACCTGCAGAAAAGTTAGTCCTCGCCAATGCATGTCGATCCTGCACTTCACGTTCAGCTTTACAAGCAAGATGGAATAAACGAGTGATATTATTATAATCCTTATACTCTAGAATGGTCTGAATCTCTCTATTTAATCCACCCATAAAACGTGCAAGGATAGCTTCATTCTCCTCAACTATACCACATCTAATCAGGCCAGTTTGTAATTGCTAATAATATTCTTCTACATAATTTTTTCCTTGTCTTAAGCGCTGCAATTTTTGAAGTAATTCACATTGATAATATGGTGGAACCCAACGAGTACGCATAGCAGTTTTCAAAGCAGCCCAAGTAGCTGGAATAGGATATAATCTACAATGTTCAGACCACCGAACACATGCAAAACTAGTGAAAGCACAAACAGCAGCAGGAACACGTCTCTCCTCGGGATAGTTTAAACATGTAAGACGTTGTTCAGTTTCTAACTCCCAAGTAAGATATATATCAGGAACATATCTAGCCTCAAATGGTGGAATATTCAATTTCAGTTTAGGAAGATGGTCATGTACCTCAGGTGGTGGTGCAGCCCTACCGTTGCGATGATATGCATGAGGACGACCTGGTGGTGGTGGTGCTGGTGGTTGCACGTAGTTCTGATTTTGGTCAACCTCATCCTCGTAATGGTCCTCCACCTCTGCAGTAGCAGTAGGGGCTACAGAAACATCAACAGCGGCACCAGAAGCTTGACCAGGCTCAAGGGGAATGCGCTGTGCTCGTCCCACTTGATTTGGAAGGCGATGTTGTTGTTGTTGTTGTGGTAGAGGTGGGACAGCTGCAGCAGCTGGTGGTGGTGGAAAACGTGATAGAGGCAAAGGGTGTCCCGATCTTTCGATGAGATGGTAACTATCAATTTGGTGGAGACGACTTTGACGATCCGACTACAAACGTGCACGACGTTGCGCCTTAGCAATCACTAAACCAATCTCCTGGGGTTACTGACGATGCCAGAAGCACAATCAGCCTGACCACGAAGGTCTATTCCTGCATGCAATCGAAGAACAAGCAAGAATATGATAAAGCAATCTGAATATTGCAAATATATATGAAGTATTGATAAAGGTGGGGATCCGTAAGCGGTCTTGGTCTGGTCGTTCGACACAAACGAAGTACACGAAGTTGCAATGGCTAACTTTTGACTAAACAAATCCCTAAAAAAAGCTACTAGATGGATCTACTTATATAGGAGCAAGGGGTGGCAGCCAAGGAGGTGGAAGGACGTCCCAAGGCAGCCTAAAACAAACCCTAGGTCGTACAAGGCTCATGGGCCCAACTGGAGGTGATGTAACACCTTTGGACTTGTAGTTTGACTCGGATTGTGCTGCAGCGTCAGATTGTTTCGTCGGGATCTCAATGCTCAGGACGAATTTGAAGGTGATTCCAATTGGGTTGGAAGTGTATGAAATCTAGTTTCCAACAAAAAAAGAATCACCCAATTCGGAGTCCGTATGAAGGAGTTCTTGCCGTTTTGAGTCAGGTATGTCTGTGCAGTCCGAATCTGGATGCAGAACGTGAGAGACTTGGACTCTATCTTCTCTTGGCCCAAAAGTGACGTGAGAGAACTTTTTGAACAGCCCCTAAACTTCTCTTTTTCCCTTATCTTCATATGTGAATTGTACAAATGTCCCATGCACCTGGAATTAGACATGGCACAAAAGTCTGTGAAGTATTTTTGTTCTGGATAACATAAATAAATTGTTGCATAGTTTGCATTAGAAATCACCTCACAAATATACATGTATGCAATATTTTTGGTCGTATCCAAGGTAGTCATGTCCTCATCATCCTCCCTTTTTTAAAAATAAAGCCGTCCTCGGCGCTGCTTAATCTGAAATGTGGGTAAGAAAAAAGACAAGGTGTACATGTTGTATATGTATATGTCATCCATTTTTACTTCCCTTAATTTTCGCACATATGACACATGTATAGATGTGTAACTTTCGTAGTTCATAAAATATAAAGCCAAAATATTATCACAAGAAGTAGAAGGCATGAAAATATTGCAACTCAATTTGCACATATAAGTGAAGCTCTTAATCGTTACAAAAGATTGGCAATGCTCATCATTAAACCATCCCAACCTTGATGAACCATCACCAAGATTAGAGGTCATATCAAAATGGTTAAACATTGGCACAACTATTTTCACACGTATTTGATCCAAATCTGATTTATTCCCTGATTCAAATGGTTCTTTCGCATCAATAGTTAATTCAATTGGTTCACTCACAATTGTTTGATCACATGGCAAAGTCAAATCACGAACATATTCCTCTAAAATAGTTGGTGTGATCAAGGTAGTGGATAGCTCATCGCATGGTTCATTTAAATTGACAAGGCATTCACCATACTCATGTGGAGGTGGAAAATCGGTACCTTTGTCATTACCTCTTATGATCAACTCAGATGATGTAGGCACTGTCGGAGGTGATGTGTCACATGGTGGAGGTGATGTAGTCCTCACAACAATGGATGTGTCTGTCATAGTACGCCTAGTAGTGGAAGGAACAACCGTATCATTTCTTGGAATGTGCACCTGGCGCTTATTCTCCTGACGGACAATACGTTGTTTTATTTCCTGTTCAGCACTACAAGCAAGACGAAACAAATGGTCCATAGGATAACACTCTTCATGAATTAGTAACTCCTGAATATCACGATTTAATCCTGCCCAAAATCTATCCATAAAATCGTCTTCACTTTCTTGTAAAGAGGAATGCAACAAGGTAGTTTGTAAATCATCATAATATTTCGTTACGGTGTCACTACCTTGTTTTAAATGTTGCAACTTTGTAAGCATGTCACGAGTATAATAAGCAGGGACGAATGTATGTCGCATGGCAACTTTCAAATCAATCCAAGTAGTAGGTATATAATTAGGGTGTAACCGACAATATTCACTCCACCAAACTAAAGCATAACCAGTGAAAGAACCAACCACAACCTTAACTTTTTTACGTTCATCAAAACTATGGGAAGCAAATAGATTATTTATGTCAAACTCCCATTCAATATATAAATCAGGTTTAAAACGACCATGAAAATGTGGCATGGAAATAAGAACCTGTTTGTGCGCATTCTGATGTCTTTGTACCTCTTGTGATGGTGGTTGTATTTTCTGAGGTGATGACACGTCTCCCACGATCGATGAAGCCCAACTGACTCTTGAACCTGCCATGATTAGTAGAAACAAGAAACAAAATCCAAAAATAATGTTCCTATGAACTACTAGGATGTGGTGGTAAAGCGCTCACAGTAAAGCAAATATCAATATCTTACAAGTTCTTACCATGCAGCAGGTGGTGATAGGCAACCAGCGGTGTCAAATAACTCCAAAGATTGAGTAAAGCGATTGCCAGGTGAACATACGTAAACACGGTGTAGAAATATGTGGAGCTGGGTTGGCTTTATATATGGTAGCAAAAGATTAGCAATAATCAATTCAGAGATGCAATGTTGAATAAACGCTCAACGACGGTACTGTGCTGGTCCTAGGCTAGACCGGACTAGAGACGCGAGCCTAGAACACTAATGATGTCACGGTGTAGCACAACTAGCATCAATAAAGGATACGAAGTAGCTCCGAATAGCAAGATATAAGTAAAGATCACAACGGCAGTAAAGATAATGATGAAAACAACTGCCAAGCAGAATATACAACAACACTCTCTCCAACTTTCTTTTCCTTCTTCTTCTTTTTTTTTCTCACACTCTTTTTTCTTTTTCTTTCTCTCCTCTTTTTTTTACTTTTTTTTCTCTGTCTTTTTTTTTCTCCCTCTTTCCAAGACAAACTAGATAAGATGCAGATTGGATCAAGCAAAGATGCAAACGACTTCAACTATGATTGTGACAATGAACGATGGGTAGCACGAGGTGGAAATTGATGGATGAGGTGGTGGACAGCGGAAGGGATAATGATGCAGCGGCGACGTGACTAATGTGAACAGAACTCGAAACTCTAACAAACTAGACACTAAGACCAGCAACTCGACACGCCGATGCAACCGATAATTCAATAATGCAAACAATGAAAAGAAAATTGCAAAGGCTCAGACTAGCTAGGACAAAGGATGAATAGATCTAACTTTTTTTGTGGCTTTTCCTTGGACAATAGGTTAGAAAATAAATCTAATCTAGGAATAACTGGAAATTCTCACCGAGCAACCTGAAAACTGATACCACTTGATAGAGGCAAAGGGTGTCCCGATCTTTCGATGAGATGGTAACTATCAATTTGGTGGAGACGACTTTGACGATCCGACTACAAACGTGCACGACGTTGCGCCTTAGCAATCGCTAAACCAATCTCCTGGGGTTACTGACGATGCCAGAAGCACAATCAGCCTGACCACGAAGGTCTATTCCTGCATGCAATCGAAGAACAAGCAAGAATATGATAAAGCAATCTGAATATTGCAAATA
>LR738715.1:425297466-425333223 GCA_902687465.1 Secale cereale | reverse complement strand
TTTTCTCACACTCTTTTTTCTTTTTCTTTCTCTCCTCTTTTTTTTACTTTTTTTTCTCTGTCTTTTTTTTTCTCCCTCTTTCCAAGACAAACTAGATAAGATGCAGATTGGATCAAGCAAAGATGCAAACGACTTCAACTATGATTGTGACAATGAACGATGGGTAGCACGAGGTGGAAATTGATGGATGACGTGGTGGACAGCGGAAGGGATAATGATGCAGCGGCGACGTGACTAATGTGAACAGAACTCGAAACTCTAACAAACTAGACACTAAGACCAGCAACTCGACACGCCGATGCAACCGATAATTCAATAATGCAAACAATGAAAAGAAAATTGCAAAGGCTCAGACTGGCTAGGACAAAGGATGAATAGATCTAACTTTTTTTGTGGCTTTTCCTTGGACAATAGGTTAGAAAATAAATCTAATCTAGGAATAACTGGAAATTCTCACCGAGCAACCTGAAAACTGATACCACTTGATAGAGGCAAAGGGTGTCCCGATCTTTCGATGAGATGGTAACTATCAATTTGGTGGAGACGACTTTGACGATCCGACTACAAACGTGCACGACGTTGCGCCTTAGCAATCGCTAAACCAATCTCCTGGGGTTACTGACGATGCCAGAAGCACAATCAGCCTGACCACGAAGGTCTATTCCTGCATGCAATCGAAGAACAAGCAAGAATATGATAAAGCAATCTGAATATTGCAAATATATATGAAGTATTGATAAAGGTGGGGATCCGTAAGCGGTCTTGGTCTGGTCGTTGGACACAAACGAAGTACACGAAGTTGCAATGGCTAACTTTTGACTAAACAAATCCCTAAAAAAAGCTACTAGATGGATCTACTTATATAGGAGCAAGGGGTGGCGGCCAAGGAGGTGGAAGGACGTCCCAAGGCAGCCTAAAACAAACCCTAGGTCGTACAACGCTCATGGGCCCAAGTGGAGGTGATGTAACACCTTTGGACTTGTAGTTTGACTCGGATTCTGCTGCAGCGTCAGATTGTTTCGTCGGGATCTCAATGCTCAGGACGAATTTGAAGGTGATTCCAATTGGGTTGGAAAGTGTATGAAATCTAGTTTCCAACAAAAAAAGAATCACCCAATTCGGAGTCCGTATGAAGGAGTTCTTGCCGTTTTGAGTCAGGTATGTCTGTGGAGTCTGAATCTGGATGCAGAACGTGAGAGACTTGGACTCTATCTTTTCTTGGCCCAAAAGTGACGTGAGAGAACTTTTTGAACAGCCCCTAAACTTCTATTTTTCCCTTATCTTCATATGTGAATTGTACAAATGTTCCATGCACCTGGAATTAGACATGGCACAAAAGTCTGTGAAGTATTTTTGTTCTGGATAACATAAATAAATTGTTGCATAGTTTGCATTAGAAATCACCTCACAAATATACATGTATGCAATATTTTTGGTCGTATCCAAGGTAGTCATGTCCTCATCATCCTCCCTTTTTTGAAAATAAAGCCGTCCTCGGCGCTGCTTAATCTGAAATGTGGGTAAGAAAAAAGACAAGGTGTACATGTTGTATATGTATATGTCATCCATTTTTACTTCCCTTAATTTTCGCCAAAAAAAAAGAGTCTCGAGACCCCCGGGCAGTTTTTAGGCCAAAATTTCGACAGGTGGAAATATTTTTTCCCTATCCTACTTTTGGGCTTTTCTAAGTCTTTTGAGACACGTGCCATCATACTGTTTTTTTACCGCACTTTTTCGTCGTCGCTGCCCTGATTCCGAAAAAAAAAATTCGTCAAAAAATTTCGTGCCTATCATCTTAGTTTGACTTGGGAAGTGTTTTGTGACACTCGCCATTATAGTGATTTTCGGCAAAAAAAAAGCAGCGCAAAAAAAAACAAAAAAAAAACAAAAGAGGCGAAAAAAAAATTCAGAGTGTGCTTTTCCCTTGATTACGTGCAGCGCCGTGATTTTGTTAGTGTTCTAGGCTCGCGTCTCTAGTACGGTCTAGCCTAGGACCAGCACAGTACCGTCGTTGAGCGTTTATTCACCTTTGCATCTCTGAATTGATTATTGCTGACCCTTTTTGCTACCATATTATAAGCCTTCCCAGCTCCACATACATCTACATCGTGCGTTTGACTCTCCCTGGTAATCGCTCTATCCAAGCTTTGAGAGTTTTGACTACATCGGTTGCCGATCACCACCTGCTGCTGGGTAAGAACTGGTAAGAATTTGAGATTTGCTTGACGGATTTGTGACACCCGCCACCACCACTACTTGTTAGTAGTCTGTAGGATCATATTCTTGTGTGTTTCTATTGCTGCTAACCATGCCAGGATCACAAGTCGACGAGACTGACTGGGAGAACTTGACGAACAAGGAGCTTCATGATAAGTTTCAGGAAATGATGAGTGTACAGGTGCAAGATGTGCTAAACACATTGGACGAGGCCATGGAGAAGATAGATGGCATGGAGAAGACGTTTGAAACAAAGCTGGATAACAAGTTTGCTGAATTGCTTGCGCGTTTTCCACCACCACCGGCTACTGCAGCTGTCCCACCTCAACAACAACAACAACAACAACAACAACGTCGCCTTCCGAATCAAGTGGGACGAGCACAGCGCGTTCCCCTTGAGACTGGTCAAGCTTCTGGTGCTGCTGTTGATGTTTCTGTAGCTCTTGCTGCTACTGCAGAGGTGGAGGACCATTACGAGGATGAGGTTGACCAAAATCAGAACCACGTGCAACAACCAGCACCACCACCACCAGGTCGTCCTCATGCATATCATCGCAACGGTAGGGCTGCACCACCACCTGAGGTACATGACCATCTTCCTAAACTGAAATAGAATATTCCACCATTTGAGGGTAGATATGTTCCTGATATATATCTTACTTGGGAGTTACAAACTGAACAACGTTTTACATGTTTAAACTATCCCGAGGAGAGACGTGTTCCTGCTGCTGTTTGTGCTTTCACTAGTTTTGCATGTGTTTGGTGGTCTGAACATTGTAGATTATATCCTACTCCAGCTACTTGGACTGCTTTGAAAACTGCTATGCGTACTCGTTGGGTTCCACCATATTATCAACGTGAATTACTTCAAAAACTGCAGCGCTTAAGACAAGGAAAAAATTCTGTAGAAGAATATTATCAGCAATTACAAACTGGCCTGATTAGATGTGGTATTGTTGAGGAGAATGAAGCTATGCTTGCACGTTTTATGGGTGGATTAAATAGAGAGATTCAGACCATTCTAGAGTATAAGGATTATACTAATATCACTCGTTTATTCCATCTTGCTTGTAAAGCTAAACGTGAAGTGCAGGATCGACAGGCATTGGCGCGGACTAACTTTTCTGCAGGTCGACCTTCATCATGGACACCGCGTGCATCCTCTACTTCCACACATTCTACTGCACCGACACCTCCATCAGCTGTTACCTCCAGCCGTGATACAAGGAAGCAGGCACAACCACCATTATCTGCCAAGAGCACACCTATTGGGCCTGCACAGAGTTCTTCTTCTTCCATGGCATCAACAGGGCACACCAGTGATATTATTTGTCGTCGTTGTAAGGGAAGAGGACATTTTGCGAGAGATTGCAAATCTCAGCGTGTGATGATTGCTACTGAGGATGGTGGATATGAATCCGCTAGTGACTATGATGAGGAGACTTTGGCTCTTATTACATGTGAAGAACACGGTGGAGACGATTCTGATCATGAGACGCAATACATGGCTCCTGAAGATGCTGACAGGTATGAATGCTTAGTTGCTCAACGTGTTTTGAGTGTGCAGGTTACACAAGCTGAGCAAAATCAGAGGCATAATTTGTTCCATACAAAGGGAGTTGTGAAGGAACGTTCTGTTCGCGTGATCATAGATGGAGGGAGTTGCAACAACTTGGCTAGCATGGAGATGGTGGAGAAGCTATCTCTCACCACAAGACCACATCCACATCCTTACTACATCCAATGGTTCAACAACAGCGGCAAGGTTAAGGTAACACGTACTGTTCGTGTGCATTTTAGTATCTCTACATATGCTGATTATGTTGATTGTGATGTGGTACCTATGCAAGCATGTTCCTTATTACTTGGTAGACCATGGCAATTTGATAAAAATTCTGTACACCATGATAGAAACAATCAGTATACTCTTGTTCATAAGGATAAAAATATTACTTTACTTCCTATGACTCCTGATTCCATTTTGAAAGATGATATTAATAGAGCTAATAAAGCAAAACAGGAGAAAAATAAGAGTGAAAATCAGATTGTGGCAAAAGAATTTGAGCAACAAATGAAGCCTAATAATAAACCATCTACTGTTGCTTCTGAAATTGAATTGAAAAGTGCATGTTTATTTGCCACCAAATCTGATATTGATGAGCTAGATTTTAGCAAATCTGTTTGCTATGCTGTTGTATGCAAAGAGGCATTATTTTCATTCGAGGACGTGCCTTCTTCTTTGCCTCCTGCTGTCACTAACATTTTGCAGGAGTTCGCCGACGTCTTTCCACAAGACGTGCCACTGGGATTACCACCTATTCGAGGGATTGAGCATCAGATTGACTTAATTCCCGGTGCATCGCTACCCAACCACGCACCATACCGCACCAATCCAGAAGAGACGAAGGAGATTATGCATCAAGTACAGGAGCTACTTGACAAAGGTTATATACGCGAATCCCTTAGTCCTTGTGTTGTTCCTATTATTCTAGTGCCGAAAAAGGATGGTACATCACGTATGTGTGTTGATTGTAGAGCCATTAATAATATTACTATTCGTTATCGTCATCCTATTCCTAGGCTAGATGATATGCTTGATGAATTGAGTGGCTCTACAATATTCTCCAAAGTTGATTTGCGTATTGGATACCATCAAATTCGTATGAAATTGGGAGATGAATGGAAAACAACATTTAAAACTAAGTTTGGATTATATGAGTGGTTAGTCATGCCTTTTGGGTTAACTAATGCACCTAGTACTTTCATGAGATTAATGAATGAAGTTTTACGTGCTTTCATTGGATGATTTGTGGTAGTATACTTTGATGATATATTGATTTTTAGCAGATCTTTGGAGGAACATTTGGAACATTTACGTGCTGTTTTTATTGCTCTACGTGATGCACGTTTATTTGGTAACCTTGGAAAGTGCACCTTTTGCACCGACCGAGTCTCTTTTCTTGGCTATGTTGTTACTCCACAGGGAATTGAGGTTGATAAAGCCAAGATTGAAGCTATTGAGAGTTGGCCGCAGCCCAAAACTGTCACACACGTGAGGAGTTTCCTTGGCCTCGCTGGATTCTATCGGCGTTTTGTGAGAGATTTCAGCACCATTGCTGCACCCCTCAATGAGCTTACAAAGAAGGATGTGCCTTTTGTTTGGGGTACTGCACAGGAAGAAGCATTCACGGTATTGAAAGATAAGTTGACACATGCTCCTTTACTCCAACTTCCTGATTTTAATAAACTTTTGAGCTTGAATGCGATGCTAGTGGAATTGGGTTAGGAGGTGTGTTATTACAAGATGGTAAACCTGTTGCATACTTTTCTGAAAAATTGAGTGGGCCTAGTCTGAATTATTCTACTTATGATAAGGAATTATATGCTCTTGTTCGGACTTTGGAGACATGGCAACATTATTTATGGCCCAAAGAATTTGTTATACATTCTGATCATGAATCTTTAAAGCACATTAAAAGTCAAGCAAAACTGAACCGTAGACATGCTAAATGGGTTGAATTCATAGAGACTTTCCCTTATGTTATTAAACACAAGAAGGGAAAAGAAAATGTTATTGCTGATGCATTGTCTCGTCGTTATACTATGCTTTCACAACTTGACTTTAAAATATTTGGTTTGGAGACCATCAAAGATCAATATGTGCATGATGCTGAATTTAAAGATGTATTGCAGAATTGTAAAGAAGGGAGAACATGGAACAAGTTCGTCGTTAGCGATGGATTTGTGTTTCGAGCTAACAAGCTATGCATTCCAGCTAGCTCTGTTCGTCTTTTGTTGTTGCAGGAGGCGCATGGAGGAGGATTAATGGGACACTTTAGCGTGAAGAAGACGGAGGACGTACTTGCTACACATTTCTTTTGGCCAAAGATGCGACGGGATGTTGAGCGTTTTGTTGCTCGCTGCACTACATGTCAAAAAGCTAAGTCACGACTCAATCCTAATGGTTTATATATGCGTTTGCCTGTCCCTAGTGTTCCTTGGGAAGATATATCTATGGACTTTGTTTTGGGTTTACCTCGAACAAAGAAGGGGAGGGATAGCATATTTGTTGTCGTGGATAGGTTCTCGAAGATGGCACACTTTATACCATGTAATAAAAGCGATGATGCTGCTAATGTTGCTGATTTGTTCTTTCGTGAAATTCTTCGCTTGCATGGTGTGCCAAATACTATTGTTTCAGATCGTGATACTAAATTTCTTAGCCACTTTTGGAGATGTTTATGGGCTAAGTTGGGGACTAAACTGCTTTTTAGTACTACTTGTCACCCCCAAACTGATGGACAAACTGAAGTAGTCAACAGAACTTTGTCTACTATGCTTAGGGCTGTTTTGAAGAATAATAAGAAAATGTGGGAAGAATGCTTGCCTCATATTGAATTTGCTTATAATCGTTTGTTGCATTCTACTACTAAGATGTGCCCTTTTGAAATTGTCTATGGTTTCCTACCTCGTGCACCTATTGATTTGTTGCCTCTTCCATCTTCGGAGAAGGTTAATTTTGATGCTAAACAACGTGCTGAATTGATCTTAAAAATGCATGAGTTAACTAAGGAAGATATTGAGCGCATAAATGCTAAATATAAACTTGTTGGAGATAAGGGTAGAAAACGTGTTGTCTTTGCACCTGGAGATCTTGTTTGGTTACATTTGCGTAAGGATAGGTTTCCTAATTTGCGCAAGTCAAAGCTAATGCCACGTGCTGATGGTCCTTTCAAGGTGTTAGAGAAAATAAATGATAATGCATATAAACTTGAGCTGCCTGCAGATTTTGGGGTTAGTCCCACATTTAACATTGCAGATTTGAAGCCTTACTTGGGTGAGGAAGATGAGCTTCCGTCGAGGACGACTTCAATTCAAGAAGGGGAGGATGATGAGGACATCACTAACAAGGTTACACCCACAGCTCCAACTGACACATATACATGACCAATTACTAGAGCTCGCGCACGCCAATTAAATTACCAGGTACTTTCGTTTCTTGGTAATGAATCTAATGTTCATGAGAATATGATGCTGCCTAAATTGGAGACATTTGTCTTGCTTACAAATGAAGGGCCTAGCTTGGACAAGAAGGATGAACATTGGAGCAAGATCAAGCATGGAGTTGATGGCATGCGCAAGGGGAACAAGAATGGAGTTTCAATTGATGATTTCAGGACTTTGAAGCCACCATAATGAGTGTGAGAAGCCTTGGACGAAATATACAAGATGCCAATTCATAAATTTCGTCTAGAGGCTATTATAGGTGCTGCGTCACCTTATTATTGGGCCAGGTCCATGTAATTTCGAAATACTTGAGTATAGGCTGTTTTTAGAGTCCGTATGTGTGGGGAAACAAGAGTTAGGGTTGGTTTCGGACCCCTCCACCAAGGGCCACGAAATTCGCCCCTCTTTCCCTCATATATACAGCTCTTAGGGCGTCGTTTAGACTTTGGGTTTTGTTTAGATTAAAAGTTCGCCATAGCTGCAACTTCGCGTACTTCGTTTGTGTTCAACGACCAGACAAAGGCGTCACAGAACCCCACCATTGATCAATAAAGCTTTCCTCTTATATTCGCAATATCCAGATTGCAATCTTAGTTTCTTGCTTGTTCTTCGTTTGCCTGCAGGAAACAGACCTTCGTGGTCAGGTTGATCGTGCTCCGGCGTGGTCGATAACCTCTCGGAGTTGGTTTAGCGATTGCTAAGGCGCGACGTCCACGCACGTTCGTAGTCGGATCGTCAAAGTCGACTTCATCCAAACGATAGCCACTATCTCATCGAAAGACGGGACACCTTTGCCTCTATCAATAGGTATGAAGAACAAACTCGATCTAAACTATGAAAAACTGTAAAATCTCACCGAGCAACCTGGAAATCTGATACCACTTGATAGAGGCAAAGGTGTCCCGTCTTTCGATGAGATGATAACTATCGATTTGGTGGAGATGACTTTGACGATCCGACTACAAACGTGCACGACATTGCGCCTTAGCAATCGCTAAACCAATCTCCAGGGGTTACTGACAATGCGAGAAGCACGATCAGCCTGACCACAAAGGTCTATTCCTGCATGCAATCGAAGACAAGCAAGAATATGATAAAGCAATCTGAATATTGCAAATAAAAATGATGTATTGATAAAGGTGGGGATCCGTAAGCGGTCTTGGTCTGGTCGTTGGACACAAACAAAGTACACGAAGTTGCAATGGCTAACTTTTGACTAAACAAATCCCAAAGTCTAAACGATGCCCTAAGGGCTGTATATATGGGGGAAAGAGGGAAGAATTTCGTGGCCCTTGGTGGAGGGGTCCGAAACCAACCCTAACTCTTGTTTCCCCACACACACAGACTCTAAAAACAGCCTATACTCAAGTATTTCGAAATTACATGGGCCTGGCCCAATAATAAGGTGACGCAGCACCTATAATAGCATCTGGACGAAATTTATGAAGTGGCATCTTGTATATTTCGTCCAAGGCTTCTCGCACTCATTATGGTGGCTTCAAAGTCCTGAAATCATCAATTGAAACTCCATTCTTGTTCCCCTTGCGCATGCCATCATCTCCATGCTTGATCTTGCTCCAATGTTCATCCTTCTTGTCGAAGCTAGGCCCTTCATTTGTAAGCAAGACAAATGTATCCAATTTAGGCAGCATCATATTCTCATGAACATTAGATTCATTACCAAGAAACGAAAGTACCTGGTAATTTAATTGGCGTGCGCGAGCTCTAGTAATTGGTCATGTATATGTGTCAGTTGGAGCTGTGGGTGTAACCTTGTTAGTGATGTCCTCATCAAAGAGCCTCCTAAAAGTTGGTTTTGCCTACAAGTAAGAGTCCTTCTCGGACTTCCAGGACCAGACACCACAATCCTTGGCGCCTGGCCCAGGGCCAGACGCTAGGGTCTCCAGCGTTTGGCCCCCTAGCCTCCGCAAACCTCCTTTTGCACCGACTTAATGCCCTGTGGGCCTGGCCCTTGGACTAACCATATTATCCTATATATCAATTATTACCTCCGGACCATTCTGGAGCTCCTCGTCATGTTCGTGATCTCATCCGGGACTCCGAACAACATTCATTCACCATCATACATAACTCATATAATACTATATCGTCAACGAGCGTTAAGCGTGTGGACCCTATGGGTCCGAGAACTATGTAGACATAACCGAGACACTTCTTCGGCAATAACCAATAGCAGAACCTGGATGCCCGCATTGGCTCCTACCTATTCTACGAAGATCTTTATCGGTCGAACCGTTATGAAAACATACACAATTCCCTTTGTTTGTTGGTATGTTACTTGCCCGAGATTCGATCATCGGTATCTCTATACCTAGTTAAATCTCATTACCAAGTCTCTTTACTCGTTCCGTAATACATCATCCCGTGACTAACTCATTAGTCATTTTCTTGCAAGGCTTATTATGATGTGTATTGCCGAGAGGGCCTAGAGATACCTCTCCGATACTCGGAGTGACAAATCCTAATCTCGATTCACTCCAACCCAACAAAACACCTTCGGAGATACCTGTAGAGCATCTTTATAATCACCAAGTTATGTTGTGACGTTTGATAGCACACAAGGCATTCCTTCGGTATCTGGCAATTGCATGATCTCATAGTCAAAGGAATATGTATTTGACATACATGAAATCAATAGCAATAAACTGTACGATCAAATGCTAAGATAACGGATGGGTCTTGTCCATCACATCATTCTCATAATGATGTGATCCGTTATCAAATGACAACTCATGTCCGTGGTGAGGAAACCTTAACCATCTTTGATTAACGAGCTAGTCTAGTAGAGGCTTACTAGGGACACGGTATTTGTTTATGTATTCATACATGTATTTAGGTTTCCAGTCAATAAAATTCTAGCATGAATAATAAACCTTTATCATGATTAAGGAAATATAATAATAACCATTTTATTATTGCCTCTAGGGCATATTTCCATCAAATACAAGATCATTCCAAGGAAACAAGCACACATTGGTAAAGAGTCTTCACAAATCCCAAGGAGATGGGGTCTTGATGACCAAGAGAGATCCTTCCATTGTAGGGGTCTTGATATCCACTTGGGATCTTCTCCTAGGAGGCCTTGATCTCCTAGAGGAGTGATACAAGGAGCAAAGCTCTCTCAAATGTCATATAATACTTTGCTGACCCTAACTTACGTCTTAAGACCCAAAATATATAAGTAGAGTGAGGCCGACCTCGATCCTAAGTCACATCGATCTAGCATGTAACACATCATATCACGTTCTTTAGCTTGGTCGTTTGGCATTGTACTTGGAGCTCAAGGGCTTGCTGTGTATTGATAGAGGTGAGGGGCCCGATCTTTCGATGAGATGATAACTATCGATTTGGTGGAGACGACTTTGACGATCCGACTACAAACGTGCACGACGTTACTGACAATGCCAGAAGCACGATCAGCCTGACCACGAAGGTCTATTCCTGCATGCAATCGAAGAACAAGCAAGAATATGATAAAGCAATCTGAATATTACAAATATAAATGATGTATTAATAAAGGTGGGGATCCGTAAGCGGTCTTGGTCTGGTCGTTGGACACAAACAAAGTACACGAAGTTGCAATGGCTAACTTTTGACTAAACAAATCCCTAAGAAAAAGCTACTAGATGGATCTACTTATATAGGAGCAAGGGGTGGCGGCCAAGGAGGTGGAAGGACGTCCCAAGGCAGCCTAAAACTAACCCTAGGTCGTACAAGGCTCATGGGCCCAAGTGGAGGTGATGTAACACCTTTGGACTTGTAGTTTGACTCGGATTCTGCTGCAGCGTCAGATTGTTTCGTCGGGATCTCAATGCTCCGGACGAATTTGAAGGTGATTCCAATTGGGTTGGAAAGTGTATGAAATCTAGTTTCCAACAAAAAAAGAATCACCCAATTCGGAGTCCGTATGAAGGAGTTCTTGCCGTTTTGAGTCAGGTATGTCTGTGCAGTCCGAATCTGGATGCAGAACGTGAGAGACTTGGACTCTATCTTCTCTTGGCCCATAAGTGACGTGAGAGAACTTTTTGAACAGCCCCTAAACTTCTCTTTTTCCCTTATCTTCATATGTGAATTGTACAAATGTCCCATGCACCTGGAATTAGACATGGCACAAAAGTCTGTGAAGTATTTTTGTTCAGGATAACATAAATAAATTGTTGCATAGTTTGCATTAGAAATCACCTCACAAATATACATGTATGCAATATTTTTGGTCGTATCCAAGGTAGTCATGTCCTCATCATCCTCCCTTTTTTGAAAATAAAGCCGTCCTCGGCGTTGCTTAATCTGAAATGTGGGTAAGAAAATAGACAAGGTGTACATGTTGTATATGTATATGTCATCCATTTTTACTTCCCTTAATTTTCGCACATATAACACATGTATAGATGAGTAACTTTCGTAGTTCATAAAATATAACGCCAAAATATTATCACAAGAAGTAGAAGGCATGAAAATATTGCAACTCAATTTGCACATATAAGTGAAGCTCTTAATCGTTACAAAAGATTGGCAATGCTCATCATTAAACCATCCCAACCTTGATGAACCATCACCAAGATTAGAGGTCATATCAAAATGATTAAACATAGCCACAACTATTTTCACACGTATTTGATCCAAATCTGATTTATTCCCTGATTCAAATGGTTCTTTCGCATCAATAGTTAATTCAATTCGTTCACTCACAATTGTTTGATCGCATGGCAAAGTCAAATCACGAACATATTCCTCTAAAATAGTTGGTGTGATCAAAGTAGTGGATAGCTCATCGCATGGTTCATTTAAATTGACAAGGCATTCACCATACTCATGTGGAGGTGGAAGATCGGTACCTTTGTCATTACCTCTTATGATCAACTCAGATGATGTAGGCACTGTCGGAGGTGATGTGTCACATGGTGGAGGTGATGTAGTCCTCACAACAACGGATGTGTCTGTCATAGTACGCCTAGTAGTGGAAAGAACAACCGTATCATTTCTTGGAATGTGCACCTGGCGCTTATTCTCCTTACGGACAATACGTCGTTTTATTTCCTGTTCAGCACTACAAGCAAGACGAAACAAATGGTCCATAGGATAACACTCTTCATGAATTAGTAACTCCTGAATATCACGATTTAATCCTGCCCAAAATCTATCCATAAAATCGTCTTCACTTTCTTGTAAAGAGGAATGCAACAAGGTAGTTTGTAAATCATCATAATATTTCGTTACGGTGTCACTACCTTGTTTTAAATGTTGCAACTTTGTAAGCATGTCACGAGTATAATAAGCAGGGACGAATGTATGTCGCATGGCAACTTTCAAATCAATCCAAGTAGTAGGTATATAATTAGGGTGTAACCGACAATATTCACTCCACCAAACTAAAGCATAACCAGTGAAAGAACCTACCGCAACCTTAACTTTTTTACGGTCATCCAAACTATGGGAAGCAAATAGATTATTTATGTCAAACTCCCATTCAATATATAAAGCAGGTCTAAAACGGCCATTAAACGGTGGTATAGAAACATTAACCTGATCATGTGCATTTGGATGTTTGTGCACCTCTCGTGATGGTTGTGATATGTTCTTAGGTGGTGGCACATCTCCCGCGATCGACAAAGCCCATGAGTTGACTCTGGATCCTGTCATGATTAGTAGAAAAAAGAAACAAAATTCAAGAATAATGTTCCTATGAACTACTAGGATGTGGTGGTAAAGCGCTCACAGTAAAGCAAATATCAATATCTTACAAGTTCTTACCATGCAGCAACTGGTGATAGGCAACCAGCGGTGTCAAATAACTCCAAAGATTGAGTAAAGCGATTGCCAGGTGAACGTATGTAACACGGTGTAGAAATATGTGGAGCTGGATTGGCTTTATATGGTAGCAAAAGATTAGCAATAATCAATTCAGAGATGCAATGTTGAATAAACGCTCAACGACGGTACTGTGCTGGTCCTATGCTAGAGCGGACTAGAGACGCGAGCCTAGAACACTAATGAGGTCACGGTGTAGCACAACTATCATCAATAAAGGATACGAAGTAGCTCTGGACAGCACGATATAAGTGAAGATCACAACGGCAGTAAAGATAATGATGAAAACAACTACCAAGCAGAATATACAACAACACTCTCTCCAACTTTCTTTTCCTTCTTTTTCTTTTTTCTTTTTTTTCTCACACTTTTTTTTTCTTTTTCTTTCTCTCCTCTTTTTATTTACTTTTTTTTCTCTGTCTTTTTTTTTCTTTCTCCCTCTTTCCAAGACAAACTAGATAAGATGCAGATTGGATCAAGCAAAGATGTAAATGACTTCAACTATGATTGTGACATTGAACGATGGGTTGCACGAGGTGGAAATTGATGGATGAGGTGGTGGACAGGGGAAGGGATAACGATGCAGCGGCGACGTGACTAATGTGAACAGAACTCGAAACTCTAACGAACTAGACACTAAGACCAGCAACTCGACACGATGATGCAACCGATAATTCAATAATGCAAACAATGAAAAGAAAATTGCAAAGGCTCAGACTGGCTTGGACAAAGGATGAATAGATCTAACTTTTTTTTGTGGCTCTTCCTTGGACAATAGGTAAGAAAATAAATCTAATCTAGGAATAACTGGAAATTCTCACCGAGCAACCTGAAAACTGATACCACTTGATAGAGGTGAGGGGCCCGATCTTTCGATGAGATGATAACTATCGATTTGGTGGAGACGACTTTGACGATCCGACTACAAACGTGCACGACGTTGCGCCTTAGAAATCGCTAAACCAATCTCCAGGGGTTACTGACAATGCCAGAAGCACGATCAGCCTGACCACGAAGGTCTATTCCTGCATGCAATCGAAGAACAAGCAAGAATATGATAAAGCAATCTGAATATTGCAAATATAAATGATGTATTAATAAAGGTGGGGATCCGTAAGCGGTCTTGGTCTGGTCGTTGGACACAAACGAAGTACACGAAGTTGCAATGGCTAACATTTGACTAAACAAATCCCTAAACAAAATCTACTAGATGGATCTACTTATATAGGAGCAAGGGGTGGCGACCAAGGAGGTGGAAGGACGTCCCAAGGCAGCCTAAAACTAACCCTAGGTCGTACAAGGCTCATGGGCCCAAGTGGAGGTGATGTAACACCTTTGGACTTGTAGTTTGACTCGGATTCTGCTGCAGCGTCAGATTGTTTCGTCGGGATCTCAATGCTCAGGACGAATTTGAAGGTTATTCCAATTGGGTTGGAAAGTGTATGAAATCTAGTTTCCAACAAAAAAAGAATCACCCAATTCGGAGTCCGTATGAAGGAGTTCTTGCCGTTTTGAGTCGGGTATGTCTGTGCAGTCCGAATCTGGATGCAGAACGTGAGAGACTTGGACTCTATCTTCTCTTGGCCCAAAAGTGACGTGAGAGAACTTTTTGAACAGCCCCTAAACTTCTCTTTTTCCCTTATCTTCATATGTGAATTGTACAAATGTCACATGCACCTAGAATTAGACATGGCACAAAAGTCTGTGAAGTATTTTTTTTCTAGATAACATAAATAAATTGTTGCATAGTTTGCATTAGAAATCACCTCACAAATATACATGTATGCAATATTTTTGGTCGTATCCAAGGTAGTCATGTCCTCATCATGTATCCTCATGCACCTTCTTGAGATAGCTTGCGTGTGCACTTGCGTCCATGTTGATGCACTCCTGTAGTGGAAGCGGTAGGATGTCCAATGGGGACAAAGGGTTGAAACCGTAGACGACCTCGAAGGTTCTTTCCGATTGTCGAATTTCTTGTGCGATTGTAGGCGTACTCGGCAATGGGTAAGCATTCCTCCCACTCCTTGAGGTTCTTCTTAATCAGGATTCAAAGAAGTGTGGAGAGCATCCGGTTGGTGACCTCCGTTTGGCCGCCGGTTTGCGGATAGTATGACGAAGAGAAAGTAACTTGATGCCGAGCTTGGCGCATAGGGTCTTCCAAAAGTAGCTTAGGAACTTGATGTCACGGTCCGATACGATAGTCTTGGGAACTCCATGGAGACACAATATTTCCCTACAAAAGAGATTGGCAACATGTGAAGCATCGTCTATCTTGTTACAAGGGATAAAGTGTGCCATTTTAGAGAATCGATCCACAACAACAAATACCGAATCTTTTCCATTTTGAGTCCTAGGTAAGCCAAGTACGAAATCCATGCTAATATCTTCCCATGGGTGGTATGGAATAGGAAGTGACATATATAGACCATGAGATTCAGATTTAGACTTAGCTTTGCGACATGTTGAGCATCGGTTGGTGAAGCGTGAGACGTCGTGGAACATCTTGGGCCAAAATTAGTTCTTGGAGAGCGTGGCAAAGGTCTTGTTGCATTCGGAGTGTCCCATAAGTCCTCCTCCATGAGCCTCTTACAAAAGTAACAAATGAAGGGAAGACTCGGGGATGCATAGTTTGTTAGCTCTCATTAGATAGCCATTCGTGATATGGTATTGCTCCCAAGATGTATGCGTCAAACACTTAGCATAAGGACTAGCAAAAGTAACATCATGCGCATATATGTCTTCGATATGTTCAAATCCAATGACAGTAAATTCAAGTTTCGTAACAAGCATGCATTTGCGACAACATTTTCCTTGCCTTTGATGTACTTGATGGTGCAAGGAAAGGACTCAATAAATTCATGCCATTTGGCATGTCGTTTATTCAATTTAGTTTGACCCTTGAGATATTTTAGTATTTCATGATCCGTATGAAGAATGAATTCATGAGGGCGTGATAATGCTCCCAAACATGCAAGACTCTCACTAAACCATATAGCTCTTTGTCATAGATGGGATAGTTAAGTTGCGCTCCAGAAAGTTTTTCACTAAAGTAAGCTATGGGGCGCTTCTCTTGCATCAACACACCTCCTATGGCATTACCACCAACATTGCAATGTACCTCAAAAGGTTTATTAAAGTTTGGTAACACAAGCAATGGAGCATGTCTTAGCAAAAATTTAAGCTCATTGAAAGTAGTATCTTGGGATGGTCCCCAAACAAATGAAGCGTTCTTCTTGCTCAAAGCATGTAAGGGTGATGCAATAGTGCTAAATTCCTTCACAAAGCGATGATAGAATTCGACGAGACCAAGAAAGCTATGCACTTGTTGTAGGTTGGTAGGTTGTGGCCAAGTTTTAATTGCATCAATTTTAGTTTCGTCGACATGCACAGCCTCAGAAGAAACAATAAATCCCAATAAGACGAGTTTATAAACTCCAAAAGTACATTTTTTTCATGTTTGCATATAGGCGCTCGTCTCTAAGAACTTGTAAGACTTCTCTAAGATGTATGGCATGGTTCGCAAGCGATTTACTAAAGACAAGAATATCGTCAAAGTAGACCACAACACATATGCCAACTTATTTGCGAAGAACATAGTGCATCACTCGCATGAAGGTGCCTGGTGCTTCTGATAATCCAATGGGCATCACTAGCCATTCGTACAACCCACATTTGGTTTTAAAAGCAGTTTCCCATTCGTCACCCTCTTGAATGCAGATTTGGTGATAGCCACTTTTAAGATCAATTTTGGAGAAAACTGTGGCTCCACATAATTCATCTAGCATGTCATATAGTCACGAAATGGGGTGAAAGTATCTAATGGCGATAAGATTTATGGGATGGCAACCGGAACACATGCGAAAACTACCATATTTCTTAGGCACGAGAATAACTAGAACAACACAGGGGCTTAAGATTTTAGTTACATGACCTTTGTCGATGAGTTGTTGGACTTGCCGTTGTATTTCCTTGGTTTCCTTGGGGTTGACGCGGTACGGTGCCTTATTTGGTAGAGACGCGCCGGGTATGAGGTCGATGCGGTGCTCGATGCCGCAAAGAGGAGGTAATCCCGAAGATTGCTCATCGTGGAAAATGTCCTTGAATTCCTGCAACAATTAAGACAACACTAGAGGTTGATGGTGAGATTAGTTCAAACCGCTTCATCTTTGCACACGAGCACATAGTGGATGATACTAGATGGGTTCTCACACACTTCTCTCATGTCTCGTTTGATGGCTAAAAGCACTAGGTCTCTTTTACCGCTGATCATGGAGGCACTCGATTTTGGCTTCTGGCGCTCACTCTCCTTTTGGTGGGTCACTCTGTCACTACTCTCTCCATGATGGGTGGATGCTTACTTGTCGGCTATCACATGACTTGGTGGCATAGTTCATAGCATGAACTCCTTACCCTTCATCTTGAAGCTATATTGATTGGCTCTCCCGTTGTGTAGGACACCAAGGTCACATTGCCAAGGTCTCCCTAAGAGAAGGTGGCACATGAACATAGAAACCACATGACACTCCAAGGTGTGTTCGTATGCGCCAATCTTGAAGGAAACTTGCATCGTATGCTCCACTTGAATTGTGCTAGAGTCGCTAAACCATTGGACCTTGTAGGGACGAGGATGCTTCCTCTTCACTAATTGGAGATTGGAGAAATATTCTTCACTTGCAAGATTGTGGCCACTTCCTCCATCTAAGATGACCTTGATGGAACGTCCTTGTATGCATGTTTTGGTGTGGAAGATATGGCATCTTTGATCTTCGTCTTGTTGTTGAACTGTCAAGACCTTGGAGATGACGAGAATGGGACTTGAGTCACTGTCGGAAAAGAGTTGCTTGTATTCATCCTCATTCACTTGGCACTGCATGGCCATGTGCTCGAGACCTTCCATTTCATCTTCGCTCATGGAGTCGTATGTACCGTCATCATTCGCAATCATGGTGCGTAGATTGGTACAATGGTATGACTTGTGTTCTCGGCCGCCGCATGTAAATCATTTCATGAAACTTGGCTTGACAGGGTCATCCATTGGCATAGTTGGTGAAGAAGTTCTGGACTTGTAATTGCTTGCCGGTGGACGAGTCGAAGAGGGCATATCATGCTTCGAGCTTGGTTTGTCTCTGGTATTTGATGATGCTCTTGTTGAGGTAGGAGGTGCCGAAGTGGTGGGCGCTTGAGTGTATGAGCCATAGTACTTTGAATAGTACTTGGAGTATTTGAAGTCATCTTGTACTCGTCGCTCTACCTTGGTTGGTTGATGAACTAGCTCAAGGAGGTTGGAAATCTGCAATCTTCTTGATAGGATGGTTGAGTCCATTCAAGAAGCGAGCCATTGTTTGATCGTCATATTCCTTCAGGTTTGCTCAAATCATGGCGATATCCATTTCTACATAGTATTGTTCCACCGTCTTCATTCCTTGCTTGAGGAGTTGCAATTTCATGAACAGATCCCGGCTAGTGTGTAGGCACGAAACGAGCGCACATGCCATCTTTCATTTGGAGCCAAGTTATTATGGGTGTGTCTCCTTTCTCCCTTCGGCGCTCAATCACTTATTCCCACCCAATGAGGACATAGTCTTGAAACTCGAGTGATGCCATGGCGATCTTATTTTCCTCTTCATAGTTGTGAACACAGAATATCTTGTCGACCTTCAATGCCCATGGGAGATATTCATCAGGATCGATACTTCCGGAGAACTTGGGCATGGTGAACTTGAGATTGCCGTAGTGTTGTTCTTCATCATGGTAGCGATGGTGATGAGGCTCTTGACGTAATGGAGGATCCTCGAATTCTTGCTCCGCACGATTGACATGACAGTTTGGGCGAGGCAGGTTTGCCCAGTTCTGTTGCTCTTATCGTTCTTCCATTCGGGCGGCTTCTACTTGTCGTGGTTCATGAAGTGCTTCTTCTTGTTTTCGCACGCATCGGTTCTGTTCTTGGACGGCGTGACTTATTTCTTGGAGAGCGTGTTGTATGTCAAGTGCTTCTTCGTCACGACGTAGTTGCGCTTGGTGTATGGCTTCCCTGTCTGGAGGTTGTTGAGCAGGTGAGTGTCGCGATGGCGCTTGCTCTGGGAAATCTTGTTCTTGTCGATGGAGGTGTTCGCGCTCCCGAACACGGTCTTGCAACCCATTAACATGGAATGGATTGTGATTGTCATCGTGACGAAGTAAACGAGCTCCTTGAGGACTTGCATCGGTTGACGAATAAGTGGAGTATCGACTTGGGGGATGCCATTTTGAGGAAGTTGTCGAAGAGGCACGACTCACGATCATTTGGCGAAATTCCTCTATTTGGGATTTGAGCTTGATGTCGAGGTAGTACAATTGTTGTGCTTCTGATGTATGTAGGTAGGTCGGTGGCGAGTTGTTCGATGCGATCACCCAAAGCTTCACTTTCTTGATGGAGAGCTCGTTGTACGCCGAAGAGGTGATTCTTGGTGACGTAGATTAGCGCTTCATTTTGATTCTCGGATAGCGGGTTTGCCGAAGAACTTGGCCTATCCATCATATAGTAGTGGGTGAGTAGGAAAATAAGAAGACAATACCAAAGTTACCTTTTTCGAAGATTGAGGATGTATCGAGTATCACACGACGAAATGATGTCATAGTGGAATTTGTACTGGATCTTGTTCCTCACACCTACAACTAAAGGCTTTTTGGAGTAGCTCGGTTAGGATGCTAGACACAATCTTTCAAGCAAATGTTAGGCAAGATATTGATAAAGTTGAAAAGATTCACAAATAGTGTGTAAGACAAATATATAAAACCCAAAAATACCACTAGGAACACACACACACACACACACACACACACACGGAAGATACATGGGAT
The DNA here is from genome assembly GCA_902687465.1 of Secale cereale. Taxonomy (NCBI): domain Eukaryota; kingdom Viridiplantae; phylum Streptophyta; class Magnoliopsida; order Poales; family Poaceae; genus Secale; species Secale cereale. The sequence continues at coordinate 425,313,327 of LR738715.1, read as the reverse complement.
TCGGGCAACCAAGGAATGAGCTCAAGATGTGAAACAACGGAAAATGCTCTAGTTCGACAGATACTAGAGATGCACTAGCTCGATTGCTTAAATGGGCTAGATACGCTTGTGCACCAACCTATATGAGAATCGTGTCGTCTTCAACCCCAAATATGCTATGTATGTATGAACCAAGATGATAGGGCTATGTAAGATGGCTCTATGGTATTTGCTTACAAGCTCTTTGTTTTTTTCGTGCTTAGAAGTTTTTTTGACTATGCCAAGATACTTGATGCGTGAGTCACAATGTGAGACAAGTATGTAAGATATGCACAGGGGAGACTTATGGCACTAAGATGATAGCAACATAATTGCACACTATAAGTAGCTTTGTAGAGTATGCGTATCACTAAGGTGCACAAAGAGTGTGGCTCGACAATTCTCAACTCGATAGGCTCAATAGGTAAGTAACGCAAAATGGATCAAGGTGATCAATATAATGGCAAGGTATGAGTATGAGTTGTCGTCGAGGTTACCATCCTTGCTTACGGTTAGAAAGGTTGTGAAGTGGACATTGTCGATGTCGAGTCCGAGGGGATGATGGGTGGTGGTGATGTTGATGACAAACCGTTCCTAATTAGCCAAAACACCTTAGGAAACCCAAACCACAACTCAAAATTGTCAGGACTGGATTTTCGGGGTATTAATTTCCCAAAAAGCGGACCTTGTGCTCACCAGCCCCAGGATTACTGTTAGCTGATGAGGCACCAACTTGTTACAGAAACTCCAAGCAAAATACAAGATATGTAGTACAAGACCATTCTGGCCTATGAGTACAACACAGGGTTTCTAATGGCTGATGGCGGAACCGGTTTGTGGTTCATCGGCTTCTATGGGACTCCATTTCCCACAGGAACAGCTGACCAGGATAACTCCTATCTTCGCGAGGCTGCTATCTCCATGAGCGTAGGTTCCGGGGCGGTCATCGCATCGTTCCTTTCCACGCAAGAAATCTGGCCAAGACAATAGCCAGGGACAAGCCAGTGAGTACTTTGAATGTACTCGCAAACATTATGAACATGGGTGAGATATAATCAGGATTAAAAATAAATGATGATCACTATGATAATTATGATATGACAGTCCATATTGCAAGCAGGTCGTTCATAGGAAAATGCATATGCAATCAGGGAGTGATAATAAAATAAATAACGAACATGCCACAGTCGGGCGTCTGAGCGACACCACATAAAGGGCTTATAAAAGAAATAGCAAGCATGCCACACTCGGGCGTCTAAGCGACGCCACATAAAGGGATTATAAGCAAACATAATCACAGTGAATATCTAAGAGGTAGAACCGTCCCAGGGATACTCATTAATTCAAAGAATACAAATGGTTAGTCCACAATAATAATCATATTCACCATATGTCACAGGTCATAATCAATGTTCTGGTTTAGTAGTTTCTCCTCCGAAGACCGACACTTGACCCATCCCAGACTGTAGTCCTTAACCATGGACACGACTGTTCGAATAGGTTTAGTATCTCTGCAGAGGGTGTACTCTTTACCCACGAGTAACGAATTTCTTTAGTCCATCGGAACTAATTCCGTCTACGGTCTTTTAGTCGAAAACACGACTGACTTGCACACACCAGCTTAACTTTACTTGTTTCTGGAATCACCCACGACACCTGTTAAGCAAACTCTGAGTGTGGAGGCTACAACCTCGCATATCATGGGATCAAATTTCTATCGCGCGCTCTAAGGGGTGCCGCCCTCTCGGTCCCAACCGGAAACACCCATGCCCCCGGACCAGGTGGCATGCCTACCGGTTGCAGCCGGTATCTTCCACCATGGCCTCTCTGTACGGTGTGTGCTAGGACAGGGGTTAACACTTACTGAACTGTACCCTACCTACGGCAGGGACAAGTGGCAGTACGAAACAATTATGGGGGTTACTGGAACAATACTCGATCTACGGTCAACTTAGGAGGTTCAAGCATCACTGGTATGATTAGCATAACTAACATATCCCACATCAACGGTCGGAATCACCACCCATCATGCCTCACCAAGCCATACCGGACTAGATAGAGGCGAGGGGCCCGATCTTTCGATGAGATGATAACTATCGATGTGGTGGAAACGACTTTGACGATCCGACTACAAACATGCACGACGTTGCGCCTTAGCAATCGCTAAACCAATCTCTAGGAGTTACTGACAATGCCAGAAGCACGATCAGCCTGACCACGAAGGTCTATTCCTGCATGCAATCGAAGAACAAGCAAGAATATGATAAAGAAATCTGAATATTGCAAATATAAATGATGTATTGATAAAGGTGGGGATCCGTAAGCGGTCTTGGTCTGGTCGTTGGACACAAACGAAGTACACGAAGTTGCAATGGCTAACTTTTGACTAAACAAATCCCTAAGAAAAAGCTACTAGATGGATCTACTTATATAGGAGCAAGGGGTGGCGGCCAAGGAGGTGGAAGGACGTCCCAAGGCAGCCTAAAACTAACCCTAGGTCGTACAAGGCTCATGGGCCCAAGTGGAGGTGATGTAACACCTTTGGACTTGTAGTTTGACTCGGATTCTGCTGCAGCGTCAGATTGTTTCGTCGGTATCTCAACGCTCCGGAAGAATTTTAAGGTGAATCCAATTGGGTTGGAAAGTGCACGAAATCTAGTTTCCAAAAAAAAGAAACACCCAATTCGGAGTCCGTATGAAGGAGTTCTTGCCGTTTTAAGTCAGGTATGTCTGTGCAGTCCGAATCTGGATGCAGAACGTGAGAGACCTGGACTCTATCTTCTCTTGGCCCAAAAGTGACGTGAGAGAACTTTTTGAACAGCCCCTAAACTTCTCTTTTTCCCTTATCTTGATATGTGAATTATACAAATGTCCCATGCACCTGGAATTAGACATGGCACAAAAGTCTGTGAAGTATTTTTGTTCTGGATAACATAAATAAATTGTTGCATAGTTTGCATTAGAAATCACCTCACAAATATACATGTATGCAATATTTTTGGTCATATCCAAGGTAGTCATGTCCTCATCATCCTCCCTTTTTTGAAAATAAAGCCGTCCTCGGCGCTGCTTAATCTGAAATGTGGGTAAGAAAAAAGACAAGGTGTACATGTTGTATATGTATATGTCATCCATTTTTACTTCCCTTAATTTTCGCACATATGACACATGTATAGATGAGTAACTTTCGTAGTTCATAAAATATAAAGCCAAAATATAATCACAAGAAGTAGAAGGCATGAAAATATTGCAACTCAATTTGCACATATAAGTGAAGCTCTTAATCGTTACAAAAGATTGGCAATGCTCATCATTAAACCATCCCAACCTTGATGAACCATCACCAAGATTAGAGGTCATATCAAAATGGTTAAACATTGGCACAACTATTTTCACACGTATTTGATCCAAATCTGATTTATTCCCTGATTCAAATGGTTCTTTCGCATCAATAGTTAATTCAATTGGTTCACTCACAATTGTTTGATCACATGGCAAAGTCAAATCACGAACATATTCCTCTAAAATAAAAAGTAGTGGATAGCTCATCGCATGGTTCATTTAAATTGACAAGGCATTCACCATACTCATGTGGAGGTGGAAAATCGGTACCTTTGTCATTACCTCTTATGATCAACTCAGATGATGTAGGCACTGTCGGAGGTGATGTGTCACATGGTGGAGGTGATGTAGTCCTCATAACAATGGATGTGTCTGTCATAGTACGCCTAGTAGTGGAAGGAACAACCGTATCATTTCTTGGATTGTGCACCTGGCGCTTATTCTCCTTACGGACAATACGTTGTTTTATTTCCTGTTCAGCACTACAAGCAAGACGAAACAAATGGTCCATAGGATAACACTCTTCATGAATTAGTAACTCCTGAATATCACGATTTAATCCTGCCCAAAATCTATCCATAAAATCGTCTTCACTTTCTTGTAAAGAGGAATGCAACAAGGTAGTTTGTAAATCGTCATAATATTTCGTTACGATGTCACTACCTTGTTTTAAATGTTGCAATTTGTAAGCATGTCACGAGTATAATAAGCAGGGACGAATGTATGTCGCATGGCAACTTTCAAATCAATCCAAGTAGTAGGTATATAATTAGGGTGTAACCGACAATATTCACGCCACCAAACTAAAGCATAGCCAGTGAAAGAACCAACCGCAACCTTAACTTTTTTACGTTCATCAAAACTATGGGAAGCAAATAGATTATTTGTCAAACTCCCATTCAATATATAAAGCAGGTCTAAAACGGCCATTAAACGGTGGTATAGAAACATTAACCTGATCATGTGCATTTGGATGTTTGTGCACCTCTCGTGATGGTTGTGGTATGTCCTTAGGTGGTGGCACATCTCCCGCGATCGACAAAGCCCATGAGTTGACTCTGGATCCTGTCATGATTAGTAGAAAAAAGAAACAAAATTCGAGAATAATGTTCCGATGAACTACTAGGATGTGGTGGTAAAGCGCTCACAGTAAAGCAAAATATCAATATCTTACAAGTTCTTACCATGCAGCAACTGGTGATAGGCAACCAGCGGTGTCAAATAACTCCAAAGATTGAGTAAAGCGATTGCCAGGTGAACGTACGTAACACGATGTAGAAATATGTGGAGCTGGGTTGGCTTTATATGGTAGCAAAAGATTAGCAATAATCAATTCAGAGATGCAATGTTGAATAAACGCTTAACGACGGTACTGTGCTGGTCCTATGCTAGAGCGGACTAGAGACACAAGCCTAGAACACTAATGAGGTCACGGTGTAGCACAACTATCATCAATAAAGGATACGAAGTAGCTCTGGACAGCACGATATAAGTGAAGATCACAACGGCGGTAAAGATAATGATGAAAACAACTACCAAGCAGAATATACAACAACACTCTCTCCAACTTTCTTTTCCTTCTTTTTCTTTTTCTTTTTTTTCTCCCACTTTTTTTTCTTTCTCTCCTCTTTTTTTTTTACTTTTTTTTTCTTTGTCTTTTTTTCTTAATCCCTCTTTCCAAGACAAACTAGATAAGATGTAGATTGGATCAATCAATGATGCGAACGACTTCAACTATGATTGTGACAATGAACGACGGGTAGCACGAGGTGGAAATTGATGGATGAGGTGGTGGACAGCGGAAGGGATAACGATGGAGCGGTGACGTGAGTAATGTGAACAGAACTCGAAACTCTAACGAACTAGACACTAAGACCAGCAACTCGACACGCCGATGCAACCGATAATTCAATAATGCAAACAATGAAAAGAAAATTGCAAAGGCTCAGACTGGCTAGGACAAAGGATGAATAGATCTAACTTTTTTTGTGTGGCTTTTCCTTGGACAATAGGTAAGAAAATAAATCTAATCTAGGAATAACTGGAAATTCTCACCGAGCAACCTGAAAACTGATACCACTTGATAGAGGCGAGGGGCCCGATCTTTCGATGAGATGATAACTATCGATTTGGTGGAGACGACTTTGACGATCCGACTACAAACATGCACGACGTTGCGCCTTAGCAATCGCTAAATCAATCTCTAGGGGAAACTGACAATGCCAGAAGCACGATCAGCCTGACCACGAAGGTCTATTCCTGCATGCAATCGAAGAACAAGCACGAATATGATAAAGCAATCTGAATGTTGCAAATATAAATGATGTATTGATAAAGGTGGGGATCCGTAAGCGGTCTTGGTCTGGTCGTTGGACACAAACGAAGTACACGAAGTTGCAATGGCTAACTTTTGACTAAACAAATCCCTAAGAAAAAGCTACTAGATGGATCTACTTATATAGGAGCAAGGGGTGGCGGCCAAGGAGGTGGAAGGACGTCCCAAGGCAGCCTAAAACTAACCCTAGGTCGTACAAGGCTCATGGGCCCAAGTGGAGGTGATGTAACACCTTTGGACTTGTAGTTTGACTCGGATTCTGCTGCAGCGTCAGATTGTTTCGTCGGTATCTCAACGCTCCGGACGAATTTGAAGGTGAATCCAATTGGGTTGGAAAGTGCACGAAATCTAGTTTCCAACAAAAAAAGAAACACCCAATTCGGAGTCCGTATGAAGGAGTTCTTGCCGTTTTAAGTCAGGTATGTCTGTGCAGTCCGAATCTGGATGCAGAACGTGAGAGACTTGGACTCTATCTTCTCTTGGCCCAAAAGTGACGTGAGAGAACTTTTTGAACAGCCCCTAAACTTCTCTTTTTCCCTTATCTTCATATGTGAATTATACAAATGTCCCATGCACCTGGAATTAGACATGGCACAAAAGTCTGTGAAGTATTTTTGTTCTGGATAACATAAATAAATTGTTGCATAGTTTGCATTAGAAATCACCTCACAAATATACATGTATGCAATATTTTTGGTCGTATCCAAGGTAGTCATGTCCTCATCAGGACTCCACCGTCCCGAACGGGAGCTAGTGACAAGCTCGCGTCTACACAAGACCGCGACTTTCACGACTTTCTTCCGTTAGGCATGAAAGGCATACGAAGGGGATTACCGTCATGCATACTAATTATTCACAACAAGGGGTTTACCTTATGCACTCATGGGTATGATCATATTATCACATATGAAATAAAAATGAATGCGTTCATATCGTTGCAATCGTATCAACAACAACCACATGCATTAGACCAGGGTTCAAAAGTGCTTGCCTTCAAGTTGAGGGGAGGAGAAATGCATTCCAAAACTTTTTGGAAGTTTTCTCCCTCATCAAAATCCTAATTGAAAGAATACGAAATCAATACATAGACTCAAAGCAGTACAAAAAAGTTGTTTGGAATTTTTTTAAATAAATATGAAAATAAACTAGGCAATATTTGGGAAACAACAGAAAAAGAATCAAGTCATTTTGATTTATATTTAAAAAGATATGGCCAGTCAAAGTTTCAGTCAACTCTATTTTTAAATAAAACAGAAGAAAGAAAACGTTTCGAACAGAATACGCTTTCGAAGTAGAGGAAACGCACTCGGGGTTCTGCGCCTTCACTTATGCCCGCGTGGACCGGCGCTGGCTCGCTGACAGAGGGCCCAGGGGGCCCACTGGTCAGGTTTGACCAGTCGCCCCCGCCTCCTTCTTCCTCTGGCCGAACCGAGGCGGGGCTCCGGCGATCAACGCCGGCGAACGGCGGCTCCTCGAGGGCACCTGATGGCAGGGATGGATCCGCCAGACTGGGGCGGTCCTCCCGGTGGTCGAGGGGGCGACGGGGGTGGAGGAAATCACCGGCAACGAGGTTCGCGGCGGACGGAGGCCTCGGGGGGAATTGGGGCATTGCGCTACGGTGGTTCCCGAGCGGGTTTGAGGTGATGGGTCGCTCTGCAGGGTCATGGGGGGTCGAACGGTGGCGCTAGCTGGACGGGAGGGGCTCGGGTTGCGACGGAATGTACCGGAGTGCGGCGGCGGCTGTCTGGCCGGAGATCGGGAAGAAGATCTTCCCTGGTCGCTTGGCTGCTACGGGGGTGCTATGTGGGGTGTCTTGTGGTCGCCTGAGGTTGCGGAGATGCTCAGAGCTCCTTAAATAGGCGATCGGGGTCGGTTCCGACGATGGCCGTGGATAAGGACGCCGGCGACCAACGTTCTGTAGCTTAGGGCGACGTGGCGGCAACGTGCGCTAGAGGACGAGCTCGCGGATGATCTGGAGCTGCTCCAGGGGGCAGGTGGCGAGCTCGGGCGGCGCTGTCCGAGGAAGGAGCTGCTGTGGCCGCCCACTAGCGACCGCGGTCGACCTGACGGCGGCACTGTGGAGCTCCAGTGGCGTCTCTGCGGCGAGGAAGGGGGCAGGCGTGCAGGCTATGCGAGAGGAGTGGCCAGAACGAGCGCGGGGCGTCGACAGAGGGACGCGGCAGCTCGGTGCGCGCGCGTGCAAATCGTGCGCTCTGGGCGCGCCCAGAGCACACACGTGAGCTGTTTGATGAAATGCCAAGGCATGCCACAGGGCTTGGGTGAAGCTGGAAATTAGCAGGTCTAGGCTAGAGGCTTTAGGAAGATTAGTGGACATGCCAGTATGAACAGAGGGGCAAGGTCACAGTGCAAAGCAAAGATCATGCCAAAACTGGCCATGCACACCAGGTGTTTGACAAAATGCTAGAGACAACTAGGCAACTCTTGGGGTGGCCAAATCTTCCAGATTGGGGTCTCTTTAGGTGATACAGAGGGTGGCAATGTTAGTTTGCTAAAAGCAAAACCTTGCCAGTTCAAGTTTGTGAGAAAATTGATTCTGGACAGAAAGAAGAAGGCACCAATGCATGCACTTAAAATCCTCCAATGAGTCCACTCATGATAGAGGAAAAGGTTTCCCGTCTTTCGATGAGATGGTGGCTATCGTTTTGGAGGAAGTCGACTTTGACGATCCGACTACGAACGTGCGAGGACGTCGCGCCTTAGCAATCGCTAAACCAACTCCGAGAGGTTGTTGACCACGCCGGAGCATGATCAACCTGACCACGAAGGTCTGTTTCTTGCAGGCAAACGAAGAACAAGCAAGAAACTAAGATTGCAATCTGGATATTGCGAATATAAGAGGAAAGCTTTATTGATCAAGGTGGGGTTCTGTGACGCCTTGGTCTTGTCGTTGAACACAAACGAAGTACGCGAAGTTGCAGTTATGGCGAACTTTTAATCTAAACATAACCCAAAAACTAAACGACGCCCTAAGGGCTGTATATATGAGGGAAAGAGGGGGGAATTTCGTGGCCCTTGGTGGAGGGGTCCGAAACCAACCCTAACTCTTGTTTCCTCACACATACGGACTCTAAAAACAGCCTATACTCAAGTATTTCGAAATTACATGGGCCTGGCCCAATAATAAGGTGACGCATCACCTATAATAGCCTCTGGACGAAATTTATGAAGTGGCATCTTGTATATTTCGTCCAAGGCTTCTCGCACTCATTATGGTGGCTTCAAAGTCCTGAAATCATCCATTGTAACTCCATTCTTGTCCCCCTTGCGCACGCCATAATCTCCATGCTTGATCTTGCTCCAATGTTCATCCTTCTTGTCCAAGCTAGGCCCTTCATTTGTAAGCAAGACAAATATATCCAATTTAGGCAGCATCATATTCTCATGAACATTAGATTCATTACCAAGAAACGAAAGTACCTGGTAATTTAATTGGCGTGCGCGAGCTCTAGTAATTGGTCATGTATATGTGTCAGTTGGAGCTGTGGGTGTAACCTTGTTAGTGATGTCCTCATCATCCTCCCCTTCTTGAATTGAAGTCGTCCTCGACGGAAGCTCATCTTCCTCACCCAAGTAAGGCTTCAAATCTGCAATGTTAAATGTGGGACTAACCCCAAAATCTGCAGGCAGCTCAAGTTTATATGCATTATCATTTATTTTCTCTAACACCTTGAAAGGATCATCAGCACGTGGCATTAGCTTTGACTTGCGCAAATTAGGAAACCTATCCTTACGCAAATGTAACCAAACAAGATCTCCAGGTGCAAAGACAACACGTTTTCTACCCTTATCTCCAACAAGTTTATATTTAGCATTCATGCGCTCAATATTTTCCTTAGTTAACTCATGCATTTTTAAGATCAATTCAGCACGTTGTTTAGCATCAAAATTAACCTTCTCCGAAGATGGAAGAGGCAACAAATCAATAGGTGCACGAGGAAGGAAACCATAGACAATTTCAAAAGGGCACATTTTAGTAGTAGAATGCAACGAACGATTATAAGCAAATTCAATATGAGGCAAGCATTCTTCCCACATTTTCTTATTATTCTTCAAAACAGCCCTAAGCATAGTAGACAAAGTTCTGTTGACTACTTCAGTTTGTCCATCAGTTTGGGGGTGACAAGTGGTACTAAAAAGCAGTTTAGTCCCCAACTTAGCCCATAAACATCTCCAAAAGTGGCTAAGAAATTTAGTATCACGATCTGAAACAATAGTATTTGGCACACCATGCAAGCGAATAATTTCACGAAAGAACAAATCAGCAACATTAGCAGCATCATCGCTTTTATGACATGGTATAAAGTGTGCCATCTTCGAGAACCTATCCACGACAACAAATATGCTATCCCTCCCCTTCTTTGTTCGAGGTAAACCCAAAACAAAGTCCATAGATATATCTTCCCAAGGAACACTAGGGACAGGCAAAGGCATATATAAACCATGAGGATTGAGTCGTGACTTAGATTTTTGACATGTAGTGCAGCGAGCAACAAAACGCTCAACATCCCGTCGCATCTTTGGCCAGAAGAAATGTGTAGCAAGTACGTCCTCCGTCTTCTTCACGCCAAAGTATCCCATTAATCCTCCTCCATGCGCCTCCTGCAACAACAAAAGACGAACAGAGCTAGCTGGAATGCATAGCTTGTTAGCTCGAAACACAAATCCATCACTAACGACGAACTTGTTCCATGTTCTCCCTTCTTTACAATTCTGCAATACATCTTCAAATTCAGCATCATGCACATATTGATCTTTGATGGTCTCCAAACCAAATATTTTAAAGTCAAGTTGTGAAAGCATAGTATAACGACGAGACAATGCATCAGCAATAACATTTTCTTTTCCCTTCTTGTGTTTAATAACATAAGGGAAAGTCTCTATGAATTCAACCCATTTAGCATGTCTACGGTTCAGTTTTGCTTGACTTTTAATGTGCTTTAAAGTTTCATGATCAGAATGTATAACAAATTCTTTGGGCCATAAATAATGTTGCCATGTCTCCAAAGTCCGAACAAGAGCATATAATTCCTTATCATAAGTAGAATAATTCAGACTAGGCCCACTCAATTTTTCAGAAAAATATGCAACAGGTTTACCATCTTGTAATAACACACCTCCTAACCCAATTCCACTAGCATCACATTCAAGCTCAAAAGTCTTATTAAAATCAGGAAGTTGGAGTAAAGGAGCATGTGTCAACTTATCTTTCAATACCGTGAATGCTTCTTCCTGTGCAGTACCCCAAACAAAAGGCACATCCTTCTTTGTAAGCTCATTGAGAGGTGCAGCAATGGTGCTGAAATCTCTCACTAAACGCCGATAGAATCCAGCGAGGCCAAGGAAACTCCTCACGTGTGTGACCGTTTTGGGCTGCGGCCAACTCTCAATAGCTTCAATCTTGGCTTTATCAACCTCAATTCCCTGTGGAGTAACAACATAGCCAAGAAAAGAGACTCGGTCGGTGCAAAAGGTGCACTTTCCAAGGTTACCAAATAAATGTGCATCACGTAGAGCAATAAAAACAGCACGTAAATGTTCCAAATGTTCCTCCAAAGATCTGCTAAAAATCAATATATCATCAAAGTATACTACCACAAATCGTCCAATGAAAGCACGTAAAACTTCATTCATTAATCTCATGAAAGTACTAGGTGCATTAGTTAACCCAAAAGGCATGACTAACCACTCATATAATCCAAACATAGTTTTAAATGTTGTTTTCCATTCATCTCCCAATTTCATACGAATTTGATGGTATCCACTACGCAAATCAACTTTGGAGAATATTGTAGAGCCACTCAATTCATCAAGCATATCATCTAGCCTAGGAATAGGATGACGATAACGAATAGTAATATTATTAGTGGTTCTAAAATCAACACACATACACGATGTACCATCCTTTTTCTGCACTAGAATAATAGGAACAGCACAAGGACTAAGGGATTCGCGTATATAACCTTTGTCGAGTAGCTCCTGTACTTGATGCATAATCTCCTTCGTCTCTTCTGGATTGGTACGGTATGGTGCGCGGTTGGGTAGCGATGCACCGGGAATTAAGTCAATCTGATGCTCAATCCCTCGAATAGGTGGTAATCCCGGTGGCACGTCTTGTGGAAAGACGTCGGCGAACTCCTGTAAAATGTTAGTGACAGCAGGAGGCAAAGAGGAAGGCACGTCCTCGAATGAAAATAATGCCTCTTTGCATACAACAGCATAGCAAACAGATTTGCTAAAATCTAGCTCATCAATATCAGATTTGGTGGCAAATAAACATGCACTTTTCAATTTAATTTCAGAAGCAACAGTAGATGGTTTATTAGTAGGCTTCATTTGTTGCTCAAATTCTTTTGCCACAATCTGATTTTCACTCTTATTTTTCTCCTGTTTTGCTTTATTAGCTCTATTAATATCATCTTTCAAAATGGAATCAGGAGTCATACGAAGCAAAGTAATATTTTTATCCTTATGAACAAGAGTATACTGATTGTTTCTACCATGGTGTACAGAATTTTTATCAAATTGCCATGGTCTACCAAGTAATAAGGAACATGCTTGCATAGGTACCACATCACAATCAACATAATCAACATATGTAGAGATACTAAAATGCACACGAACAGTACGTGTTACCTTAACCTTGCCGCTGTTGTTGAACCATTGGATGTAGTAAGGATGTGGATGTGGTCTTGTGGTGAGAGATAGCTTCTCCACCATCTCCATGCTAGCCAAGTTGTTGCAACTCCCTCCATCTATGATCACGCGAATAGAACGTTCCTTCACAACTCCCTTTGTATGGAATAAATTATGCCTCTGATTTTGCTCAGCTTGTGTAACCTGCACACTCAAAACACGTTGAGCAACTAAACATTCATACCTGTCAGCATCTTCAGGAGCCATGTATTGCGTCTCATGATCAGAATCGTCTCCACCGTGTTCTTCACGTGTAATAAGAGCCAAAGTCTCCTCATCATAGTCACTAGCGGATTCATATCCACCATCCTCAGTAGCAATCATCACACGCTGAGATTTGCAATCTCTCGCAAAATGTCCTCTTCCCTTACAACAACGACAAATAATATCACTGGTGTGCCCTGTTGATGCCATGGAAGAAGAAGAACTCTGTGCAGGCCCAATAGGTGTGCTCTTGGCAGATAATGGTGGTTGTGCCTGCTTCCTTGTGTCACGGCTGGAGGTAACAGCTGATGGAGGTGTCTGTGCAGTAGAATGTGTGGAAGTAGAGGATGCACGCGGTGTCCATGATGAAGGTCGACCTGCAGAAAAGTTAGTCCGCGCCAATGCCTGTCGATCCTGCACTTCACGTTCAGCTTTACAAGCAAGATGGAATAAACGAGTGATATTAGTATAATCCTTATACTCTAGAATGGTCTGAATCTCTCTATTTAATCCACCCATAAAACGTGCAAGCATAGCTTCATTGTCCTCAACAATACCACATCTAATCAGGCCAGTTTGTAATTGCTGATAATATTCTTCTACAGAATTTTTTCCTTGTCTTAAGCGCTACAGTTTTTGAAGTAATTCACGTTGATAATATGGTGGAACCCAACAAGTACGCATAGCATTTTTCAAAGCAGCCCAAGTAGCTGGAACAGGATATAATCTACAATGTTCTGACCACCAAGCACATGCAAAACCAGTGAAAGCACAAACAGCAGCAGGAACACGTCTCTCCTCGGGATAGTTTAAACATGTAAAACGTTGTTCAGTTTGTAACTCCCAAGTAAGATATATATCAGGAACATATCTACCCTCAAATGGTGGAATATTCAATTTCAGTTTAGGAAGATGGTCATGTACCTCAGGTGGTGGTGCAGCCCTACCGTTGCGATGATATGCATGAGGACGACCTGGTGGTGGTGGTGCTGGTTGTTGCACGTAGTTCTGATTTTGGTCAACCTCATCCTCGTAATGGTCCTCCACCTCTGCAGTAGCAGCAAGAGCTACAGAAACATCAATAGCAGCACCAGAAGCTTGACCAGTCTCAAGGGGAACGCGCTGTGCTCATCCCACTTGATTCGGAAGGCGACGTTGTTGTTGTTGTTGTTGTTGTTGAAGAGGTGGGACAGCTGCAGCAGCCGGTGGTGGTGGAAAACTCGAAAGCAATTCAGCAGACTTGTTATCGAGCTTTGTGTCAAACGTCTTCTCCTTGCCATCTATCTTCTCCATGGCCGCGTCCAATGTGTTTAGCACATCTTGCACCTGTTCACTCATCATTTGCTGAAACTTATCATGAAACTCCTTGTTCGTCAAGTTCTCCCAGTCAGTCTCGTCTACTTGTGATCCTGGCATGATTAGCAGCAATAGAAACACACAAGAATATGATCCTACAAACTACTAACAAGTGGTGGTGGTGGCGGGTGTCACAAATCCGTCAAGCAAATCTCAAATTCTTACCAATTCTTACCCAGCAGCAGGCGGTGATGGGCAACCGATGTAGTCAAAACTCTCAAAGCTTGGATAGAGCGATTACCAGGGTGAGTCAAACGCACGATGTAGATGTATGTGGAGCTGGGAAGGCTTATAATATGGTAGCAAAAAGGGTCAGCAATAATCAATTCAGAGATGCAAAGGTGAATAAACGCTCAACGACGGTACTGTGCTGGTCCTAGGCTAGACCGTACTAGAGACGTGAGCCTAGAACACTAACGAAATCACGGCGCTGCACGTAATCAAGGGGAAAGCACACTCTGAATTTTTATTTTTTTCGCCTCTTTTTTTTGCGCTGCTTTTTTTTTGCCGAAAATCACTATAATGGCGAGTGTCTCAAAACACTTCCCAAGTCAAACTAAGATGATAGGCACGAAATTTTTTTGACGATTTTTTTTTTTCGGAATCAGGGCAGCGACGACGAAAAAGTGCGGGAAAAAATCAGTATGGTGGCACGTGTCTCAAAAGACTCAGAAAAGCTCAAAAATAGGATAGGGAAAAAATATTTTCACCTGTCGAAAATTTGGCCTAAAAACTGCCCGGGGGTCTCCAGACTTTTTTTTTTCGAGACCTACACAGGCAAGGAAACACAAATCCGAAACCTAGATGGATTTCGAGAACAAACCTAATATGAAAAGAACTCGGATTGGTGGTGGATATATGGTGGTAGGATATGGCAGCGGTGGTAGGTTATGGCAGCGGTGGTGGTATATGGATACGGATTGGTTGTGGTATATGGATACGGATCGGTGGTGTTATGTGGCAGTAGCGATGAAGATGTTGCGGCGGCGGCGTGACAACTTATGACCAGAACTCGAAACTCTAAAAGACTAGACGCTAAGACCAGCAACTTGACACGACGATGCAACCGCAAATTCAACAAAGCAAATACAGAAAAGATTATGCAAAGGCTTAGATTGGTTCGGATGGGATGAACTAACCCTAATTTTTTTTGGCTTTTTCGTGGACTGTAGGTATGAAGAACAGACTCGATCTAATCTACGAAAAACTGTAAAATCTCACCGAGCAACCTGGAAATCTGATACCACTTGATAGAGGCAAAGGTGTCCCGTCTTTCGATGAGATGGTGGCTATCATTTTGGAGGAAGTCGACTTTGACGATCCGACTACGAACGTGCGAGGACGTCGTGCCTTAGCAATCGCTAAACCAACTCCGAGAGGTTGTTGACCACGCCGGAGCATGATCAACCTGACCACGAAGGTCTGTTTCCTGCAGGCAAACAAAGAACAAGCAAGAAACTAAGATTGCAATCTGGATATTGCGAATATAAGAGGAAAGCTTTATTGATCAAGGTGGGGTTCTGTGACGCCTTGGTCTGGTCGTTGAACACAAACGAAGTACGCGAAGTTGCAGCTATGGCGAACTTTTAATCTAAACATAACCCAAAAACTAAACGACGCCCTAAGGGCTGTATATATGAGGGAAAGAGGGGGGAATTTCGTGGCCCTTGGTGGAGGGGTCCGAAACCAACCCTAACTCTTGTTTCCCCACACATACGGACTCTAAAAACAGCCTATACTCAAGTATTTCGAAATTACAAGGGCCTGGCCCAATAATAAGGTGACGCAGCACCTATAATAGCCTCTGGACGAAATTTATGAAGTGGCATCTTGTATATTTCGTCCAAGGCTTCTCGCACTCATTATGGTGGCTTCAAAGTCCTGAAATCATC
>LR738715.1:425160950-425297456 GCA_902687465.1 Secale cereale | reverse complement strand
CAAAGGCTTAGATTGGTTCGGATGGGATGAACTAACCCTAATTTTTTTTGGCTTTTTCGTGGACTGTAGGTATGAAGAACAGACTCGATCTAATCTACGAAAAACTGTAAAATCTCACCGAGCAACCTGGAAATCTGATACCACTTGATAGAGGCAAAGGTGTCCCGTCTTTCGATGAGATGGTGGCTATCGTTTTGGAGGAAGTCGACTTTGACGATCCGACTACGAACGTGCGAGGACGTCGTGCCTTAGCAATCGCTAAACCAACTCCGAGAGGTTGTTGACCACGCCGGAGCATGATCAACCTGACCACGAAGGTCTGTTTCCTGCAGGCAAACGAAGAACAAGCAAGAAACTAAGATTGCAATCTGGATATTGCGAATATAAGAGGAAAGCTTTATTGATCAAGGTGGGGTTCTGTGACGCCTTGGTCTGGTCGTTGAACACAAACGAAGTACGCGAAGTTGCAGCTATGGCGAACTTTTAATCTAAACATAACCCAAAAACTAAACGACGCCCTAAGGGCTGTATATATGAGGGAAAGAGGGGGGAATTTCGTGGCCCTTGGTGGAGGGGTCCGAAACCAACCCTAACTCTTGTTTCCCCACACATACGGACTCTAAAAACAGCCTATACTCAAGTATTTCGAAATTACAAGGGCCTGGCCCAATAATAAGGTGACGCAGCACCTATAATAGCCTCTGGACGAAATTTATGAAGTGGCATCTTGTATATTTCGTCCAAGGCTTCTCGCACTCATTATGGTGGCTTCAAAGTCCTGAAATCATCCATTGTAACTCCATTCTTGTCCCCCTTGCGCACGCCATAATCTCCATGCTTGATCTTGCTCCAATGTTCATCCTTCTGGTCCAAGCTAGGCCCTTCATTTGTAAGCAAGACAAATGTATCCAATTTAGGCAGCATCATACTCTCATGAACATTAGATTCATTACCAAGAAACGAAAGTACCTGGTAATTTAATTGGCGTGCGCGAGCTCTAGTAATTGGTCCTGTATTTGTGTCAGTTGGAGCTGTGGGTGTAACCTTGTTAGTGATGTCCTCATCAACTCACCTGGACTTAAGGTTTCTGCAGGATGTGCTATAAGTAGGAAAAGGAATCACAGCTAAAATGGAAAGTTAAATGTTGGTTGCTGTACAAATCACCATGCTGGACCAGAATGAAAATGAGGTTGATTTACTCAAATTTTCCAAAGGACCTAAATGGGTTTTTGCATAAAGTTGAATAATATACTCCTATGAACATCCCATAATTTCAGTGGAAGCATTAAAGGAATATTCAAAGGGGTTGTAGTGCAAAATTGCCCACTGGACCAGATTTGAAATTTTGCTGTGGAGCTCAAAATATTAAATGAATGAAATATATACTTGCATAAAAGTGATCTAACAACATCACATGACATCTCCAAATTTTGGTTGGAATATTAAATAAACTTATCAAGTGGGTGTAGTTCAAAAGGGGCCCTAAAACTAAGGGAAACCATTTTTTTAGAGAGGAGAAGATTAGGGAGACAATTATATAATTAATTCCACTGATATAAAAAAAAGTTTTATTAAGAGAGCATGAGAGTCTAATAATAAATGGAAAGTCTTCACTTGTGGTAAAAACTCCAACATAAAAGAAAAAGAAAGGTCCTGAAATCAAAAGGAGAATCTAGCAAACGAAAATTTTAATTTCCTGGCAAAATTTTAATTAATAAAACATGGTTAAATTTTTGGGGTGTTACAACACTACCCCCCTTAAGAAAAATCTCGTCTTCGAGATTTGCTAAGGGCTGTAATGAAAAGAATTTCTCCTACTATCACAAAGCAATATCACACAAATAACCATCCTACTCATGTAGTAAAAATATGGCTACAGTGAGAGGGCAACTATCTTGTCGGTTCTGCTCTATGGGGCCGGGGTCAATGTTACAGGTACACATATCCCGTATCACTATGGGTATCGTCGGGGGTGGTTTTTGATAGCTACGCCCGTAATTAAAAATGCAATCGTACTCCAACATACTTATGCATGGCTACGATATAAAAAAAATATAGGGGCGCACGAGCAGGCCACATTTAAATATAGCGATACAAAATCACGCAATGACATGGCGTGGACATACTAAGATTCGGCGTAACTCGAGTGATTTAGTCTACCTCGTTTATATCTAAGCGGGCGCTGATGCGGAGCATCCCAAGGTCATCCCCATGGACCCTTCATCGCCTCATCAAGTGCCCAAAGGACCAATGACTGGAGCCCGTGCAAGAGCTCTCGAGACCGAGGTGACTTCACTCCTTGCTCTAAATCCTTCCGATATACATGAGACATGGCTTCTTGATAGAGGCAAAGGTGTCCCGTCTTTCGATGAGATGGTGGCTATCGTTTTGGAGGAAGTCGACTTTGACGATCCGACTACGAACGTGCGAGGACGTCGCGCCTTAGCAATCGCTAAACCAACTCTGAGAAGTTGTTGACCACGCCGGAGCACGATCAACCTGACCACAAAGGTCTGTTTCCTGCAGGCAAACGAAGAACAAGCAAGAAACTAAGATTGCAATCTGGATATTGTGAATATAAGAGGAAAGCTTTATTGATCAAGGTGGGGTTCTGTGACGCCTTAGTCTGGTCGTTGAACACAAACGAAGTACGCGAAGTTGCAGCTATGGCGAACTTTTAATCTAAACAAAACCCAAAGTCTAAACGACGCCCTAAGGGCTGTATATATGAGGGAAAGAGGGGGAATTTCGTGGCCCTTGGTGGAGGGGTCCGAAACCAACCCTAACTCTTGTTTCCCCACACATACGGACTCTAAAAACAGCCTATACTCAAGTATTTTGAAATTACATGGGCCTGGCCCAATAATAAGGTGACGCAACACCTATAATAGCCTCTGGACGAAATTTATGAAGTGACATCTTGTATATTTCGTCCAAGGCTTCTCGCACTCATTATGGTGGCTTCAAAGTCCTGAAATCATCAATTGAAACTCCATTCTGGTTCCCATTGCGCATACCATCATCTCCATGCTTGATCTTGCTCCAATGTTCATCCTTCTTGTCCAAGCTAGGCCCTTCATTTGTAAGCAAGACAAATGTATCCAATTTAGGCAGCATCATATTCTCATGAACATTAGATTCATTACCAAGAAACGAAAGTACCTAGTAATTTAATTGGCGTGCGCGAGCTCTAGTAATTGGTCCTGTATATGTGTCAGTTGGAGCTGTGGGTGTAACCTTGTTACTGATGTCCTCATCTTCTACCCTCATCCGGAACTCTGTGCATACTCAGGTACTTGGGTGAAGGCCACGGGACAGCTCTGCACAATGGTCAAGACGGCGAGTTCGACAAGCACCGGGATCAAGAAGAAGGAAGGCTGAAGATGCTACAGGCACCGGACGTCCGGCCCACACCGGACGACCGACGACTTCCAGGCACCGGACGACCGGAAGCCACCGGACGTCCGGCCTCTCCCAGACGACCGGACGACCGGAAGCCACCGGACGTCCGTGAGAACGACCACAGAAGCTAAATAGCGGAAATCCGAGGATTACCGGACGTCCGGTCCCTCCGGAACCTCCAGACGTCCGGCAACCAGCGGACGTCCGCCCCGACGGCGACCACTCGTGTAATATATACTCGTTGACTTCCCTCCTTTCGGGGCAGCTTTTCGGATAGCTCATTTCAGACCTTTGTGTGGATTCTCTCCCACGAGACCGCGCGCCTCTTCGGAGAAGATCCACCACGGATTCAAGACCTCCATATCGGGGAAGATCCTACGGGATAACCAAGACCTCCTCCGGGAGAAGACTATCCTTGTACCACCGTCGTTGACTATGGACTGTGTATCTCGATATGTATCGTGAATCTAGCACTTGTGTGATCATCTTTGTGTTGATTTGAGTGTTTCCTCTCGTGTTTTCTCCCCGTTTCCTCCCTGTGTTCTCCGTGTTCGTCGTGGGATACTCTCCAAACGTGAAAGATCTGCTGATTAGGCTTCCACCCTACATCATCTTGGTATCCAGAGCATAGGTTGATCACGATTTTGGAGCCCCACACCCTGTTTTCTAGCTTGTTTTTGTTGTGTTCTTCCCAATTTCGAAAATTCCCCACAAAAATAGCCCCAAATTTTTTTTGTGATCTGTTGATTTGGCAAGATTTTGTTGACTTTGTTCCATGGATTTGCTGTGCCACGAGTGGATCTAGCTTCCCCCCCCCCTTTTCACCGATTTTCATCCGCAAATTCGACCACGTTGGAACAATTTCTCCACGGATCAGAGAAACCTAGCTCCAGACCTACCGGACGACCGACGTTTACCGGACGTCCGGCACCCCTCGAGACACCGGACGTCCGCTAAACACCGGACGACCCGCACCCAGCCTACAGAAACATTACCGGAGTTCTGGAACTTCCGGACGTCCGACACCCTCCGACCGACCGGACGACCGGTACATTCCGGACGTCCGACAGACCCTGACGAAGCTGAATTTGTTCAGTTCCGTACCATCTACCGCTACCACCTACCATTCTTCCCACCTTCCGCAACCACCATCACTTAACCGCTACGATTTGGAACATCTTGTCTCCCTTTGCCTTGGATACTTGAGTTGTGGTTTCACCGTTTCCTTGGATGTTTAGGCTACCTGGGAACAGCAAGACTTCGACAACACCATCGCTCAACTTCGGCAAGGACGGTAACATCGACGACACTTTGTTCTTTCTACCTTGCAATTGCATTGTCACCCTATGAACCATTTTTGCGTAGCTTTCCCATTGAGACTAGCCATTTGAGTATTGCCGGGCCACGACACTTGTGCACATTAGTGATAGTTATAGATATTGCATACTACATCATCTTGGTATCATCATATCTCCGTGTGCCACAAGAGTGTCCCGCATACACAATAGCTACCTTGATCCGAGAAGCATGCATAAGTGCCCAAGGAAAGAGCTTACAAGCTTTTAAGCAAAAGAGCCAACCAAAGGAAAAGGACAATAGCATCATACGCTTTGCATCAAAAGAGATCATATGACATAGCAATACATCATCTTGTGCTCAAGCATCGGCACATCATACACTCATAGCATACTTGATAGAGGCAAAGGTGTCCCGTCTTTCGATGAGCTGGTGGCTATCGTTTGGATGAAGTCGACTTTGACGATCCGACTACGAACGTGCATGGACGTCGCGCCTTAGCAATCGCTAAACCAACTCCGAGAGGTTATTGACCACGCCGGAGCACGATCAACCTGACCACGAAGGTCTGTTTCCTGCAGGCAAACGAAGAACAAGCAAGAAACTGAGATTGCAATCTGGATATTGCGAATTCAAGAGGAAAGCTTTATTGATCAAGTGGGGTTCTGTGACGTCTTGGTCTGGTCGCTGAACACAAACGAAGTACGCGAAGTTGCAGCTATGGCGAACTTTAATCTAAACAAAACCCAAAGTCTAAACGAAGCCCTAAGGGCTGTATATATGAGGGAAAGAGGGGGGAGTTCCTTGGCCCTTGGTGGAGGGGTCCGAAACCAACCCTAACTCTTGTTTCCCCACACATACGGACTCTAAAAACAGCCTATACTCAAGTATTTCGAAATTACATGGGCCTGGCCCAATAATAAGGTGACGCAGCACCTATAATAGCCTCTGGACGAAATTTATGAAGTGGCATCTTGTATATTTCGTCCAAGGCTTCTCGCACTCATTATGGTGGCTTCAAAGTCCTGAAATCATCAATTGGCCATTCTTGTTCCCCTTGCGCATGCCATCATCTCCATGCTTGATCTTGCTCCAATGTTCATCCTTCTGGTCCAAGCTAGGCCCTTCATTTGTAAGCAAGACAAATGTATCCAATTTAGGCAGCATCATATTCTCATGAACATTAGATTCATTACCAAGAAACGAAAGTACCTGGTAATTTAATTGGCGTGCGCGAGCTCTAGTAATTGGTCCTGTATATGTGTCAGTTGGAGCTGTGGGTGTAACCTTGTTAGTGATGTCCTCATCATCCTCCCATTCTTGAATTGAAGTCGTCCTCGACGGAAGCTCATCTTCCTCACCCAAGTAAGGCTTCAAATCTGCAATGTTAAATGTGGTACTAACCCCAAAATCTGCAGGCAGCTCAAGTTTATATGCATTATCATTTATTTTCTCTAACACCTTGAAAGGACCATCAGCACGTGGCATTAGCTTTGACTTGCGCAAATTAGGAAACCTATCCTTACGCAAATGTAACCAAACAAGATCTCCAGGTGCAAAGACAACACGTTTTCTACCCTTATCTCCAACAAGTTTATATTTAGCATTCATGCGCTCAATATTTTCCTTAGTTAACTCATGCATTTTTAAGATCAATTCAGCACGTCGTTTAGCATCAAAATTAACCTTCTGCGAAGATGGAAGAGGCAACAAATCAATAGGTGCACGAGGTAGAAAACCATAGACAATTTCAAAAGGGCACATCTTAGTAGTAGAATGCAATGAACGATTATAAGCAAATTCAATATGAGGCAAGCATTCTTCCCACATTTTCTTATTATTCTTCAAAACAACCCTAAGCATAGTAGACAAAGTTCTGTTGACTACTTCAGTTTGTCCATCAGTTTGGGGGTGACAAGTAGTACTAAAAAGCAGTTTAGTCCCCTACTTAGCCCATAAACATCTCCAAAAGTGGCTAAGAAATTTAGTATCACGATCTGAAACAATAGTATTTGGCACACCATGCAAGCGAATAATTTCACGAAAGAACAAATCAGCAACATTAGCAGCATCATCGCTTTTATGACATGGTATAAAGTGTGCCATCTTCGAGAACCTATCCACGACAACAAATATGCTATCCCTCCCCTTCTTTGTTCGAGGTAAACCCAAAACAAAGTCCATAGATATATCTTCCCAAGGAACACTAGGAACAGGCAAAGGCATATATAAACCATGAGGATTGAGTCGTGACTTAGGTTTTTGACATGTAGTGCAACGAGCAACAAAACGCTCAACATCCCGTCGCATCTTTGGCCAAAAGAAATGTGTAGCAAGTACGCCCTCCGTCTTCTTCACGCCAAAGTGTCCCATTAATCCTCCTCCATGCGCCTCCTGCAACAACAAAAGATGAACAGAGCTAGCTGGAATGCATAGCTTGTTAGCACGAAACACAAATCCATCATTAACGACGAACTTGTTCCATGTTCTCCCTTCTTTGCAATTTTGCAATACATCTTTAAATTCAGCATCATGCACATATTGATCTTTGATGGTCTCCAAACCAAATATTTTAAAGTCAAGTTGTGAAAGCATAGTATAACTACGAGATAATGCATCAGCGATAACATTTTCTTTTCCCTTCTTGTGTTTAATAACATAAGGGAAAGTCTCTATGAATTCAACCCATTTAGCATGTCTACGGTGCAGTTTTGCTTGACTTTTAATGTGCTTCAAAGATTCATGATCAGAACGTATAACAAATTCTTTGAGCTATAAATAATGTTGCCATGTCTCCAAAGTCCGAACAAGAGCATATAATTCCTTATCATAAGTAGAATAATTCAGACTAGGCCCACTCAATTTTTCAGAAAAGTATGCAACAGGTTTACCATCTTCTAATAACACACCTCCTAACCCAATTCCACTAGCATCACATTCAAGCTCAAAAGTCTTATTAAAATCAGGAAGTTGGAGTACAGGAGCATGTGTCAACTTATCTTTCAATACCGTGAATGCTTCTTCCTGTGCAGTACCCCAAACAAAAGGCACATCCTTCTTTGTAAGCTCATTGAGAGGTGCAGCAATGGTGCTGAAATCTCTCACAAAACGCCGATAGAATCCAGCGAGGCCAAGGAAACTCCTCACGTGTGTGACCATTTTGGGCTGCGGCAAACTCTCAATAGCTTCAATCTTGGCTTTATCAACCTCAATTCCCTGTGGAGTAACAACATAGCCAAGAAAAGAGACTCGGTCGGTGCAAAAGGTGCACTTTCCAAGGTTACCAAACAAACGTGCATCACGTAGAGCAATAAAAACAGCACGTAAATGTTCCAAATGTTCCTCCAAAGATGTGCTAAAAATCAATATATCATCAAAGTATACTACCACAAAATCGTCCAATGAAAGCACGTAAAACTTCATTCATTAATCTCATGAAAGTACTAGGTGCATTAGTTAACCCAAAAGGCATGACTAACCACTCATATAATCCAAACTTAGTTTTAAATGTTGTTTTCCTTTCATCTCCCAATTTCATACGAATTTGATGGTATCCACTACGCAAATCAACTTTGGAGAAAATTGTAGAGCCACTCAATTCATCAAGCATATCATCTAGCCTAGGAATAGGATGACGATAACGAATAGTAATATTATTAATGCCTCTACAATCAACACACATACGCAATGTACCATCCTTTTTCGGCACTAGAATAATAGGAACAGCACAAGGACTAAGGGATTCGCGTATATAACCTTTGTGATGCGGAGCATCCTAAGTACATCACCATGTCAAGAGTCCGTTTGGCAAGTGACACGTGCGGCCTCTACTTCTCATACATAAAGGTGAATCATCTCCTTTACACGTGTTCACTTGACCCCTTCGAGGATGGTATACTACTTGACACTTCTTCCGTGTGCATGCATAGGTATTGTCGGAGCTTCACGGACGACGACGAGGAGCGCATGCGCCGAGGAACACCTACACCATCCGCGAGGGAAGCTTGGAAGCGACGACGGAAGAAGACGGAGCTGCTGGCACATCAGCAGCCGGACATCCGGCGACCAGCCCGGACATCCGGCGACCAGCCCGGTCTTCCGGCGCTTCAGCAGAGGCCGGACATCCGGCATCACCCCGGAAATCCGGCAAGGGCAACAGAAGCACCCGAAGAATGGCCACCGCCAGGCCGGACATCCTGCCCGTGCCCGGACATCCGGCCTCCCATGAACGGCCGAACATCCGGCCCCCAGCCCGGACATCCGGCGCCTGCCTGCGCGCAGAGTCGGTCCAGAGGCCCATGTATCCTCTCCCACTTACCCCTTCATGGCTAAGACTATATATACTCCTCCCCCACCTCATTTCTAGGGTTAGTAATGATTTAGCTCATACGTGAGATAGAGCTTTGCTCATCCATCCCGGATCTACTCCACGAGAGAGACCGCGGCCCCTCTACGGAGAAGATCCACCTTGGATTCAAGACCCCTAAACGGGAAGATCCTTCACGGATTCAAGGCCTCCTCTTGGAGATGAACTCTACCCATGTATCTTTCCCTTTGTTGTTCATGTATCTTGTGATCTTGTGTGTTTGATTGTCTAGTGGATGTGTGATTGGACTTGTTCTTGAGTGTTTCCCTCGTGATTTCCCTTTGTGTTCTTCGTGTTCATCGTGGGATCCCCTCCATTTCGTGAAAAATCGGCCACATAGGGTTCCGCCCTACATCATATGGTATCATGAGCCACGGTTTCTCACGAATTTGGAGCCTCCCCACCGTTTTCTAGCCTTGTTTTGTTGTGTTCTTCCCAAAATTCGAAAATTCCCCACCAAAAATAGCCTCAATTTTTTTTGTGATCTGTTGGTTTGATGAGATTTTGTTGATTTCGATCCATGGATTTGCTTGGTTTCAAGTGGATCTAGCATTTCCCGAAGTTTCCCTATCTTTCCTCCTCAAAATCCGCCAAATTTTGCCCCCAAAATCATCAAATTCCGCCCCCAATTCGAAAAGTTCGTCCCGATTCAGATCTGGAATCTTCGGGCCGGACATCCGGGCCACTGGCCGGACATCCGAGCCATCGGGCCGGACATCCGGCTCCTGGAGGGCAAAATCCCGTGCAGTTCTGGACATCAGGCCCCGGAAATCCGGACCCGGCCCCGGATGTCCGACCCCTGTAGTTTCAGACTTTTCCGTTTCACCGTTTTGTCCATAACTAATTCATCCGAACTCCGATTTCGACGTTCTTGAGCTCGTTTTGAAGCTCTTGACATCCCCCATAACACAAAAATACCATCATAATCATTTGACTCCATCATATTTTTGGGATTTTGGCATCTTTGCCTAGGGCTTCCACCACATCATCCGCTATACCACCACCGACTTCCGCAACCTAACCATTTTGTCCCCCATCGCATTTGTGGTTGTTGAGTAGTGATTTGAGTCTCCTAAGGTGTTTAGGCTACTTAGGGACCATTGTTTCTTCATCAACCACCACCACCACTTCCGCATAGCCTAGTCCACCATACATAGCCAACCCAACTTAACCAAATTTTTGTTCGAGCTTGTTTGAGTTGTGGCTTGTGTCTCCTAAGGTGTTTCGGCTACTTAGGGACCGTGATTTCAACTCCGACATCGTGCATAGCCCATTATTCCACTTCCGCAACCACCACGGCATTGCCGCTACCACCATTTGACATTTGTCCTTGAGATTTTGAGTTGTGGTTTTTCCATTTCCTAAGGTGTTTCGGCTAATTAGGAACGGGTCTACATCAAGAGCACCGCATCTCATCATCATCATCGGACGGTAACTTCGACGACATCATTGTATAACCCCTTGCAATTACATTGTTAACCCCTAGCCCATTTTGCATCACTTGCCTATCGGGGCTAGCCTTTGAGTATTGCCGGCAACGTTACTTGTGCACATTAGTGATCATCGATCCATCTTCCATTGCATATATACCATATCATATTGGTATCATCTTATCATCCCTTGTGTCACAAGACTGTTCCCGCATATACACAATTGCTATCTTGGTTTGTGCATCGTGGCCATATACAAAAAAAAAGAGAATAAAGCTTTTAAGCAAAAAGAAAAAGACAAAGAAGCTTGTAAGCAAGAGACATAGCATCGCATCATATGATATCATACTTGATCATCTTGGATAATCTTGTGATAAAAGCACCGGAACATCATACACATAGCATACTTGGGATAGAAAGTTCATACATTCGCATCTTATAGGTTGTGCACAAGTGTCGTATCCGCCTATAGAGCAATCGTGCTAGCGTCTCTCTTGAGTTGTGCAACACGAGCGTTTTCCGTGGACTCCACATTTTGTGCTCATTCCTTGGTTGCACGACCCCATCTATCTATCCGTGTGTGTGTTTCCGTGTGCCACATATTGCTATTGGTCTACTTGTTTCACTCGCGAATTTGTGAATCTCTTTCAACTTTATTGACTCTTGCTAACATTTTGCATCAAATTTTTGTGCCACTATCCTCACCGAGCTACTCGATAAGCTTTACTTAATAGGTGTGAGTGAACAAGTCCGGTACCAATTCCACTATTCTTTCATTTCACATTGAGTGAAACGGGATACATCCTCAACATTCGGAAAAGGTAACTTGGTATTGTTTATGTCCTCTCCTACTCACCTTTGCTCGAGTCTTGTGATGGATAGGAAAAGCATTTCATCTACTTCGGTCTACACCAACAACGACAAGTTCGATGCCATGATGAACAACTTGTGCGCCAACATGAATGCTCAAATGGAGGAGCTCAAAGCCCTCATGAAGAACCGCAAGAGGTCTCCCTCATCTTCGAGAAGACGCTCAAGTGCACATCCTTCCGAGCTACCATCTCCGGCAAGATCTCATCGGCATCGACACCATCAACGACAAGAATGTGAAGGTCAAGAGCTCAACTCCAACAATCGCTCAATGACTTCACCATGTACCTTGGCATCTTCGCCAAGCGACTTCAAGGCATCTTC
The DNA here is from genome assembly GCA_902687465.1 of Secale cereale. Classification (NCBI taxonomy): domain Eukaryota; kingdom Viridiplantae; phylum Streptophyta; class Magnoliopsida; order Poales; family Poaceae; genus Secale; species Secale cereale. The sequence goes on along the minus strand of LR738715.1, from coordinate 425,285,768 downwards.
ACCTTTGGATATGCGGCATCTTCGCCCACAAGCACCTCATGCTTATAATCAAGAGAAGCTCCCCAAGCTCAAGTCCGCGACTACCACGAGCTACTACGACCTCGACAACGACCATGAGATTCCTTTCTATGGGACTCAAGACCCCGAGGAGTATCTCGAGTGGGAGCGCAAGATGGACGACTACCTCAAGCTACATCAAGTTCCCAACAAAGATCAAGTGAAGTGCACCACAAGACACCTCCACGACAACACGTCCACATGGTGGCTTCACACACCTTCGACGAGCTTCAACGTGAATTGGCCCAAGATGAAGAAAGCTATGCGAAGAGAGTTCGTGCCTCCCACCTACACGGAACAACTTCTACGCCAATTGGAGAACACCATTCAAGGATCCAAGTCCATCGACAAGTACTTCAAGGAGATGAAGAATGCCTTGCGACGTGCCGGCGTGGACGACCCCATTTCAATGAAGCTCCACTTCATGATGGGATTGCACAATGACGTCTACAAGACTATCTTCTTCGAGAACTACAAGTCCCTCGACGACAACTACATTGGTGCTCTCAAGGCGGAACAAGAACTAATGAAGGCCAAGGCTTCTCCACCGCAAGCAAACTTCTCGAAGACCAAGCTCCAAGACGACGAGCATGAGGGTAGTACCACCGCGATGTCCAAGCCCAACGAGCTCCAAGACGATGCTCCCAAGTTCGACTCCACCGCCATCCATCTTTGTGGCATTGATGATGCCGAGTCTACTTCGACTCTTTTTCAAGACGGTGCGGCGACGACTATGACTACGGAGCCATTCGAGGACCAAGCTTTGGAGGCGAACGACATGGTGACAAGCAAGGATGATGCTTCCATCTTTGGAGGCGAGAGTGATGATGTGCCATCTTCGGCCTTCATCCACGGTGACAATGACGAGATGGTTGAGCATGGGATTTTCCCTTCGACCACGGCGACGTATGATAACTTGAGTGACTTGTGCCACCATATTGAGAGTGAGAGCGAGTTCACCACTAGCCCCATATATGATGAGCTGCCACAATTCACATGTGAGGAGAGCCACAACCCCCACCACTTGAGTGAGATGAGTGACTCCATCATATGTGAGCTTGAGTGCACCTACCTTGAGGGAGTGAGTGAGCCACCACATAGAGAGAGTGAGATAGTTGATACGGCATGTGAGGCCACTTTCAACACTAACGACTTGACCTCTACCTCTATTGTGTCTTCTCCTTTGGTGCTAGGTCCCACATATGATGACGCGCCGATTCTCGACGACTTCGTCCTTCCATTGGACAAGACGATGGCCATGGTGGAATATTATGCACCCCCCACATGGTTCCATCAAGATGAAGATGATGACCACCATTTGGTCTTTCCCACCTCACCTACACCACATGAGTGGAATGAGAAAGGTGACAAAGGTGAAGGTGATGATCTTGTCCCACTAGTGGACTATGTTAACTTTGATTGCTTGCATGATGTTGATCCACCTATTGCCATGCTTCGTGCTAGTATGATTTCCCCATGCCATTATTTACCCATTTATGATGAGTTTGATGATTGTCATGTGGAGTCTATTAGTTGTGATGCCATGTTGCATAGGATTTCTTGTGATAATTCTATTGGTCACATCATGTTTGACATCCCGCTTGACTTGTCATATGCTATGCATGAGATCAACAATATGTCACATTTGCAATCTCTTCATAGTAACTATGCATATGCCATTAAGATAAACCCAATTTGCACATATGGCATAGATGACAAGCCCATGGTTATTGGCATTTGTTTTTCTTGTGATGATATTGACATCCTTCCTGTGCATCATATCCATCATATGCCATGCCATGATTACCTAGCTTCCGACATGCATTGTTTTGGATGTTGTTACACTTCTCCAAATTATGCTTCCGATATTGCTTATGAGGAGACCCCCATAGTTTCCTCATACTTTTTAGGAGATTTTGACCCATCCCATCCATTGCATAATCCCCATGCTTGTGTGCACAATATGCTCCCCATGAATGAACTTGCTATCGATCTGCCATATAATTGTATGCTCAATTTGCATCCACATCATGCTATACACAATAACTATTCATTCATGATGGATGACATGTTCTTATACCATGCATCAAATTTCTTTGAGAGATGCTTATCTTGTGCTAACTCTAACGTGCACATACACATCATGATGGATGATGTGTACATTTACCACGCGCACAATTTCTTTGGTTTGTGTTTCTTTTGTGTAGGTACCCATCCATACTCGTCAACTTCACAAACACATGAGTTGACGAAAAGAGATCTAGAGAGCAACGATGACTTGGGATATCGTGGATTGTCTTTCCCACCGCTCCTTTTGCGCAAACACTTCGCGCATTCCTTCTACATGGCACTCACATGGTTATGGGTTATTGTCCATTATATCTCTTATGCCCACCTTGCCATGTTCACTTTGCATGATATGCTCATTTATATGCATTTTCCATGCATTTGTGACCCATGCTTTGCATTACACATGATGATTGATTCTCATACTTGTATGTGTATTTGCAAGCTTGGTGAAGATATCACTTGTTATTGCCATGATTCCTTTGCACACCATGCCTATTATGATGCTTTGATCTTGATATGTGCTCGTGTTTGTGATATGTCGTGTGCATTGCTTATGCCTACTAGTGGCTCACATGACATGATTACTATGAACTCATCTAGTGTGTTGCATCTTCGCTCCACTAGTGTGCACAACTTGATCACCATGCTTGCTTATGTTGCATCATCGATGACTCATACTTGCTCCTTTCATGCGGTTGATGACAACCATTGCCATGCTTTGCACATGATTGATATTGCTTGTTTTAGTCTTGCCAATGAGATTGCCCCCATAGCATTCTCTCATTTATTTGGAGATTATGACATCATTCTTGTGAAGCATGCTTGTCTTACCTCTTTGCACCATATGCCTAGTGCCATGAATGTAGCCATTGTTGCATCATCTTATTCATGCACTTTTGTTCCTAATGGTTATGTGCAAGAGAAGAGAACCATCATGATGGATGATGTGTTTATCTACCATGCGCATACATTCTTTGTTTTGTTGTGTGCATGTGTAGGATACTTGGACTTCGTGTCGACTTCCACTTCACGTGAGTTGACCATTCGAGCTCTTGAGAGCGAACCTCCTTCGTTCCCGACGCTTCTACATCTCACTTGCTTGTGCTTCGGCATTGTGAAGGACGCACAAGGACACACTCTCAAGGTGATATCCTTCTCTTCCAGGACACCCAAAACCATGAGTGGATCACACTACATGTGTTGCTTCCACCATGAGACTTATTTGCACACATGTTAGAGATCTCACTTCGACTTGCCATTCTCACATTGCCATGCCTCGTGTTATATATTCCTTGTGTGTTGCATCCAATTCTTGGATTACTTCTCCCTATCTTATGCTTGGTTGCAACAATGTCATCTCTTCACATATGCCGTGTCCCATTGCTTGTCACATGCTTCGCTTGATTGCCTCACACATGTTCAACAAGTTCTCTTTCTATTGTGTTGAGTGCCACACGACTTTCACTACACCATATGCACGCTATGCTTGGATTGTCTTGCACTTGACTCATGTGTTTAGACACTTCATTTTATTTGGTGTTGTGATTGATTCCTATGCCTACCATAGACCTTTCATTGAGCGCTTTATGCATGCTTGCTACGACTTTGAGGTAGATGCTTACTCTCTTGTCACACATATGTGCATCTCTACCTCACATTTACATGCTTGCTTCCATGATGACCTTGATTGTGCTCAATTCATATGCTTACATGCCATGTCACAATCCATTGTCACACCACATGCTATGCTCGATGACCACACTTGTTGGGTGAATCACCTCTTGAATGCTTGGTTTTGCACTACCGCTAACCACATTTGTTTTTCCAAGTGTTTGTTGTCCTTGCTCCTTTTGAAGGAATCACTAGATGGTGCGACATTGGAGAGTGCCCATTTCGAGCTTCAAGATGATGAGTGCTTAGTGATCGACCGCTTCGACATGGCGACGCCATCTCTTTCCCATGGTGATTTGGCTTTCGATCCGAGGTCGGATCTTTTCCAAGGGGGAGGGGATGATGCGGAGCATCCTAAGTACATCACCATGTCAAGAGTCCGTTTGGCAAGTGACACGTGCGGCCTCTACTTCTCATACATAAAGGTGAATCATCTCCTTTACACGTGTTCACTTGACCCCTTCGAGGATGGTATACTACTTGACACTTCTTCCGTGTGCATGCATAGGTATTGTCGGAGCTTCACGGACGACGACGAGGAGCGCATGCGCTGAGGAACACCTACACCATCCGCGAGGGAAGCTTGGAAGCGACGACGGAAGAAGACGGAGCTGCTGGCACATCAGCAGCCGGACATCCGGCGACCAGCCCGGACATCCGGCGCTTCAGCAGAGGCCGGACATCCGGCATCACCCCGGAAATCTGGCAAGGGCAACAGAAGCACCCGAAGAATGGCCACCGCCAGGCCGGACATCCGGCCCGTGCCCGGACATCCGGCCTCCCATGAACGGCCGGACATCCGGCCCCCAGCCCGGACATCCGGCGCCTGCCTGCCCGCTGAGTCGGGCCAGAGGCCCATGTATCCTCTCCCACTTACCCCTTCATGGCTAAGACTATATATACTCCTCCCCCACCTCATTTCTAGGGTTAGCAATGATTTAGCTCATACGTGAGATAGAGCTTTGCTCATCCATCCCGGATCTACTCCACGAGAGAGACCGCGGCCCCTCGACGGAGAAGATCCACCTTGGACTCAAGACCCCTAAACGGGAAGATCCTTCACGGATTCAAGGCCTCCTCTTGGAGATGAACTCTACCCATGTATCTTTCCCTTTGTTGTTCGTGTATCTTGTGATCTTGTGTGTTTGATTGTCTAGTGGATGTGTGATTAGACTTGTTCTTGAGTGTTTCCCTCGTGATTTCCCTTTGTGTTCTTCGTGTTCATCGTGGGATCCCCTCCATTTCGTGAAAGATCGGCCACATAGGGTTCCGCCCTACATCATATGGTATCATGAGCCACGGTTTCTCACGAATTTGGAGCCTCCCCACCGTTTTCTAGCCTTGTTTTGTTGTGTTCTTCCCAAAATTCGAAAATTCCCCACCAAAAATAGCCTCAAAATTTTTTGTCATCTGTTGGTTTGATGAGATTTGGTTGATTTCGATCCATGGATTTGCTTGGTTTCAAGTGGATCTAGCATTTCCCCAAGTTTCCCTATCTTTCCTCCACAAAATCCGCCAAATTTTGCCCCCAAAATCATCAAATTCCGCCCCCAATTCGAAAAGTTCGTCCCGATTCAGATCTGGAATCTTCGGGCCGGACATCCGGGCCACTGGCCGGACATCCGGCTCCTGGAGGGCAAAATCCCGTGCAGTTCTGGACATCAGGCCCCGGAAATCCGGACCCGGCCCCGGATGTCCGACCCCTGTAGTTTCAGACTTTTCCGTTTCACCGTTTTGTCCATAACTAATTCATCCGAACTCCGATTTCGACGTTCTTGAGCTCGTTTTGAAGCTCTTGACATCCCCCATAACAAAAAAATACCACCATAATCATTTGACTCCATCATATTTTTGGGATTTTGGCATCTTTGCCTAGGGCTTCCACCACATCATCCGCTATACCACCACCGACTTTCGCAACCTAACCATTTTGTCCCCCATACCACCACCGATTTACCCATTTATGATGAGTTTGATAATTGCCATGTGGAGTCTATTAGTTGTGATGCCATGTTGCATATGATTTCTTGTGATAATTCTATTGGTCACATCATGGTTGACATCCCGCTTGACTTGTCATATGCTATGCATGAGATCAACAATATGTCACATTTGCAATCTCTTCATAGTGACTATGCATATGCCATTAAAATAAACCCAATTTGCACATATGGCATAGATAACAAGCCCATGGTTATTGGCATTTCTTTTTCTTGTGATGATATTGACATGCTTCCTTTGCATCATATCCATCATATGCCATGCCATGATTACCTAGCTTCCGACATGCATTGTTTTGGATGTTGTTACACTTCTCCAAATTATGCTTCCGATATTGCTTATGAGGAGACCCCCATAGTTTCCTCATACATTTTAGGAGATTTCGACCCATCCCATCCATTGCATGATCCCCATGCTTGTGTGCACAATATGCTCCCCATGAATGAACATGCTATAGATGTGCCATATAATTGTATGCTCAATTTGCATCCACATCATGCTATACACAATAACTATTCATTCATGATGGATGACATGTTCTTATACCATGCATCAAATTTCTTTGATAGATGCTTATCTTGTGCTAACTCTAACGTGCACATACACATCATGATGGATGATGTGTACATTTACCACGCGCACAATTTCTTTGGTTTGTGTGTCTTTTGTGTAGGTCCCCATACTTACTCGTCAACCTCGCAAGAGCACGAGTTGACGAAACGAGCTCTAGAGAGCAACGACGACTTGGGAGTCCATGGATTATCCTTCCAACCGCTCCCTTCGCGCAAAGACTTCGCGCATCTCTTCTACATGGCACTCACATGGTTATGGGTTATTGTCCATTATATCTCTTACGCCCATCTTGCCATGTTCACTTTGCATGATATGCTCATTTATATGCCTTTGCCATGCATTTGTGACCCATGCTTTGCATTACACATGATGATTGATTCTCATACTTGTATGTGTATTTGCAAGCTTGGTGGAGATATGACTTGTTATTGCCATGATGCCTTTGTACCCCATGCCTATTATGATGCTTTGATCTTGATTTGTGATCATGCTTGCGATATGTGTTGCTTGTCATAATCTCATTTATTTGGAGATTATGACATCATTCTTGTGAAGCATGCTTGTCTTACCTCTTTGCACCATATGCCTAGTGCCATGAATATAGCCATTGTTGCATCATCTTATTCACGCACTTTTGCTCCTAATGGTTATGTGCAAGAGAAGAGAACCATCATGATGGATGATGTGTTTATCTACCATGCACATACGTTCTTTGTTTTGTTGTGTGCATGTGTAGGATACTTGGACTATGTGTCGACTTCCACTTCACGTGAGTTGACCATTCGAGCTCTTGAGAGCGAACCACCTTTGTTCACGACGCTTCTACATCGCACTTGCTTGTGCTTCGGCATTGTGAAGGACACACAAGGACAGACTTTCAAGGTGATATCCTTCTCTTTCGGGACACCAAAAACCATGAGCATGGATATTGTGGATCACACTACATGTGTTGCTTGCACCATGAGACTTATTTGTCATCTTGGACCCCTTGATTGCACACATGTTAGAGATCTCACTTCGACTTGCCATTGTCACATTGCCATGCCTCATGTTATATATGCCTTGTGTGTTGCATCCAATTCTTGGATTACTTCTCCCTATCTTATGCTTGGTTGCAACAATGTCATCTCTTCACATATGCCGTGTCCCATTGCTTGTCACATGCTTCGCTTGATTGCCTCACACATGTTGAACAATTTCTCTTTCTATTGTGTTGAGTGCCACACGACTTTCACTACACCATATGCGCGCTATGCTTGGATTGTCTTGCACTTGACTCATAAGTTTAGACACTTCATTTTATTTGGTGTTGTGATTGATTCCTATGCCTACCATAGACCTTTCATTGAGCGCTTTATGCATGCTTGCTACGATTTTGAGGTAGATGCTTACTCTCTTGTCACACATATGTGCATCTCTACCTCACATTTACATGCTTGCTTCCATGATGACCTTGATTGTGCTCAATTCATATGCATACATGCCATGTCACAATCCTTTGTCACACCACATGCTATGCTTGATGACCACACTTGTTGGGTGAATCACCTCTTGAATGCTTGGTTTTGCACTACCGCTAACCACATTTGTTTTTCCAAGTGTTTGTTGTCCTTGCTCCTTTTGAAGGAATCACTAGATGGTGCGACATTGGAGAGGGCCCATTTCGAGCTTCAAGATGATGAGTGCTTGGTGATCGACCGCTTTGACATGGCGACGCCATCTCTTTCCCATGGTGATTTGGCTTTCGATCCGAGGTCGGATCTTTTCCAAGGGGGAGGGGATGATGCGGAGCATCCTAAGTACATCACCATGTCAAGAGTCCGTTTGGCAAGTGACACGTGCGGCCTCTACTTCTCATACATAAAGGTGAATCATCTCCTTTACACATGTTCACTTGACCCCTTCGAGGATGGTTTGCTACTTGACACTCCACTCGTGTGCATGCATAGGTATCGTCGGAGCTTCACAGACGACGAGGAGGAGTGCAAGCGCCGAGGAACACCTACGCCATCAGCGAGGGAAGCATGGAAGCGAAGGTGGAAGAAGACGGAGCGGCTGAAGTTACAGCTGCCGGACATCCGGTGCCAGCCCGGACATCCGGCGCCAGCCCGGACATCCGGCCTTCAGCCCGGAAATCCGGCGCCAGCAACAAAACCGCACCCGAGACTTGCCCCGCTAGCCCGGACATCCGGCCAACCGCCCCGGACATCCGGCGTCTCATGAGAGCCCGGACATCCGGCCCCCAGCCGGACATCCGGCGCCTGCCTGCGCGCATGGACAGGGCCCGAGGCCCATGTATCCCCCCATCTACTCACCCCTTCGTGTACTAGACTATATATACTCCTCCACCTCCACCATTTTAGGGTTAGCAATGGTTTAGATCATATGAGAGATAGAGCTTTGCTCATCCATCCCGGATCTACTCCACGAGAGAGACCGCGGCCCCTCTACGGAGAAGATCCACCTTGGATTCAAGACCCCTAACGGGAAGATCCTTCACGGATTCAAGACCTCCTCTTGGAGATGAACTTTACCTTGTATCTTTCCCTTTGTTGTTCATGTACCGTGTGATCTTGTGTGTTTGATTGTCTAGTGGATGTGTGATGGACTTGTTCTTGAGTGTTTCCCTCGTGATTCCCCTTTGTGTTCTTCGTGTTCATCGTGGGATCCCCTCCATTTCGTGAAAGATCGGCCATCTAGGGTTCCACCCTACATCACCAGCGGACGTCCGCTCCCTGCATGTGCGCAGCCGCGGGCCTTTTGGTCATGTACCCCTTTCGCCCCTCACTTACCCCTTCGTGGCCCTAGACTATATATACTCCTCCAACTCCACCATTTTAGGGACAGCATTAGTTTAGCTCATATGTGAGATAGAGCTTTGCTCATCCATCCCGGATCTACTCCACGAGAGAGACCGCGGCCCCTCAACGGAGAAGATCATCCTTGGATTCAAGACCCCTAATCGGGAAGATCATTCACGGATTCAAGACCTCCTCTTGGAGATGAACTCTACCTTGTATCTTTCCCTTTGTTGTTCATGTATCTTGTGATCTTGTGTGTTTGATTGTCTAGTGGATGTGTGATTGGACTTGTTCTTGAGTGTTTCCCTCGTGATTCCCCTTTGTGTTCTTCGTGTTCATCGTGGGATCCCCTCCATTTCGTGAAAGATCGGCCATCTAGGGTTCCACCCTACATCATTATGGTATCATGAGCCACGTTTCTCACGAATTTGGAGTCCCCTCCACCGTTTTCTAGCTTTCTTTTGTGTGATTTCGTCCTAAAATTCGAAAATCCCCACCAAAAAGAGCCCCAAAAATTTTTGTGATATGTTGATGATGAGGACATGACTACCTTGGATACGACCAAAAATATTGCATTCATGTATATTTGTGAGGTGATTTCTAATGCAAATTATGCAACAATTTATTTATGTCATCCAGAACAAAAATACTTCACAGACTTTTGTGTCATGTCTAATTCCAGGTGTATGGGACATTTGTACAATCCACATATGAAGATAAGGGAAAAGGAGAAGTTTAGGTGCTGTTTAAAAAGTTCTCTCACGTCACTTTTGGGCCAAGAGAAGATAGAGTCCAAGTCTCTCACGTTCTGCATCCAGATTCGGACTGCAGAGACATACCTGACTCAAAACGGCAAGAACTCCTTCATACGGACTCCGAATTGGGTGATTCTTTTTTTGTTGGAAACTAGATTTCATAAACTTTCCAACCCAATTGGATTCACCTTCAAATTCGTCCGGAGCGTTGAGATACCGACGAAACAATCTGACGCTGCAGCAGAATCCGAGTCAAACTACAAGTCCAAAGGTGTTACATCACCTCCACTTGGGCCCATGAGCCTTGTACGACCTAGGGTTAGTTTTAGGCTGCCTTGGGACGTCCTTCCACCTCCTTGGCCGCCACCCCTTGCTTCTATATAAGTAGATTCATCTAGTAGCTTTTTCTTTGGGATTTGTTTAGTCAAAAGTTAGCCATTGCAACTTCGTGTACTTCGTTTGTGTCCAACTACCAGACCAAGACCGCTTTTGGATCCCCACCTTTATCAATACTTCATCTATATTTGCAATATTCAGATTGCTTTATCATATTCTTGCGTGTTCTTCGATTGCATGCAGGAATAGACCTTCGTGGTCAGGCTGATCGTGCTTCTGGCATCGTCAGTAACCCCTGGAGATTGGTTTAGCGATTGCTAAGGCGCAACGTCGTGCACGTTTGTAGTCGGATCGTCAAAGTCGACTCCACCAAATCGATAGTTATCATCTCATCGAAAGATCGGGCCCCTCGCCTCTATCAAGTGGATGATGAGGACATGACTACCTTGGATACGACCAAAAATATTGCATACATGTATATTTGTGAGGTGATTTCTAATGCAAATTATGCAACAATTTATTTATGTCATCCAGAACAAAAATACTTCACAGACTTTTGTGTCATGTCTAATTCCAGGTGTATGGCACATTTGTACAATCCACATGTGAAGATAAGAGAAAAAGAGAAGTTTAGGTGTTGTTTAAAAAGTTCTATCACGTCACTTTTGGGCCAAGAGAAGATAGAGTCCAAGTCTCTCACATTCTGCATCCAGATTCGGACTGCACAGACATACCTGACTCAAAACGGCAAGAACTCCTTCATACGGACTCCGAATTGGGTGATTCATTTTTGTCGGAAACTAGATTTCATACACTTTCCAACCCAATTGGATTCACCTTCAAATTCGTCCGGAGCGTTGAGATACCGACGAAACAATCTGACGCTGCAGCAGAATCCGAGTCAAACTACAAGTCCAAAGGTGTTACATCACCTCCACTTGGGCCCATGAGCCTTGTACGACCTAGGGTTAGTTTTAGGCTGCCTTGGGACGTCCTTCCACCTCCTTGGCCGCCACCCCCTTGCTCCTATATAAGTAGATCCATCTAGTAGCTTTTTCTTTGGGATTTGTTTAGTCAAAAGTTAGCCATTGCAACTTCGTGTACTTCGTTTGTGTCCAACGACCAGACCAAGACCACTTACGGATCCCCATCTTTATCAATACTTTATCTATATTTGCAATATTCAGATTGCTTTATCATATTCTTGCTTGTTCGTCGATTGCATGCAGGAATAGACCTTCGTGGTCAGGCTGATCGTGCTTCTGGCATCGTCAGTAACCCCTGGAGATTGGATTAGCGATTGCTAAGGCGCAACGTCGTGCACGTTTGTAGTCGGATCGTCAAAGTCGACTCCACCAAATCGATAGTTATCATCTCATCGAAAGATCGGGCCCCTCGCCTCTATCAAGTGGATGATGAGGACATGACTACCTTGGATACGACCAAAAATATTGCATACATGTATATTTGTGAGGTGATTTCTAATGCAAATTATGCAACAATTTATTTATGTCATCCAGAACAAAAATACTTCACAGACTTTTGTGTCATGTCTAATTCCAGGTGTATGGGACATTTGTACAATCCACATATGAAGATAAGGGAAAAAGAGAAGTTTAGGTGTTGTTTAAAAAGTTCTCTCACGTCACTTTTGGGCCAAGAGAAGATAGAGTCCAAGTCTCTCACGTTCTGCATCCAGATTCGGACTGCACAGACATACCTGACTCAAAACGGCAAGAACTCCTTCATACGGACTCCGAATTGGTTGATTCATTTTTTTTTTTGGAAACTAGATTTCATACACTTTCCAACCCAATTGGATTCACCTTCAAATTCGTCCGGAGCGTTGAGATACCGACGAAACAATCTGACGCTGCAGCAGAATCCGAGTCAAACTACAAGTCCAAAGATGTTACATCACCTCCACTTGGGCCCATGAGCCTTGTACGACCTAGGGTTAGTTTTAGGCTGCCTTGGGACGTCCTTCCACCTCCTTGGCCGCCACCCCCTTGCTCCTATATAAGTAGACCCATCTAGTAGCTTTTTCTTTGGGATTTGTTTAGTCAAAAGTTAGCCATTGCAACTTCGTGTACTTCGTTTGTGTCCAACGACCAGACCAAGACCGCTTACGGATCACCATCTTTATCAATACTTCATCTATATTTGCAATATTCAGATTGCTTTATCATATTCTTGCTTGTTCTTCGATTGCATGCAGGAATAGACCTTCGTGGTCAGACTGATCGTGATTCTGGCATCGTCAGTAACCCCTGGAGATTGGTTTAGCGATTGCTAAGGCGCAACGTCGTGCACGTTTGTAGTCGGATCGTCAAAGTCGTCTCCACCAAATCGATAGTTACCATCTCATCGAAAGACCGGGCCCCTCGCCTCTATCAGTTGATTTAATGATATTTTGTTGATTTTGATCCATGAATTTGCTTGGTTTCAAGTGGATCTAGCACTTCCCCAAGTTTCCCCATCTTTCATCCACGAAATCTCATCAATTTTGACCCCAAAATCATCAAATTCCGCCCAAAATCGCGTCCCGGATTGATAGAGGCAAAGGTGTCCCGTCTTTCGATGAGATGGTGGCTATAGTTTTGGAGGAAGTCGACTTTGACGATCCGACTACGAACGTGCGAGGACGTCGCGCCTTAGCAATCGCTAAACCAACTCCGAGAGGTTGTTGACCACGCCGGAGCACGAACAACCTGACCACGAAGGTCTGTTTCCTGCACGCAAACGAAGAACAAGCAAGAAACTAAGATTGCAATCTGGATATTGCGAATATAAGAGGAAAGCTTTATTGATCAAGGTGGGGTTCTGTGACGCCTTGGTCTGGTCGTTGAACACAAATGAAGTACGCGAAGTTGCAGCTATGGCGAACTTTTAATCTAAACAAAACCCAAAGTCTAAACGACGCCCTAAGGGCTGTATATATGAGGGAAAGAGGGGGAATTTCGTGGCCCTTGGTGGAGGGGTCCGAAACCAACCCTAACTCTTGTTTCCCCACACATACGGACTCTAAAAACAGCCTATACTCAAGTATTTCGAAATTACATGGGCCTGGCCCAATAATAAGGTGACGCAGCACCTATAATAGCCTCTGGACGAAATTTATGAAGTGGCATCTTGTATATTTCGTCCAAGGCTTCTCGCACTCATTATGGTGGCTTCAAAGTCCTGAAATCATCAATTGAAACTCCATTCTTGTTCCCCTTGCGCATGCCATCATCTCCATGCTTGATCTTGCTCCAATGTTCATCCTTCTTGTCCAAGCTAGGCCCTTCATTTGTAAGCAAGACAAATGTATCCAATTTAGGCAGCATCATATTCTCATGAACATTAGATTCATTACCAAGAAACGAAAGTACCTGGTAATTTAATTGGCGTGCGCGAGCTCTAGTAATTGGTCCTGTATATGTGTCAGTTGGAGCTGTGGGTGTAACCTTGTTAGTGATGTCCTCATCATCCTCCCCCTTCTTGAATTGAAGTCGTCCTCGACGGAAGCTCATCTTCCTCACCCAAGTAAGGCTTCAAATCTGCAATGTTAAATGTGGGACTAACCCCAAAATCTGCAGGCAGCTCAAGTTTATATGCATTATCATTTATTTTCTCTAACACCTTGAAAGGACCATCAGCACGTGGGATTAGCTTTGACTTGCGCAAAATAGGAAACCTATCCTTACGCAAATGTAACCAAACAAGATCTCCAGGTGCAAAGACAACACGTTTTCTACCCTTATCTCCAACAAGTTTATATTTAGCATTCATGCGCTCAATATTTTCCTTAGTTAACTCATGCATTTTTAAGATCAATTCAGCACGTCGTTTAGCATCAAAATTAACCTTCTGCGAAGATGGAAGAGGCAACAAATCAATAGGTGCACGAGGTAGCAAACCATAGACAATTTCAAAAGGGCACATCTTAGTAGTAGAATGCAATGAACGATTATAAGCAAATTCAATATGAGGCAAGCATTCTTCCCACATTTTCTTATTATTCTTCAAAACAGCCCTAAGCATAGTAGACAAAGTTCTGTTGACTACTTCAGTTTGTCCATCAGTTTGGGGGTGACAAGTAGTACTAAAAAGCAGTTTAGTCCCCAACTTAGCCCATAAACATCTCCAAAAGTGGCTAAGAAATTTAGTATCACGATCTGAAACAATAGTATTTGGCACACCATGCAAGCGAATAATTTCACGAAAGAACAAATCAGCAACATTAGCAGCATCATCGCTTTTATGACATGGTATAAAGTGTGCCATCTTCGAGAACCTATCCACGACAACAAATATGCTATCCCTCCCCTTCTTTGTTCGAGGTAAACCCAAAACAAAGTCCATAGATATATCTTCCCAAGGAACACTAGGGACAGGCAAAGGCATATTGATGCAGGGTGGAACCCTAATCAGCGGATCTTTCACGTTTGGAGGTTGGCACACGATGAACACGGGGAAAACACGGAGAAAGATGGGGAAAACACAAGAGAGAACACTCAAATCAACACGGAAGCAATCACACAAGTGCTAGATTCGCGATACAAGGTCGAGATACATGATCCAAAGTCAACAACGGTGATACAGATAGTCTTCTCCCGGAGGAGGTCTTGGAATCCCGTGGGATCTTCCCGTTAGGGGTCTTGAATCCAGAGGTGGATCTTCTCCGTAGAGGCGCACCGGTCTCGTGGGAGAAATCCACACAAGTGTCAAATGAGCTAAAACCACAGCTAACCCTAAACGGAATGAGGAGAGGAGTATATATAGTCTACGGGGCGAATGGGTACATGGGCCTCGGCCCGGGGGATGCGCGCAGGCATTTCAGGGGCCGGACGTCCGGGCGGCGGGCCGGATGTCCGGGACTTCACGGGGCGCCGGATGTCCGGGGCGGGGGCCCGGATGTCCGGGCGGGAAGAGCCGAGCCTCGGGTGCTCTCTGGACAGGAGCGCCGGAATTCCGGGCCCGAGGCCGGATGTCCGGGCCGTGCTTGGCCGGATGTCCGGGCCCTGGCCGGATGTCCGGGCCCTGTGGCTGGCCTTCTGTAGAGAGATGCCCAGGGGCCGGATGTCCGGGCCAGGGGGCCGGATGTCCGGGTCCTGGGGCTGCTTTCTGGTCTTCTTGTTGCATCAGCTCGTCCATGACCTTGGGGACTTGTCCATCTTCAAGCTCTTCTCCGAAGTGGTCTCCTTCACACCTGAGCACACAAAGCACACTCGCTTGAGGTAGCAACCATGTCTCGCAAGATTCATAAGGAAGTAGGGCTAGGAGTGACGTCACCTCGGTCTCGAAAGCTCTAGTACGGGCACGTGTCATCGGTCCTTGAGGCACTTGAGGGGGTGAAGGAGGGTCCATGGGGATGGCCCTAGGATACACCGTATCACCATGCAAGCGAATAATTTCACGAAAGAACAAATCAGCAACATTAGCAGCATCATCGCTTTTATGACATGGTATAAAGTGTGCCATCTTCGAGAACCTATCCACGACAACAAATATGCTATCCCTCCCCTTCTTTGTTCGAGGTAAACCCAAAACAAAGTCCATAGATATATCTTCCCAAGGAACACTAGGGACAGGCAAAGGCATATATAAACCATGAGGATTGAGTCGTGACTTAGCTTTTTGACATGTAGTGCAGCGAGCAACAAAACGCTCAACATCCCGTCGCATCTTTGGCCAAAAGAAATGTGTAGCAAGTACGTCTTCCGTCTTCTTCACGCCAAAGTGTCCCATTAATCCTCCTCCATGCGCCTCTTGCAACAACAAAAGACGAACAGAGCTAGCTGGAATGCATAGCTTGTTAGCTCGAAACACAAATCCATCACTAACGACGAACTTGTTCCATGTTCTCCCTTCTTTACAATTCTGCAATACATCTTTAAATTCAGCATCATGCACATATTGATCTTTGATGGTCTCCAAACCAAATATTTTAAAGTCATGTTGTGAAAGCATAGTATAACGACGAGACAATGCATCAGCAATAACATTTTCTTTTCCCTTCTTGTGTTTAATAACATAAGGGAAAGTCTCTATGAATTCAACCCATTTAGCATGTCTACGGTTCAGTTTTGCTTGACTTTTAATGTGCTTTAAAGATTCATGATCAGAATGTATAACAAATTCTTTGGGCCATAAATAATGTTGCCATGTCTCCAAAGTCCGAACAAGAGCATATAATTCCTTATCATAAGTAGAATAATTCAGACTAGGCCCACTCAATTTTTCAGAAAAATATGCAATAGGTTTACCATCTTGTAATAACACACCTCCTAACCCAATTCCACTAGCATCACATTCAAGCTCAAAAGTCTTATTAAAATCAGGAAGTTGGAGTAAAGGAGCATGTGTCAACTTATCTTTCAATACCGTGAATGCTTCTTCCTGTGCAGTACCCCAAACAAAAGGCACATCCTTCTTTGTAAGCTCATTGAGAGGTGCAGCAATGGTGCTGAAATCTCTCACAAAACGCCGATAGAATCCAGCGAGGCCAACGAAACTCCTCACGTGTGTCACCATTTTGGGCTGCGGCCAACTCTCAATAGCTTCAATCTTGGCTTTATCAACCTCAATTCCCTGTGGAGTAACAACATAGCCAAGAAAAGAGACTCGGTCGGTGCAAAAGGTGCACTTTCCAAGGTTACCAAATAAACGTGCATCACGTAGAGCAATAAAAACAGCACGTAAATGTTCCAGATGTTCCTCCAAAGATCTGCTAAAAATCAATATATCATCAAAGTATACTACCACAAATCGTCCAATGAAAGCACGTAAAACTTCATTCATTAATCTCATGAAAGTACTAGGTGCATTAGTTAACCCAAAAGGCATGACTAACCACTCATATAATCCAAACTTAGTTTTAAATGCTGTTTTCCATTCATCTCCCAATTTCATACGAATTTGATGGTATCCACTACGCAAATCAACTTTGAAGAATATTGTAGAGCCACTCAATTCATCAAGCATATCATCTAGCCTAGGAATAGGATGACGATAACGAATAGTAATATTATTAATGGCTCTACAATCAACACACATACGTGATGTACCATCCTTTTTGGCACTAGAATAATAGGAACAGCACAAGGACTAAGGGATTCGCGTATATAACCTTTGTCGAGTAGCTCCTGTACTTGACGCATAATCTCCTTCGTCTCTTCTGGATTGGTACGGTATGGTGCGCGGTTGGGTAGCGATGCACCGGGAATTAAGTCAATCTGATGCTCAATCCCTCGAATAGGTGGTAATCCCGGTGGCACGTCTTGTGGAAAGACGTCGGCGAACTCCTGCAAAATGTTAGTGACAACAGGAGGCAAAGAAGAAGGCACGTCCTCGAATGAAAATAATGCCTCTTTGCATACAACAGCATAGCAAACAGATTTGCTAAAATCTAGCTCATCAATATCAGATTTGGTGGCAAATAAACATGCACTTTTCAATTCAATTTCAGAAGCAACAGTAGATGGTTTATTATTAGGCTTCATTTGTTGCTCAAATTCTTTTGCCACAATCTGATTTTCACTCTTATTTTTCTCCTGTTTTGCTTTATTAGCTCTATTAATATCATCTTTCAAAATGGAATCAGGAGTCATAGGAAGTAAAGTAATATTTTTATCCTTATGAACAAGAGTATACTGATTGTTTCTACCATGGTGTACAGAATTTTTATCAAATTGCCATGGTCTACCAAGTAATAAGGAACATGCTTGCATAGGTACCACATCACAATCAACATAATCAACATATGTAGAGATACTAAAATGCACACGAACAGTACGTGTTACCTTAACCTTGCCGCTGTTGTTGAACCATTGGATGTAGTAAGGATGTGGATGTGGTCTTGTGGTGAGAGATAGCTTCTCTACCATCTCCATGCTAGCCAAGTTGTTGCAACTCCCTCCATCTATGATCACGCGAACAGAACGTTCCTTCACAACTCCCTTTGTATGGAACAAATTATGCCTCTGATTTTGCTCAGCTTGTGTAACCTGCACACTCAAAACACGTTGAGCAACTAAACATTCATACCTGTCAGCATCTTCAGGAGCCATGTATTGCGTCTCATGATCAGAATCGTCTCCACCGTGTTCTTCACGTGTAATAAGAGCCAAAGTCTCCTCATCATAGTCACTAGCGGATTCATATCCACCATCCTCAGTAGCAATCATCACACGCTGAGATTTGCAATCTCTCGCAAAATGTCCTCTTCCCTTACAACGACGACAAATAATATCATTGGTGTGCCCTGTTGATGCCATGGAAGAAGAAGAACTCTGTGCAGGCCCAATAGGTGTGCTCTTGTCAGATAATGGTGGTTGTGCCTGCTTCCTTGTATCACGGCTGGAGGTAACAGCTGATGGAGGTGTCGGTGCAGTAGAATGTGTGGAAGTAGAGGATGCACGCGGTGTCCATGATGAAGGTCGACCTGCAGAAAAGTTAGTCCGTGCCAATGCCTGTCGATCCTGCACTTCACGTTCAGCTTTACAAGCAAGATGGAATAAATGAGTGATATTAGTATAATCCTTATACTCTAGAATGGTCTGAATCTCTCTATTTAATCCACCCATAAAACGTGCAAGCATAGCTTCATTCTCCTCAACAATACCACATCTAATCAGGCCAGTTTGTAATTGCTGATAATATTCTTCTACAGAATTTTTTCCTTGTCTTAAGCGCTGCAGTTTTTGAAGTAATTCACGTTGATAATATGGTGGAACCCAATGAGTACGCATAGCAGTTTTCAAAGCAGTCCAAGTAGCTGGAGTAGGATATAATCTACAATGTTCAGACCACCAAACACATGCAAAACTAGTGAAAGCACAAACAGCAGCAGGAACACGTCTCTCCTCGGGGTAGTTTAAACATGTAAAACGTTGTTCAGTTTGTAACTCCCAAGTAAGATATATATCAGGAACATATCTACCCTCAAATGGTGGAATATTCAATTTCAGTTTAGGAAGATGGTCATGTACCTCAGGTGGTGGTGCAGCCCTACCGTTGCGATGATATGCATGAGGACGACCTGGTGGTGGTGGTGCTGGTTGTTGCACGTGGTTCTGATTTTGGTCAACCTCATCCTCGTAATGGTCCTCCACCTCTGCAGTAGCAGCAAGAGCTACAGAAACATCAACAGCAGCACCAGAAGCTCGACCAGTCTCAAGGGGAACGCGCTGTGCTCGTCCCACTTGATTCGGAAGGCGACGTTGTTGTTGTTGTTGTTGTTGAGGTGGGACAGCTGCAGCAGCCGGTGGTGGTGGAAAACGCGAAAGCAATTCAGCAAACTTGTTATCCAGCTTTGTTTCAAACATCTTCTCCATTGCATCTATCTTCTCCATGGCCTCGTCCAATGTGTTTAGCACATCTTGCACCTGTACACTCATCATTTCCTGAATCTTATCATGAAGCTCCTTGTTCGTCAAGTTCTCCCAGTCAGTCTCGTCGACTTGTGATCCTGGCATGGTTAGCAGCAATAGAAACACACAAGAATATGATCCTACAGACTACTAACAAGTGGTGGTGGTGGCGGGTGTCACAAATCCGTCAAGCAAATCTCAAATTCTTACCAGTTCTTACCCAGCAGCAGGTGGTGATCGGCAACCGATGTAGTCAAAACTCTCAAAGCTTGGATAGAGCGATTACCAGGGAGAGTCAAACGCACGATGTAGATGTATGTGTAGCTGGGAAGGCTTATAATATGGTAGCAAAAAGGGTCAGCAATAATCAATTCAGAGATGCAAAGGTGAATAAACGCTCAACGACGGTACTGTGCTGGTCCTAGGCTAGACCGTACTAGAGACGCGAGCCTAGAACACTAACAAAATCACGGCGCTGCACGTAATCAAGGGAAAAGCACACTCTGAATTTTTTTTTCGCCTCTTTTTTTTTGCGCTGCTTTTTTTTTTTTGCCGAAAATCAATATAATGGCGAGTGTCTCAAAACACTTCCCTAGTCAAACTAAGATGATAGGCACGAAATTTTTTGACGAATTTTTTTTTTTCGGAATCAGGGCAGCGACGACGAAAAAGTGCGGTAAAAAAACAGTATGATGGCACGTGTCTCAAAAGACTCAGAAAAGCCCAAAAGTAGGTAGGGAAAAAATATTTTCACCTGTCGAAATTTTGGCCTAAAAACTGCCCGGGGGTCTCCAGACTTTTTTTTTTTCGAGACCTACTCAAGCAAGGAAACACAAATCCGAAACCTAGATGGATCACGAGAACAAACCTAATATGAAAAGAACTCGGATTGGCGGTGGATATATGGTGATACGATATGGCAGCGGTGGTAGGTTATGGCAGCGGTGGTGGTATGTGGTGGCCGTGGTGGGATATGGCAGCAGTGGTGGTATGGCAGCGGCGATGAATATGGTGCGGCGGCGACGTGACACTTATGACCAGAACTCGAAACTCTAAAAGACTAGACGCTAAGACCAGCAACTTGACACGACGATGCAACCGCAAATTCAACAAAGCAAATACAGAAAAGATTATGAAGGCTCAGATTGGTTCGGATGGGATGAAGTAACCCTAAAATTTTTTTTGGCTTTTTCGTGGACTGTAGGTATGAAGAATAGACTCGATCTAATCTACGAAAAACTGTAAAATCTCACCGAGCAACCTGGAAATCTGATACCACTTGATAGAGGCAAAGGTGTCCCGTCTTTCGATGAGATGGTGGCTATCATTTTGGAGGAAGTCGACTTTGACGATCCGACTACGAACGTGCGAGGACGTCGCGCCTTAGCAATCGCTAAACCAACTCCGAGAGGTTGTTGACCATGCCGGAGCACGATCAACCTGACCACGAAGGTCTGTTTCCTGCACGCAAACGAAGAACAAGCAAGAAACTAAGATTGCAATCTGGATATTGCGAATATAAGAGGAAAGCTTTATTGATCAAGGTGGGGTTCTGTGACGCCTTGGTCTGGTCGTTGAACACAAACGAAGTACGCGAAGTTGCAGCTATGGCGAACTTTTAATCTAAACAAAACCCAAAGTCTAAACGACGCCCTAAGGGCTGTATATATGAGGGAAAGAGGGGGAATTTCGTGGCCCTTGGTGGAGGGGTCCGAAACCAACCCTAACTCTTGTTTCCCCACACATACGGACTCTAAAAACAGCCTATACTCAAGTATTTCGAAATTACATGGGCCTGGCCCAATAATAAGGTGACGCAGCACCTATAATAGCCTCTGGACGAAATTTATGAAGTGGCATCTTGTATATTTCGTCCAAGGCTTCTCGCACTCATTATGGTGGCTTCAAAGTCCTGAAATCATCAATTGAAACTCCATTCTTGTTCCCCTTGCGCATGCCATCATCTCCATGCTTGATCTTGCTCCAATGTTCATCCTTCTTGTCCAAGCTAGGCCCTTCATTTGTAAGCAAGACAAATGTATCCAATTTAGGCAGCATCATATTCTCATGAACATTAGATTCATTACCAAGAAACGAAAGTACCTGGTAATTTAATTTGCGTGCGCGAGCTCTAGTAATTGGTCCTGTATATGTGTCAGTTGGAGCTGTGGGTGTAACCTTGTTAGTGATGTCCTCATCACGGATCTCAAATCTCGCGTTGACCCCGACCCACCGAACGACCGGCGTTTTACCGGACGTCCGGACCCTCTCGAAGCACCGGACGTCCGGAACTCACCGGACGACCGGAACCACATATACAGAAGAAAATACCGGATTTCCGGCCATTTCCGGACGTCCGGTACACCCAGATTTTGACTTCGGCTGATTTTTGTTTTTGGTCATAACTAATTCATACGAACTCCGATTGGGACGTTCTTGAGCTCGTTTTGAAGCTCTTGACATTCCCCATACCATAAAAATACTACCATATTCATTTGACTCCATCAAATTTTGTCAAATTTGGCAAGTTTGTATAGGCCCTCCACCATATCAACCGCATAGCCACCATAGCCTTCCGCAACCTAACCCTTTTTGTTCCCCATCGCATTTGTGGTTGCTTGAGTAGTGATTTGAGTATCCTAAGGTGTTTAGGCAACTTAGGGACAATTGCTTCTTCATCAACCACCACCACCACTTCCGCATAGCTTAGTCCACCATACATAGCTAACCCAACTTAACCAAATTTTGTTGAGCTTGTTTGAGTTGTGGCTTGTGTCTCCTAAGGTGTTTCGGCTACTTAGGGACCGTGACTTCAACTCCGACATCGTGTATAGCCCATCATTCCACTTCCGCAACCACCACGGCATTTCCGCTACCACCATTTGACATTTGTCCTTGAGATTTTGAGTTGTGGTTTTTTTTTCCGTTTCCTAAGGTGTTTCGGCTAATTAGGAACGGGTCTACATCAAGAGCACCACCTCTCATCATCGACACGGACGGTAACTTCGACGACATCATTGTATATTCCCTGGCAATTGCATTGTTAACCCCTAGCACATTTTGCGTCACTTACCTATCGAGACTAGCCTTTGAGTATTGCCGGCAACGTTACTTGTGCACATTAGTGATCATCGATCCGCCTTCCATTGCATACATACCATATCATAATGGTATCATCATATCACCCCTTGTGTCACAAGATTGTTCCCGCATATACACAATTGCTATCTTGGTTTGTGCATCGTGGCCATATACAAAAAAAGAGAATAAAGCTTTTAAGCAAAATGAGAAAGACAAAGAAGCTTGTAAGCAAGAGACATAGCATCGCATCATATGATATCATACTTGATCATCTTGGATCATCTTGTGCTAAAAGCACCGGAACATCATACACATAGCATACTTGGGATAGAAAGTTCATACATTTGCATCTTATAGGTTGTGCACAAGTGTCGTATCCGCCTATAGAGCAATCGTGCTAGCGTCTCTCTTGAGTTGTGCAACACGAGCGTTTTCCGTGGATTCCACATTTTTTGCTCATTCCTTGGTTGCACGACCCCATTTATCTATCCGTGTGTGTGTTTTCGTGTGCCATATATTGCTATTGGTCTACTTGTTACATTTGCAAATTTGTGAATCTCTTTCAACATTATTGACTCTTTCTAACATTTTGCATCAAATTTTTGTGCCACTATCCTCACCGAGCCACTCGATAAGCTTTACTTGATAGGTGTGAGTGAACAAGTCCGGTACCAATTCCACTATTCTTTCATTTCACATTGAGTGAAACGGGATACATCCTCAACATTCGGAAAAGATAACTTGGTATTGTTTATCTCATCTCCTACTCACCTTTGCTCGAGTCTTGTGATGGATAGGCAAAGCATTTCTTCTACTTCGGTCTACACCAACAACGAAAAGTTCGATGCCATGACGAACAACTTGTGCGCCAACATGAATGCTCAAATGGAGGAGCTCAAAGCCCTCATCAAGAACCGCAAGAGGTCCCCCTCATCTTCGAGAAGACGCTCTAGTGCACATCCTTCCGAGCTACCATCTTCGGCGAGATCACATCGGCATCGACAACATCAACGACAAGAACGTGAAGGTCATGCGCTCAACACCAACAATTACTCAACGACTTCACCATGTACCTTGGCATCTTCGCCAAGCGACTTCAAGGCATCTTCGCCTTTGGACATACGGCATCTTCGCCCACAAGCACCTCAAGCTTATGATCAAGAGAAGCTTCCCAAGCTCAAGTCCGCGACTTCCACGAGCTACTACGACCTCGACAACGACTACAAGATTCCTTTCTATGGGACTCAAGACCCCGAGGAGTATCTCGAGTGGGAGCGCAAGATGGACGACTACCTCACGCTACATCAAGTTCCCTACGAAGATCAAGTGAAGTGCGCCACAAGAAACTTCCACGACAACGCGTCAACATGGTGGCTTCACACACCTTCGACGAGCTTCAACGTGAATTGGCCCAAGACGAAGAGAGCTTTGCGGCGAGAGTTCGTGCCTCCCACCTACACGGAACATCTTCTACGCCAATTGGAGAACACCATACAAGGATCCAAGTCCATCGACGAGTACTTCAAGGACATGAAGATTGCCTTGCGATGAGCCGGCGTGGACGACCCCATTTCGATGATGCTCCACTTCATGATGGGATTGCACAACGACATCTACAAGACTATCTTCTTCGAGAACTACAAGTCCCTCGACGACAACTACATTGGTGATCTCAAGGCGGAACAAGAACTTATGAAGGCCAAGACTTCTCCACCGCAAGCAAACTTCTCGAAGACCAAGCTCCAAGACGGCGAGCATGAGGCTAGTACCACCATGATGTCCAAGCACGATGAGCTCCAAGACGACGTTCCCAAGTTCGACTTCATCGCCATCCCTCTTTGTGGCATTGATGATGCCGAGTCCACTTCGACTCTTTTTGAAGACGGTGCGGCGACGACTACGACTACGGAGCCATTCGAGGACCAAGCTTTGAAGGCGAGCGACAAGGTGGCGAGCGAGGATGATGCTTCCATCTTAGGAGGCGAGAGTGATGATGTGCCATCTTCGGCCTTCATCCACGGCGACGATTACGAGATGGTTGAGCATGGGATTTTCCCTTCGACCACGGCGACGTATGATGACTTCAGTGACTTGTGCCACCATATTGAGAGTGAGAGCGAGTTCACCACTAGCCCCATGTATGATGAGCTGCCCCGATTCCCATGTGAGGAGAGCCACAACCCCCACCACTTGAGTGAGATGAGTGACTCCACCATATGTGAGTTTGAGTGCACCTACCTTGAGGGAGTGAGTGAGCCACCACATAGAGAGAGTGAGATAGTTGATAGGTCATGCGAGGCCACCTTCAACACTAATGACTTGACCTCTACCTCTATTGTGTCTTCTCATTTGATGCTAGGTCCCACATATGATGACGCACCGATCCTCGACGACTTCGTCCATCCTATGGACAAGACGATGGCCATGGTGGAATATGATGCACCCCCCACATGGTTCCCTCAAGATGAAGATGATGACCACCATTTGGTCTTTCCCACCTCACCTACACCACATGAGTGGAACGAGAAAGGTAACAAAGGTGAAGGTGATGATCTCGTCCCACTAGTGGACTATGTTGACATTGATTGCTTCCATGATGTTGATCCACCTATTGCCATGCTTCGTGCTAGTATGATTTCCCATGCGATTATTTACCCATTTATGATGAGTTTGATGATTGTCATGTGGAGTATATTAGTTGTGATGCCATGTTGCATAGGATTTCTTGTGATAATTATCTCGGTCACATCATGTTTGACAATCCACTTGACTTGTCATATGCTATGCATGAGATCAACAATATGTCATATTTGCAATCTCTTCATAGTAACTATGCATATGCCATTAAAATAAACCCAATTTACACATATGGCATAGATGACAAGCCCATGGTTATTGGCATTTGTTTTTCTTGTGATGATATTCATATGCTACCTTTGCATCATTTATCTCATATGCCATGCCATGACCACCTTGATTCGGATATGCATTGTTTTGGATGTTGTCATCTTCTCTACATTATGCTTCCGATATTGCTCATGAGGAGACCCCCATAGTTTCCTCATACATTTTAGGAGATTTTGATCCATCCCATCCATTGCATGATCCCCATACTTGTATGCTCAATTTGCATCCACATCATGCTATACACAATAACTATTCATTCATGATGGATGACATGTTCTTATACCATGCATCAAATTTCTTTGAGCGATGCGTATCTTGTGCTAACTCACACATGCCCATACACATCATGATGGACGATGTGTACATTTACTACGCGCACAATTTCTTTGGTTTGTGTGTCTTTTGTGTAGGTCCCCATACTTACTCGTCAACCTCGCAAGAGCACGAGTTGACGAAACGAGCCCTAGAGAGCAACGACGACTTGGGAGTCCATGGATTATCCTTCCAACCGCTCCCTTCGCGCAAAGACTTTGCGCATTCCTTCTACATGGCACTCACATGGTTATGGGTTATTGTCCATTATATCTCTTATGCCCCTCTTTCCATGTTCACTTTGCATGATATGCTCATTTATATGCCTTTGCCATGCACTTGTGACCCATGCTTCGCATTACACATGTTGATTGATTCTCATACTTGTATGTGTATTTGCAAGCTTGGTGGAGATGTTGCTTGTTATTCCCATGTTTGCTTTGTGCCAAATGCCTATGATGATACCTTTTTCATGCTATGTGCTCGTGCTTGCTATATGTCATGTGCATTGCCTATATACACTATTTGCTCACATGACATGATTGCCATGATTTCCTATAGTGTGTTGCATCTTCGCGCCACTAGTTTGCACGACATGATTTCTATGCTTGACTATGTTGCATCACCAATGATTCATACTTGCTCATTTCATGCGGTTGATGACAACCTTTGCCATGCTTTGCACATGATTGATATTGCTTGTTGTCATATGTCTCCACATGTTGCCTCTCTCATGCTACCATGTATTGAGCGCAACCACGATTTTAGTCTTGCCAATGAGATTGCCCCCATAGCATTCTCATATTTATTTGGAGATTATGACATCATTCTTGTGAAGCATGCTTGTTTTACCTCCTTGCACCTTATGCCTAGTGCCATGAATATAGCTATTGTTGCATCATATTATTCATGCACTTTTGCTCCTAATGGTTATGTGCAAGAGAAGAGAACCATCATGATGGATGATGTGTTTATCTACCATGCGCATACATTCTTCCTTTTGTTGTGTGCATGTGTAGGATACTTGGACTATGTGTCGACTTCCACTTCACGTGAGTTGACCATTCGAGCTCTTGAGAGCGAACCACTTTCTACCACGACGCTTCTACATCGCACTTGCTTGTGCTTCGGCATTGTGAAGAATGCACAAGGACATGCTTTCAAGGTGATATCCTTCTCTTTCGAGACACCCAAAACCATGAGCATGGATATTGTGGATCACACTACTTGTGTTGCTTGCACCATGAGACTTATTTGCACACATGTTAGAGATCTTGATTTGACTTGTCATTTACACATCTCCATGCATCATGATATATGTGCCTTGTGTGTTGCATCCGACTTGTGGATTACTTCTCCCTATCATATGCTTGGTTGCAACAATGTCATCTCTTCACATATGCCATGTCCCATTGCTTTTCACACGATTGACCTGATTGCCTCACACATGTTGAACAATAGCTCTTTCTATTGTGTTGACTGCCACACTATGTTCACTACAACTTGTGCATGTTATGCTCGGATTGTCTTGCACTTAACCCATGTGCTTAGATGTCTACTCTTATGTGGTGTTGTGAATGATTCCTATGCCTACCATAGACCTTTCATTGAGCGCTTTGATCTTGTTTGCTATGACCATGAGGTAGATGCTTCTTCACTTGTCACACCTATTTGCATCTCTACCTCACTCTTGCATGCTTGTTTCAATGATGTTCTTGATTGTGCCCAACTTATATGCTTATTTGCCATGCCACACTTCTTTGTCACACCTTATGCTATGCTTGATGACAACACTTGTTTGGTGAACCACCTCTTCAATGCTTGGTTTTGCACTAACGCTAACCACATTTGTTTTTCCAAGTGTTTGTTGTCTTTGCTCCTTTTGAAGGAATCACTAGACGGTGCGACATTGAAGAGTGCCCATGTTGAGCTTCAAGATGATGAGCACTTCGTGATCGTCCACATCTACACGACGACGCCACCTCTTTCCCATGGTGATTTGGTTTTCGATCCGAGGTCGGATCTTTCCCAAGGGGGAGGGGATGATGCGGAGCATCCTATGGACATCACCATGTCAAGAGTCAGCTTGGCAAGTGACACGTGTGACCTCTACTTCTCATACTTAAAGGTGAATCATCTCCTTTACACGTGTTCACTTGACCCCTTCGAGGATGGTATACTACTTGACACTCCACTCGTGTGCATGCATAGGTATTGTCGGAGATTCACGGATGACGAGGAGGAGTGCAAGCGCCAAGGATCACCTACACCATCCGCGAGGGAAGCGTGGAAGAGAAGACGGAAGAAACAGAGCTGCTGCAAGCTACAGGCTTCGGACGACCGGCGTTTATCGGACGTCCGACGCGTCCCAGGCGACCGGACGACCGGCAGCCACCGGACGTCCGCGACATCCTTCACAGAACCAAAATAGCGGAAGTCCGAGAGCTACCGGACGTCCGGTGCCCAGCGGACGTCCGCTCCCTGCCTGTGCGCAGCCGCGGGCCTTTTGGTCATGTACCCCTTTCGCCCCTCACTTACCCCTTCGTGGCCCTAGACTATATATACTCCTCCACCTCCACCATTTTAGGGGCAGCATTAGTTTAGCTCATATGTGAGATAGAGCTTTGCTCATCCATCCCGGATCTACTCCACGAGAGAGACCGCGGCCCCTCTACGGAGAAGATCCACCTTCGATTCAAGACCCCTAATCGGGAAGATCCTTCACGGATTCAAGACCTCCTCTTGGAGATGAACTCTACCTTGTATCTTTCCCTTTGTTGTTCATGTATCTTGTGATCTTGTGTGTTTGATTGTCCAGTGGATGTGTGATTGGACTTGTTCTTGAGTGTTTCCCTCGTGATTCCCCTTTGTGTTCTTCGTGTTCATCGTGGGATCCCCTCCATTTCGTGAAAGATCGGCCATCTAGGGTTCCACCCTACATCACTTCTCCTTTCTCCCACTCACATACTTGCTTGTGATGATGGATAGGCCAAGTACATCTACAAACCCAATCTTCGACGATGCTCAAGAAGCGATCAACTACGTCACCAAACTACATCTCTTCGGTGTCCAACGAGCTCTACATCAAGAGAGTGAAGCTATGCGCGAGTACATTGGTCAAGTCGCCGAGGACGCGCGCCAATTTGAAGCAAGAACAAAAGAACAATTCGACATCATCAACACCAACATGACTACTCAATACAACGAGCTCCGGACATTGATAATCAACCGACGTTCTTCCTCAACATCATCTGAAAGACGAAGCCGCTCAAGTCGACATTCCGACTCCACGCAATACTCATGTACGCCTACGTCTAAAACTCTTCGTCAAGCCGCACGTCAACTTCGACATGACAACCGGCAACCTCTTCATGACAAGAGTTCACAAGAGATATTCGACGACCAAGAAAGCCGACGTCGTCAAAACCAAGCTACACTTGAGCAAGCACAAGAACGACAATGATTACGTCAACAACAACAAGAGCGAGCTCGTCAACACCAAGAAGAACTAGATGCCGAGGCTAACCGCCAAGCACAACAACGTCGAGAAGCTCAAGCTATGGAGGCACAACGAGCTTTCCAAGATGCACATCGCAATGTGGCTGCCCGCACTCGACACACTCGTCAAGAAGATGATTTCCTTCGGGATGAGGTGCAAGAGGGACGCCATCAAGAAAGAATGCAATGACAAGCCCCTCCTCAAGCGCGGCAAGAGAAACAACCCCAACAAGAACATCTACATCAACAAGTGCAACAAGATATGGCAAACCGCCAAAATCGAGACCGCCCTCCCAATAGGCAAGGAAACAATGACGAGCATCGCTATGGCAAGCTCAAATTCACCATGCCAAAGTTCTCCGGAAGCATTGATCCTGAAGACTACCTCTCATGGGCATTGAAAGTTGACAAGATCTTTCGCCTTCACAACTTCGATGAAGAGAAGAAGATCGCAATGGCATCCCTTGAGTTCCAAGACTATGTTCTCATTTGGTGGGAGCAAATTATAGAGAGAAGAGAAGCAAAAGGCAAACCTCCTATCACCACTTGGGCTCAAATGAAGGAAGTCATGAGAGCACGCTTTGTGCCTACCCACTACAATCATGACTTGTTCAAGAAGCTACAACTCCTCAAGCAAGGTACCAAGTCCGTTGAAGAGTACTACAAGGAGATGGAGATTGCCATGATAAGAGCAAACATCACGGAAGATGAAGAGCAAACAATGGCGAGATTCTTGAATGGACTCAACTATCCCATCAAGAAGATTGCGGACTTCCAACCATACAACAATCTCCTCGAGCTAGTACATCAAGCAACCAAAGCGGAGCGACAAGTTCAAGAGGACTACAAGTACTCCAAGTTCAACTCCAAGAACTTCGGCTCCTACAACCAAGCTTCAACGACTTCGGCTACTCCTCCTACCTCTACCAAGCCATCTACAAACTTCGGCGACAAGTCAAGCTACAAGAATGCGACTACATCGAGTCGTCCACCTTCTACCAACAACTTCAAGCCAAGAGCTTCCTCAACTACAACTCCAACCGAAGACAACAACAAGACGAGCTCCATCAAATGCTTCAAGTGCCAAGGATGAGGCCACAAGTCATTTGAGTGCAAGACCGTTCGCACCATGATCATCAACGATGACGGATCTTATGACTCCATGAGCGATGATGAGATGGAAGCACTTGAGCATGTCGCTATGCATCGCCAAGTGAATGAAGAAGAAGACCGTCAAGTGTTTTGCGACAATGACTCAAGCCCCAATCTTGTTGTCTCCAAAGAGTTGACATTCCAACACCAACGAGATGATGACCAATGATGTCACATTTTCCATACGAAGGCCGACATCAATGGACGCTCCGTCAAGGTTATCATCGATGGAGGAAGTTGTCACAACTTGGCAAGCGAAGAGCTTTGCGACAAGCTTCATTTGGTCAAGAGGAAGCATCCTCACCCCTACAAGGTCCAGTGGCTCAACGACGCCGGAATTCTTCGAGTCGAGCACACCGTGCAAGTCTCTTTCAAGATTGGCGCCTACGAGGACACTCTTGAATGTGATGTGATACCCATGTCTGTTTGCCACCTTATTCTTGGACGTCCATGGCAATATGATCGTGGAGTCACACACAATGGACGGACAAACCACTATCATTTCAAGATGAAGGGCAAGGAATTCGTGCTTCGACCAATGTCTCCAAGTCAAGTAGCCGTCAACAAGCTTTTACCTACCAACCATCGTGGAGAGAATGGTGTGAGAGTGAGCCACCCAAAAGAGAGTGAGAGCCACAAGCCAAATATGAGCGACTCCACGATGAGCGACAAGAAGCAACTAGTCCTGTTCGCCACCAAACGTGAGATGAGAGAAGTGTGTGAGAACCCATCGAGCGTCTTCCACCTTGTGCTTTTATGCAAAGGGGAAGCCAAACCTACTAACACTTCACCACCTCCACCTTTTGTGTTGTCTCAATTGTTGCAGGAATACTCGGACGTCTTTCCCGATGAACTACCTCCAGGTTTACCTCCACTTCGCGGAATCGAACACCGCATCGACCTCATACCCGGTGCACCACTTCCAAACAAGGCTCCCTACCGCGTCAACCCCGAGGAAACAAAGGAGATACAACGACAAGTGCAAAAACTCATCGACAAAGGTCATGTACGTGAAAGCTTAAGCCCTTGTGCCGTTCCGGTTATTCTCGTGCCTAAGAAAGACGAAAGTTTTCGCATGTGTTCCGATTGTCGTCCGATAAATTCTATCACCGTTAGATACCGTCACCCTATTCCACGACTAGATGACATGCTTGATGAATTATGTGGTGCCACAATTTTTTCCAAAATTGATCTTAAAAGTGGCTATTACCAAATTCGCATTCAAGAGGGTGATGAATGGAAAACAGCTTTCAAAACCAAGTTTGGACTATATGAGTGGTTGGTCATGCCGATGGGCTTATCGGAAGCGCCAGGCACATTCGTGCGTCTTATGCACTTTGTTCTCCGACCTTATATAGGCGTCTTTGTAGTGGTTTACTTTGATGACATTCTAGTCTTTAGCAAGTCGCTTGAGGAACATGTTGACCATGTCTGTATGGTTTTGCAAACCCTTCGCAAACAACAATTATATGCTAATATGAAAAAATGCACCTTTGGCGTTGACAAGGTTGTCTTCCTAGGATTTGTCGTTTCTTCACAAGGTGTTCACGTTGATGAAACTAAAATTGAAGCAATTAAAACTTGGCCTCAACCAACGAATCTCATGCAAGTGCGTAGTTTCCTTGGTCTAGCCGGTTTCTATCGACGTTTTGTGAAGGACTTTAGCACCATTGCTATGCCTCTACATGCCTTCAGCAAGAAGAACGCACCCTTCATTTGGGGTCCTTCGCAAGACACCGCGTTCAATGAGCTTAAGAGCTTGCTTACACACGCACCACTTCTAGCCCTACCAAACTTTGACAAACCGTTTGTGATTCATTGTGATGCTAGTGGTACCGGCATAGGTGGCGTGCTAATGCAAGAAAAGCGCCCAATTGCGTACTTTAGCGAGAAGCTATTGGGAGCGCAACTTAACTATCCCATCTATGATAAACAGCTTTATGCCTTGGTGAGAGTTTTACGTGTTTGGGAACACTATCTTAGACCTCATGAATTCATTCTTCATACGGACCATGAGACACTCAAGTATCTCAAAGGTCAAACTAAGTTGAACAAGCGTCATGCTAAATGGAGTGAGTTCATTGAGTCTTTTCCCTATGTCATCAAATACATCAAGGGCAAAGAAAATGTTGTGGCGGACACGCTTTCCCGCAAATGCATGCTTGTAACACAACTTGAGTTGAATGTGATTGGCTTTGAGCACATAAAAGATCTATATGAACATGATCCTTTCTTTGCGAATGCTTAGGCTAAGTGCTTGACTCACACTTCTTGGGAACATTACTACATCAAGGATGGATATCTTATGAGAGCTAACAAACTTTGCATTCCCGAGTCTTCGCTTCGTTTGCTTCTTTTGCAGGAATCTCATGGAGGAGGACTCATGGGACACTTTGGACGTGACAAGACGTTTGCTACCCTCTCTAAGAACTATTTTTGGCCCAAGATGCTTCGTGACATCTCACACCTCACCAACCGATGTTCTACATGCCGCAAAGCTAAGTCCAAAGCTCAATCTCATGGTCTTTACATGCCTCTTCCTATTCCATACCATCCATGGGAAGACATAAGCATGGACTTCATACTTGGCTTGCCTAGGACTCAAAATGGCAATGATTCTGTGCTTGTCGTGGTAGATAGATTCTCTAAAATGGCTCATTTCATTCCTTGTAACAAGATCGACGATGCTTCACATGTTGCAAATCTCTTTTGTAGGGAGATACTTCGTCTACACGGCGTGCCCAAAACGATCGTGTCGGACCGGGACGTCAAGTTCTTGAGTTACTTTTGGAAAACACTATGTGCCAAGCTAGGAATCAAGCTACTCTTTTCTTCGGCGTACCATCCACAAACGGACGGTCAGACGGAGGTGACGAACCGCATGCTTTCCACGCTTCTTCGTGTGTTGATCAAGAGGAACATCTGGGAATGGGAGCAATGCTTGCCCATCGCCGAGTACGCCTACAACCGCGCAAGACATTCGACCACCGGCAAGTCTCCCTTCGAGGTCGTCTACGGCTTCAACCCGTTGTCCCCATTGGACATTCTACCTCTACCTCTACAAGAGCGCATCAACATGGACGCAAGTGCACGAGCAAGCTATCTCAAGAAGGTGCACGAAGAAACAAGGGCAATGATTGAGCGACAAGTCCATCGTCTCGCCACCAAGCTCAACGTCAGCAAGGCACCAATGGTGTTCCACCCGGGAGATCTTGTTTGGCTTCACCTTCGCAAGGACCGTTTCCCACACGAGCGCAAGTCCAAACTTCTACCTCGCGCCGACGGACCCTTCAAGGTGCTGGCACGCTACAACGACAACGCCTACAAGATCGACATCCCACGAGACAAGTACTCCGTGAGTGATACTTTCAACATCAAGGACCTATCTCATTTCCATGGTGATGAAGATTTTGATCCGAGGTCGGATCTTTCCCAAGGGAGGGGAGATGATGCGGAGCATCCCAAGGTCATCCCCATGGACCCTTCATCGCCTCATCAAGTGCCCAAAGGACCAATGACTCGAGCCCGTGCAAGAGCTCTCGAGACCGAGGTGACTTCACTCCTTGCTCTAAATCCTTCCGATATACATGAGACATGGCTTCTACCCTCATCCGAAACTCTGTGCATACTCAGGTACTTGGGTGAAGGCCACGGGACACCTCTGCACAATGGTCAAGACGGCGAGTTCGACAAGCGCCGGGATCAAGAAGAAGGAAGGCTGAAGATGCTACAGGCACCGGACGTCCGGCCCACACCGGACGACCGGAAGCCACCGGATGTCCGGCCTCTCCCAGACGACCGGACGACCGGAAGCCACCGGACGTCCGTGACAACGACCACAGAAGCTAAATAGCGGAAATCCGAGGATTACCGGACGTCCGGTCCCTCCGGAACCTCTGGACGTCCGGTAACCAGCGGACGTCCGCCCCGACGGCGACCACTCGTGTAATATATACTCGTTGACTTCCCTCCTTTCGGGGCAGCTTTTGGGATAGCTCATTTCAGACCTTTGTGTGGATTCTCTCCCACGAGACCGCGCGCCTCTTCGGAGAAGATCCACCACGGATTCAAGACCTCCACATCGGGGAAGATCCTACGGGATAACCAAGACCTCCTTCGGGAGAAGACTATCCTTGTACCACCGTCGTTGACTATGGACCGTGTATCTCGATATGTATCGTGGATCTAGCACTTGTGTGATCATCTCTGTGTTGATTTGAGTGTTTCCTCTCGTGTTTTCTCCCCGTTTCCTCCCTGTGTTCTCCGTGTTCGTCGTGGGATACTCTCCAAACGTGAAAGATCTGCTGATTAGGGTTCCACCCTACATCAGGCGCGCCTTTTGGATGTCGAGGCTTCTCCACAGTTTTCACCATTGGGGTTAGCTTGATGGGGTTGGGGGACTGCGGGGTCGGGGTAGCGATGATGACCATCACGGGGGTTGTTGGCCACAATCCCGTTGGAGCGTGTTCCCAAGAGGCGACAAATCACTTCTGGGGACACCAAAGCGTTTTGGTCGATGGCTAGGGCAGACCTCATGATGTAGGGTGGAACCCTAATCTGTAGATCTTTCACGATTGGAGAATATCCCACGACGAACACGGAGAACACAAGGAGGAAACGGGGGAAAACACGAGAGGAAACACACAAATCAACACAAAGATGATCACACAAGTACTAGATCCACGATACACATCGAGGTACACGGTCCATAGTCAACGACGGTGGTACAAGGATAGTCTTCTCCCAGAGGAGGTCTTGGATATCCCTTGGGATCTTCCCCGATGTGGAGGTCTTGAATCCGAGGTGGATCTTCCCCGAAGAGGCGCGCGGTCTCATAGGAGAGAATCCACACAAAGGTCTGTGATGAGCTATCCAAAAGCTAACCCTAAACGGAAAGGGGAAAAGAGTATATATAGTGTACGGAGCGAAGGGGTACACGGGCCTCGGCCCAAGGATTGCGCGCAGGCAAATCAGGGGCCGGACGTCCGGGCGACGGGCCAGATGTCCGGGGCTTCACGGGACGCCGGATGTCCTGGGCGAAGTGCCGGATGTCCGGGCTGGAGGGGCAGAGTCTCGGGTGTCTTCTGGAGAGTGGTGCCGGATTTCCGGGCCCGAGGCCGGATGTCCGGGCCATGCCTGGCCGGATGTCCGGGCCCTGGCCGGATGTCCGGGCCCTGGCCGGATGTCCGCGCCCTGTAGCTTCGTTTGCTGGCCTTCTGTAGATGATTGTCCAGGGGCCGGATGTCCGGGCCAGGGGGCCGGATGTCCGGGGCCTGGAACCTTCTTCTGCCCTTCTCGATGCAACATCTCGTCCGTGAACTTGGGGACTTGTCCATCTTCACGCCCTTCTCCAATGTGGTCTTCTTCACACCTGAGCACACAAAGCACATCCGTCTGAGGTAGCAACCATGTCTCGCAAGATCCGTATGGAAGTAGGGCTAGGAGCGACGTCACCTCGGTCTCGAGAGCTCTAGCACGAGCGCGTGTCATTGGTCCTTGAGGCACTTGACGCGGTGAAAGAGGGTCCATGGGGATGACCTCGGGATGCTCCGCATCATCTACCCTCCCTTGGGAAAGATTCGACCTCGGATCGTAATCTTCATCACCAAGGAAAGGAGATAGATCCTGGATGTTGAAAGTGTCGCTCACGGAGTACTTGTCGCGTGGGATGTCGATCTTGTAGGCGTTGTTGTTGTAGCGTGCTAGCACCTTGAAGGGTCCGTCGGCGCGAGGTAGTAGTTTGGACTTGCGCTCTTGTGGGAAACGGTCCTTGCGAAGATGTAGCCAAACAAGATCTCCCGGTTGGAACACCATTGGTGTCTTGTTGACGTTGAGCTTGGTGGCGAGACGATGTACTTGTCTCTCGATCAATGCTCTTGTATCCTCATGCACCTTCTTGAGATAGCTCGCTCGTGCACTTGCGTCCATGTTCGTGCGCTCTTGGAGAGGTAGAGGTAAAATGTCCAATGGGGACAACGGGTTGAAGCCGTAGACGACCTCGAAGGGAGACTTGCCAGTGGTCGAATGTCTTGCGCGGTTGTAGGCGTACTCGGTGATGGGAAAGCATTGCTCCCATTCCGTGATGTTCCGCTTGATCAACACGCGAAGAAGCGTCGAAAGCGTGCGGTTTGTCACCTCCGTTTGGCCGTCCGTTTGTGGATGGTAGGCCGAAGAAAATAGGAGCTTGATTCCGAGCTTAGCGCAGAGGGTTTTCCAGAAGTAGCTCAAGAATTTGACGTCCCGGTCCGACACGATCGTTTTCGGCACGCCATGTAGACGAATGACCTCCCTACAAAGGAGAGTTGCAACATGTGAAGCATCGTCTATCTTGTTACAAGGAATGAAATGAGCCATTTTAGAAAATCTATCCACGACAACTAGCACGGAATCTTTTCCATTTTGAGTCCTAGGCAAGCCAAGTATGAAATCCATGCTTATGTCTTCCCATGGATGGTATGGAATAGGAAGAGGCATGTAAAGACCATGAGATTGAGTTTGGACTTAGCTTTGCGGCATGTAGAACATCGGTTGGTGAGGCGTGAGACGTCACGGTGCATCTCGGGCCAAAAATAGTTCTTAGAGAGGGTAGCAAACGTCTTGTCGCGTCCAAAGTGTCCCATGAGTCCTCCTCCATGAGATTCCTGCAAAAGGAGCAAACGAAGCAAAGACTCGGGAATGCAAAGTTTGTTAGCTCTCATAAGATATCCATCCTTGATGTAGTAATGTTCCCAAGAAGTGTGAGTCAAGCATTTAGCATAACCATTTACAAAGAAAGGATCATGCTCGTACAAATCTTGAATGTGCTCAAAGCCAATCACATTCAACTCAAGTTGTGTTACAAGCATGCATTTGCAGGAAAGCGCGTCCGCCACAACATTCTCTTTGCCTTTGATGTATTTGATGACATAGGGAAAAGACTCAATGAACTCACTCCATTTAGCATGACGCTTGTTCAACTTGGTTTGACCTTTGAGATACTTGAGTGTCTCATGGTCCGTATGAAGAATGAATTCATGAGGTCGAAGATAATGTTCCCAAACACGTAAAACTCTCACCAAGGCATAAAACTCTATATCATAGATGGGATAGTTAAGTTGCGCTCCCGATAGCTTCTCGCTAAAGTACGCAATTGGGCGCTTTTCTTGCATTAGCACGCCACCTATGCCGGTGCCACTAGCATCACAATGAATCTCAAACGGTTTGTCAAAGTTTGGTAGGGCTAGAAGTGGTGCGTGGGTAAGCAAGCTCTTAAGCTCATTGAACGCGGTGTCTTGCGAAGGACCCCAAATGAAGGGTGCGTTCTTCTTGCTCAAGGCGTGTAAAGGCATAGCAATGGTGCTAAAGTCCTTCACAAAACGTCGGTAGAAACCAGCTAGACCAAGGAAACTACGCACTTGCATGAGATTCGTTGGTTGAGGCCAAGTTTGAATTGCTTCAATTTTAGTTTCATCAACGTGAACACCTTGTGAAGAAACGACAAATCCTAGGAAGACAACCTTGTCAACGCCAAAAGTGCATTTCTCCATATTAGCATATAAGCGCTCTTTCTGAAGGGTTTGTAAAACCAAACGGATGTGTGTCACATGGTCCTCTAGCGTCTTGCTAAAAACGAGGATGTCGTCAAAGTAAACCACTACAAAGCCACCTATGTAGGGTCGTAGACAAAAATGCATAAGACGCATAAATGAACCGGGTGCTTTCGATAAGCCCATTGGCATAACAAGCCATTCATATAACCCAAACTTGGTTTTGAAAGCCGTTTTCCACTCATCACCCTCTTGAATGCGAATTTGGTAGTAACCACTTTTAAGATCAATTTTTTAAAAGATGGTGGCACCACATAATTCATCAAGCATGTCGTCTAAGCGTGGAATAGGGTAACGGTGTCTAGCGGTGATAGCATTAATAGGAAGACAATCGGAGCACATGCGAAAACTTCCATCTTTCTTAGGCACAAGAATAACCAGAACGGCACAAGGGCTTAGGCTTTCACGTACATGACCTTTGTCGATGAGTTTTTGCACTTTCCGTTGTATCTCCTTTGTTTCTTCGGGGTTGACGCGGTAAGGAGCCTTGTTTGGAAGTGGTGCGCCGGGTATGAGGTCGATGCGGTGTTCGATTCCGTGAAGTGGAGGTAGACCCGGAGGTAGGTCATCGGGAAAGACGTCCGAGAATTCCTGCAACAAATTAGACAGCACTAAAGGTAGAGCTGGTGAAGTGTTAGTAGGTTTGGCTTCCCCTTTGCATAAAAGCACAAGGTGAAAGACACTCGATGGGTTCTCACACACTTCTCTCATCTCACTTTTGGTGGCAAATAGCACTAGTTGCTTCTTGTCGCTCATCGTGGAGTCGCTCATATTTGGCTTGTGGCTCTCACTCTCTTTTTGGTGGCTCACTCTCTCACCAGTCTCTCCACGATGGTTGGTAGGTAAAAGCTTGTCGGCGGCTACTTGACTTGGAGTCATTGGTCGGAGCACGAATTCCTTGCCCTTCATCTTGAAGCTATTGTGATTTGTCCGTCCATTGTGTGTGACTCCACGATCATATTGCCATGGACGTCCAAGAATAAGATGGCACACGGACAAGGGTATCACATCACATTCAAGAGTGTCCTCGTAGGCGCCAATCTTGAAAGAGACTTGCACGGTGTGCTCGACTCGAAGAATTCCGGGGTTGTTGAGCCACTGGACCTTGTAGGGGTGAGGATGCTTCGTCTTGACCAAATGAAGCTTGTCGCATAGCTCTTCGCTTGCCAAGTTGTGACAACTTCCTCCATCGATGATAACTTTGACGGAGCGTCCATTGATGACGGCCTTTGTATGGAAAATGTGACATCGTTGGTCGTCATCTTGTTGGTGTTGGAGTGTCAAGACTTTGGATACAACAAGATTGGGGCTTGAGTCATTGTCGCAAAACACTTGACGGTCTTCTTCTTCATTCACTTGGCGATGCATAGCGACATGCTCAAGTGCTTCCATCTCATCATCGCTCATGGAGTCATAAGATCCGTCATCGTTGATGATCATGGTGCGAACGGTCTTGCACTCAAATGACTTCTGGCCTCGTCCTTGGCACTTGAAGCATTTGATGGAGCCCGTCTTGTTGTTGTCTTCGGTTGGAGTTGTAGTTGAGGAAGCTCTTGGCTTGAAGTTGTTGGTAGAAGGTGGACGACTCGATGTAGTCGCATTCTTGTAGCTTGGCTTGTCGCCGAAGTTTGTAGATGGCTTGGTAGAGGTAGGAGGAGTAGCCGAAGTCGTTGAAGCTTGGTTGTAGGAGCCGAAGTTCTTGGAGTTGAACTTGGAGTACTTGTAGTCCTCTTGAACTTGTCGCTCCCCTTTGGTTGCTTGGTGTACTAGCTCGAGGAGATTGTTGTATGGTTGGAAGTCCGCAATCTTCTTGATAGGATAGTTGAGTCCATTCAAGAATCTCGCCATTGTTTGCTCTTCATCTTCCGTGATGTTTGCTCTTATCATAGCAATCTCCATCTCCTTGTAGTACTCTTCAACGGACTTGGAACCTTGCTTGAGTAGTTGTAGCTTCTTGAATAAGTCACGGTTGTAGTGGGTATGCACAAAGCGTGCTCTCATGACTTCCTTCATTTGAGCCCAAGTGGTGATAGGGGGTTCGCCTTTTGCTTCTCTTCTCTCGATGATTTGCTCCCACCATATGAGAACATAGTCTTGGAAATCAAGGGATGCCATTGTGATCTTCTTCTCTTCATCGAAGTTGTGAAGGCGAAAGATCTTGTCAACCTTCAATGCCCATGAGAGATAGTCTTCCGGATCAATGCTTCCGGAAAACTTTGGCATGGTGAACTTGAGCTTGCCATAGCGATGTTCGTCATTGTTTCCTTGCCTATTGGGAGGGCGGTCTTGATTATTGCGGTTTGCAATAGCATGTTGCTCTTGTCGAAGTAGATATCCATTATCATGGTGTGCTTCTCGAGCTTGTTGTTCTTGTTGAGGAGGAGCTTCTCGTTGTATTCTTGCTTGATGGCGTCCCTCTTGCACCTCATCCCGAAGGAAATCCTCTTCTTGACGAGTGTGTCGAGTGCGGGCTGCCACATTGCGATGTGCATCTTCTAAAGCTCGTTGCGCCTCCATAGCTTGAGCTTCTCGACGTTGTTGTGCTTGGCGATTAGCCTCGGCATCAATTTCTTCTTGGTGTTGACGTGCTTGCTCTTGTTGTTGTTGGCGTAGTCGTTGCCATTCTTGTGCTTGCTTAAGTGTAGCTTGGTTTTGACGACGTCGGCTTTCTTGCTCGTCGAATAGCTCTTGTGAACTCTTGTCATGAAGAGGCTGTCGGTTGTCATGTCGAGCTTGACGTGCGGCTTGACGAAGAGTGTTGTACGTAGGTGTACTTGAGTCTTGCGTGGAGTCGGAGTGTCGACTTGAGCGGCTTCGTCTTTGAGATGATGTTGAGGAAGAACGTCGGTTGACTATCAAAGTCCGGAGCTCGTTGAATTGAGTAGACATGTTGGTGTTGATGATGTCGAATTGCTCTTTTGTTCTTGCTTCAAATTAGCGCGCGTCCTCGGCGACTTGACCAATGTACTCGCGCATAGCTTCACTCTCTTGATGTAGAGCTCGTTGGACACCGAAAAGATGTAGTTTGGTGACGTAGTTGTTCGCTTCTTGAGGATCGTCGAAGATCGGGTTGGAAGATGTACTTGGCCTATCCATCATCACAAGCAAGTATGTGAGTGGGAGAAAGGAGAAGACAATACCAAATGTACCTTAACCGAAGTTGAAAATGGATCAATGATCACTCAATAATGTAACCCGGAAATATCACTATTGGTACCACTTCGTGTCGATTCTCACACCTACACAAGTAAAGCTTTGAGAGGAGCTTGGTTAGGATGTGGCACAAAGTCAATGCAATCGTCAAAATGACTCAATGATGTTGAAAATGGTTCACAATTTGCTCATGCAACAAGTAGATTACTAGCAAAGTAGCACACGGAACACACGCACAGATAGATAGATGTGGTTGTGCAACCAAGGGTGAGCGAAAATGTGGAAAACCACGGAAAATGCTCGTGTTGCACAACACTAGAGAGACGCTAACCGATTGCTTAATAGGCGGATACGCACTTGTCCACGACCTATAAGAGGCAAAACGTAACGACTATCTATCACAAGTATGCTATGAGTGTATGGTGTGCCGATGCTTGAGCACAAGATGATGTTGCTATGATGTATGATCTCTTTTGATGCAACGCGTATGATGCTATTGTCCTTTTGCTTTGGTTGGCTCTTTTGCTTAAAAGCTTGTGAGCTCTTTCTTTGGGCACTTATGCATGCTTCTCGGA
The DNA here is from genome assembly GCA_902687465.1 of Secale cereale. Taxonomy (NCBI): domain Eukaryota; kingdom Viridiplantae; phylum Streptophyta; class Magnoliopsida; order Poales; family Poaceae; genus Secale; species Secale cereale. The sequence continues at coordinate 425,243,884 of LR738715.1, read as the reverse complement.
TCAAGGTAGCTATTGTGTATGCGGATCACTCTTGTGGCACACGGAGATATGATGATATGGTATGAAATATCTATGACTATCACTAATGTGCACAAGTGTTGTGGCCCGGCAATACTCAAATGGCTAGTCTCAATGGGAAAGCTACGCAAAGATGGTTCATAGGGTGACAATGCAATTGCAAGGTAGAATGAACAAAGTGTCGTTGATGTTACCGTCCTTGTCGAAGTTGAGCGGTGGTGTTGTCGATGTCTTGCTGATGAGGACATCACTAACAAGGTTATACCCATAGCTCCAACTGACACATATACAGGACCAATTACTAGAGCTCGCGCACGCCAATTAAATTACCAGGTACTTTCGTTTCTTGGTAATGAATCTAATGTTCATGAGAATATGATGCTGCCTAAATTGGATACATTTGTCTTGCTTACAAATGAAGGGCCTAGCTTGGACAAGAAGGATGAACATTGGAGCAAGATCAAGCATGGAGATGATGGCATGCACAAGGGGAACAAGAATGGAGTTTCAATTGATGATTTCAGGACTTTGAAGTCACCATAATGAGTGCGAGAAGCCTTGGGCGAAATATACAAGATGCCACTTCATAAATTTCGTCCAGAGGCTATTATAGGTGCTGCGTCACCTTATTATTGGGCCAGGCCCATGTAATTTCGAAATACTTGAGTATAGGCTGTTCTTAGAGTCCGTATGTGTGGGGAAACAAGAGTTAGGGTTGGTTTCAGACCCCTCCCCCAAGGGCCACGAAATTCCCTCCTCTTTCCCCCATATATACAGCCCTTAGGGCGTCGTTTAGACTTTGGGTTTTGTTTAGATTAAAGTTCGCCATAGCTGAAACTTCGCGTACTTCGTTTGTGTTCAACGACCAGACCAAGACGTCACAGAACCCCACTTGATCAATAAAGCTTTCCTCTTGAATTCGCAATATCCAGATTGCAATCTCAGTTTCTTGCTTGTTCTTCGTTTGCCTGCAGGAAACAGACCTTCGTGGTCAGGTTGATCGTGCTCCGGCGTGGTCAATAACCTCTCGGAGTTGGTTTAGCGATTGCTAAGGCGCGACGTCCACACACGTTCGTAGTCGGATCGTCAAAGTCGACTTCATCCAAACGATAGCCACCATCTCATCGAAAGACGGGACACCTTTGCCTCTATCAAGTGGTATCAGATTTCCAGGTTGCTCGGTGAGATTTTACAGTTTTTCGTAGATTAGATCAAGTCTGTTCTTCATACCTACAGTCCACGAAAAAGCCAAAAAAAAATTTAGGGTTAGTTCATCATATCCGAACCAGTCTGAGCCATTGCATAATCTTTTCCGTGTTTGCTTAGTTGAATTTGCGGTTGCATCGTCGTGTCAATTTGCTGGTCTTAGCGTCCAGTCTTTTAGAGTTTCGAGTTCTAGTCATAAGTTGTCACGCCGCCGCCACAACATCTTCATCGCTACTGCCACATACCACCACCGATCCGTATCCATATACCACCACCAATCCGTATCCATATACCACCACCGCTGCCAAATACCACCACCGCTGCCATATTCTACCACCACATATCCACCACCAATCCGAGTTCTTTTCGTTCTAGATTGGCTTTCGAGATCCATCTAGTTTCGGTTTCATGTTTCCTTGCCTGAGTAGACCCCCGGGCAGTTTTTAGGCCAAAATTTCGACAGGTGAAAATATTTTTTCCCTATCCTATTTTTGAGCTTTTCTGAGTCTTTTGAGACACGTGCCACCATACTGATTTTTTCCCGCACTTTTTCGTCGTCGCTGCCCTGATTCCGAAAAAAAAATTCATCAAAAAAAATTCGTGCCTCTCATCTTAGTTTGACTTGGGAAGTGTTTTGAGACACTCACCATTATAGTGATTTTCGGCAAAAAAAAAACAGCGCAAAAAAAAAGGCGAAAAAAAATTCATAGTGTGCTTTCCCCTTGATTACGTGCAGCGCCGTGATTTCGTTAGTGTTCTAGGCTCGCATCTCTAGTACGGTCTAGCCTTGGACCAGCACAGTACCGTCGTTGAGCGTTTATTCACCTTTGCATCTCTGAATTGATTATTGCTGACCCTTTTTGCTACCATATTATAAGCCTTCCCAGCTCCACATACATCTACATCGTGCGTTTGACTCTCCCTGGTAATCGCTCTATCCAAGCTTTGAGAGTTTTGACTACATCGGTTGCCGATCACCGCCTGCTGCTGGGTATGAACTGGTAAGAATTTGAGATTTGCTTGACGGATTTGTGACACCCGCCACCACCACCACTTGTTAGTAGTCTGTAGGATCATATTCTTGTGTGTTTCTATTGCTGCTAACCATGCCAGGATCACAAGTCGACGAGACTGACCGGGAGAACTTGACGAACAAGGAGCTTCATGATAAGTTTCAGCAAATGATGAGTGTACAGGTGCACGATGTGCTAAACACATTGGATGCGGCCATGGAGAAGACGTTTGAAACAAAGCTGGATAACAAGTTTGCTGAATTGCTTTCGCGTTTTCAACCACCACCGGCTGCTGCAGCTGTCCCACCTCTACAACAACAACAACAACAACAACAACAACAACAACAACAACAACAACAACAACAACAACAACAACAACAACAACAACAACATCGCCTTCCAAATCAAGTGGGACGAGCACAGCGCGTTCCCCTTGAGCGTGGTCAAGCTTCTGGTGCTGCTGTTGATCTTTATGTAGCTCTTGTGATGCGGAGCATCCTATGGACATCACCATGTCAAGAGTCTGCTTGGCAAGTGACACGTGTGACCTCTACTTCTCATACATAAAGGTGAATCATCTCCTTTACACGTGTTCACTTGACCCCTTCGAGGATGGTATACTACTTGACACCCCACTCGTGTGCATGCATAGGTGTCGGAGCTTCACGGACGACGACGAGGAGTGCAAGCGCTGAGGAACACCTACACCATCCACGAGGGAAGCTTGGAAGAGAAGACGGAAGAAGATGGAGCTGCTGATACTACAGCGGCCGGACAACCGGGCCAAAGGCCGGACCTCCAGCGCTTCAGCAACGGCCGGACATCCGGCACTCCTCCCGGAAATCCGGACCCTCCTATCCAGAGAGCATCAGGGCCGAGCCCCTTCAGCCCGGACATCTGGCCGTGACCCCGGACATCCGGCTTGCCCCGAAGCCCCGGACATCCGGCCGCAAGCCCGGACATCCGGCCTTGCCTGCGTGCATGTATCCGGGCCGATGCCCATGTACCCGTTTCGCCCCTCACTTACCCCTTCATGACCCTAGACTATATATACTCCTCCACCTCCACCATTTTAGGGTTAGCAATGATTTAGCTCATATGTGAGATAGAGCTTTGCTCATCCATCCCGGATCTACTCCACGAGAGAGACCGCGGCGCCTCTACGGAGAAGATCCACCTTGGATTCAAGACCCCTAAACGGGAAGATCCTTCACGGATTCAAGGCCTCCTCTTGGAGATGAACTCTACCCATGTATCTTTCCCTTTGTTGTTCATGTATCTTGTGATCTTGTGTGTTTGATTGTCTAGTGGATGTGTGATTGGACTTGTTCTTGAGTGTTTCCCTCGTGATTTCCCTTGGTGTTCTTCGTGTTCATCGTGGGATCCCCTCCATTTCGTGAAAGATCGGCCACATAAGGTTCCACCCTATATCATTATGGTATCATGAGCCAAGGTTTCTCACGAATTTGGAGCCTCCCCACAGTTTTCTAGCTTGTTTTTGTTGTGTTCTTCCCCAATTTCGAAAATCCCCACCAAAAATAGCCCCAAATGTTTTTTGTGATCTGTTTGTTTGATGAAGTTTTGTTGATTTTGATCCGTGGATTTGCTTGGTTTCAAGTGGATCTAGCTTTCCCCCACTTCTCCCATCATTCCATCCACGAAATCTCTCAAACTTTGAGCCCCAAATCATCAATTTCCGCCCCCAATTCGAAAAGTTCGTCCCGATTCAGATCTGGAATCTTCGGGCCGGACATCCGGGCCACTGGCCGGACCGGCCCATCGGGCCGGACATCCGGCTCCTGGAGGGCAAAATCCCGCACGGTTCTGGACATCAGGTCCCGGAAATCCGGACCCGGCCCCGGATGTCTGACCCCTGGGAATTCAGACTTTTCCGTTTCACCGTTTTGTCCATAACTAATTCATCCGAACTCCGATTTCGACGTTCTTGAGCTCGTTTCGAAGCTCTTGACATACCCCATAACACAAAAATACCACCATAATCATTTGACTCCATCATATTTTGTGGATTTTGGCATCTTTGCCTAGGGCTTCCACCATATCATCCGCTACACCACCATCGACTTCCGCAACCTAACCAATTTTGTTCCCATACCATTTGTGGTTGCTTGAGTAGTGATTTGAGTATCCTAAGGTGTTTAGGCTACTTAGGGACAATTCCTTATTCATCAACCACCACCACCACTTCCGCATACCCATTTCCCATTATACATAGCCAACCCAACTTAACCCAATTTTGTTCGAGCTTGTTTGAGTTGTGGCTCGTGTCTCCTAAGGTGTTTCGGCTACTTAGGGACCGTGACTTCAACTCTGACATCGTGTATAGCCAATCTTTCCACTTTCGCAACCACCACGGCATTGCCACCACCACCATTTGACATTTGTCCTTGAGATTTTGAGTTGTGGTTTTTCCGTTTCCTAAGGTGTTTCGGCTAATTAGGAACGGGTCTACATCAAGAGCACCGCATCTCATCATCATCATCATCGGACGGTAACTTCGACGACATCATTGTATATTCCCCTTGCAATTGCATTGTTAACCCCTAGCCCATTTTGCGTCACTTGCCTATCGAGACTAGCCTTTGAGTATTGCCGGCAACGTTACTTGTGCACATTAGTGATCATCGATCCGCCCTTCCATTGCATATATACCATTTCATATTGGTATCATCATATCATCTCTTGTGTCACAAGATTGTTCCCGCATATACACAATTGCTATCTTGGTTTGTGCATCGTGGCCATATGCAAAAAAAAGAGAGAATAAGCTTTTAAGAAAAAAGAGAAAGACAAAGAAGCTTGTAAGCAAGAGACATAGCATCGCATCATATGATATCATACTTGATCATCTTGGATCATCTTGTGCTAAAAGCACCGGAACATCATACACATGGCATACTTGGGATAGAAATTTCATACATTTGCATCTTATAGGTTGTGCACAAGTGCCGTATCCGCCTATAGAGCAATCGTGCTAGTGTCTCTCTTGAGTTGTGCAAAACGAGCGTTTTCCGTGGATTCCACATTTTGTGCTCATTCCTTGGTTGCACGACCCCATTTATCTATCCGTGCATGTGTTTCCGTGTGCCACTCCTTGCTATTGGTCTACTTGTTTCACTTGCGAATTTGTGAATCTCTTTCAACTTTATTGACTCTTACTAACATTTTGCATCAAATTTTTGTGCCACTATCCTCACCGAGCTACTCCATAAGCTTTACTTGATAGTGTGAGTGAACAAGTCCGGTACCAATTTCACTATTCTTTCATTTCACATTGAGTTAAACGGGATACATCCTCAACATTCGGAAAAGGTAACTTGGTATTGTTTATCTCATCTCCTACTCACCTTTGCTCGAGTCTTGTGATGGATAGGAAAAGCATTTCATCTACTTCGGTCTACAACAACAACGACAAGTTCGATGCCATGACGAACAACTTGTGCGCCAACATGAATGCTCAAATGGAGGAGCTCAAAGCCCTCATCAAGAACCACAAGAGGTCTCCCTCATCTTCGAGAAGACGCTCAAGTGCACATCCTTCCGAGCTACCATCTCAGGCAAGATCTCATCGGCATCGACACCATCAACGACAAGAACGTGAAGGTCAAGAGCTCAACACCAACAACCGCTCAACGACTTCACCGTACACCTTGGCATCTTCGCCAAGCGACTTCAAGGCATCTTCGCCTTTGGATATGAGTTATCTTCGCCCACAAGCACCTCAAGCTTATGATCAAGAGAAGCTCCCCAAGCTCAAGTCCGCGACTTCCACGAGCTACTACGACCTCGACAATGACCACGAGATTCCTTTCTATGGGACTCAAGAACCCGAGGAGTATCTCGAGTGGGAGCGCAAGATGGACGACTACCTCAAGCTACATCAAGTTCCCTACGAAGATCAAGTGAAGTACGCCACAAGAAACTTCCACGACAACGCGTCAACATGGTGGCTTCACACACCTTCGACGAGCTTCAACGTGAATTGGCCCAAGACGAAGAGAGCTTTGCGGCGAGAGTTCGTGCCTCCCACCTACACGGAACATCTTCTACGCCAATTGGAGAACACCATACAAGGATCCAAGTCCATCGACGAGTACTTCAAGGACATGAAGATTGCCTTGCGACGAGCCGGCGTGGATGACCCCATTTCGATGAAGCTCCACTTCATGATGGGATTGCACAACGACATCTACAAGACTATCTTCTTCGAGAACTACAAGTCCCTCGACGACAACTACATTGGTGCTCTCAAGGCGGAACAAGAACTCATGAAGGCCAAGGCTTCTCCACCGCAAGCACACTTCTCGAAGACCAAGCTCCAAGATGGCGAGCATGAGGCTAGTACCACCATGATGTCCAAGCCCGACGAGCTCCAAGACGACGTTCCCAAGTTCGACTTCATCGCCATCCCTCTTTGTGGCATTGATGATGCCGAGTCTACTTTGACTCTTTTTCAAGACGGCGCGGCGACGACTAAGACTACGAAGCCATTCGAGGACCAAGCTTTGGAGGCGAGCGACAAGGTGGCGAGCGAGGATGATGCTTCCATCTTAGGAGGCGAGAGTGATGATGTGCCATCTTCGGCCTTCATCCACGGCGACGATGAGGAGATGGTTGCGCATGGGATTTTCCCTTCGACCACGGCGACGTATGATGACTTGAGTGACTTGTGCCACCATATTGAGAGGGAGAGCGAGTTCACCACTAGCCCCATATATGATGAGCTGCCCCGATTCACATGTGAGGAGAGCCACAACCCCCACCACTTGAGTGAGATGAGTGACTCCACCATATGTGAGTTTGAGTGCACCTACCTTGAGGGAGTGAGTGAGCCACCACATAGAGAGAGTGAGATAGTTGATAGGTCATGTGAGGCCACTTTCAACACTAACGACTTGACCTCTACCTCTATTGTGTCTTCTCATTCGGTGCTAGGTCCCTGATAGAGGCAAAGGTGTCCCGTCTTTCGATGAGATGGTGGCTATCGTTTGGATGAAGTCGACTTTGACGATCCGACTACGAACGTGCGTGGACGTCGCGCCTTAGCAATCGCTGATAGAGGCAAAGGTGTCCCGTCTTTCGATGAGATGGTGGCTATCGTTTGGATGAAGTCGGCTTTGACGATCCGACTACGAACGTGCGTGGACGTCGCGCCTTAGCAATCGCTAAACCAACTCCGAGAGGTTATTGACCACGCCGGAGCACGATCAACCTGACCACGAAGGTTTGTTTCCTGCAGGCAAACGAAGAACAAGCAAGAAACTGAGATTGCAATCTGGATATTGCGAATTCAAGAGGAAAGCTTTATTGATCAAGTGGGGTTCTGTGACGTCTTGGTCTGGTCGTTGAACACAAACGAAGTACGCGAAGTTGCAGCTATGGCGAACTTTAATCTAAACAAAACCCAAAGAAAAAGCTACTAGATGGATCTACTTATATAGGAGCAAGGGGTGGAGGCCAAGGAGGTGGAAGGACGTCCCAAGGCAGCCTAAAACTAACCCTAGGTCGTACAAGGCTCATGGGCCCAAGTGGAGGTGATGTAACACCTTTGGACTTGTAGTTTGACTCGGATTCTGCTGCAGCGTCAGATTGTTTCTTCGGTATCTCAACGCTCCGGACGAATTTGAAGGTGAATCCAATTGGGTTGGAAAGTGCACGAAATCTAGTTTCCAACAAAAAAAGAAACACCCAATTCGGAGTCCGTATGAAGGAGTTCTTGCCGTTTTAAGTCAGGTATGTCTGTGCAGTCCGAATCTGGACGCAGAACGTGAGAGACTTGGACTCTATCTTCTCTTGGCCCAAAAGTGACGTGAGAGAACTTTTTGAACAGCCCCTAAACTTCTCTTTTTCCCTTATCTTCATATGTGAATTGTACAAATGTCCCATGCACCTGGAATTAGACATGGCACAAAAGTCTGTGAAGTATTTTTGTTCTGGATAACATAAATAAATTGTTGCATAGTTTGCATTAGAAATCACCTCACAAATATACATGTATGCAATATTTTTGGTCTTATCCAAGGTAGTCATGTCCTCATCAATCGCTAAACCAACTCCGAGAGGTTATTGACCACGCCGGAGCACGATCAACCTGACCACGAAGGTCTGTTTCCTGCAGGCAAGCGAAGAAAAAGCAAGAAACTAAGATTGCAATCTGGATATTGCGAATATAAGAGGAAACCTTTATTGATCAAGGTGGGGTTCTGTGACGCCTTGGTCTGGTCGTTGAACACAAACGAAGTACGCGAAGTTGCAGCTATGGCGAACTTTTAATCTAAACAAAACCCAAAGTCTAAACGACGCCCTAAGGGCTGTATATATGAGGGAAAGAGGGGGGAATTTCGTGGCCCTTGGTGGAGGGGTCCGAAACCAACCCTAACTCTTGTTTCCCCACACATACGGACTCTAAAAACAGCCTATACTCAAGTATTTCGAAATTACATGGGCCTGGCCCAATAATAAGGTGACGCAGCACCTATAATAGCCTCTGGACGAAATTTATGAAGTGGCATCTTGTATATTTCGTCCAAGGCTTCTCGCACTCATTATGGTGGCTTCAAAGTCCTGAAATCTTCAATTGAAACTCCATTCTTGTTCCCCTTGCGCATGCCATCATCTCCATGCTTGATCTTGCTCCAATGTTCATCCTTCTTGTCCAAGCTAGGCCCTTCATTTGTAAGCAAGACAAATGCATCCAATTTAGGCAGAATCATATTCTCATGAACATTAGATTCATTACCAAGCAACGAAAGTACCTGGTAATTTAATTGGCGTGCGCGAGCTCTAGTAATTGGTCCTGAATATGTGTCAGTTGGAGCTGTGGGTGTAACCTTGTTAGTGATGTCCTCATCATCCTCCCCTTCTTGAATTGAAGTCGTCCTCGACGGAAGCTCATCTTCCTCACCCAAGTAAGGCTTCAAATCTGCAATGTTAAATGTGGGACTAACCCCAAAATCTGCAGGCAGCTCAAGTTTATATGCATTATCATTTATTTTCTCTAACACCTTGAAAGGACCATCAGCACGTGGCATTAGCTTTGACTTGCGCAATTTAGGAAACCTATCCTTACGCAAATGTAACCAAACAAGATCTCCAGGTGCAAAGACAACACGTTTTCTACCCTTATCTCCAACAAGTTTATATTTAGCATTCATGCGCTCAATATTTTCCTTAGTTAACTCATGCATTTTTAAGATCAATTCAGCACGTTGTTTAGCATCAAAATTAACCTTCTCCGAAGATGGAAGAGGCAACAAATCAATAGGTGCACGAGGTAGGAAACCATAGACAATTTCAAAAGGGCACATCTTAGTAGTAGAATGCAACGAACGATTATAAGCAAATTCAATATGAGGCAAGCATTCTTCCCACATTTTCTTATTATTCTTCAAAACAGCCCTAAGCATAGTAGACAAAGTTCTGTTGACTACTTCAGTTTGTCCATCAGTTTGGGGGTGACAAGTAGTACTAAAAAGCAGTTTAGTCCCCAACTTAGCCCATAAACATCTCCAAAAGTGGCTAAGAAATTTATTATCACGATCTGAAACAATAGTATTTGGCACACCATGCAAGCGAATAATTTCACGAAAGAACAAATCAGCAACATTAGCAGCATCATCGCTTTTATGACATGGTATAAAGTGTGCCATCTTCGAGAACCTATCCACGACAACAAATATGCTATCCCTCCCCTTCTTTGTTCGAGGTAAACCCAAAACAAAGTCCATAGATATATCTTCCCAAGGAACACTAGGGACAGGCAAAGGCATATATAAACCATGAGGATTGAGTCGTGACTTAGCTTTTTGAAATGTAGTGCAGCGAGCAACAAAACGCTCAACATCCCCTCGCATCTTTGGCCAAAAGAAATGTGTAGCAAGTACGTCCTCCGTCTTCTTCACGCCAAAGTGTCCCATTAATCCTCCTCCATGCGCCTCCTGCAACAACAAAAGACGAACAGAGCTAGCTGGAATGCATAGCTTGTTAGCACGAAACACAAATCCATCATTAACGACGAACTTGTTCCATGTTCTCCCTTCTTTACAATTCTGCAATACATCTTTAAATTCAGCATCATGCACATATTGATCTTTGATGGCCTCCAAACCAAATATTTTAAAGTCAAGTTGTGAAAGCATAGTATAACGACGAGACAATGCATCAGCAATAACATTTTCTTTTCCCTTCTTGTGTTTAATAACATAAGGGAAAGTCTCTATGAATTCAACCCATTTAGCATGTCTATGGTTCAGTTTTACTTGACTTTTAATGTGCTTTAAAGATTCATGATCAGAATGTATAACAAATTCTTTGGGCCATAAATAATGTTGCCATGTCTCCAAAGTCCGAACAAGAGCATATAATTCCTTATCATAAGTAGAATAATTCAGACTAGGACCACTCAATTTTTCAGAAAAATATGCACCAGGTTTACCATCTTGTAATAACACACCCCCTAACCCAATTCCACTAGCATCACATTCAAGCTCAAAAGTCTTATTAAAATCAGGAAGTTGGAGTAAAGGAGCATGTGTCAACTTATCTTTCAATACCGTGAATGCTTCTTCCTGTGCAGTACCCCAAACAAAAGGCACATCCTTCTTTGTAAGCTCATTGAGAGGTGCAGCAATGGTGCTGAAATCTCTCACAAAACGCCGATAGAATCCAGCGAGGCCAAGGAAACTCCTCACGTGTGTGACCGTTTTGGGCGGCGGCCAACTCTCAATAGCTTCAATCTTGGCTTTATCAACCTCAATTCCCTGTGGAGTAACAACATAGCCAAGAAAAGAGACTCGGTCGGTGCAAAATGTGCACTTTCCAAGGTTACCAAATAAACGTGCATCACGTAGAGCAATAAAAACAACACGTAAATGTTCCAAATGTTCCTCCATAGATCTGCTAAAAATCAATATATCATCAAAGTATACTACCACAAATCGTCCAATGAAAGCACGTAAAACTTCATTCATTAATCTCATGAAAGTACTAGGTGCATTAGTTAACCCAAAAGGCATGACTAACCACTCATATAATCCAAACTTAGTTTTAAATGCTGTTTTCCATTCATCTCCCAATTTCATACGAATTTGATGGTATCCACTACGCAAATCAACTTTGGAGAAAATTGTACAGCCACTCAATTCATCAAGCATATCATCTAGCCTAGGAATAGGATGATGATAACGAATAGTAATATTATTAATGGCTCTACAATCAACACACATACGCGATGTACCATCCTTTTTCGGCACTAGAATAATAGGAACAGCACAAGGACTAAGGGATTCGCGTATATAACCTTTGTCGAGTAGCTCCTGTACTTGACGCATAATCTCCTTCGTCTCTTCTGGATTGGTACGGTATGGTGCGTGGTTGGGTAGCGATGCACCGGGAATTAAGTCAATCTGATGCTCAATCCCTCGAATAGGTGGTAATCCCGGTGGCACGTCTTGTGGAAAGACGTCGACGAACTCCTGTAAAATGTTAGTGACAGCAGGAGGCAAAGAGGAAGGCACGTCCTCGAATGAAACTAATGCCTCTTTGCATAATCCAGCATAGCAAACAGATTTGCTAAAATCTAGCTCATCAATATCAGATTTGGTGGCAAATAAACATGCACTTTTCAATTTAATTTCAGAAGCAACAGTAGATGGTTTATTAGTAGGCTTCATTTGTTGCTCAAATTCTTTTGCCACAATCTGATTTTCACTCTTATTTTTCTCCTGTTTTGCTTTATTAGCTCTATTAATATCATCTTTCAAAATGGAATCAGGAGTCATAGGAAGCAAAGTAATATTTTTATCCTTATGAACAAGAGTATACTGATTGTTTCTACCATGGTGTACAGAATTTTTATCAAATTGCCATGGTCTACCAAGTAATAAGGAACATGCTTGCATAGGTACCACATCACAATCAACATAATCAACATATGTAGAGATACAAAAATGCACACGAACAGTACGTGTTACCTTAACCTTGCCGCTGTTGTTGAACCATTGGATGTAGTAAGGATGTGGATGTGGTCTTGTGGTGAGAGATAGCTTCTCCACCATCTCCATGCTAGCCAAGTTGTTGCAACTCCCTCCATCTATGATCACGCGAACAGAACGTTCCTTCACAACTCCCTTTGTATGGAACAAATTATGCCTCTGATTTTGCTCAGCTTGTGTAACCTGCACACTCAAAACACGTTGAGCAACTAAACATTCATACCTGTCAGCATCTTCAGGAGCCATGTATTGCGTCTCATGATCAGAATCATCCCCACCGTGTTCTTCACGTGTAATAAGAGCCAAAGTCTCCTCATCATAGTCACTAGCGGATTCATATCCACCATCCTCAGTAGCAATCATCACACGCTGAGATTTGCAATCTCTCGCAAAATGTCCTCTTCCCTTACAACGACGACAAATAATATCACTGGTGTGCCCTGTTGATGCCATGGAAGAAGAAGAACTCTGTGCAGGCCCAATAGGTGTGCTCTTGGCAGATAATGGTGGTTGTGCCTGCTTCCTTGTGTCACGGCTGGAGGTAACAGCTGATGGAGGTGTCGGTGCAGTAGAATGTGTGGAAGTAGAGGATGCACGCGGTGTCCATGATGAAGGTCGACCTGCAGAAAAGTTAGTCCGCGCCAATGCCTGTCGATCCTGCACTTCACGTTCAGCTTTACAAGCAAGATGGAATAAACGAGTGATATTAGTATAATCCTTATACTCTAGAATTGTCTGAATCTCCCTATTTAATCCACCCATAAAACGTGCAAGCATAGCTTCATTCTCCTCAACAATACCACATCTAATCAGGCCAGTTTGTAATTGCTGGTAATATTCTTCTACAAAAAAATTTCCTTGTCTTAAGCACTGCAGTTTTTGAAGTAATTCAAGTTGATAAAATGGTGGAACCCAACGAGTACGCATAGCAGTTTTCAAAGCAGCCCAAAGTAGCTGGAACTGGATATAATCTACAATGTTCAGACCACCAAACACATGCAAAACCAGTGAAAGCACAAACAGCAGCAGGAACACGTCTCTCCTCGGGATAGTTTAAACATGTAAAACGTTGTTCAGTTTGTAACTCCCAAGTAAGATATATATCAGGAACATATCTACCCTCAAATGGTGGAATATTCAATTTCAGTTTAGGAAGATGGTCATGTACCTCAGGTGGTGGTGCAGCCCTACCGTTGCGATGATATGCATGAGGACGACCTGGTGGTGGTGGTGCTGGTTATTGCACGTAGTTCTGATTTTGGTCAACCTCATCCTCGTAATGGTCCTCCACCTCTGCAGTAGCAACAAGAGCTACAGAAACATCAACAGCAGCACCAGAAGCTTGACCAGTCTCAAGGGGAACGCGCTGTGCTCGTCCCACTTGATTTGGAAGGCGACGTTGTTGTTGTTGCTGTTGTTGTTGAAGAGGTGGGACAGCTGCAGCAGCCGGTGGTGGTGGAAAACGCGAAAGCAATTCAGCAAACTTGTTATCGAGCTTTGTGTCAAACGTCTTCTCCATGCCATCTATCTTCTCCATGGCCGCGTCCAATGTGTTTAGCACATCTTGCACCTGTTCACTCATCATTTGCTGAAACTTATCATGAAGCTCCTTGTTCGTCAAGTTCTCCCAGTCAGTCTCGTCTACTTGTGATCCTGGCATGGTTAGCAGTAATAGAAACACAGAAGAATATGATCCTACAGACTACTAACAAGTGGTGGTCGTGGCGGGTGTCACAAATCCGTCAAGCAAATCTCAAATTCTTACCAGTTCTTACCCAGCAGCAGGCGGTGATCGGCAACCGATGTAGTCAAAACTCTCAAAGATTGGATAGAGCGATTACCAGGGAGAGTCAAACGCACGATGTAGATGTATGTGGAGCTGGGAAGGCTTATAATATGGTAGCAAAAAGGGTCAGCAATAATCAATTCAGAGATGCAAAGGTGAATAAACGCTCAACGACGGTACTGTGCTGGTCCTAGGCTAGACCGTACTAGAGACGCGAGCCTAGAACACTAACGAAATCACGGCGCTGCACGTAACCAAGGGGAAAGCACACTCTGAATTTTTTTTTCCGCCTCTTTTTTTTTTTTGCGCTGCTTTTTTTTTTGCCGAAAATCACTATAATGGCGAGTGTCTCAAAACACTTCCCAAGTCAAACTAAGATGATAGGCACGAAATTTTTTTTTACGATTTTTTTTTTCGGAATCAGGGCAGCGACGACGAAAAAGTGCGGGAAAAAATCAGTATGGTGGCACGTGTCTCAAAAGACTCAGAAAAGCGCAAAAATAGGATAGGGAAAAAATATTATCACCTGTCAAAATTTTGGCCTAAAAACTGCCCGGGGGTCTCCAGACTTTTTTTTTTCGAGACCTACACAAGCAAGGAAACACAAATCCGAAACCTAGATGGATTTCGAGAACAAACCTAATATGAAAAGAACTCGGATTGGTGGTGGATATATGGTGGTAGGATATGGCAGCGGTGGTAGGTTATGGCAGCGGTGGTGGTATATGGATACGGATTGGTGGTGGTATATGGATACGGATCGGTGGTGTTATGTGGCAGTAGCGATGAAGATGTTGCAGCGGCGGCGTGACAAATTATGACCAGAACTCGAAACTCTAAAAGACTAGACGCTAAGACCAGCAACTTGACACGACGATGCAACCGCAAATTCAACAAAGCAAATACAGAAAAGATTATGCAAAGGCTCAGATTGGTTCGGATGGGATGAACTAACCCTAATTTTTTTTTGGCTTTTTCGTGGACTGTAGGTATGAAGAACAGACTCGATCTAATCTACGAAAAACTGTAAAATCTCACCGAGCAACCTGGAAATCTGATACCACTTGATAGAGGCAAAGGTGTCCCGTCTTTCGATGAGATGGTGGCTATCGTTTGGATGAAGTCGACTTTGACGATCCGACTACGAACGTGCGTGGACGTCGCGCCTTAGCAATCGCTAAACCAACTCCGAGAGGTTATTGACCACGCCGGAGCACGATCAACCTGACCACGAAGGTCTGTTTCCTGCAGGCAAACGAAGAACAAGCAAGAAACTAAGATTGCAATCTGGATATTGCGAATATAAGAGGAAACCTTTATTGATCAAGGTGGGGTTCTGTGACGCCTTGGTCTGGTCGTTGAACACAAACGAAGTACGCGAAGTTGCAGCTATGGCGAACTTTTAATCTAAACAAAACCCAAAGTCTAAACGACGCCCTAAGGGCTGTATATATGAGGGAAAGAGGGGGGAATTTCGTGGCCCTTGGTGGAGGGGTCCGAAACCAACCCTAACTCTTGTTTCCCCACACATACGGACTCTAAAAACAGCCTATACTCAAGTATTTCGAAATTACATGGGCCTGGCCCAATAATAAGGTGACGCAGCACCTATAATAGCCTCTGGACGAAATTTATGAAGTGGCATCTTGTATATTTCGTCCAAGGCTTCTCGCACTCATTATGGTGGCTTCAATGTCCTGAAATCATCAATTGAAACTCCATCTTGTTCCCCTTGCGCATGCCATCATCTCCATGCTTGATCTTGCTCCAATGTTCATCCTTCTTGTCCAAGCTAGGCCCTTCATTTGTAAGCAAGACAAATGTATCCAATTTAGGCAGCATCATATTCTCATGAACATTAGATTCATTACCAAGAAACGAAAGTACCTGGTAATTTAATTGGCGTGCGCGAGCTCTAGTAATTGGTCCTGTATATGTGTCAGTTGGAACTGTGGGTGTAACCTTGTTAGTGATGTCCTCATCAGTCCCACATTTGATGACGCGCCGATCCTCGATGACTTCGTCCTTCCTATGGACAAGACGATGGCCATGGTGGAATATGATGCACCCCCCACATGGTTCCATCAAGATGACGATGATGACCACCATTTGGTCTTTCCCACCTCACCTACACCAAATGAGTGGAAAGAGAAAGGTAACAAAGGTGAAGGTGATGCTCTCGTCCCACTAGTGGACTATGTTAACATTGATTGCTTGCATGATGTTGATCCACCTATTGCCATGCTTCATTCTAGTATGATTTCCCCATGCGATGATTTACCCATTTATGATGAGTTTGATGATTGCCATGTGGAGTCTATTAGTTGTGATGCCATGTTGCATAGGATTTCTTGTGATAATTCTCTCGGTCACATCATGTTTGACAATCCGCTTGACTTGTCATATGCTATGCATGAGATCAAAAATATGTCATATTTGCAATCTCATCGTAGTAACTATGCATATGCCATTAAAATAAATCCAATTTGCACTTATGGCATAGATGACAAGCCCATGGTTATTGGCATTTCTTTTTCTTGTGATGATATTGACATGCTTCCTTTGCATCATATCCATCATATGCCATGCCATGATTACCTAGCTTCCGACATGCATTGTTTTGGATGTTGTTACACTTCTCCAAATTATGCTTCCGATATTGCTTATGAGGAGACCCCCATAGTTTCCTCATACTTTTTAGGAGATTTTGACCCATCCCATCCATTGCATAGTCCCCATGCTTGTGTGCACAATATGCTCCCCATGAATGAACTTGCTATCGATGTGCCATATAATTGTATGCTCAATTTGCATCCACATCATGCTATACACAATAACTATTCATTCATGATGGATGACATGTTCTTATACCATGCATCAAATTTCTTTGAGAGATGCTTATCTTGTGCTACCTCTAACGTGCACATACACATCATGATGGATGATGTGTACATTTACCACGCACACAATTTCTTCGGTTTGTGTCTCTTTTGTGTAGGTCCCCATACTTACTCGTCAACCTCGCAAGAGCATGAGTTGACGAAACGAGCTCTAGAGAGCAACGACGACATGGGACTCCATGGATTATCCTTCCAACCGCTCCCTTTGCGCAAAGACTTCGCGCATCTCTTCTACATGGCCCTCACATGGTTATGGCTAATTGTTCGTTATGTATCATTTGCCCATATTGCCATGTTCACATTGCATGATATGTCAATCCCTTTGCCTTTGCCATGTATTTGTGACCCATGTTTTGCATTACACATGATGATTGATTCTCATACTTGTATGTGTATTTGCAAGCTTGGTGGAGATATCACTTGTTATTGCCATGATTCCTTTGCACACCATGCCTATTATGATGCTTTGACCTTGATTTGTGCTCGTGCTTGCGATATGTCATGTGCATTGCCTATATCCACTATTTGCTCACATGACATGATTGCCATGCCTACTCCTAGTGTGATGTAGGGTGGAACCCTAGGTGGCCGATCTTTCACGAAATGGAGGGATTCCACGATGAACACGAAGAACACAAAGGGGAATCACGAGAGAAAACACTCAAGAACAAGTCCAATCACACATCCACTAGACAATCAAACACACAAGATCACACGGTACATGAACAACAAAGGGAAAGATACAATGTAAAGTTCATCTCCAAGAGGAGGTCTTGAATCCGTGAAGGATCTTCCCGTTAGGGGTCTTGAATCCAAGGTGGATCTTCTCCGTAGAGGGGCCGCGGTCTCTCTCGTGGAGTAGATCCGGGATGGATGAGCAAAGCTCTATCTCACATATGAGCTAAATCAATGCTAACCCTAAACTGGTGGAGGTGGAGGAGTATATATAGTCTAGGGCCACGAAGGGGTAAGTGAGGGGCGAAAGGGGTACATGGCCAAAAGGCCCGCGGCTGCGCACAGGCAGGGAGCGGACGTCCGCTGGGCACCGGACGTCCGGTGGCTCGGGAGGGACCGGACGTCCGGTAGCTCCCGGACTTCCGGTAATTTCCTGGATTTCGGTTCTGTTGCCGATGTCACGGACGTCCGGTGGCCTCCGGTCGTCCGGTCGCCTGGGAGTCGCCGGTCGTCCGGTAGAGGCCGGACGTCCGGAGCCTGTAGCTTTTCCAGCAGCTCCGTTTCTTCCGTCTTCTCTTCCATGCTTCCCTCGCGGATGGTGTAGGTGTTCCTCGACGCTTGCATTCCTCCTCGTCTTCCGTGAAGCTCCGACAATACCTATGCATGCACACGAGTGGAGTGTCAAGTAGTATACCATCCTCGTAGGGGTCAAGTGAACATGTGTAAAGGAGATGATTCACCTTTATGTATGATAAGTACAGGTCGCACGTGTCACTTGCCAAACGGACCATTGACATGGTGATGTCCTTAGGATGCTCCGCATCATCCCCTCCCCCTTGGGAAAGATCCGACCTCGGATCGAAAACCAAATCACCATGGGAAAGAGATGGCGTCGCCGTGTAGAAGTGGACGATCACAAAGTACTCATCATCTTGAAGCTCAACATAGGCGCTCTCCAATGTCGCACCATCTAGTGATTCCTTCAAAAGGAGCAAAGACAACAAACACTTGGAAAAACAAATGTGGTTAGTGTTAGTGCAAAACCAAACATTCAAGAGGTGATTTACCAAACAAGTGTTGTCATCAAGCATGGCATAGGGCGTGACAAAGGGTTGTGGCATGGCATTTAAGCACATCGATTGAGCACAATCAAGGTCATCATGGAAATTAGCATGTAAATGTGAGGTAGAGATGCACATATGTGTGACAAGAGAATAAGCATCTACCTCATGGTCATAGCAAGCATGCATAAAGCGCTCAATGAAAGGTCTATGGTAGGCATAAGAATCATTCACAGCACCATGTAAAATGAAGTGTCTAAACACATGGGTCAAGTGCAAGACAATCCAAGCATAATGTGCATAGGGTGTAGTGAAGATAGTATGGCACTCAACACAATAGAAAGAGCAATTGTTCATCATGTGTGAGGCAATCAAGTCAATCATGTGACAAGCAATGGGACATGGCATATGTGAAGAGATGATATTGTTGCAACCAAGCACATGATAGGAGCAAGTAATCCACAAGTCGGATGCAACACACAAGGCAGATATAACATGAGGCATGGCAATGTGGCTATCGTGAAAGAATGCAATATCACTAACATGTGCGCGATCAAGGGGTCCAAGATGACAAATAAGTCTCATGGTGCAAGCAACACAAGTAGTGTGATCCACAATATTCATGCTCATGGTTTTTGTGTTCTCGAAAGAGAAGGATATCACCTTGAAAGTATGTCCTTGTGCATTCTTCACAATGCCGAAGCACAAGCAAGTGCGATGTAGAAGCGTCGTGGTAGAAAGTGGTTCGCTCTCAAGAGCTCGAATGGTCAACTCACGTGAAGTGGAAGTCGACACATATTCCAAGTATCCTACACATGCACACAACAAAACAAAGAATGTATGCGCATGGTAGATAAACACATCATCCATCATGATGGTTCTCTTCTCTTGCACATAACCACTAGGAGCAAAAGTGCATGAATAAGATGATGCAACAATGGCTATATTCATGGCACTAGGCATATGGTGCAAAGAGGTAAGACAAGCATGCTTCACAAGAATGATGTCATAATCTCCAAATAAATGAGAGAATGCTATGGGGGCAATCTCATTGGCAAGACTAAAACAAGCAATATCAATCTGTGCAAAGCATGGCAATGGTTGACATCAACCGCATGAAAGGAGCAAGTATGAATCATCGGTGATGCAACATAAGCAAGCCTATCAATCATGTCGTGCAAACTAGTGGAGCGAAGATGCAACACACTAGGAGAAGGCATGGCAATCATGTCATGTGAGCAAATAGTGGATATAGGCAATGCACATGACATATCGCAAGCACGATCACAAATCAAGGTCAAAGCATCATAATAGGCATGGTGTGCAAAGGAATCATGGCAATAACAAGTGGTATCTCCACCAAGCTTGCAAATACACATACAAGTATGAGAATCAATCATCATGTGTAATGCGAAGCATGGGTCACAAATGCATGGCAAAGGCATATAAATGAGCATATCATGCAAAGTGAACATGGCAAGAGGGGCATAAAAGATATAATGGACAATAACCCATAACCATGTGAGGGCCATGTAGAAGAAATGCGCGAAGTCTTTGCGCGAAAGGATCCGTTGGAAGGATAATCCATGTACTCCCAAGTCGTCGTTGCTCTCTAGAGCTCTTTTCGCCAACTCGTGCGTTTGTGAAGTTGACGAGTAAGTATGGGGACCTACACAAAAGACACACAAACCAAAGAAATTGTGCGCGTGGTAAATGTACACATCATCCATCATGATGTGTATGTGCACGTTAAAGTTAGCACAAGATAGGCATCGCTCAAATAAATTTGAGGCACGATAGAGAAATATGTCATCCATCATGAAAGAATAATTGTCATGTATAGTATGATGGGGACACAAATTAGTGCAAGTATGGGGATCATGCAATGGATGGGATGGACCAAAATCTCCTAAATTGTATGAGGAAACTATGGGTGTCTCCTCATGAGCAATATCGGAAACATCATATGGAGAAAATGGACAACATCCAAAACAATGCATATCCGAAGCTAGGTGTTCATGGCATGGCATATGATGGATATGATGCAAAGGAAGCATGTCAATATCATCACAAGAAAAACAAATGCCAATAACCATGGGCTTGTCATCTATGCCATAAGTGCAAATTGGGTTTATCTTAATGGCATATGCATAGTTACTATGAAGAGATTGCAAATATGACATATTGTTGATCTCATGCATAGCATATGACAAGTCAAGCGGATTGTCAAACATGATGTGACCGAGAGAATTATCACAAGAAATCCTATGCAACATGGCATCACAACTAATAGACTCCACATGGCAATCATCAAACTCATCATAAATGGGTAAATCATCGCATGGGGAAATCATACTAGAATGAAGCATGGCAATAGGTGGATCAACATCATGCAAGCAATCAATGTTAACATAGTCCACTAGTGGGACGAGGTCATCACCTTCACCTTTGTTACCTGTCTCATTCCACTCATGTGGTGTAGGTGAGGTGGGGAAGACCAAATGGTGGTCATCATCTTCATCTTGATGGAACCATGTGGGGGGTGCATAATATTCCACCATGGCCATCGTCTTGTCCAATGGAAGGACGAAGTCGTCGAGAATCGGCGCGTCATCATATGTGGGACCTAGCACCAAATGAGAAGGCACAATAGAGGTAGGGGTTAAGTCGTTAGTGTTGAAATTGGCCTCACATGCCGTATCAACTATCTCACTCCCTCTATGTGGTGGCTCACTCACTCCCTCAAGGTAGGTGCACTCAAGCTCACATATGATGGAGTCACTCATCTCACTCAAGTGGTGGGGGTTGTGGCTCTCCTCACATGGGAATTGGGGCAACTCGTCATATATGGGGCTAGTGGTGAACTCGCTCTCACTCTCAATATGGTGGCACAAGTCACTCAAGTCATCATACGCCGCCGTGGTCGAAGGGAAAATCCCATGCTCAACCATCTCGTCACCGTCGCCGTGGATGAAGGCCGAAGATGGCACATCATCACTCTCGCCTCCAAAGATGGAAGCCTCATCCTTGCTCGTCACCATGACGTTCGCCTCCAAAGCTTGGTCCTCGAATGGCTCCGTAGTCGTAGTCGTCGCCGCACCGTCTTGAAAAAGAGTCGAAGTAGACTCGGCATCATCAATGCCACAAAGAGGGATGGCGGTGGATTCGAACTTGGGAGCGTCATATTGGAGCTCATTGGGCTTGGACATCACGGTGGTACTAGCCTCATGCTCGCCGTCTTGGGGCTTGGTCTTTGAGAAGTGTGCTTGCGGTGGAGAAGCCTTGGCCTTCATGAGTTTTTGTTCCGCCTTGAGAGCACCAATGTAGTTGTCGTCGAGGGACTTGTAGTTCTCGAAGAAGATAGTCTTGTAGATGTCGTTGTGCAATCCCATCATGAAGTGGAGCTTCATCGAAATGGGGTCGTCCACGCTGGCTTGTCGCAAGGCAATCTTCATGTCCTTGAAGTACTCGTCGATGGACTTGGATCCTTGAATGGTGTTCTCCAATTGGCGTAGAAGTTGTTCCGTGTAGGTGGGAGGCACGAACTCTCTTCGCATAGCTTAATTCATCTTGGGCCAATTCATGTTGAAGCTCGTCGAAGGTGTGTGAAGCCACCATGTGGACGCGTTGTCGTGGAGGTGTCTTGTGGTGCACTTCACTTGATCTTCGTAGGGAACTTTATGTAGCTTGAGGTAGTCGTCCATCTTGCGCTCCCACTCGAGATACTCCTCGGGGTCTTGAGTCCCATAGAAAGGAATCTCATGGTCGTTGTCGAGGTCGTAGTAGCTCGTGGTAGTCGCGGACTTGAGCTTGGGGAGCTTCTCTTGATCATAAGCTTGAGGTGCTTGTGGGCGAAGATGCCGCATATCCAAAGGCGAAGATGCCTTGAAGTCGCTTGGCGAAGATGCCAAGGTGTACGGTGAAGTCGTTGAGAGGTTGTTGGTGTTGAGCTCTTGACCTTCACGTTCTTATCGTTGATGGTGTCGATGCCGATGAGATCTTGCCTGAGATGGTAGCTCGGAAGGATGTGCACTTGAGCGTCTTCTCGAAGATGAGGGAGACCTCTTGCGGTTCTTGATGAGGGCTTTGAGCTCCTCCATTTGAGCATTCATGTTGGAGCACAAGTTGTTCGTCATGGCATCGAACTTGTCTCTGTTGGTGTAGACCGAAGTAGAAGAAATGCTTTGCCTATCCATCACAAGACTCGAGCAAAGGTGAGTAGGAGATGAGATAAACAATACCAAGTTACCTTTTCCGAATGTTGAGGATGTATCCCGTTTCACTCAATGTGAAATGAAAGAATAGTGGAATTGGTACCGGACTTGTTCACTCACACCTATCAAGTAAAGCTTATCGAGTGGCTCGGTGAGGATAGTGGCACAAAAATTTGATGCAAAATGTTAGAAAGAGTCAATAATGTTGAAAGAGATTCACAAATTTGCAAATGTAACAAGTAGACCAATAGCAATATGTGGCACACGGAAACACACACACGGATAGATAGATGGGGTCGTGCAACCAAGGAATGAGCACAAAATGTGGAATCCACGGAAAACGCTCATGTTGCACAACTCAAGAGAGACGCTAGCACGATTGCTCTATAGGCGGATACGACACTTGTGCACAACCTATAAGATGCTAATGTGTGAACTTTCTATCTCAAGTATGCTATGTGTATGATGTTCCGGTGCTTTTAGCACAAGATGATCCAAGATGATCAAGTATAATATGATATGATGTGATGCTATGTCTCTTGCTTACAAGCTTCTTTGTCTTTCTCTTTTTGCTTAAAAGCTTATTCTCTTTTTTTTTTGTAAGGCCACGATGCGAAATGCACAAACCAAGATAGCAATTGTGTATATGCGGGAACAATCTTGTGACACAAGGGATGATATGATGATACCAAGATGATATGGTATATATGCAATGGAAGGCGGATCGATGATCACTAATGTGCACAAGTAACGTTGCCGGCAATACTCAAAGGCTAGTCTCGATAGGCAAGTGACGCAAAATGGGCTAGGGGTTAACAATGCAATTGCAAGGGAATATACAATGATGTCGTCGAAGTTACCGTCCGTGTCGATGATGAGAGGTGGTGCTCTTGATGTAGGCCCGTTCCTAATTAGCCGAAACACCTTAGGAAACGGAAAAACCACAACTCAAAATCTCAAGGACAAATGTCAAATGGTGGTAGCGGGAATGCCGTGGTGGTTGCGGAAGTGTAAAGATATGCTATACACAATGTCGGAGTTGAAGACACGGTCCCTAAGTAGCCGAAACACCTTAGGAGACACAAGCCACAACTCAAACAAGCTCACACAAAATTTGGTTAAGTTGGGTTGGCTATGTATAGTGGGCTATGCTATGCGGAAGTGGTGGTGGTGGTTGATGAAGAAGAAATGGTCCCTAAGTAGCCTAAACACCTTAGGAGACTCAAATCACTACTCAAGCAACCACAAATGCTATGGGGAACAAAAAGGTTAGGTTGCGGAAGTCGGTGGTGGGTATGCGGATGATATGGTGGAAGCCCTAGGCAAAGATGCCAAAATCCACAAAATATGATGGAGTCAAATGAATATGGTTGTATTTTTCTGGTATGGGGAATGTCAAGAGCTTCGAAACGAGCTAAAGAACGTCCAAATCGGAGTTCGTATGAATTAGTTATGGACAAAACAAAAATCAGCCGAATTCAAAAACTGGGTTTACCGGACGTCCGGAAAAGACCGGAAATCCGGTATTTTTTGCTGTATATGTGGTTCCGGTCGTCCGGTAAGTTCCGGACGTCCGGTGCTTCGTGAGGGTCCGGACGTCCGGTAAAATGCCGGTCGTCCGGTGGGTCGGGGTCAACGCGAGATTTGAGATCCGGGACGCGATTGTGGGCGGAATTTGATGATTTTGGGGTCAAAATTGATGAGATTTCGTGGATGAAAGATGGGGAAACTTGGGGAAATGCTAGATCCACTTGAAACCAAGCAAATCCATGGATCAAAATCAACAAAATATCATCAAACCAACAGATCACAAAATTTTTTGGGGCTATTTTTGGTGGAGAATTTTCGAATTTGGGGAAGAACACAACAAAAGAAGGCTAGAAAATGGTGAGGAGGCTCCAAATTCGTGAGAAACCGTGGCTCATGATACCATAATGATGTAGGGTGGAACCCTAGGTGGCCGATCTTTCACGAAATGGAGGGATTCCACGATGAACACGAAGAACACAAAGGGGAATCACGAGAGAAAACACTCAAGAACAAGTCCAATCACACATCCACTAGACAATCAAACACACAAGATCACACGGTACATGAACAACAAAGGGAAAGATACAAGATAAAGTTCATCTCCAAGAGGAGGTCTTGAATCCGTGAAGGATCTTCCCGTTATGGGTCTTGAATCCAAGGTGGATCTTCTCCGTAGAGGGGCCGCGGTCTCTCTCGTGGAGTAGATCCGGGATGGATGAGCAAAGCTCTATCTCACATATGAGCTAAATCAATGCTAACCCTAAACTGGTGGAGGTGGAGGAGTATATATAGTCTAGGGCCACGAAGGGGTAAGTGAGGGGCGAAAGGGGTAAATGGCCAAAAGGCCCGCGGCTGCGCACAGGCAGGGAGCGGACGTCCGCTGGGCACCGGACGTCCGGTGGCTCGGGAGGGACCGGACGTCCGGTAGCTCCCGGACTTCCGGTAATTTCCTGGATTTCGGTTCTGTTGCCGATGTCACGGACGTCCGGTGGCCTCCGGTCGTCCGGCCGCCTGGGAGTCGCCGGTCGTCCGGTAGAGGCCGGACGTCCGGAGCCTGTAGCTTTTCCAGCAGCTCCGTTTCTTCCGTCTTCTCTTCCATGCTTCCCTCGCGAATGGTGTAGGTGTTCCTCGGCGCTTGCATTCCTCCTCGTCGTCCGTGAAGCTCCGACAATACCTATGCATGCACACGAGTGGAGTGTCAAGTAGTATACCATCCTCGTAGGGGTCAAGTGAACATGTGTAAAGGAGATGATTCACCTTTATGTATGATAAGTACAGGTCGCACGTGTCACTTGCCAAACGGACCATTGACATGGTGATGTCCTTAGGATGCTTCGCATCATAGTGTGTTGCATCTTCGCTCCACTAGTTTGCACAACTTGATCACCATGCTTGCTTTTGTTGCATCATCGATGATTCATACTTGCTCCTTTCATGCGGTTGATGACAACCATTGCCATGCTTTGCACATGATTGATATTGCTTGTTTTAGTCTTGCCAATGAGATTGCCCCCATAGCATTCTCGCATTTATTTGGAGATTTTGACATATTTCTTGTGAAGCATGCTTGTCTTACCTCTTTGCACCATATGCCTAGTGCCATGAATATAGCCATTGTTGCATCATCTTATTCATGCACTTTTGCTCCTAATGGTTATGTGCAAGAGAAGAGAACCATCATGATGGATGATGTGTTTATCTACCATGCGCATACATTCTTTGTTTTGTTGTGTGCATGTGTAGGATACTTGGACTTCGTGTCGACTTCCACTTCACGTGAGTTGACCATTCGAGCTCTTGAGAGCGAACCACCTTCTACCACGACGCTTCTACATCGCACTTGCTTGTGCTTCGGTATTGTGAAGGATGCACAAGGACACACTTTCGAGGTGATATCCTTTTCTTTCGAGAAACCACAACCCATGAGCATGAACATTGTGGATCATACTAGTTGTGTTGCTTGCACCATGACTCTTTGCACACATGCTAGAGATCTTTCTTCGACTTGCCATTGCCACATTACCATGCTTCATGATATATATGCCTTGTGTGTTGCATCCAACTTGTGGATTACTTGCTCCTATCATGTGCTTGGTTGCAACAATATCATCTCTTCACATATGCCATGTCGCATTGCTTGTCACATGATTGACGTGTTGGCCTCACACATGTTGAACAATTGCTCTTTCTATTGTGTTGAGTGCCAAACCATTTTCACTACACCATATGCATGCTTTGCTTGGATTGTCTTGCACTTGACCCATGTGTTTAGACACTTCATTTTACGTGGTGTTGTGAATGATTCTTATGCCTACCATAGACCTTTCATTGAGTGCTTTATGCATGCTTGCTATGATCATGAGGTAGATGCTTATTCTCTTGTCACACATATGTGCATCTCTACCTCACATTTACATGCTTGTTTCCATGATGACCTTGGTTGTGCTCAATTGATGTGCTTAAATGCCATGCCACAACCCTTTGTCACACCCTATGCTATGCTTGATGACAACACTTGTTGGGTAAATCACCTCTTGAATGTTTGGTTTTGCACTAACGCTAACCACATTTGTTTTTCCAAGTGTTTGTTGTATTTGCTCCTTTTGAAGGAATCACTAGACGGTGTGACATTGGAGAGTGCCCATGTTGAGCTTCAAGATGATGAGCACTTCGTGATCGTCCACATCTACACGATGACGCCACCTCTTTCCCATGGTGATTTGATTTTCGATCCGAGGTCGGATCTTTCCTAAGGGGGAGGGGATGATGCGGAGCATCCTATGGACATCACCATGTCAAGAGTCTGCTTGGCAAGTGACACGTGTGACCTCTACTTCTCATACATAAAGGTGAATCATCTCCTTTACACGTGTTCACTTGACCCCTTCGAGGATGGTATACTACTTGACACCCCACTCGTGTGCATGCATAGGTGTCGGAGCTTCACGGACGACGACGAGGAGTGCAAGCGCCGAGGAACACCTACACCATCCGCGAGGGAAGCTTGGAAGAGAAGACGGAAGAAGATGGAGCTGCTGATACTACAGCGGCCGGACAACCGGGCCAAAGGCCGGACCTCCGGCGCTTCAGCAACGGCCGGACATCCGGCACTCCTCCCGGAAATCCGGACCCTCCTATCCAGAGAGCATCAGGGCCGAGCCCCTTCAGCCCGGACATCTGGTCGTGACCCCGGACATCCGGCTCGCCCCGAAGCCCCGGACATCCGGCCGCCAGCCCGGACATCCGGCCTTGCCTGCGTGCATGTATCCGGGCCGATGCCCATGTACCCGTTTCGCCCCTCACTTACCCCTTCATGACCCTAGACTATATATACTCCTCCACCTCCACCATTTTAGGGTTAGCAATGATTTAGCTCATATGTGAGATAGAGCTTTGCTCATCCATCCCGGATCTACTCCACGAGAGAGACCGCGGCGCCTCTACGGAGAAGATCCACCTTGGATTCAAGACCCCTAAACGGGAAGATCCTTCACGGATTCAAGGCCTCCTCTTGGAGATGAACTCTACCCATGTATCTTTCCCTTTGTTGTTCATGTATCTTGTGATCTTGTGTGTTTGATTTTCTAGTGGATGTGTGATTGGACTTGTTCTTGAGTGTTTCCCTCGTGATTTCCCTTTGTGTTCTTTGTGTTCATCGTGGGATCCCCTCCATTTCGTGAAAGATCGGCCACATAGGGTTCCACCCTACATCATCTTGCTGCTACTGCAGAGGTGGAGGACCATTACGAGGATGAGGTTGACCAAAATCAGAACTACGTGCAACAACCAGCACCACCACCACCAGGTCCTCCTCATGCATATCATCGCAACGGTAGGGCTGCACCACCACCTGAGGTACATGACCATCTTCCTAAACTGAAATTGAATATTCCACCATTTGAGGGTAGATATGTTCCTGATATATATCTTACTTGGGAGTTACAAACTGAACAACATTTTACATGTTTAAACTATCCCGAGGAGAGACGTGTTCCTGCTGCTGTTTGTGCTTTCACTAGTTTTCCATGTGTTTGGTGGTCTGAACATTGTAGATTATATCCTACTCCAGCTACTTGGATTGCTTTGAAAACTGCTATGCGTACTCGTTGGGTTCCACCATATTATCAACGTGAATTACTTCAAAAACTGCAGCGCTTAAGACAAGGAAAAAATTGTGTAGAGGAATATTATCAGCAATTACAAACTGGCCTGATTAGATGTGGTATTGTTGAGGAGAATGAAGCTATGCTTGCATGTTTTATGGGTGGATTAAATAAAGAGATTCATACCATTCTAGAGTATAAGGATTATACTAATATCACTCATTTATTCCATCTTGCTTGTAAAGCTGAACGTGAAGTGCAGGATCGACAGGCATTGGCGCGGACTAACTTTTCTGCAGGTCGACCTTAATCATGGACACCGCATGCATCCTCTACTTCCACACATTCTACTACACCGACACCTCCATCAGCTGTTACCTCCAGCCGTGATACAAGGAAGCAGGCACAACCACCATTATCTGCCAAGAGCACACCTATTGGGCCTGCACAGAGTTCTTCTTCTTCCATGGCATCAACAGGGCACACCAGTGATATTATTTGTCGTCGTTTTAAGGGAAGAGGACATTTTGCGAGAGATTGCAAATCTCAATGTGTGATGATTGCTACTGAGGATGGTGGATATGAATCCGCTAGTGACTATGATGAGGAGACTTTGGCTCTTATTACACGTGAAGAACACGGCGGAGACGATTCTGATCATGAGACGCAATACATGGCTCCTGAAGATTGATGTAGGGCGGAACCCTATGTGGACGATCTTTCACGAAATGGAGTGGATCCCATGAAGAACACGAAGAACACGAGGGGAAACACGAGAGAATCACTCAAACCAACAAGAACAAGTCACACATATGCTAGATCCTCGAAACACAAAGAGATACAAGATCCATGATCAACAAGGGACGATACAAGTAGCGATAGTCTTCTCCATGAGGAGGTCTTGGTATCCCGTAGGATCTTCTCCGCAGAGGTCTTGAATCCGTGTGGATCTTCTCCGTGGAGGGGCCGCAGTCACTCACAAGAAGATGAACCACTAGTGGATGAGCAAAGCTCTATCTCAAATGAGCTAAACCTAAGCTAACCCTAACTAGGAGGAGGTGGAGGAGTATATATAGTCTAGGTCCACGAAGGGGTAAGTGGGAGAGGGATACATGGGCCTCAGGCCCGATACACTGTGCGCAGACAGGGGCCGGATGTCCGGGCCTTCCCGAGACGCCGGATGTCCGGGCTGGAGGGGTTGAGCCACGGGTGTCTTCTGGACAGTGGCGCCGGATTTCCGGCCAGGGCCCGGATTTCCGGGGCGCCGGATGTCCGGGCCTGGGGGCCGGATGTCCGGGGCCTGAAGGTGCTGGCCCTTCCTCCTTCTCTCCCGCGTGCACTTGGCCTTGGTCCTTGGGTTCTCCATGGTCTCCTTGGGTGTTCCTGATCAAGCACAAGGTCCGCGCTTATAGTAGCATCCATGTCTCGCGAGAAAAGAAAGGGGAAGCATCGAGGAACGGGATCACCTTGCGTCCAAGTGGTGTACATGGGGATGAACGAAGGATGCTCCGCATTATCTCCCCTCCCTTGGGAAAGATCCGACCTCGGATCAAAAACCTCATCACCATGGAAACGGTAGTCGTGAACGGACTTGTAGTTGGACAAAGTTGAAGGCATGTCGCAATCCAAGTACTCCAAGGTGTCTTCGGTATGGGGTACATGCAAAATGAGCAAACACAAAGTACACTTGGAAATACAATGGTTAGCGCACACAAAGTGTCCATCATGTAAGAATGATTCCGTGTGACAAGGTACATGAAGCTTAGCAAGATGATATAGTATGAGATGGAAAGCATTCATGTGAGCAAAATCATTTGTTGTGCACACAAAGGTGGGGTAATTGGTATGGCGCACAAAGCTACAATTTCTACCATTGTGCAAAATGATGTCATAGTGTGATGGTTTATCAAGAGCATGAACATGGCAATGGATGCTCAATATGTGTATGTTATCATGCAATTGATGGAGGACAATATGATGATGATGTATGAATATGCCATCAAGAAAGATCACAACAAATTTGCTAAGGAAATGCACAAGCTCATATATCATGGATGACATGGGAATACAAGATGCAACAAGGCAATCATAATGTGAGTCAATCCATGCATAAGATGCAAATTTGTCATGTGTATGATATGTCCATGGAGCATGGCATGTGGGCACACAATCAACAAATATGAAGGTTTTGGTGCAATGTGCCAAAGGAGTTTTGATATACCAATGCTCGATGTCGTGGCATGAGTGAAGGTCCGAAGGTGCATCCAAAGGGTCCATCTTCAATGTCGGTCCTCCATCCCATAGATGTATCATGTAGACAACAAGAAGGAAACAACAATGAAAGTATGGCCTATCCAATATGCATATGTGAGGATGGCTCATAAAGAAGGAATGCACCTTATGTATGTTCTCGAAGATTTTGTTGTCGCGCAACGTGTATGCCTTAACATGCCCAAGATGCCACGTGATGGCACTGCCTTGTGAATCCTTCAAAATGAAAGGACATGACAAACACTCGGAAAAACAAATGAGGTTAGCCATAATGCGAAACCTAGCATTCGTGCGGGAAAATACCCAACAAGTGCTTGCATCATTCTTATCATAAGAAAGTACAAGGGTGTGGTGCATGGTATGTAGGCATAAGATGCGAGAACAACCAAGTGTAATAGGCTCAATCAAGCAAGTATGCATCTCAAGAAGGGTGTCAAAGTCTCCAATATCAATAGGCATAGCATGGTTGCACTCAATACAAGGGAATATGAGAGATGCAATGAATGGAGACAAGTGACAATGATCAATGTAAATCATGTGAATGGCATGAACATATATGTCATCAACCCAAGAAAGCAAGTAAGAGTGGAACATGGGTGATGCAATATAGCAAGCAAGCATAGCAATCAAGTCAAACAAGCTAGTAGTGCGAGGATGCAACGTACTAGAGGTAATCATGGCAAGCATGTCATGTGTGCAAATAGTGAGCATACGTGATGAACATGGCATAGCACAAGCATGAAAGCAAGATATGAGCAAAATAGCATCAATGTGTTGATGAGAGGCCATATGGAAATAGCAATGGGATATCATGACTTTCTCAACACAAGAATCAACAATAGCATGGGGCACAAAGAAATCAAGGCAATAGCTACTAGTGTCTCCACCAAGCATGCAAATACACATAGGAGTATCATAATGGTGAATCATTGGTAATTGCAAGCAAGGGTCACAATTGCATGGCAAAATCATAGCAAGAGGCATAACATGCAAAGTGAACACGATAGTATGGGCATAATGTGACAAGTGGCAAATAGCCCATAGCCGTGTGAGAGCCAAGTAAAAGAGATGCGCGTAGTGGTTGCGCGAAGAGAACGGTGGTAGGGACAATCCATGTGATCCCAAGTCATCGTTGCTCTCAAGAGCTCGTTTTGTCAACTCATGGGATTGTGAGGTTGACAAATGTTCCTGAGTACCTACACAAAGCAAAGACAAAAGGAAAATTGTGTGTGCGTGGTATATGTACACATCATCCATCATGATGCGCACGTACATGTGTTGGTTAGCACAAAATAGCCAATGCTCAAATAAATGAGATGCGTGATATAGAAACATGTCATCCATCATGACAGGTTTGTTGTTATGTATAGCATAATGGAGACTCGAATTGTGTAATGCATCACAAGAAATATGAGCATTGTTATTCATGGAATGCATATGGTGCACACAATTATGGGAACTATGCAAAGTATGGAATGCATCAAGATCTCCTAGTATGTATGAGGAAACTATGGGGGTCTCCTCATGAGCATCAATGGAAGCATCACAAGGAGAATATTGACAACATCCAAAGCAAAGCATATTTGGAACAATGTGTTCATGGCATGGCATAGTGGATGAATTGCGCAAATTATGTAAAGGGAGCATGGCAATATCATCGCAAGAGAAACACAAGCCAATGACCATCATCTTGTCATCTATGCCATAAGTGCAAATAGGATTTACTTTAATGGGGCATGCATAGCTACTATGTTGAGATTGCAATGATACAACATGGGAGATCTCACTCATAGCATATGACAAGTTCAAAGGATTATCAAACATGATATGACCAAACGAATTTTCACATGATATCCTATGGCGCATAGCATCACAACTAGGAAACTCAACATGCTCATCATCATATTCATCATAAATAGGTAAGTGAAGACATGATGAAGTCGCACTAGCATGAAGCATGGCAATAGGTGTGTCAACATCATGCAAGCAATCATCGGTAAGATAGTCCATTAATGGGACACGAGCATCACCTTCACCTATTTTACCTTTGGAGCGTCGCTCATGTGTTGTAGGTGAGGTGTTCAAGATCCAATGCTCCTCATCTTCATCATGATGGAACCATGTGGGTGGTGCATCTTCTTCCACTATGGCCATCGGTTTGTCCATTGGGGGGACGGACTCATCGAGGGTAGGCATGTCCTCTTGTAGGAGACCTAGCACCAAAGAAAACACACTCGGAGTAGAGGTTAAGTCGTTAGAAATCATAGTGGCCTCACATGCCCTATCAACTACCTCACTCACTAAGTGGTGTGGCTCACTCACTCCCTCGTGGATGCTCTCACTCGTATGGTTGGTGGAGTCACTCAAATGGCTCTCAACCTCACATATGATGTGTGGCATGCTCTCATGTGTGGGGATAGTGGTGATCACTCTCGTCCTCTCAAAAGAAATGCTCTCAATCTCACATATGGTGGAGTCACTCATGTCACTCATATGGTGGTGTCACTCCTCACATGGAAATTGGGGCATCTCATGATATATGGGTGTCGGAGAGATGTAGGTGCAAACGTCTCCAAACTGAACTCCTTTCGCCGCCTCATCCATAACGCCTCCAAAGGTGAATGCCGTAGTCGAAGGGGATGGCCCTTGATCGACCATCTTGTCGCCGTCTTGATGTGGGGAGCTTCCGAAGATGGAAGTGTCACCCTCGCTCGTAGGTGCTCGCCTTGTAGTTGGAGATGTCAATGTAGGCAAACTCATGGGAAGTAGGCGAAGACGCCGTACGTCCGAAGGCGAAGATGCCTTGATAGCACTTGGCGAAGATGCCGAAGTGGTGGTTGTAGCCGTAGCTCCATCTTGGGTGTGCTTGTCTCGCGGTCTTCTCTTTTGCTCTTGAAGCTTGGCCTTGGCGTGATGTAGAGCTTCTTCGGACTTGTAGATATGCGTTTGTCGAGCATCTTCATGATGATGATGTCGTTGTCGTGCTTGAGCTCTTGGTAGATGTCGTTCGTCGTCGTCGTGCACAAGATGCTTGGAGGTGACTTGTCCTTCATGACGATGTCGATGGTTGCCATGGCGGTGTGGACGTGGAAGACTTGCACTTGCATCATGTTTGCGCTCCGAAGACTTGTGAATTGAACGTCGCCGCCGAGAGGATGACGAAGGGGAAGAAGACTTGTAATCGACCACCAAGTGTCGGAGCTCCACCATTTGTTTGTTGAAGGAGTCGCACAAGTCGTCGAAGGAAGCCATTGTCCTTGTCTCGGAGTGTCGTAGTTCGATGGCGATGTTGCCCAAGCAATCTTGCATTTCTCGTTGTAGTCCGATGGTTTTCGCGTGGATGTCCTTGTTCGCGCCATCGATGTCGAAGACCGGAGATGAAATGCCTTGCCTATCCATCACAAGACGCTAGCAAGTATGAGTGGGAGAAAGAGAAGAACTATACCAAATGTACCTTGACCGATGTTGAAGATGGATCAATGATCACTCAAATGTGGAACAAGGAAATAGCACAATTGGTACCAATTCTTGTCGGTTTCTCACACCTACACAAGTAAAGCTTATGGTGGAGCTCGGTGAGGATAGTGGCACAAAAATTTGATGCAAAATGTTAGCAAGAGTCAATAAAGTTGAAAAAGATTCACAAATTCGCAAGTGAAACAAGTAGACCAATAGCAATATGGGTGGCACACGGAAACACACACACGGATAGATAGATGGGGTCGTGCAACCAAGGAATGAGCACAAAATGTGGAATCCACGGAAAACGCTCGTGTTGCACAACACTAGAGAGACGCTAGCGCGATTGCACAATAGGCGGATACGAACTTGTGCACAACCTACTAAGCAAAATGCAACGACTTCTATCCCATGTATGCTATATGTATGGTATTCCGGTGGTATGATCCAAAATGACCGAGTATGACAGTCTTAATGTAGTATGATGCTATGGTTCTTGCTTAAAAGCTCTTTGCGTATCTTTTTCTTTATGCTTAAAAGCTTGTTTGGCTCTTTCTCTTTTGAGATCTTTTCTCATGCAAAACTTCATGAACCAAGATAGCAATTGAGTATATGCGATGACAACCTTGTGTCACAAGAGATGATACCAAGATATGCACCTCAGTGATATGGTATGTATGATATGGGAAGTATGATCACTAATGTGCACAAGTCACGTTGCCGGCAATACTCAAATGGCTAGTCTCGATAGGTAAGTGACGCAAAAATGGGCTAGGGGTTAACAATGCAATTGCAAGGGAATATACAATGATGTCCTCGAAGTTACCGTCCGTGTCGATGATGAGAGCTGGTGCTCTTGATGTAGACCCGTTCCTAATTAGCCGAAACACCTTAGGAAACAGAAAAACCACAACTCAAAATCTCAAGGACAAATATCAAATGGTGGTAGCGGCAATGCCGTGGTGGTTGCGGAAGTTGAATGATGGGCTATGCACGATGTCGGAGTTGAAGTCACGATCCTAAGTAGCCGAAACACCTTAGGAGACACAAGCCACAACTCAAACAAGCTCGAACAAAATTTTCGTTAAGTTGGGTTGGCTATGTATGGTGGACTAGGCTATGCGGAAGTGGTGGTGGTGGTTGATGAAGAAGCAATGGTCCCTAAGTAGCCTAAACACCTTAGGAGACTCAAATCACTACTCAAGCAACCACAAATGCTATGGGGGACAAAATGGTTAGGTTACGGAAGTCGGAGGTGGTATAGCGGATGATGTGGTGGAAGCCCTAGGCAAAGATGCCAAAATCCCAAAAATATGATGGAGTCAAATGATTATGGTGGTATTTTTGTGTTATGGGGGATGTCAAGAGCTTCAAAACGATCTCAAGAACGTCGAAATCGGAGTTCGTATGAATTAGTTATGGACAAAACGGTGAAACGGAAAAGTCTGAATTCCCAGGGGTCGGACATCCGGGGTCGGGTCCGGATTTTCGGGGCCTGATGTCCAGAACCGCGCGGGATTTTGCCCTCCGGGAGCCGGATGTCCGACCCGATGGCCCGGATGTCCGGCCCGAAGATTCCAGATCTGAATCGGGACGAACTTTTCGAATTGGGGGCGGAATTTGACGATTTTGGGGGCAAAATTTAACGGATTTTGTGGAGGAAAGATGGGGAAACTTGGGGAAACGCTAGATCCACTTGAAACCAAGCAAATCCATGGATCAAAATCAACAAAATCGCATCAAACCAACAGATCACAAAAAAAAATTGGGGCTATTTTTGGTGGGGATTTTCGAATTTTAGGACGAAATCACACAAAAGAAAGCTAGAAAACGGTGGAGGGTCTCCAAATTCGTGAGAAACCGTGGCTCATGATACCATATGATGTAGGGTGGAACCCTAGGTGGCCGATCTTTCACGAAATGGAGTGGATCCCATGAAGAACACGAAGAACACGAGAGGGAACACGAGGGGAAACACGAGAGAATCACTCAAACCAACAAGAACAAGTCACACATATGCTAGATCCTCGGAACACAAAGAGATACAAGATCCATGATCAACAAGGGACGATACAAGTAGCGATAGTCTTCTCCGTGAGGAGGTCTTGGTATCCCGTAGGATCTTCTCCGCAGAGGTCTTGAATCCGTGTGGATCTTCTCCGTGGAGGGG
This sequence comes from Secale cereale, assembly GCA_902687465.1. NCBI lineage: Eukaryota > Viridiplantae > Streptophyta > Magnoliopsida > Poales > Poaceae > Secale > Secale cereale. Next base: position 425,207,468 of record LR738715.1, on the reverse strand, counting down.
CCGCAGTCACTCACAAGGAGATGAACCACTAGTGGATGAGCAAAGCTCTATCTCAAATGAGCTAAACCTAAGCTAACCCTAACTAGGAGGAGGTGGAGGAGTATATATAGTCTAGGTCCACGAAGGGGTAAGTGGGAGAGGGATACATGGGCCTCAGGCCCGATACACTGTGCGCAGACAGGGGCCGGATGTCCGGGCCTTCCCGAGACGCCGGATGTCCGGGCCGAGGGGCCGGATGTCCGGGCTGGAGGGGTTGAGCCACGGGTGTCTTCTGGACAGTGGCGCCGGATTTCCGGCCAGGGCCCGGATGTCCGGGGCGCCGGATGTCCGGGCCTGGGGGTCGGATGTCCGGGGCCTGAAGGTGCTGGCCCTTCCTCCTTCTCTCCCGTGCGCACTTGGCCTTGGTCCTTGGGTTCTCCATGGTCTCCTTGGGTGTTCCTGATCAAGCACAAGGTCCGCGCTTATAGTAGCATCCATGTCTCGCGAGAAAAGAAAGGGGAAGCATCGAGGAACGGGATCACCTTGCGTCCAAGTGGTGTACATGGGGATGAACGAAGGATGCTCTGCATCAAAGATGCTGACATGTATGAAGGTTTAGTTGCTCAACGTGTTTTGAGTGTGCAGGTTACACAAACTGAGCAAAATCAGAGGCATAATTTGTTCCATACAAAGGGAGTTGTGAAGGAATGTTCTGTTCGCGTGATCATAGATGAAGGGAGTTGCAACAACTTGGCTAGCATGGAGATGGTGGAGAAGCTATCTCTCACCACAAGACCACATCCACATCCTTACTACATCCAATGGTTCAACAACAGCGGCAAGGTTAAGGTAACACATACTGTTCGTGTGCATTTTAGTATCTCTACATATGTTGATTATGTTGATAGTGATGTGGTACCTATGCAAGCATGTTCCTTATTACTTGGTAGACCATGGCAATTTGATAAAAATTATGTACACCATGGTAGAAACAATCAGTATACTCTTGTTCATAAGGATAAAAATATTACTTTGCTTCCTATGACTCCTGATTCCATTTTGAAAGATGATATTAATAGAGCTAATAAAGCAAAACAGGAGAAAAATAAGAGTGAAAATCAGATTATGACAAAAGAATTTGAGCAACAAATGAAGCCTAATAATAAACCATCTATTGTTGCTTCTGAAATTAAATTGAAAAGTGCATGTTTATTTGCCACCAAATCTGATATTGATGAGCTAGATTTTAGCAAATCTGTTTGCTATGCTGTTGTATGCAAAGAGGCATTATTTTCATTCGAGGACGTGCCTTCCTCTTTGCCTCCTGCTATCACTAACATTTTGCAGCAGTTCGCCGACGTCTTTCCACAAGACGTGCCACCGGGATTACCACCTATTCGAGGGATTGAGCATCAGATTGACTTAATTCCCGGTGCATCGCTACCCAACCGCGCACCATACCGTACCAATCCAGAAGAGACGAAGGAGATTATGCGTCAAGTACAGGAGCTACTCGACAAAGGTTATATACGCGAATCCCTTAGTCCTTGTGCTGTTCCTATTATTCTAGTGCCGAAAAAGGATGGTACATCGGGTATGTGTGTTGATTGTAGAGCCATTAATAATATTACTATTCGTTATCGTCATCCTATTCCTAGGCTAGATGATATGCTTGATGAATTGAGTGGCTCTACAATATTCTCCAAAGTTGATTTGCGTAGTGGATACCATCAAATTCGTATGAAATTGGGAGATGAATGGAAAATAGCATTTAAAACTAAGTTTGGTTTATATGAGTGGTTAGTCATGCCTTTTGGGTTAACTAATGCACCTAGTACTTTCATGAGATTAATGAATGAAGTTTTACGTGCTTTCATTGGACGATTTGTGGTAGTATACTTTGATGATATATTGATTTTTAGCAGATCTTTGGAGGAACATTTGGAACATTTACGTGTTGTTTTTATTGCTCTACGTGATGCACGTTTATTTGGTAACCTTGGAAAGTGCACCTTTTGCACCGACCGAGTCTCTTTTCTTGGCTATGTTGTTACTCCACAGGGAATTGAGGTTGATAAAGCCAAGATTGAAGCTATTGAGAGTTGGCCGCAGCCCAAAATGGTGACACACGTGAGGAGTTTCGTTGGCCTCGCTGGATTCTATCGGCGTTTTGTGAGAGATTTCAGCACCATTGCTGCACCTCTCAATGAGCTTACAAAGAAGGATGTGCCTTTTGTTTGGGGTACTGCACAGGAAGAAGCATTCACGGTATTGAAAGATAAGTTGACACATGCTCCTTTACTCCAACTTCCTGATTTTAATAAGACTTTTGAGCTTGAATGTGATGCTAGTGGAATTGGGTTAGGAGGTGTGTTATTACAAGATGGTAAACCTATTGCATATTTTTCTGAAAAATTGAGTGGGCCTAGTCTGAATTATTCTACTTATGATAAAGAATTATATGCTCTTGTTCGGACTTTGGAGACATGGTAACATTATTTATGGCCCAAAGAATTTGTTATACATTCTGATCATGAATCTTTAAAGCACATTAAAAGTCAAGCAAAACTGAACCGTAGACATGCTAAATGGGTTGAATTCATAGAGACTTTCCATTATGTTATTAAACACAAGAAGGGAAAAGAAAATGTTATTGCTGAAGCATTGTCTCGTCGTTATACTATGCTTTCACAACTTGACTTTAAAATATTTGGTTTGGAGACCATCAAAGATCAATATGTGCATGATGCTGAATTTAAAGATGTATTGCAGAATTGTAAAGAAGGGAGAACATGGACCAAGTTCGTCGTTAGTGATGGATTTGTGTTTCGAGCTAACAAGCTATGCATTCCAGCTAGCTCTGTTCGTCTTTTGTTGTTGCAGGAGGCGCATGGAGGAGGATTAATGGGACACTTTGGCGTGAAGAAGACGGAGGACGTACTTGCTACACATTTCTTTTGGCCAAAGATGCGACGGGATGTTGAGCGTTTTGTTGCTCGTTGCACTACATGTCAAAAAGCTAAGTCACGACTCAATCCTCATGGTTTATATATGCCTTTGCCTGTCCCTAGTGTTCCTTGGGAAGATATATCTATGGACTTTGTTTTGGGTTTACCTCGAACAAAGAAGGGGAGGGATAGCATATTTGTTGTCGTGGATAGGTTCTCGAAGATGGCACACTTTATACCATGTCATAAAAGCGATGATGCTGCTAATGTTGCTCATTTGTTCTTTCGTGAAATTATTCGCTTGCATGGTGTGCCAAATACTATTGTTTCAGATCGTGATACTAAATTTCTTAGCCACTTTTGGAGATGTTTATGGGCTAAGTTGGGGACTAAACTGCTTTTTAGTACTACTTGTCACCCCCAAACTGATGGTCAAACTGAAGTAGTCAACAGAACTTTGTCTACTATGCTAAGGGCTGTTTTGAAGAATAATAAGAAAATGTGGGAAGAATGCTTGCCTCATATTGAATTTGCTTATAATCGTTCGTTGCATTCTACTACTAAGATGTGCCCTTTTGAAATTGTCTATGGTTTCCTACCTCGTGCACCTATTGATTTTTTGCCTCTTCCATCTTCGGAGAAGGTTAATTTTGATGCTAAACAACGTGCTGAATTGATCTTAAAAATGCATGAGTTAACTAAGGAAAATATTGAGCGCATGAATGCTAAATATAAACTTGTTGGGGATAAGGGTAGAAAACGTGTTGTCTTTGCACCTGGAGATCTTGTTTGGTTACATTTGCGTAAGGATAGGTTTCCTAATTTGCGCAAGTCAAAGCTAATGCCACGTGCTGATGGTCCTTTCAAGGTGTTAGAGAAAATAAATGATAATGCATATAAACTTGAGCTGCCTGCAGATTTTGGTGTTAGTCCCACATTTAACATTGCAGATTTGAAGCCTTACTTGGGCGAGGAAGATGAGCTTCCGTCGAGGACGACTTCAATTCAAGAAGGGGAGGATGATGAGGACATCACTAACAAGGTTATACCCACAGCTCCAACTGACACATATACATGACCAATTACTAGAGCTCGCGCACGCCAATTAAATTACCAGGTACTTTCGTTTCTTGGTAATGAATCTAATGTTCATGAGAATATGATGCTGCCTAAATTGGATACATTTGTCTTGCTTACAAATGAAGGGCCTAGCTTGGACAAGAAGGATGAACAATGGAGCAAGATCAAGCATGGAGATGATGGCATGCGCAAGGGGAACAAGAATGGAGTTTCAATTGATTATTTCAGGACTTTGAAGCCACCATAATGAGTGCGAGAAGCCTTGGACGAAATATACAAGATGCCACTTCATAAATTTCGTCCAGAGGCTATTATAGGTGCTGCGTCACCTTATTATTGGGCCAGGCCCATGTAATTTCGAAATACTTGAGTATAGGCTGTTTTTAGAGTCCGTATGTGTGGGGAAACAAGAGTTAGGGTTGGTTTCGGACCCCTCCCCCAAGGGCCACGAAATTCCCCCCTCTTTCCCCCATATATACAGCCCTTAGGGCGTCGTTTAGACTTTGGGTTTTGTTTAGATTAAAGTTCGCCATAGCTGCAACTTCGCGTACTTCGTTTGTGTTCAACGACCAGACCAAGACGTCACAGAACCCCACTTGATCAATAAAGCTTTCCTCTTGAATTCGCAATATCCAAATTGCAATCTCATTTTCTTGCTTGTTCTTCGTTTGCCTGCAGGAAACAGACCTTCGTGGTCAGGTTGATCGTGCTCCGGCGTGGTCAATAACCTCTCGGAGTTGGTTTAGCGATTGCTAAGGCGCGACGTCCACGCACGTTCATAGTCGGATCGTCAAAGTCGACTTCATCCAAACGATAGCCACCATCTCATCGAAAGACGGGACACCTTTGCCTCTATCACTTGCCGTTCCAAGGTAGCCTAAACATCCAAGGAAACGGTGAAACCACAACTCAAATATCCAAGGCAAAGTGAGACAAACTATTCAAACTCGGAACGGTTAAGCGATGGTGGTTGCGGAGGTGGTGGTGATATGCGGAAGGGTTGGTGGGGTACCGAACGAAAATGGTGGTGGGGAAGTGCGAGGTGTGGTGGAAAAATGGCTGCGGGAGGCCGGATGTCCGGGCCGGGCCGGATGTCCGGGGCACGTGCCGGATGTCCGGGGTGCCCGAGGCCACTAAGAACTCCTTGCAATCGGTGACTTTGGGGCCAAAATTCGTCGGATTTTGCGGATGAAAATTGGGGAAAAGTGGAGGAAAAGCGAGATCCACTCGTGGCACAGCAAATCCATGGAACAAATTCAACAAAATCTTGCCAAATCAACAGATCACAAAAAAAATTTGGGGCTCTTTTTGTGGGGAATTTTCGAAATTGGGAAGAACACAACAAAAACAAGCTAGAAGACAGGGTGTGGGGCTCCAAAATCGTGATCAACCTATGCTCTTGATACCAAGATGATGTAGGGTGGAACCCTAATCTGCAGATCTTTCACGATTGGAGAATATCCCACGACGAACACGGAGAACACAAGGAGGAAACGGGGGGAAACACGAGAGGAAACACACAAATCAACACAAAGATGATCACACAAGTACTAGATCCACGATACACATCGAGGTACACGGTCCATAGTCAACGACGGTGGTACAAGGATAGTCTTCTCCCGGAGGAGGTCTTGGATATCCCTTGGGATCTTCCCCGATGTGGAGGTCTTGAATCCGAGGTGGATCTTCTCCAAAGAGGCGCGCGGTCTCGTAGGAGAGAATCCACACAAAGGTCTGTGATGAGCTATCCAAAAGCTAACCCTAAACGGAAAGGGGAAAGGAGTATATATAGTGTACGGAGCGAAGGGGTACACGGGCCTCGGCCCAAGGATTGCGCGCAGGCAAATCAGGGGCCGGACGTCCGGGCGAAGGGCCGGATGTCCGGGGCTTCCCGGGACGCCGGATGTCCGGGGCGAAATGCCGGATGTCCGGGCTGGATGGGCAGAGTCTCGGGTGTCTTCTGGACAGTGGTGCCGGATTTTCGGGCCCGAGGCCGGATGTCCGGGCCATGCCTGGCCGGATGTCCGGGCCCTGGCCGGATGTCCGCGCCCTGTAGCTTCGTCTGCTGGCATTCTGTAGATGATTGTACAGGGGCCGGATGTCCGGGCCAGGGGGCCGGATGTCCGGGGCCTGGAACCTTCTTCTGCCCTTCTCGATGCAACATCTCGTCCGTGAACTTGGGGACTTGTCCATCTTCACGCCCTTCTCCAATGTGGTCTTCTTCACACCTGAGCACAAAAAGCACATCCGTCTGAGGTAGCAACCATGTCTCGCAAGATTCGTATGGAAGTAGGGCTAGGAGCGACGTCACCTCGGTCTCAAGAGCTCTAGCACGAGCGCATGTCATTGGTCCTTGAGGCACTTGACGAGGTGAAAGGGGGTCCATGGGGATGACCTCGGGATGCTCCGCATCACCTCAAGGTCTCGATCGGTCGTCCGAACAGCACGACTGGGTTGTCGGCGTCGGGCTCATCTTCTCCTCTTGCCGGGGCTCTACGGATCAGTTCTCCAAGAGCTGTGATCAGATCAAGGGTGATCTGATCGAACAGTTCCTCTAGTGCACTTACATAGTGCACCAGATGCAATAATGCAGGATCCGTCTCGTGATCGCCATTGGCAACCTGGGATGGCCTACCATACCCGTCACGGCTGGGGTAGTAGTAGAATGAGAAACAGTTGACTCTGGGTGACAAGTGCCGGAGTTGAATTATAGCCTCTCGAGCGGCTAGTTGGAGGGCTTGTGGCTCAAAGGAAGTTGTCCTTCCGGTGAACCTATAGGGGCGTTCTGGCGATAGACCCCTACCATAGACGTGCACGGTGGCCCAGAATTGACGGTTCTCTTGGTACACAACATATTCTGGGGGCTCTTCTAATGCAAAGGCACGACAGGTGAGGTTTGTTAGCATGGTCACAAAACCTCCAAGGTTGGTTGCTGTGGTTTCATTGTGAACAATGGGTCCAGGCATCTTGGTTTGGTTTGGGGTAGAGGCTGTGCTGTGCTTGGTTGAGGCTAGCGTGCCCTATTTATAGAAAAAGGGGATGGGGTCTTCCTTCGGACGTTTGCGAATGAGACAATTTGGGTGTCGGTCACTGTGTGGCTATCTTACCCGAGAAGTTTGGCCGGGGTTTGGCTAAGGTATGGTGGGTTGGTTTACCTAGGTTTTTGACCTGGCTAAGATAGGATTAGCCAATGGTCAGCCTGGCTCTGATACCAATTTTGTCAGGACCGGATTTTCGGGGTATTAATTTCCCAAAAAGCGGCCCTTGTGCTCACCAGCCCCAGGATTACTGTTAGCTGATGAGGCACCAACTTGTTACAGAAACTCCAAGCAAAATACAAGATATGTAGTACAAGACCATTCTGGCCTGTGAGTACAACACAGGGTTTCTAATGGATGATGGCGGAAGCGGTTTGTGGTTCATTGGCGGCTATGGGACTCCATTTCCCACAGGAATAGCTGACCAGGATAACTCCTATCTTCGCGAGGCTGCTATCTCCATGTGCGTAGGTTCCGGGGCGGTCATCACATCGTTCCTTTCCACCCAAGAAATCTGGCCAAGACAATAGCCAGGGACAAGCCAGTGAGTACTTTGAATGTGCTCGTAAACATTATGAACATGGGTGAGATATAATCAAGCTTAAAAATAAATGATGATCACTATGATAATTATGATATGACAGTCCATATTGCAAGCAGGTCGTTCATAGGAAAATGCATATGCAATCAGGGAGTGATAATAAAATAAATAACGAACATGCCACAGTCGGGCGTCTGAGCGACACCACATAAAGGGCTTGTAAAAGAAATAGCAAGCATGCCACAGTCGGGCGTCTGAGCGACGCCACATAAAGGGCTTATAAGGAAACATAATCACAGTGAATATCTAAGAGGTAGAACCGTCCCAGGGATACTCATTAATTCAAAGAATACAAATGGTTAGTCCACAATAATAATCATATTCACCATATGTCACAGGTCATAATCAATGTTCTGGTTTAGTAGTTTCTCCTCCGAAGACCGACACTAAGACCGACACTTGACCCATCCCAGACTGTAGTCCTTTACCATGGACACGGCTATTCGAATAGGTTTAGTATCTCTGCAGAGGGTGTACTCTTTACCCACGAGTAAAGGATTTCTTTAGTCCATCGGAACTAATTCCGTCTACGGTCTTTTAGTCGAAAACACGCCTGACTTGCACACACCAGCTTAACTTTACTTGTGTCTGGAATCACCCACGACACCTGTTAAGCAAACTCTGAGTGGGGAGGCTACAACCTCGCGTAGCATGGGATCAAATTGCTATCGCGCGCTCTAAGGGGTGCCCCCCTCTCGGTCCCAACCGGAAACACCCATGCCCCCGGACAAGGTGGCATGCCTACCAGTTGCAGCCGGTATCTTCCACCATGGCCTCTCTGTACAGTGTGTGCTAGGACAGGGGTTAACACTTACTGAACCGTACCCTACCTACGGCAGGGACAAGTGGTAGTACGAAACAATTATGGGGGTTACTGGAACAAGACTCGATCTACGGTCGACTTAGGAGGTTCAAGCATCACTGGTATGATTAGCATACCTAACATATCCCACATCAACGATCGGAATCACCACCCGTCATGCCTCACCAAGCCATACCGGACTCCACCGTCCCGACAGGGAGCTAGTGACAAGCTCGCGTCTACACAAGACCGCGAATTTCATGGCTTTCTTCCGTTAGGCATGAAAGGCATACGAAGGGGATTTCTGTCATGCATACTAATTATTCACAGCAACGGGTTTACCTTATGCACTCATGGGTATGATCATATTATCACATATGAAATAAAAATGAATGCGTTCATATCATTGCAATCGTATCAACAACAACCACATGCATTAGACCAGGGTTCAAAAGTGTTTACCTTCAAGTAGAGGGGAGGAGAAATGCATTCCAAAACTTTTTGGAAGTTTTCTCCCTCTTCAAAATCCTAATTGAATGAATACAAAATCAATACATAGACTCATAGCAGTACAAAAAAGTTGTTTGGAAATTTTTGAAATAAATATGAAAATAAACTAGGCAATATTTGGGAAACAACGGAAAAAGAATCAAGTCATTTGGATTTATATTTAAAAAGATATGGCCAGTCAAAGTTTCAGTCAACTCTGTTTTTAAATAAAACAGAAGAAAGAAAATGTTTCGAACAGAATACGCTTCCGAAGTAGAGGAAACGCACTCGGGGTTCTGCGCCTTCACTTATGCCCGCGTGGACCGGCGCTAGCTCGCTGACAGAGGGCCCAGGGGGCCCACTGGTCAGGTTTGACCAGTCGCCCCGCCTCCTTCTTCCTCTGGCTGAACCGAGGCGGGGCTCCGGCGATCAACGCCGTCGAGCGGCGGCTCCTCGAGTGCACCTGATGGCAGGGATGGATCCGCCAGACTGGGGCGGTCCTCCCGGTGGTCAAGGGGGCGACGGGGATGGAGGAAATCACCAGCGACGAGCTTCACGGCGGACGGCGGCCTCGGGGGGAATTGGGGCTTCGCGCTACGATGGTTCCCGAGCGGGTTTGAGGTGATGGGTGGCTCCGCAGGGTCATGGGGGGTCGAACGGTGGCGCTAGCTGGACGGGAGGGGCTCGGGTTGCGATGGAATGTACCGGAGTGCGGCGGCGGCTGTCTGGCCGGAGATGGGGAAGAAGACCTTCGCTGGTCGCTTGGCTGCTACGGGGGTGCTATGTGGGGTGTCTTGTGGTCGCCTGAGGTTGCGGAGATGCTTGGAGCTCCTTAAATAGGCGATTGGGGTCGGTTCCGACGATGGCCGTGGATAAGGACGCCGGCGACCGACGTTCTGTAGCTTAGGGCGATGTGGCGGTGACGTGCGCTAGAGGAAGAGCTCGCGGACGATCTAGAGCTGCTCCAGGGGGCAGGTGGCGAGCTCGGGCGGCGCTGTCCGAGGGAGGAGCTGCTGTGGCCGCCCGCTAGCGGCCGCGGCCGACCTGACGGCGGCACTTTGGAGCTCCAGTGGCGTCTCTGCGGCGAGGAAGGGGGCAGGCGTGAAGGCTGTGCGAGAGGAGTGGCCAGAACGAGCGCGGGGCGTCGGCAGAGGGACACGGCGGCTCGGTGCGCGCGCGTGCAAAACGTGTGATCTGGGCATGCCCAGAGCATGCACGTGAGTTGTTTGATGAAATGCCAAGGCATGCCAGAGGGCTTGGGTGAAGCCGGAAATTAGCGGGTCTAGGCTAGAGGCTTTAGGAAGATTAGTGGACATGCCAGTATGAACATAGGGGCAAGGTCACAGTGCAAAGCAAAGATCATGCTAAAACTGGCCATGCACACCAGGTGTTTGACAAAATCCTAGAGACAACTAGGCAACTCTTGGGGTGGCCAAATCTTCCAGATTGGGGTCTCTTTAGGTGATACAGAGGGTGGCAATGTTAGTTTGCTAAAAGCAAAAACTTGTGATGCGGAGCATCCTAAGGACATCCCCATGGATCCTTCATCGCCTCACCAAGTGTCCAAAGGACCAATGACTAGAGCCCGTGCAAGAGCTCTCAAGACCGAGGTGACTTCGCTCCTCTCTCTACATCTTTCGGATTCACTTGAGACATGGCTTCTACCTTCATCAGGGACTCTGTGCATACTCAGGTACTTGGACGAAGGCCACGGGACAGCTCTGCACAATGGTCAAGACGACAGGCCCGACGAGTACACGAGACAAGAAGAAGGAAGGCTGAAGATGCTACACGCACCGGACGTCCGGCCTGCACCGGACGACCGGCGACTTCCAGGCACCGGACGACCGGAAGACACCGGACGTCTGGCCTCTCCCAGACGATCGGACGACCGGAAGCCACCGGACGTCCGTGACAACGACTACAGAAGCTAAATAGCGGAAATCCGAGGATTATCGGACGTCCGATCCCTCCGGAACCACCGGACGTCCGGTAACCAGCGGACGTCCACCCCGACGGTGTCCATCCGTGTAATATATACTCGTTGACTTCCCTCCTTTCGAGGTAGCTGTTGGATAGCTCATTTTCAGACTTGTGTGGATTCTCTCCCACGAGACCGTGCGCCTCTTCGGAGAAGATCCACTACGGATTCAAGGCCTCCACATCGGGGAAGATCCTACGGGATTCCAAGACCTCTTCACGGAGAAGACTACCCTTGTACCACCGACGTTGACTTTGGATCGTGTAGCTCGAATATGTATCGCGAATCTAGCACTTGTGTGATCATCTTCGTGTTGATTTGAGTGTTTCCTCTCGTGTTTTCCCGTTTTCCTCCTTGTGTTCTCCGTGTTCTCCATGGGATACTCTCCAAAACGTGAAAGATCCGCTGATTAGGGTTCCACTATACATCATCTTGGTATCAAGAGCAAGGTTGATCACGATTTTGGAGCCCCACACCTTGTTTTCTAGCTTGTTTTTGTTGTGTTCTTCCTAATTTCGAAAATTGCCCACAAAAATAGCCCCAAAATTTTTTTGTGATCTGTTGATTTGGCAAGATTTTGTTGAATTTGTTCCATGGATTTGCTGTGCCACGTGTCGATCTAGCATTTCCCCACCTTTTCACCGTTTTCCCCCGCCAATTCGGGCAAGTTTCACCAATTTATCCACGGTTCCACCAACACTAGCCCCAGACTGCCGGACGACCGACGTTTACCGGACGTCCGGCACATCTCGAGACACCGGACGTCCGCTAAACACCGGACGACCGGCACCCCGCCTACAGAAACTATTACCGGATTTCCGGCAACTTCCAGTCGTGTGACCACTTCCGACCGACCGGACGACCGGTAACTTCCGGACGTCCGACAAACCCTGACGAAGCTGACTTGGTTCAGTTCCGTACCACCTTCCGCTACCATCTACCTTTCATCCCACCTTCTGCAACCACCATCGCTTACCCGCTCCGAGTTTGAAAAGTGTGTCTCCCTTTGCCTTGGATACTTGAGTTGTGGTTTCACCGTTTCCTTGGATGTTTAGGCTACCCTGGAACGGCAAGACTTCGACAACACCACCGCTCAACTTCGGCAAGGTTGGTAACATCGACGACACTTCGCTCATCCTACCTTGCAATTGCATTGTCACCCTATGAACCATCTTTGCGTAGCTTTCCCATTGAGACTAGCCATTTGAGTATTGCCGGGCCACGACACTTGTGCACATTAGTGATAGTCATAGATATTGCATACTACATTCATCTTGGTATCATTATATCTCCGTGTGCCACAAGAGTGCTCCGCATACACAATAGCTACCTTGATCCGAGAAGCATGCATATATGCCCAAAGAAAGAGCTCACAAGCTTTTAAGCAAAAGAGCCACCAAAGCAAAAACACAATAGCATCATACGCCTTGCATCAAAGGAGATCATACATCATAGCAACATCATCTTGTGCTCAAGCATCGGCACATCATACACTCATAGCATACTTGTGATACATAGTCGTTACGTTTTGCCTCTTATAGGTCGTGCACAAGTGCGTATCCGCCTATTAAGCAATCGGTTAGCGTCTCTCTAGTGTTGTGCAACACGAGCATTTTCCGTGGTTTCCACATTTTCGCTCACCCTTGGTTGCACAACCACATTTATCTATCCGTGCGTGTGTTCCGTGTGCTACTTTGCTAGTGATCTACTTGTTGCATGAGCAAATTGTGAACCATTTTCAACATCTTTGAGTCACTTTGACGATTGCATTGAATTTGTGCCACATCCTAACCAAGCTCCTCTGAAAGCTTTACTTGTGTAGGTGTGATAATCGACACGAAGTGGTACCAATAGTGCTATTTCCGGGTTACATTATTGAGTGATCATTGATCCATTTTCAACCTCGGTTAAGGTACATTGATATTGTCTTCTCCTTTCTCCCACTCACATACTTGCTTGTGATGATGGATAGGCCAAGTACATCTTCCAACCCGATCTTCGACGATCCTCAAGAAGCGAACAACTACGTCACCAAACTACATCTTTTTGGTGTCCAACGAGCTCTACATCAAAAGAGTGAAGCTATGCGTGAGTACATTGGTCAAGTCGCCGAGGACGCGCGCCAATTTGAAGCAAGGACGAAAGAACAATTCGACATCATCAACACCAACATGACTACTCAATACAATGAGCTCCGGACATTGATAATCAACCGACGTTCTTCCTCAACATCATCTCACAGACGAAGCCGCTCAAGTCGACACTCCGACTCCACGCAAGACTCAAGTACACCTACGTCCAACACACTTCGTCAAGCCGCACGTCAAGCTCGACATGACCAACGGCAACCTCTACATGACAAGAGTTCACAAGAGCTATTCGACGACCACGAAAGTCGACGTCGTCAAAACCAAGCTACACTTGAGCAAGCACAAGAACGGCAACGACTACGCCAACAACAACAAGATCGAGAACGTCAATATAAAGAAGAACAAGACGCCGAGGCTAACCGTCACGCACAACAACGTTGAGAAGCTCAAGCTATGGAGGCGCAACGAGCACTACAAGATGCACATCGCAATGTTGCAGCCCGCACTCGACACACTCGTCAAGAAGAGGATTTCCTTCGCGATGAGATGCAAGAGAGGCGCCATCAAGCAAGAATGCAAGAAGAAGCTCCTCCTCAAGCGCGGCAAGAACAACAACTCCAACAAGAACATCTACATCAACAAGAGGAACAAGATATGGCAAACCGCCAAAATCGAGACCGCCCTCCCAATAGGCAAGGAAACAACGATGAGCATCGCTATGGCAAGCTCAAGTTCACCATGCCAAAGTTCTCCGGAAGCATTGATCCCGAAGACTATCTCTCATGGGCATTAAAAGTGGACAAGATCTTTCGCCTTCACAACTTCGATGAAGAGAAGAAGATCGCAATGGCATCCCTTGAGTTCCAAGACTATGTTCTCATTTGGTGGGAGCAAGTTATAGAGAGAAGAGAAGCAAAAGGCGAACCTCCTATCACCACTTGGGCTCAAATGAAGGAAGTCATGAGAGCAAGATTTGTGCCTACCCACTACAACCGCGACTTGTTCAAGAAGCTACAACTCCTCAAGCAAGGTACCAAGACCGTTGAAGAGTACTACAAGGAGATGGAGATTGCTATGATACGAGCAAACATCACGGAAGATGACGAGCAAACAATGGCGCGGTTATTGAATGGACTTAACTATCCCATCAAGAAATTTGCGGACTTCCAACCATACAACAATCTCCTCGAGCTAGTACATCAAGCAACCAAAGCGGAGCGACAAGTTCAAGAGGACTACAAGTATTCCAAGTTCAACTCCAAGAACTACGGCTCCTACAACCAAGCTTCAATGACTTTGGCTACCACTCCTACCTCTAACAAGCCATCTACAAACTTCGGTGACAAGTCAAGCTATAAGAATGCGACTACATCGAGTCGTCCACCTTCTACCAACAACTTCAAGCCAAGAGCTTCCTCAACTACAACTCCAACCGAAGACAACAACAAGACGAGCTCCATCAAATGCTTCAAGTGCCAAGGACGAGGCCACAAGTCATTTGAGTGCAAGACCGTTCGCACCATGATCATCAACGATGACGGATCTTATGACTCCATGAGCGATGATGAGATGGAAGCACTTGAGCATGTCGCTATGCATCGCCAAGTGAATGAAGAAGAAGACCATCAAGTGTTTTGCAACAATGACTCAAGTCCCAATCTTGTTGTCTCAAAAGTCTTGACACTCCAACATTAACAAGATGACGACCAACGATGTCACATTTTCCATACGAAGGCCGGCATCAATGGACGCTCCGTCAAGGTTACCATCGATGGAGGAAGTTGTCACAACTTGGCAAGCGAAGAGCTATGCGACAAGCTTCATTTGGTCAAGACGAAGCATCCTCACCCCTACAAGGTCCAGTGGCTCAACGACGCCGGAATTCTTCGAGTCGAGCACACCGTGCAAGTCTCTTTCAAGATTGGCGCCTACGAGGACACTCTTGAATGTGATGTGATACCCATGTCCGTGTGCCACCTTATTCTTGGACGTCCATGGCAATATGATCGTGGAGTTACACACAATGGACGGACAAATCACTATCATTTCAAGATGAAGGGCAAGGAATTCGTGCTCGGACCAATGTCTCCAAGTCAAGTAGCCGCCGACAAGCTTTTACCCACCAACCATCGTGGAGAGAATGGTGAGAGAGTGAGCCACCAAAAAGAGAGCGAGAGCCACAAGCCAAATATGAGCGACTCCACGATGAGCGACAAGAAGCAACTAGTCCTATTTGCCACCAAACGTGAGATGAGAGAAGTGTGTGAGAACCCATCGAGCATCTTCCACCTTGTGCTTCTATGCAAAGGGGAAGCCAAACCTACTAACACTTCACCACCTCCACCTCTTGTGTTGTCTCAATTGTTGCAGGAATTTTCGGATGTCTTTCCCGATGAGGTACCTCCAGGTCTACCTCCACTTCGCGGAATCGAACACCGCATCGACCTCACACCAGGCGCACCACTTCCAAACAAGGCTCCTTACCGCGTCAACCCCGAGGAAACAAAGGAGATACAACGGCAAGTGCAAAAACTCATCGACAAAGGTCATGTACGTGAAAGCTTAAGCCCTTGTGCTACATCCCGTAGGATCTTCTCCGCAAAGGTCTTGAATCCGTGTGGATCTTCTCCGTGGAGGGGCCGCAGTCACTCCCAAGGAGATGAACCACTAGTGGATGAGCAAAGCTCTGTCTCAAATGAGCTAAACCTAAGCTAACCCTCAAATGGAGGAGGGGGAGGAGTATATATAGTCTAGGTCCACGAAGGGGTAAGTGGGAGAGGGATACATGGGCCTCAGGCCCGTCTCTGCGCGCAGGCAGGCGCCGGATGTCCGGGCCGGGGGCCGGATGTCCGGCGGCTCGCGAGGAGCCGGATGTCCGGGCCTCTGGCCGGATGTCCGGGCTGAGCGTGGCCGGCTTCGGTTGCCTTCTGTGATGAGGGGCCGGATTTTCGGCGAAGGGGCCGGATGTCCTGATGAGGACATCACTAACAAGGTTACACCCACAGCTACAACTGACACATATACAGGACCAATTACTAGAGCTCGCGCACGCCAATTAAATTACTAGGTACTTTCGTTTCTTGGTAATGAATCTAATGTTCATGAGAATATGATGCTGCCTAAATTGGATACATTTGTCTTGCTCACAAATGAAGGGCCTAGCTTGGACAAGAAGGATGAACATTGGAGCAAGATCAAGCATGGAGATGATGGCATGCGCAAGGGGAACAAGAATGGAGTTTCAATTGATGATTTCAGGACTTTGAAGCCACCATAATAAGTGCGAGAAACCTTGGACGAAATATACAAGATGCCCCTTCATAAATTTCGTCCAGAGGCTATTATAGGTGCTGCGTCACCTTATTATTGGGCCAGGCCCTTGTAATTTCGAAATACTTGAATATAGGTTGTTTTTAGAGTCCGTATGTGTGGGGAAACAAGAGTTAGGGTTGGTTTCGGACCCCTCCACCAAGGGCCACGAAATTCCCCCCTCTTTTCCCCATATATACAATCCTTAGGGCACCGTTTAGACTTTGGGTTTTGTTTAGATTAAAAGTTCGCCATAGCTGCAACTTCGCGTACTTCGTTTGTGTTCAACGACCAGACAAAGGCGTCACAGAACCCCACCTTGATCAATAAAGCTTTCCTCTGATATTCGCAATATCCAGATTGCAATCTTAGTTTCTTGCTTGTTCTTCGTTTGCCTGCAGGAAACAGACCTTCGTGGTCAGGTTGATCGTGCTCCGGCGTGGTCGATAACCTCTCGGAGTTGGTTTAGCGATTGCTAAGGCGTGACGTCCACGCACGTTCGTAGTCGGATCGTCAAAGTCGACTTCATCCAAACGATAGCCACCATCTCATCGAAAGACGGGACACCTTTTGCCTCTATCATGTCCGGGGCTTCGGGAGGAGCCGGATGTCCGGGGCATGGGGCCGGATGTCCGGGATGGCGGGGCTCGCTTCTGTGAAGGGGCGCCGGATGTTCGGGGCCTGTAGGTGCTGGCCCTGCTTCCTTCTCTCATGCGCACACTTGGCCTTGGTCCTTGGGTTCTCCATGGTCTCCTTGGGTGTTCCTGAGCATGCACAAGGTCCGCGCTTAAAGTAGCATCCATATCTCGCGAGAAAAGAAACGGGAAGCATCGAGGAACGGGATCACCTTGCGTCCAAGTGGTGTACATGGGGATGAACGAAGGATGCTCCGCATCATCTCCCCTTCCTTGGGAAAGATCCGACCTCGGATCAAAAACCTCATCACCATGGAAACGGTAGTCGTGAACGGATTTGTAGGTGGACGAAGTTGAGGGCATGTTGCCATCCAAGTACTCCAAGGTGTCTCCGGTATGTGGTACATGCAAAATGAGCAAACACAAAGTACACTTGGAAATACAATGGTTAGGGCACACAAAGTGTCCATCATGTAAGAATGAGCCCGTGTGACAAGGTACATGAAGCTTAGCAAGATGATATAGTATGAGATGTAAAGCATTCATGTGATCAAATGCATTTGTGGTGCACACAAAGTTGTTGTGAATGTTTTCAATGCAACCATTGTGCAAAATGATGTCATAGTGTGATGGTTTATCAAGAGCATGAACATGGCAATGGATGCTCAATATGTGTATGTGTTCATGCAATTGATGGAGGACAATATCATCATGATGTATGAATATGCCATCAAGAATGATCACAACAAATTTGCTAAGAAAATGCACAAGCTCATATATCATGGATGACATGGGAATACAAGATGCAACAAGGCAATCATAATGTGAGTCAATCCATGCATAAGATGCAAATTTGTCATGGGAAAGATATGTCCATGGAGCATGGCATGTGAGCACACAATCAACAAGTATGAAGGTTTTGGTGCAATGTGCCAAAGGAGTTTTGATATACCAATGCTCGATGTCGCAGCATGAGTGAAGGTCCGAAGGTGCATCCAAAGGGTCCATCTTCAATGTCGGTCCTCCATCCCGTAGATGTATCATGTAGACAACAAGAAGGAAACAACAATGAAAGTATGGCCTATCCAATATGTATATGTGAGGATGGCTCACAAAGAAGGAATGCACCTTATGTATGTTCTCGAAGATGTTGTTGTCGCGCAACGTGTATGCCTTAACATGCCCAAGATGCCACGTGATGGTACCGCCTTGTCAATCCTTCAAAATGAAAGAACATGACAAACACTCGGAAAAACAAATGAGGTTAGCCGTAATGCAAAACCTAGCATTCGTGCGGGAAAATACCCAACAAGTGCTTGCATCATTCTTATCATAAGAAAGTACAAGGGTGTGGTGCATGGTATGTAGGCATAAGATGCGAGAACAAGCAAGTGCAATAGGCTCATCAAGCAAGTATGCATCTCAAGAAGGGTGTCAAAGTCTCCAAGATCAACAAACATAGCATTGTTGCACTCAATACAAGTGATGAGAGATGCAACTAGTGGAGACAAATGACAATGATCAATGTGAATCATGTGAATGGCATGAACATATATGCCATCAACCCAAGAAAGCAAGTAAGAGTGGAACATGGGTGATGCAACATAGCAAGCAATCATAGCAATCAAGTCAAACAAGCTAGTAGTGCGAAGATGCAACGTACTAGAGGCAATCATGGCAAGCATGTCATGTGTGCAAATTGTAGGCCTGAATAATGCACATGGCATAGCATAAGCATGTAAGCAAGATATGAGCAAAATAGCATCAATGTGTCGATGAGAGGCCATATGGAAATAGCAATGGGATATCATGACTCTCCCAACACAAGACTCAACAATAGCATGGGGCACAAAGAAATCATGGCAATAGCTACTAGTGTCTCCACCAAGCATGCAAATACACATAGGAGTATCATAATGGTGAATCATGGGTAATTGCAAGCAAGGGTCACAATTGCATGGCAAAATCATAGCAAGAGGCATAACATGCAAAGTGAACACGATAGTATGGGCATAATGTGACAAGTGGCAAATAGCCCATAGCCGTGTGAGAGCCAAGTAAAAGAGATGCGCGTAGTGGTTGCACGAAGAGAATGGTGGTAGGGACAATCCACAGGATCCCAAATCGTGGTTGCTCTCAAGAGCTCGTTTTGTCAACTCATGGGATTGTGAGGTTGACAAATGTTCATGAGTACCTACACAAAACAAAGACAAAGGGAAAATTGTGTGTGCGTGGTATATGTACACATCATCCATCATGATGCGCACGTGCATGTGTTGGTTAGCACAAAATAGCCAATGCTCAAATAAATGAGATGCGTGATATAGAAACATGTCATCCATCATGAGAGGTTTGTTGTTATGTATAGCATAATGGAGACTCGAATTGTGTAATGCATCACAAGAAATATGAGCATTGTTATTCATGGAATGCATATGGTGCACACAATCATGGTAATCATGCAAGGTATGGAATGCATCAAAATCTCCTAGTATGTATGAGGAAACTATGGGGGTCTCCTCATGAGCATCAATGGAAACATCACATGGAGAATATTGACAACATCCAAAGCAAAGCATATTTGGAACAATGTGTTCATGGCATGGCATAGTAGATGAATTGCGCCAATTATGTAAAGGGAGCATGGCAATATCATCGCATGAAAAACAAAAGCCAATGACCATTATCTTGTCATCTATGCCACAAGTGCAAATAGGATTTACTTTAATGGGTCATGCATAGGTACTATGTTGAGATTGAAATGATACAATATGTGAGATCTCACTCATAGCATATGACAAGTTTAAAGGGTTGTCGAACATGATGTGACCAAAAGAATTTTCACATGATATCCTATGGAGCATAGCATCACAACTAGGCAACTCAACATGCTCATCATCATATTCATCATAAATAGGCAAGTCAAGATATGAGGAAGTCGCACTAGCATGAAGCATGTCAATAGGTGTGTCAACATCATGCAAGCAATCATTCGCAAGATAGTCCACAAGTGGGACGAAAGAAGCATCATCACCTATTTTACCTTTGGAGTGTTGCTCATGCGTTGTAGGTGATGTGTTCAAGATCCAATCGTTCTCATCTTCATCATGATGGAACCATGTGGGTGGTGCATCTTCTTCCTCAGTGGCCATCGGGTTTTCCATTGGTGGGATGGACTCCTCGAGGATTGGCGCGTCGTCATGTAGGAGACCTAGCACCAAAGAAAACACACTTGCAGTAGAGGTTAAGTCGTTAGGAATCATAGTGGCCTCACATGCCCTCTCAACTACCTCACTCACTAAGTGGTGTGGCTCACTCACTTCCTCTTGGATGCTCTCACTCGTATGGTTGGTGGATTCACTCAAATGGCTCTCAACCTCACATATGATGTGTGGCATGCTCTCATGTGTGGGGATAGTGGTGATCACTCTCGTCCTCTCAAAAGAAATGCTCTCAATCTCACATATGGTTGAGTCACTCATGTCACTCATATGGTGGTGTCTCTCCTCACATGGAAATTGGGGCATCTCATGATATATGGGTGTCGGAGAGATGTAGGTGCAAACATCTCCAAACTCAACTCCTTTCGTCGCCTCATCCATAACGCCTCCAAAGGTGAATGCCGTAGGGTGTGGCAAATCATCACTCTCCTCCGAGACCAAAGGAAATGTCTCATGTGCGCTCGCGTAGCTTGACTCGGAGTAGTCGTCATATTTGGGCGCCGTCTTCATGTTGTTGAAGAGGTTCATGCTCGTCGCCGTAGTTGAAGGGGATGGTCCTTGATCGACCATCTTGTCGCCGTCTTGATGTGGGGAGCTTCCGAAGATGGAAGTGTCGCCCTCGCTCGTAGGTGGTCGCCTTGTAGTTGGAGATGTCGATGTAGGCGAACTCATGGGAAGTAGGTGAAGATGCCGTACGTCCGAAGGCGAAGATGCCTTGATAGCACTTGGCGAAGATGTCGAAGTGGTGGTTGTAGCCGTAGCTCCGTCTTGGGTGTGCTTGTCTCGCGGTCTTCTCTTATGCTCTTGAAGCTTGGCCTTGGCGTGATGTAGAGCTTCTTCGGACTTGTAGGTATGCGCTTGTCGAGCATCTTCATGATGATGATGTCGTTGTCGTGCTTGAGCTCTTGGTAGATGTCGTTCGTCGTCGTTGTGCACATCATGCTTGGAGGTGACTTGCCCTTCATGACGATGTCGATGGTCGCCATGGCGGTGTGGACGTGGAAGACTTGCACTTGCATCATGTTTGTGCTCCGAAGACTTGTGACTTGAACGTCGCCGCCGAGAGGATGACGGAGGGGAAGAAGACTTGTAATCGACCACCAAGTGTCGGAGCTCCGCCATTTGTTTGTTGAAGGAGTCGCACAAGTCGTCGAAGGAAGCCATTGTCCTTGTGTCGGAGTGTCGTAGTTCGATGGCGATGTTGCCCAAGCACTCTTGCATTTCTCGTTGTAGTCCAATGGTTTTCGCGTGGATGTCCTTGTTCGCGCCGTCGATGTCGAAGACCGGAGATGAAATGCCTTGCCTATCCATCACAAGACGCTAGCAAGTATGAGTGGGAGAAAGAAGAACTATACCAAATGTACCTTGACCGATGTTGAAGATGGATCAATGATCACTCAAATGTGGAACAAGGAAATAGCACAATTGGTACCAATTCTTGTCGGTTTCTCACACCTACACAAGTAAAGCTTATGGTGGAGCTCGGTGAGGATAGTGGCACAAAAATTTGATGCAAAATGTTAGCAAGAGTCAATAAAGTTGAAAGAGATTCACAAATTCGCACGTGAAACAAGTAGACCAATAGCAATATGTGGCACACGGAAACACACACACGGATAGATAATTGTGGTTGTGCAACCAAGGGTTGAGCGGAAAATGTGGAATCCACGGAAAATGCTCTTGTCGCACAACACTAGAGAGACGCTAGCCGATTGCTCAATAGGCGGATACGAACTTGTGCACTACATATATGAGACAAAATGTAGCGACTTCCTATCACAAGTATGCTATATGTATGGTATTCCGGTGGTATGATCCAAAATGATCGAGTATGACAATCTTAATGTAGTATGATGCTGTGGCTCTTGCTTAAAAGCTCTTTGCTTATCTTTTTCTTTGTGCTTAAAAGCTTGTTTGGCTCTTTCTCTTTTGAGCTCTTTTGTCATGCAAAACTTCACGAACCAAGATAGCAATTGAGTATATGCGATGACAACCTTGTGTCACAAGAGATGATACCAAGAGATGCACCACGGTGATATGGTATGTATGCTATGGGAAGTATGATCACTAATGTGCACAAGTCACGTTGCCGGCAATACTCAAATGGCTAGTCTCGATAGGTAGGTGACGCAAAAATGGGCTAGGGGTTAACAATGCAATTGCAAGGGAATATACAATGATGTCGTCGAAGTTACCGTCCGTGTCGATGATGGAGGTGGTGCTCTTGATGTAGACCCATTCCTAATTAGCCGAAACACCTTAAGAAACGGAAAAACCACAACTCAAAATCTCAAGGACAAATATCAAATGGTGGTAGCGGCAATGCCGTGGTGGTTGCGGAAGTGGAATGATGGGCTATACACGATTTCGGAGTTGAAGTCACGGTCCCTAAGTAGCCGAAACACCTTAGGAGACACAAGCCACAACTCAAACAAGCTCGAACAAAATTGGGTTAAGTTTGGTTGGCTATGTATAATGGGCAATGGGTATGTGGAAGTGGTGGTTGTGGTTGATGAAGAAGCAATTCTCCCTAAGTAGCCTAAACACCTTAGGAGACTCAAATCACTACTCAAACAACCACAAATGCTATGGGGGACAAAATGGTTAGGTTGCGGAAGTCGGTGGTGGTATAGCGGATGATGTGGTAGAAGCCCTAGGCAAAGATGCCAAAATTCCAAAAATATGATGGAGTCAAATGATTATGGTGGTATTTTTGTGTGAAGGGGGATGTCAAGAGCTTCAAAAGGAGCTCAAGAATGTCGAAATCGGAGTTCGGATGAATTAGTTATAGACAAAACGGTGAAACACGGGTGGCTGAATTCCCAGGGGCCGGACATCCGGGGTCGGGTCCGGATTTCCGGGACCTGATGTCCAGAAACTTGCGCGATTTTGCCCTCCAGGAGCCGGATGTCCAGCCCGATGGCCCGGATGTCCGGCCAGTGGCCCGGATGTCCGGCCCGACAATTCTAGATCGGGATTGGGACTTCCAAACTCGTTTGGGGGCGGAATTTGATGATTTTGGTGGCAAAATTTAACGGATTTTGTGGAGAAAAGATGGAGAAACTTGGGGAAATGCTAGATCCACGAGAAACCAAGCAAATCCATGGATCAAAATCAACAAAATCTCATCAAACCAACAGATCACAAATTTTTTTGGGGCTATTTATGGTGGGGAATTTTCGAAATTGGGGAAGAACACAACAAAAACAAGCTAGAAAATGGTGGGGAGGCTCCAAATTCGTGAGAAACCGTGGCTCATGATACCATATTGATGTAGGGTGGAACCCTAGATGGCCGATCTTTCACGAAATGGAGGGGATCCCACGAAGAACACGAAGAACACGAGAGGTAACACGAGAGAATCACTCAAACCAACAAGAACAAGTCACACATATGCTAGATCCTCGAAACACAAAGAGATACAAGATCCATGATCAACAAGGGACGATACACGTAGCGATAGTCTTCTCCATGAGGAGGTCTTGGTATCCTGTAGGATCTTCTCCGTGAGGATGTACGGGCTGAGCATGGCCGGCTTTGGTTGCCTTCTGTGATGAGGGGCCGGATTTCCGGTGAAGGGGCCGGATGTCCGGGGCTTCGGGAGGAGCCGGATGTCCGGGGCATGGGGCCGGATGTCCGGGCTGGCGGGGCTCGCTTCTGTGAAGGGGCGCCGGATGTCCAGGGCCTGTAGGTGCTGGCCCTGCTTCCTTCTCTCCTGCGCACACTTGGCCTTGGTCCTTGGGTTCTCTATGGTCTCCTTGGGTGTTCCTGAGCATGCACAAGGTCCGCGCTTAAAGTAGCATCCATATCTCGCGAGAAAAGAAAGGGGAAGCATCGAGGAACGGGATCACCTTGCGTCCAAGTGGTGTACATGGGGATGAACGAAGGATGCTCCGCATCACGCTTTATCCAAGATTTGAGAGTTTTGACTATGATGGTTGCCGATCACCACCTGCTGCCGGTTAAGAACTGGTAAGAATTTGAGATTTGCTTGACGGATTTGTGACGCCCCACCACCACCATTTTCTAGTATTCTGTAGGATCATATTTTTGTGTGTTTCTATTGCTGCTAACCATGCCAGAATCAGAAGTCGACGAGACTGACTGGGAGAACATGACGAGCAAGGAGTTGCATGATAAATTTCAGCAAATGATGGGTCAACAGGTAGAAGATGTGATGACCAATTTTGGCGACGCACTAGCGAGGATATATGGCATTAAGAAGTCAATTGACACCAAGTTGGATGCCAAATTCGCTGAAGTGCTTGCGCGTCTACCTCCACCTGCTGCACCATTACAACAACAACAACAACCACCTTCACGTCGCAAAACAGCCCTCCGCAAAGGGAGCCGTGTCGCTCTTCAGCCTGGCCAAACTGTTGGTGCTGCTGTTGAGGAGGAGGACGGTTACGCGGGGGATTACGAGGATGAGGTTGATCAAAATCAGAACTACGTGCAACAACCAGCACCACAACCACTAGGTCGTCCACATGCAAATAATCGCAATTGTAGGGCTGCACCACACCCTTAGGTACGAGATCATGACCATCTCCGTAAACCAAAATTGGACATTCCACCATTTGAGGGTAGATATGTTCCTGATATATATCTTACATGGGAGTTAGTAACCGAACAACGTTTTACATGTTTAAAATATCCCGAGGAGAGACGTGTTGCTGCTGCTCTTTGTGCTTTCACTAGTTTTGCTTGTGTGTGGTGGTCTGAATATTGTAGATTATATCCGGATAATATTCCAACTACTTGGGCTGCTTTGAAAACTGCAATGCATACTCGTTGGGTTTCCACCTTATTATCAACGTGAATTACTTCAGAAATTGCAGCGTTTAAGACAAGGAAAAGATTATGTAGAGGAATATTATGAGGAATTACAAACTATCATGATTAGATGTGGTATTGCTGAGGATAATGAGGCTATGCTTGCACGTTTTATGGGTGGTTTAAATATAGAGATCGAGACAATTCTAGAGTATAAGGAGTATAATAATATCACTCGTTTATTCCATCTTGCTTGCAAAGCTGAACGTAAAGTGCAGGATCGACAGGCCTTGGCGCGAACTAATTTTTCTGCAGGTCGACCTTCATCATGGACACCGCGTGCATCATCTACTTTGACACGTCCGGATGCACCACCGCCTACGTCAGTCGTCACTTCTAGCCGTGATAAAAGCAAACAGGCACCACCACCACCAAGCAGGAGCTCTTCTTCATCCATGGCATCCACATGGCCAACACATGATGTTATCTGTTGTCGTTGCACTGGTCGTGGTGACTACGCGAGCAAATGCCCATCTCGGCGTGTCATGATGGCTACTCAGGATGGTGGTTATAAGTCCGCTAGTGACTATGATGAGGAGATTTTGGCTCTTATTACACGTGAAGAACACGGTGGAGATGATTCTGAAAATGAGATGCAATACATGGCTCCTAAAGACGCTGACAGGTATGAATGTTTAGTTGCTCAACGTGTTTTGAGTGTTCAGGTCACACAAGCGGAGCAAAATCAGAGGCATAATTTGTTCCATACAAAGGGAGTTGTGAAGGAACGTTCTGTTCGCGTCATCATAGATGGAGGGAGCTACAACAACCTGAATAGCATGGAGATGGTGGAGAAGCTATCTCTCACCACAAGACCACATAAACATCCTTACTAAATCCAATGGTTCAACAACAGCGGCAAGGTTAAGGTAACACGTACTGTTCGTGCGCATTTTAGTATATCCACATATGCTGATTATGTTGATTGTGATGTGGTACCCATGCAAGCATGTTCCTTATTACTTGGTAGACCATGGCAATTTGATAAAAAAAATCTGTACACCATGGTACAAACAATCAGTATACTCTTGTTCATAAGGATAAACGTATTCCTTTTGATGTAGGGTGGAACCCTAGATGGCCAATCTTTCACGAAATGGAGGGGATCCCACGATGAACACGAAGAACACAAAGGGGAAACACGAGGGAAACACTCAAGAACAAGTCCAATCACACATCCACTAGACAACACAAGATCACAAGGTACATGAACAACAAAGGTAAAGATACAAGGTAGAGTTCATCTCCATGAGGAGGTCTTGAATCCGCGAAGGATCTTCCCGTTAGGGGTCTTGAATCCAAGGTGGATCTTCTCCGTAGAGGGGCCGCGGTCTCTCTCGTGGAGTACATCCGTGATCGATGAGAAAAGCTCTATCTCACATATGAGCTAAACTAATGCTAACCCTAAAATGGTGGAGGTGGAGGAGTTTATATAGTCTAGGGCCACGAAGGGGTAAGTGGGAGAGGGATACATGGGCCTCTGGCCCGATAACTGTGCGCAGACAGCATGGGGTCGGACGTCCGCTGGGACACCGGACGTCCGGTGGCTCGGGAGGGACCGGACGTCCGGTAG
Source organism: Secale cereale (assembly GCA_902687465.1). Lineage (NCBI taxonomy): Eukaryota > Viridiplantae > Streptophyta > Magnoliopsida > Poales > Poaceae > Secale > Secale cereale. The sequence continues at coordinate 425,180,886 of LR738715.1, read as the reverse complement.
TTCCCGGACTTCCGGTAATTTCCTGGATTTCGGTTCTGTTGCCGATGTCACGGACGTCCGGTGGCCTCCGGTCGTCCGGTCGCCTGGGAGTCGTCGGTCGTCCGGTAGAGGCCGGACGTCCGGAGCCTGTAGCTTTTCCAGCAGCTCCGTTTCTTCCGTCTTCTCTTCCACGCTTCCCTCGCGGATGGTGTAGGTGATCCTTGGCGCTTGCACTCCTCCTCGTCGTCCGTGAAGCTCCGACAATACATATGCATGCACACGAGTGGAGTGTCAAGTAGTATACCATCCTCGAAGAGGTCAAGTGGACACGTGTAAAGGAGATGATTCACCTTTTTGTATGAGAAGTAGAGGTCACACGTGTCACTTGCCAAGTAGACTCTTGACATGGTGATGTCCATAGGATGCTCCGCATCATCCCCTCCCCCTTGGGAAAGATTCGACCTCGGATCGAAAACCAAATCACCATGGGAAAGAGGTGGCGTCGTCGTGTATATGTGGACGATCACGAAGTGCTCATCATCTTGAAGCTTGAAATGGGTGCTCTCCAATGTCTCACCGTCTAGTGATTCCTTCAAAAGGAGCAAGGACAACAAACACTTGGAAAAACAAATGTGGTTAGCGTTAGTGCAAAACCAAGCATTCAAGAGGTGGTTCACCAAACGAGTGTTGTCATCAAGCATAGCATAAGGTGTGACAAAGAAGTGTGGCATGGCAAATACGCATATAAGTTGAGCACAATCAAGAACATCATTGAAACAAGCATGTAAATGTGAGGTAGAGATGCACATATGTGTGACAAGAGAATAAGCATCTACCTCATGGTCATAGCAAGCATGCATAAAGCGCTCAATGAAAGGTCTATGGTAGGCATAAGAATCATTCACGACACCAAAGAAAATGAAGTGTCTAAACACAAGGGTCAAGTGCAAGACAATCCAAGCATCATGCGCATAGGGTGTAGTGAAAATCGAGTGGCACTCAACACAATAGAAATAGCAATTTTTCATCATGTGTGAGGCAAACAAGTCAATCATGTGACAAGCAATGGGACATGGCATATGTGAAGAGATGATATTGTTGCAACCAAGCACATGATAGGAGCAAGTAATCCAAAAGTCGGATGCAACACACAAGGCAGATATAACATGAGGCATGGCAATGTGGCTATCGTGAAAGAAAGCAATATCACTAACATGTGCACCATCAAGGGGTCCAAGATGACAAATAAGTCTCATGGTGCAAGCAACACAAGTAGTGTGATCCACAATATTCATGCTCATGGTTTTTGGGTTCTCGAAAGAGAAGGATATCACCTTGAAATTATGTCCTTGTGCATTCTTCACAATGCCGAAGCACAAGCAAGTGCGATGTAGAAGCGTCGTGGTAGAAAGTGGTTCGCTCTCAAGAGCTCGAATGGTCAACTCACGTGAAGTGGAAGTCGACACATATTCCAAGTATCCTACACATGCACACAACAAAACAAAGAATGTATGCGCATGGTAGATAAACACATCATCCATCATGATGGTTCTCTTCTCTTGCACATAACCATTAGGAGCAAAAGTGCATGAATAATATGATGCAACAATAGCTATATTCATGGCACTAGGCATATGGTGCAAGAAGGTAAGACAAGCATGCTTCACAAGAATTATGTCAACATCTCCAAATAAATGCGAGAATGCTATGGGGGCAATCTCATTGGCAAGACTAAAATCATGGTTGCGCTCAATACATGGTAGCATGAGAGATGCAACATGTGGAGACATATGACAACAAGCAATATCAATCATGTGCAAAGCATGGCAATAACAAGTGATATCTCCACCAAGCTTGCAAATACACATACAAGTATGAGAATCAATCATCATGTGTAATGCAAAGCATGGGTCACAAATGCATGGCAAAGGCAAAGGGATTGACATATCATGCAATGTGAACATGGAAAAAGGTGCATAAGAGATATAATGGACAATAACCCATAACCATGTGAGTGCCATGTAGAAGGAATGCGCGAAGTCTTTGCACGAAGGGAGCGGTGGGAAAGATAATCCACGGAATCCCAAGTCATCGTTGCTCTCTAGAGCTCTTTTCGTCAACTCATGCTCTCACGAGGTTGACGAGTAAGTATGGGGACGTACACAAAAGAGACATAAACTGAAGAAATTGTGTACATGGTAAATGTACACATCATCCATCATGATGTGTATGTGCACGTTAGAGTTAGCACAAGATAAGCATCTCTCAAAGAAATTTGATGCATGGTATAAGAACATGTCATCAATCATGAATGAATAGTTATTGTGTATAGCATGATGTGGATGCAAATTGAGCATACAATTATATGGCACATCTATAGCATGTTCATTCATGGGGAGCATATTGTGCACACAAGCATGGGGATCATGCAATGGATGGGATGGGTCAAAATCTCCTAAAATGTATGAGGAAACTATGCGGGTCTCCTCATAAGCAATATCGGAAGCATAATTTGGAGAAGTGTAACAACATCAAAAACAATGAATGTTGGAAGCTAGGTAATCATGGCATGGCATATGATGGATATGATGCAAAGGAAGCATGTCAATATCATCACAAGAAAAACAAATGCCAATAACCATGGGCTTGTCATCTATGCCATATGTGCAAATTGGGTTTATCTTAATGGCATATGCATAGTTACTACGAAGAGATTGCAAATAGGACATATTATAGATCTCATGCATAACATATGACAAGTCAAGTGGATTGTCAAACATGATGTGACCGAGAGAATTATCACAAGAAATCCTATGCAACATGGCATCACAACTAATAGACTCCACATGACAATCATCAAACTCATCATAAATGGGTAAATCATCGCATGGGGAAATCATACTAGAATGAAGCATGGCAATAGGTGGATCAACATCATGCAAGCAATCAATGTTAACATAGTCCACTAGTGGGACGAGATCATCACCTTCACCTTTGTTACCTTTCTCATTCCACTCATGTGGTGTAGGTGAGGTGGGAAAGACCAAATGGTGGTCATCGTCGTCATCTTGATGGAACCATGTGGGGGGTGCATCATATTCCACCATGGCCATCGTCTTGTCCAATGGAAGGACAAAGTCGTCGAGAATCGGTGCGTCATCATATGTGGGACCTAGCACCAGATGACAAGACACAATAGAGGTAGAGGTCAAGTCATTAGCGTTGAAAGTGGCCTCACATGACCTATCAACTATCTCACTCTCTCTATGTGGTGGCTCACTCACTCCCTCAAGGTAGGTGCACTCAATATCGCATATGGTGGAGTCACTCATGTCACTCAAGTGGTGGGGGTTGTGGCTCTCCTCACATGGGAATTGGGGAAACCCATCATATATGGGGCTAGTGGTAAACTCGCTCTCACTCTCAATATGGTGGCACAAGTCACTCAAGTCGTCATACGCCGCCGTGGTCGAAGGGAAAATCCCATGCTCAACCATCTCGTAATCGCCGCCATGGATGAAGGCCGAAGATGGCACATCACCACTCTCGCCTCCTAAGATGGAAGCATCATCCTCGCTCGCCACCTTGTCGCTCGCCTCCAAAGCTTGGTCCTCGAATGGCTCCGTAGTCGTAGTCGTCGCCGCGCCGTCTTGAAAAAGAGTCAAAGTAGACTCGGCATCATCAATGCCACAAAGAGGGATGGCGATGAAGTCGAACTCGGGAACGTTGTCTTGGAGCTCGTCGGGCTTGGACATCATGGTGGTACTACCCTCATGCTCGCCGTCTTGGAGCTTGGTCTTCGAGAAGTGTGCTTGCGGTGGAGAAGCCTTGGCCTTCATTAGTTCTTGTTCCGTCTTGAGAGCACCAATGTAGTTGTCATCGAGGGACTTGTAGTTCTCGAAGAAGATAGTCTTGTAGATGTCGTTGTGCAATCCCATCATGAAGTGGAGCTTCATCGAAATGGGGTCGTCCACGCCGGCACGTCGCAAGGCATTCTTCATCTCCTTGAAGTACTTGTCGATGGACTTGGATCCTTGAATGGTGTTCTCCAATTGGCGTAGAAGTTGTTCTGTGTAGGTGGGAGGCACGAACTCTCTTCGCAAAGCTCTCTTCATCTTGGGCCAATTCACCTTGAAGCTCGTCGAAGGTGTGTGAAGCCACCATGTTGACGCGTTGTCGTGGAAGTTTCTTGTGGCGCGCTTCACTTGATCTTCGTAGGGAACTTGATGTAGCGTGAGGTAGTCGTCCATCTTGCGCTCCCACTCGAGATACTCCTCGGGGTCTTGAGTCCCATAGAAAGGAATCTCATGGTCGTTGTCGAGGTCGTTGTAGCTCGTGGAAGTCGCGGACTTGAGCTTGGGGAGCTTCTCTTGAGCATAAGCTTGGGGTGCTTGTTGGCGAAGATGCCGTATGTCCAAAGGCGAAGATGCCTTGAAGTCGCTTGGCGAAGATGCCAAGGTGAACGGTGAAGTCGTTGAGCGGTTGTTGGTGTTGAGCTCTTGACCTTCACGTTCTTGTCGTTGATGGTGTCGATGTCGATGTGATCTCGCCGAAGATGGTAGCTCCGAAGGATGTGCACTAGAGCGTCTTCTCGAAGATGAGGGAGACCTCTTGCGGTTCTTGATGAGGGCTTTGAGCTCCTCCATTTGAGCATTCATGTTGGCGCACAATTTGTTCGTCATGGCATCGAACTTGTCGTTGTTGGTGTAGACCGAAGTAGAAGAAATGCTTTGCCTATCCATCACAAGACTCGAGCAAAGGTGAGTAGGAGATGAGATAAACAATACCAAGTTACCTTTTCCGAATGTTGAGGATGTTTCCCGTTTCACTCAATGTGAAATGAAAGAATAGTGGAATTGGTACCGGACTTGTTCACTCACACCTATCAAGTAAAGCTTTTCGAGTGGCTCGGTGAGGATAGTGGCACAAAAATTTGATGCAAAATGTTAGAAAGAGTCAATAATGTTGAAAGAGATTCACAAATTTCCAAATGTAACAAGTAGACCAATAGCAATATGTGTGGCACACGGAAACACACACACGGATAGATAGATGGGGTCGTGCAACCAAGGAATGAGCCAAAATGTGGAATCCACGAAAATGCTCGTGTTGCACAACACTAGAGAGACGCTAGCGCCATTGCACAATAGGCGGATACGAACTTGTGCACAATCTACTAAGCAAAATGCAACGACTTCTATCCCAAGTATGCTATGTGTATGATGTTCCGGTGGTTTGAGCACAAGATGATCCAAGATGATCAAGTATGATATCATATGATGTCATGCTATGTCTCTTGCTTACAAGCTTCTTTGCCTTTCTCCTTTTGCTTAAAAGCTTTATTCTTTTTTTTGTATGGCCACGATGCGAAATGCACAAACCAAGATAGCAATTGTGTATATGCGGGAACAATCTTGTGACACAAGGGATGATATGATGATACCAAGATGATATGGTATATATGCAATGGAAGAGTGGATCGATGATCACTAATGTGCACAAGTAACGTTGCCGGCAATACTCAAAGGCTAGTCTCGATAGGCAAGTGACGCAAAATGGGCTAGGGGTTAACAATTGCAATTGCAACGGAATATACAATGATGTCGTCGAAGTTACCGTCCGTGTCGATGATGAGTGGTGGTGCTCTTGATGTAGACCCGTTCCTAATTAGCCGAAACACCTTAGGAAACGGAAAAACCACAACTCAAAATCTCAAGGATAAATGTCAAATGGTGGTAGCGGCAATGCCGTGGTGGTTGCGGAAGTGGAATGATGGGCTATACACGGTGTCGGAGTTGACGTCACGGTCCCTAAGTCGCCGAAGCACCTTAGGAGACACGAGCCACAACTCAAACAAGCTCAACAAAATTGGGTTGGGTTGGGTTGGTAATGTATAGTGGGCTATGCTATGCGGAAGTGGTGGTGGTGGTTGATGAAGAAGCAATTGTCCCTAAGTAGCCTAAACACCTTAGGAGACTCAAATCACTACTCAAGCAACCACAAATGCTATGGGGAACAAAATTGGTTAGGTTGCGGGAGTCGGTGGTGGGTATGCGGATGATATGGTGGAGGCCCTAGGAAAAGATGCCAAAATCCACAAAATATGATGGAGTCAAATGAATTTGGTTGTATTTTTCTGGTATGGGGATGTCAAGAGCTTCGAAACGAGCTAAAGAACGTCGAAATCGGAGTTCGTATGAATTAGTTATGACCAAAACAAAAATCAGCCGAAGTCAAAATCTGGGGATACCGGACGTCCGGAAAAGACCGGAAATCCGGTATTTTTTGCCGTATATGTGGTTCCGGTCGTCCGGTGAGTTCCGGACGTCCGGTGCTTCGTGAGGGTCCGGACGTCCGGTAAAATGCCGGTCGTCCGGTGGGTCGGGGTCAACGCGAGATTTGAGATCCGGGGCGCGATTTTGGGCGGAATTTGATGATTTTGGGGTCAAAATTGATGAGAGTTCGTGGATGAAAGATGGGGAAACTTGGGGAAATGCTAGATCCACTTGAAACCAAGCAAATCCACGGATCAAAATCAACAAAATATCATCAAACCAACAGATCACAAAATTTTTTGGGGCTATTTTTGGTGGGAAATTTTCGAAATTGGGAAGAACACAACAAAAACAAGCTAGAAAACAGGATGTGGGGCTCCAAAATCGTGATCAACCTATGCTCTGGATACCATAATGATGTAGGGTGGAACCCTAGATGGCCGATCTTTCACGAAATGGAGGGGATCCCACGATGAACACGAAGAACACAAAGGGGAATCACGAGGGAAACACTCAAGAACAAGTCCAATCACACATCCACTAGATAATCAAACACACAAGATCACAAGGTACTTGAACAACAAAGGGAAAGATACAAGGTAGAGTTCATCTCCAAGAGGAGGTCTTGAATCCGCGAAGGATCTTCCCGTTAGGGGTCTTGAATCCAAGGTGGATCTTCTCCGTAGAGGGGCCGCGGTCTCTCTCGTGGAGTAGATCCGGGATGGATGAGCAAAGCTCTATCTCACATATGAGCTAAACTAATGCTAACCCTAAAATGGTGGAGGTGGAGGAGTTTATATAGTCTAGGTCCACGAAGGGGTAAGTGAGGGGCGAAAGGGGTACATGGCCAAAAGGCCCGCGGCTGCGTACAGGCAGGGAGCGGACGTCCGCTGGGCACCGGACGTCCGGTGGCTCGGGAGGGACCGGACGTCCGGTAGCTCCCGGACTTCCGGTAATTTCCTGGATTTCGGTTCTGTTGCTGATGTCACGGACGTCCGGTGGCCTCCGGTCGTCCGGTCGCCTGGGAGTCGCCGGTCGTCCGGTAGAGGCCGGAGGTCCGGAGCCTGTAGCTTTTCCAGCAGCTCCGTTTCTTCCGTCTTCTCTTCCATGCTTCCCTCGCGGATGGTGTAGGTGATCCTTGGCGCTTGCACTCCTCCTCGTCATCCGTGAAGCTCCGACAATACCTATGCATGCACACGAGTGGAGTGTCAAGTAGTATACCATCATCGAAGGGGTCAAGTGAACACGTGTAAAGGAGATGATTCACCTTTTTGTATGAGAAGTAGAGGTCGCACGTGTCACTTGCCAAGCGGACTCTTGACATGGTGATGTCCGTAGGATGCTCCGCATCATCCCCTCCCCCTTGGGAAAGATCCGACCTCGGATCGAAAACCAAATCACCATGGGAAAGAGATGGCGGCGTCGTGTAGATGTGGACCATCACGAAGTGCTCATCATCTTGAAGCTCTACATGGGCACTCTCCAATGTCGCACCGTCTAGTAATTCCTTCAAAAGGATCAAGGACAACAAACACTTGGAAAAACAAATGTGGTTAGCGTTAGTGCAAAACCAAGCATTCAATAGGTGATTCACCCAACAAGTGTTGTCATCAAGCATAGCACAGGGTGTGACAAAGGGTTGTGGCATGGCATTTAAGCACATCAATTGAGCACAAGAAAAGATATCATGGGGCCAAGTATGCAATTGGGAGGTAGTGATGCAAGTATGTGTGACAAGAGAATAAGCATCTACCTCATGGGCATAGCAAGCATGCATAAAGCGCTCAATGAAAGGTCTATGGTAGGCATACGAATCATTCACAACACCAAAGAAAATGAAGTGTCTAAACACAAAGGTCAAGTGCAAGACAATCCAAGCATAATGTGCATAGGGTGTAGTGGAAATCGAGTGGCACTCAACACAATAGAAATTGCAATTGTTCATCATGTGTGAGGCAAACATGTCAATCATGTGACAAGCAATGGGACATGGCATATGTGAAGAGATGACATTGTTGCAACCAAGCATATGATAGGGACAAGTAATCCACAAGTCGGATGCAACACACAAGGCATATATATCACGAGGCATGGAGGTGTGTAAATGGCAAGTCAAATCAAGATCTCTAACATGTGTGCAAATAAGTATCATGGTGCAAGCAACACAAGTAGTGTGATCCATAATATCCATGCTCATGGTTTTGGGTGTCTCGAAAGAGAAGGATATCACCTTGAAAACGTGTCCTTGTGCATCCTTCACAATGCCGAAGCACAAGCAAGTGCGATGTAGAAGCGTTGTGGTAGAAAGTGGTTCGCTCTCAAGAGCTCGAATGGTCAACTCACGTGAAGTGGAAGTCGACACAAAGTCCAAGTATCCTACACATGTACACAACAAAATAAAGAATGTATGCACATGGTAGATAAACACATCATCCATCATGATGGTTCTCTTCTCTTGCACATAACCATTAGGAGCAAAAGTGCATGAATAATATGATGCAACAATGGCTATATTCATGGCACTAGGCATATGGTGCAAAGAGGTCAAACAAGCATGCTTCACAATAATGATGTCAACATCTCCAAATAAATGCGAGAATGCTATGGGGGCAATCTCATTGGCAAGACTAAAATCATGGTTGCGCTCAATACATGGTAGCATGAGAGATGCAACATGTGGAGACATATGACAACAAGCAATATCAATCATGTGCAAAGCATGGCAATAACAAGTGATATCTCCACCAAGCTTGCAAATACACATACAAGTATGAGAATCAATCATCATGTGTAATGCAAAGCATGGGTCACAAATGCATGGCAAATGCAAAGGGATTGACATATCATGCAATGTGAACATGGCAAAAGGGGCATAAGAGATATAATGGACAATAACCCATAACCATGTGAGTGCCATGTAGAAGGAATGCGCGAAGTCTTTGCGCGAAGGGAGCGGTGGGAAATATAATCCACGGAATCCCAAGTCATCATTGCTCTCTAGAGCTCTTTTCGTCAACTCGTGCTCTTGCGAGGTTGACGAGTAAGTATGGGGACCTACACAAAAGACACACAAACCAAAGAAATTGTGCGCGTGGTAAATGTACACATCATCCATCATGATGTGTATGTGCACATTAGAGTTAGCACAAGATAAGCATCTCTCAAAGAAATTTGATGCATGGTATAAGAACATGTCATCCATCATGAATGAATAGTTATTGTGTATAGCATGATGTGGATGCAAATTGAGCATACAATTATATGGCACATCTATAGCATGTTCATTCATGGGGAGCATATTGTGCACACAAGCATGGGGATCATGCAAAGGATGGGATGGATCAAAATCTCCTAAAATGTATGAGGAAACTATGGGTGTCTCCTCATGAGCAATATCGGAAACATCATATGGAGAAAATGGACAATATCCAAAACAATGCATATCCGAAGCTAGGTGTTCATGGCATGGCATATGATGGATATGATGCAAAGGAAGCATGTCAATATCATCACAAGAAAAACAAATGCCAATAACCATGGGCTTGTCATCTATGCCATAAGTGCAAATTGGATTTATCTTAATGGCATATGCATAGTTACTATGAAGAGATTGCAAAGATAACATATTATTGATCTCATGCATAACATATGACAAGTCAAGTGGATTGTCAAACATGATGTGACCTAAAGAATGATCACAAGAAATCCTACGCAACATGGCATCACAACTAATAGACTCCACATGACAATCATCAAACTCATCATAAATGGGTAAATCATCGCATGAGGAAATCATACTAGAATGAAGCATTGCAATAGGAGGATCAACATCATGCAAGCAATCAATATCAACATAGTCCACTAGTGGGACGAGAGCATCACCTTCACCCTTGTTACCTTTCTCTTTCCACTCATGTGGTGTAGGTGAGGTGGGAAAGACCAAATGGTGGTCATCATCTTCATCTTGATGGAACCATGTGGGGGGTGCATAATATTCCACCATGGCCATCATCTTGTCCATAGGAAGGACGAAGTCGTCGAGGATCGGCTCATCATCATATGTGGGACCTAGCACCAAATGAGAAGACACAATAGAGGTAGAGGTCAAGTCGTTAGTGTTGAAAGTGGCCTCACATGACCTATCAACTATCTCACTCTCTCTATGTGGTGGCTCACTCACTCCCTCAAGATAGGTGCACTCAAACTCACATATGGTGGAGTCACTCGTCTCACTCAAGTGGTGGGGGTTGTGGCTCTCCTCACATGGGAATCGGGGCAGCTCATCATATATGGGGCTAGTGGTGAACTCGCTCTCACTCTCGATATGGTGGCACAAGTCACTCAAGTCATCATACGCCGCCGTGGTCGAAGGGAAAATCCCATGCTCAACCATCTCGTCACTGTCGCTGTGGATGAAGGCCGAAGATGGCACATCATCACTCTCGCCTCTAAAGATAGAAGCATCATCCTTGCTCGGCACCATGTCGTTCGCCTCCAAAGCTTGGTCCTCGAATGGCTCCGTAGTCGTACTCGTCGCCGCACCGTCTTGAAAAAGAGTCAAAGTAGACTCGGCATCATCAATGCCACAAAGAGGGCTGGCGATGGATTCGAACTTGGGAGCGTCGTCTTGGAGCTCGTTGGGCTTGGACATCATGGTGGTACTAGCCTCATGCTCACCGTCTTGGAGCTTGGTCTTAGAGAAGTGTGCTTGCGGTGGAGAAGCCTTGGCCTTCATTAGTTCTTGTTCCGCCTTGAGAGCACCAATGTAGTTGTCGTCGAGGGACTTGTAGTTCTCGAAGAAGATAGTCTTGTAGACGTCATTGTGCAATCCCATCATGAAGTGGAGCTTCATTGAAATTGGGTCATCCACGCCGGCACGTCGCAAGGCATTCTTCATCTCCTTGAAGTACTTGTCGATGGACTTGGATCCTTGAATGGTGTTCTCCAATTGGCGTAGAAGTTGTTCCGTGTAGGTGGGAGGCACGAACTCTCTTCGCATAGCTTTCTTCATCTTGGGCCAATTCACGTGGAAGCTCGTCGAAGGTGTGTGAAGCCACCATGTTGACGCGTTGTCGTGGAGGTGTCTTGTGGCGCACTTCACTTGATCTTCGTAGGGAACTTGATGTAGCTTGAGGTAGTCGTCCATCTTGCGCTCCCACTCGAGATACTCCTCGGGGTCTTGAGTCCCATAGAAAGGAATCTCGTGGTCGTTGTCGAGGTCGTAGTAGCTCGTGGTAGTCACGGACTTGAGCTTGGGGAGCTTCTCTTGAGCATAAGCTTGGGGTGCTTGTTGGCGAAGATGCCGTATGTCCAAAGGCGAAGATGCCTTGAAGTCGCTTGGCGAAGATGCCAAGGTACATGGTGAAGTCGTTGAGTGGTTGTTGGTGTTGAGCTCATGACCTTCACGTTCTTGTCGTTGATGGTGTCGATGCCGATGAGATCTTGCCGAAGATGGTAGCTCCGAAGGATGTGCACTAGAGAGTCTTCTCGAAGATGAGGGAGACCTCTTGCGGTTCTTGATGAGGCCTTTGAGCTCCTCCATTTGAGCATTCATGTTGGCGCACAAGTTGTTCGTCATGGCATCGAACTTGTCATTGTTGGTGTAGACCGAAGTAGAAGAAATGCTTTGCCTATCCATCACAAGACTCAAGCAAAGGTGAGTAGGAGACGAGACAAACAATACCAAGTTACCTTTTCCGAACGTTGAGGATGTATCCCGTTTCACTCAATGTGAAATGAAAGAATAGTGGAATTGGTATCGGACTTGTTCACTCACACCTATCAAGTAAAGCTTTTCGAGTGGCTCGGTGAGGATAGTGGCACAAAAATTTGATGCAAAATGTTGGAAAGAGTCAATAATGTTGAAAGAGATTCACAAATTTGCAAATGTAACAAGTAGACCAATAGCAATATGTGGCACACGGAAACACACACACGGATAGATAAATGTGGTCGTGCAACCAAGGAATGAGCACAAAATGTGGAATCCACGGAAAACGCTCGTGTTGCACAACTCATTAGAGACGCTAGCACGATTGCTCTATAGGCGGATACGACACTTGTGCACAACGTATAAGATGCATATGTATGAACTTTCTATCTCAAGTATGCTATTTGTGTATGATGTTCCGTTTTTTTTAGCACAAGATGATCAAAGATGATCGGATATGGCAATCTTATATGCAATGTGGTATGATGCTATGGCTCTTGCTTACAAGCTTCTTTGCTTTCTCTTTTTGCTTAAAAGCTTATTTTCTTTTTTTTTTGGTATGGCCACGATGCGAAATGCACAAACCAAGATAGAAATTGTGTATATGCGGGAACAATCTTGTGACACAAGGGATGATATGATGATACCAAGATGATATGGTACGTATGCAATGGAAGGGCGGATCGATAATCACTAATGTGCACAAGTAACGTTGCCGGCAATACTCAAAGGCTAGTCTCGATAGGCAAGTGACGCAAAATGGGCTAGGGGTTAACAATGCAATTGCAAGGGAATATACAATGATGTCGTCGAAGTGACCGTCCGTGTCGATGATGAGAGGTGGTGCTCTTGATGTAGACTCGTTCCTAATTAGCCGAAAAACCTTAGGAAACGGAAAAACCACAACTCAAAATCTCATGGACAAATGTCAAATGGTGGTAGCGGCAATGCCGTGCTGGTTGCGGAAGTGGAATGATGTGCTATACATGGTGTCGGAGTTGAAGTCAAGGTCCCTAAGTAGCCGAAACACCTTAGGAGACACGATCCACAACTCAAACAAGCTCACACAAAATTGGGTTAAGTTTGGTTGGCTATGTATAGTGGGCAATTGGTATGCGGAAGTGGTGGAGGTGGTTGATGAAGAAGCAACGGTCCCTAAGTAGCCTAAACACCTTAGGAGACTCAAATCACTACTCAAGCAACCACAAATGCTATGGGAACAAAAATGGTTAGGTTGCGGAAGTCGGTGGTGGTATAGCGGATGATGTGGTGGAGGCCCTAGGCAAAGATGCCAAAATCCACAAAATATGATGGAGTCAAATGAATATGGTGGTATTTTTGTGGAATGGGGATGTCAAGAGCTTCAAAACGAGATCAAGAACGTCTAAATCGGAGTTCGTATGAATTAGTTATGACCAAAACAAAAAATCAGCCGAAGTCAAAATCTGGGGATACCAGACGTCCGGAAAAGACCGGAAATCCGGTAATTTCTTCTGTATAGGTGGTTCTGGTCGTCCGGTGAATTCCGGACGTCCGGTGCTTCGTGAGGGTCCGGACGTCCGGTAAAACGCCGGTCGTCCGGTGGGTCGGGGTCAACGCGAGATTTGAGATCCGGGACGCGATTTTGGGCGGAATTTGATGAATTTGGGGTCAAAATTGATGAGATTTCGTGGATGAAAGATGGGGAAACTTGGGGAAGTGCTAGATCCACTTGAAACCAAGCAAATCCATGGATCAAAATCAACAAAATAACATCAAACCAACAGATCACAAAATTTTTTGGGGCTATTTTTGGTGGGGAATTTTCGAAATTGGGGACGAACACAACAAAAACAAGCTAGAAAACAGGGTGTGGGGCTCCAAAATCGTGATCAACCTATGCTCTGGATACCATAATGATGTAGGGTGGAACCCTAGATGGCCGATCTTTCACGAAATGGAGGGGATCCCACGATGAACACGAAGAACACAAAGGGGAATCACGAGGGAAACACTCAAGAACAAGTCCAATCACACATCCACTAGACAATCAAACACACAAGATCACGAGTACATGAACAACAAAGGGAAAGATACAAGGTAGAGTTCATCTCCAAGAGGAGGTATTGAATCCGCGAAGGATCTTCCCGTTAGGGGTCTTGAATCCAAGGTGGATCTTCTCCGTAGAGGGGCCGCGGTCTCTCTCGTGGAGTAGATCCGGGATGGATGAGCAAAGCTCTATCTCACATATGAGCTAAACTAATGCTAACCCTAAAATGGTGGAGGTGGAGGAGTTTATATAGTCTAGGTCCACGAAGGGGTAAGTGAGGGGCGAAAGGGGTACATGGCCAAAAGGCCCGCGGCTGCGTACAGGCAGGGAGCGGACGTCCGCTGGGCACCGGACGTCCGGTGGCTCGGGAGGGACCGGACGTCCGGTAGCTCCCGGACTTCCGGTAATTTCCTGGATTTCGGTTCTGTTGCTGATGTCACGGACGTCCGGTGGCCTCCGGTCGTCCGGTCGCCTGGGAGTCGCCGGTCGTCCGGTAGAGGCCGGAGGTCCGGAGCCTGTAGCTTTTCCAGCAGCTCCGTTTCTTCCGTCTTCTCTTCCATGCTTCCCTCGCGGATGGTGTAGGTGATCCTTGGCGCTTGCACTCCTCCTCGTCGTCCGTGAAGCTCCGACAATACCTATGCATGCACACGAGTGGAGTGTCAAGTAGTATACCAACATCGAAGGGGTCAAGTGAACACGTGTAAAGGAGATGATTCACCTTTTTGTATGAGAAGTAGAGGTCGCACGTGTCAGTTGCCAAGCGGACTCTTGACATGGTGATGTCCGTAGGATGCTCCGCATCAGTGGGACTAACCCCAAAATCTGCAGGCAGCTCAAGTTTATAAGCATTATCATTTATTTTCTCTAACACGTTGAAAGGACCATCAGCACGTGGCATTAGCTTTGACTTGCGCAAATTAGGAAACCTATCCTTACGCAAATGTAACCAAACAAGATCTCCAGGTGCAAAGACAACACGTTTTCTACCCTTATCTCCAACAAGTTTATATTTAGCATTCATGCGCTCAATATTTTCCTTAGTTAACTCATGCATTTTTAAGATCAATTCAGCACGTTGTTTAGCATCAAAATTAACCTTCTCCGAAGATGGAAGAGGCAACAAATCAATAGGTGCACGAGGTAGGAAACCATAGACAATTTCAAAAGGGCACATCTTAGTAGTAGAATGCAACGAACGATTATAAGCATATTCAATATGAGGCAAGCATTCTTCCCACATTTTCTTATTATTCTTCAAATCAGCCCTAAGCATAGTAGACAAAGTTCTGTTAACTACTTCAGTTTGTCCATCAGTTTGGGGGTGACAAGTAGTACTAAAAAGCAGTTTAGTCCCCAACTTAGCCCATAAACATCTCCAAAAGTGGCTAAGAAATTTAGTATCACGATCTGAAACAATAGTATTTGGCACACCATGCAAGCGAATAATTTCACGAAATAACAAATCAGCAACATTAGCAGCATCATCGCTTTTATGACATGGTATAAAGTGTGCCATCTTCGAGAACCTATCCACGACAACAAATATGCTATCCCTCCCCTTCTTTGTTCGAGGTAAACCCAAAACAAAGTCCATAGATATATCTTCCCAAGGAACACTAGGGACAGGCAAAGGCATATATAAACCATGAGGATTGAGTCGTGACTTAGCTTTTTGACATGTAGTGCAGTGACCAACAAAACGCTCAACATCCCGTCGCATCTTTGGCCAAAAGAAATGTGTAGCAAGTACGTCCTCTGTCTTCTTCACGCCAAAGTGTCCCATTAATCCTCCTCCATGCGCCTCCTGCAACAACAAAAGACGAACAGAGCTAGCTGGAATGCATAGCTTGTTAGCTCGAAACACAAATCCATCATTAACGACGAACTTGTTCCATGTTCTCCCTTCTTTGCAATTCTGCAATACATCTTTAAATTCAGCATCATGCACATGTTGATCTTTGATGGTCTCCAAACCAAATATTTTAAAGTCAAGTTGTGAAAGCATAGTATAACGACGAGACAATGCATCAGCAATAACATTTTCTTTTCCCTTCTTGTGTTTAATAACATAAGGGAAAGTCTCTACGAATTCAACCCATTTATATGTCTACGGTGCAGTTTTGCTTGACTTTTAATGTGCTTCAAAGATTCATGATCAGAATGTATAACAAATTCTTTGGGCCATAAATAATGTTGCCATGTTTCCAAAGTCCGAACAAGAGCATATAATTCCTTATCATAAGTAGAATAATTCAGACTAGGCCCACTCAATTTTTCAGAAAAGTATGCAACAGGTTTACCATCTTGTAATAACACACCTCCTAACCCAATTCCACTAGCATCACATTCAAGCTCAAAAGTCTTATTAAAATCAGGAAGTTGGAGTAAAGGAGCATGTGTCAACTTATCTTTCAATACCGTGAATGCTTCTTCCTGCGCAGTACCCCAAACAAAAGGCACATCCTTCTTTGTAAGCTCATTGAGAGGTGCAGCAATGGTGCTGAAATCTCTCACAAAACGCCGATAGAATCCAGCGAGGCCAAGGCAACTCCTCACGTGTGTGACCGTTTTGGGTTGCGGCCAACTCTCAATAGCTTCAATCTTGGCTTTATCAACCTCAATTCCCTCTGGAGTAACAACATAGCCAAGAAAAAAGACTCGGTCGGTGCAAAAGGTGCACTTTCCAAGGTTACCAAACAAACGTGCATCACGTAGAGCAATAAAAACAACACGTAAATGTTCCAAATGTTCCTCCAAAGATCTGCTAAAAATCAATATATCATCAAAGTATACTACCACAAATCGTCCAATGAAAGCACGTAAAACTTCATTCATTAATCTCATGAAAGTACTAGGTGCATTAGTTAACCCAAAAGGCATGACTAACCACTCATATAATCCAAACTTAGTTTTAAATGATGTTTTCCATTCATCTCCCAATTTCATACGAATTTGATGGTATCCACTACGCAAATCAACTTTGGAGAAAATTGTAGAGCCACTCAATTCATCAAGCATATCATCTAGCCTAGGAATAGGATGACGATAACGAATAGTAATATTATTAATGCCTCTACAATCAACACACATACGCAATGTACCATCCTTTTTCGGCACTAGAATAATAGGAACAACACAATGACTAAGGGATTCGCGTATATAACCTTTGTCGAGTAGCTCCTGTACTTGACGCATAATCTCCTTCGCCTCTTCTGGATTGGTACGGTATGGTGCGCGGTTGGGTAGCGATGCACCGGGAATTAAGTCAATCTGATGCTCTATCCCTCGAATAGGTGGTAATCCCGGTGGCACGTCTTGTGGAAAGACGTCGGCGAACTCCTGCAAAATGTTAGTGACAGCAGGAGGCAAAGAGGAAGGCACGTCCTCGAATGAAAATAATGCCTCTTTGCACACAAAACCATAGCAAACAGATTTGCTAAAATCTAGCTCATCAATATCAGATTTGGTGGCAAATAAACATGCACTTTTCAATTTAATTTCAGAAGCAACAGTAGATGGTGAATTATTAGGCTTCATTTGTTGCTCAAATTCTTTTGCCACAATCTAATTTTCACTCTTATTTTTCTCCTGTTTTGCTTTATTAGCTCTATTAATATCATCTTTCAAAATGGAATCAGGAGT
This sequence comes from Secale cereale, assembly GCA_902687465.1. Lineage (NCBI taxonomy): Eukaryota > Viridiplantae > Streptophyta > Magnoliopsida > Poales > Poaceae > Secale > Secale cereale. Next base: position 425,163,251 of record LR738715.1, on the reverse strand, counting down.
CATAGGAAGCAAAGTAATATTTTTATCCTTACGAACAAGAGTATACTGATTGTTTCTACCATGGTGTACATAATTTTTATCAAATTGCCATGGTCTACCAAGTAATAAGGAACATGCTTGCATAGGTACCACATCACAATCAACATAATCAGCATATGTAGAGATACTAAAATGCACACGAACAGTACGTGTTACCTTAACCTTGCCGCTGTTGTTGAACCATTGGATGTAGTAAGGATGTGGATGTGGTCTTGTGGTGAGAGATAGCTTCTCCACCATCTCCATGCTAGCCAAGTTGTTGCAACTCCCTCCATCTATGATCACGCAAACAGAACGTTCCTTCACAACTCCCTTTGTATGGAACAAATTATGCCTCTGATTTTGCTCAGTTTGTGTAACCTGCACACTCAAAACACGTTGAGCAACTAAACATTCATACCTGTCAGCATCTTCAGGAGCCATGTATTGCATCTCATGATCAGAATTGTCTCCGCCGTGTTCTTCACGTGTAATAAGAGCCAAAGTCTCCTCATCATAGTCACTAGCGGATTCATATCCACCATCCTCAGTAGCAATCATCACACGCTGAGATTTGCAATCTCTCGCAAAATGTCCTCTTCCCTTACAACGACGACAAATAATATCACTGGTGTGCCCTGTTGATGCCATGGAAGAAGAAGAACTTTGTGCAGGCCCAATAGGTGTGCTCTTGGCAGATAATGGTGGTTGTACCTGCTTCCTTGTATCACGGCTGGAGGTAACAGCTGATGGAGGTGTCGGTGCAGTAGAATGTGAGGAAGTAGAGGATGCACGCGGTGTCCATGATGAAGGTCGTCCTGCAAAAAAGTTAGTCCGCGCCAATGCCTGTCGATCCTGCACTTCACGTTCAGCTTTAGAAGCAAGATGGAATAAACGAGTGATATTAGTATAATCCTTATACTCTAGAATGGTCTGAATCTCTCTATTTAATCCACCCATAAAACGTGCAAGCATAGCTTCATTCTCCTCAACAATACCACATCTAATCAGGCCAGTTTATAATTGCTTATAATATTCTTCTACAGAATTTTTTCCTTGTCTTAAGCGCTGCAGTTTTTGAAGTAATTCACGTTGATAATATGGTGGAACCCAACGAGTACGCATAGCAGTTTTCAAAGCAGTCCAAGTAGCTGGAATAGTATATAATCTACAATGTTCAGACCACCAAACACATGCAAAACTAGTGAAAGCACAAACAGCAGTAGGAACACGTCTCTCCTCGGGATAGTTTAAACATGTAAAACGTTGTTCAGTTCGTAACTCCCAAGTAAGATATATATCAGGAACATATCTACCCTCAAATGGTGGAATATTCAATTTCAGTTTAGGAAGATGGTCATGTACCTCAGGTGGTGGTGCAGCCCTACCGTTGCGATGATATGCATGAGGACGACCTGGTGGTGGTGGTGCTGGTTGTTGCACGTAGTTCTGATTTTGGTGAACCTCATCCTCGTAATGGTCCTCCACCTCTGCAGTAGCAGCAAGAGCTACAGAAACATCAACAGCAGCACCAGAAGCTTGACCAGTCTCAAGGGGAACGCGCTGTGCTAGTCCCACTTGATTCGGAAGGCACCGTTGTTGTTGTTGTTGAAGAGGTGGGACAGCTGCAGCAGCCGGTGGTGGTGGAAAACGTGCAAGCAATTCAGCAAACTTGTTATCGAGCTTTGTGTCAAACGTCTTCTCCATGCCAACTATCTTCTCCATGGCCTCGTCCAATGTGTTTAGCACATCTTGCACCTGTACACTCATCATTTGCTAAAACTTATCATGAAGCTCCTTGTTCGTCAAGTTCTCCCAGTCAGTCTCGTCGACTTGTGATCCTGGCATGGTTAGCAGCAATGAACACACAAGAATATGATCCTACAGACTACTAATAAGTGGTGGTGAAGGCGGGTGTCACAAATCCGACAAGCAAATCTCAAATTCTTACCAGTTCTTACCCAGCAGCAGGTGGTGATCGGCAACCGTGGTAGTCAAAACTCTCAAAGCTTGGATAAAGCGATTACCAGCGAGAGTCAAACGCACGACGTAGATGTATGTGGAGCTGGGAAGGCTTATAAGATGGTAGCAAAAGTGGTCAGCAATAATCAATTCAGAGATGCAAAGTTGAATAAACGCTCAACGACGGTACTGTGCTGGTCCTAGGCTAGACCGTACTAGAGACGCGAGCCTAGAACAAAAAAAAAATCACGGCGCTGCACGTAATCAAGGGGAAAGCACACTCTGAAAAAAAAAATCGCCTCTTTTTTTTTTGCGCTCTTT
>LR738715.1:425063102-425160940 GCA_902687465.1 Secale cereale | reverse complement strand
CTTTTTTTTTTGCCGAATATCACTATAATGGCGAGTGTCTCAAAACACTTCCCAAGTAAAACTAAGATGATAGGCACGAAATTTTTTTTGACGATTTTTTTTTTCGAAATCAGGGCAGCAACGACGAAAAAGTGCGGTAAAAAATCAGTATGGTGGCACGTGTCTCAAAAGACTCAGAAAAGCCCAACAGTAGGATAAGGAAAAAATATTTTCACCTGTCGAAATTTTGGCCTAAAAACTGCCCGAGGGTCTCCAGACTTTTTTTTTTCGAGACCTACGCAGGCAAGGAAACACAAATCCGAAACCTAGATGGATTTCGAGAACAAACCTAATATGAAAAGAACTCGGATTGGTGGTGGATATATGGTGGTAGGATATGGCAGCGGTGGTAGGTTATGGCAGCGGTGGTGGTATATGGATACGGATTGGTGGTGGTATATGGATACAGATCGGTGGTGGTATGTGGCAGTAGCGATGAAGATGTTGCGGCGGCGGCGTGACAACTTATGACCAGAACTCGAAACTCTAAAAGACTAGACGCTAAGACCAGCAACTTGACACGACGATGCAACCGCAAATTCAACTAAGCAAACACGGAAAAGATTATGCAAAGGCTCAGATTGGTTCGGATGGGATGAACTAACCCTAATTTTTTTTGGCTTTTTCGTGGACTGTAGGTATGAAGAACAGACTCGATCTAATCTACGAAAAACTGTAAAATCTCACCGAGCAACCTAGAAATCTGATACCACTTGATAGAGGCAAAGGTGTCCCGTCTTTCGATGAGATGGTGGCTATCGTTTGGATGTAGTCGACTTTGACGATCCGACTACGAACGTGCGTGGACGTCGCGCCTTAGAAATCGCTAAACCAACTCCGAGAGGTTATTGACCACGCCGGAGCACGATCAACCTGACCACGAAGGTCTGTTTCCTGCAGGCAAACGAAGAACAAGCAAGAAACTGAGATTGCAATCTGGATATTGCGAATTCAAGAGGAAAGCTTTATTGATCAAGTGTGGTTCTGTGACGTCTTGGTCTGGTCGTTGAACACAAACGAAGTACGCGAAGTTGCAGCTATGGCGAACTTTAATCTAAACAAAACCCAAAGTCTAAACGACGCCCTAAGGGCTGTTTATATGGGGGAAAGAGGGGGAAATTTCGTGGCCCTTGGTGGAGGGGTCCGAAACCAACCCTAACTCTTGTTTCCCCACACATACGGACTCTAAAAATAGCCTATACTCAAGTATTTCGAAATTACATGGGCCTGGCCCAATAATAAGGTGACGCAGCAACTATAATAGCCTCTGGACGAAATTTATGAAGTGGCATCTTGTATATTTCGTCCAAGGCTTCTCGCACTCATTATGGTGGCTTCAAAGTCCTGAAATCATCAATTGAAACTCCATTCTTGTTCCCCTTGCGCATGCCATCATCTCCATGCTTGATCTTGCTCCAATGTTCATCCTTCTTGTCCAAGCTAGGCCCTTCATTTGTAAGCAAGACAAATGTATCCAATTTAGGCAGCATCATATTCTCATGAACATTAGATTCATTACCAAGAAACGAAAGTACCTGGTAATTTAATTGGCGTGCGCGAGCTCTAGTAATTGGTCCTGTATATGTGTCAGTTGGAGCTGTGGGTGTAACCTTGTTAGTGATGTCCTCATCAAGAGCACTTGAATCCCAAGTTAACTCTTTCCTTGTTGAATTCCCATTTGACCACCTTGAGACATGGCTGCTACCTCAAACGGAAACACTTTGTGTGCTTAGTTGCCAAGGAGAAGGAAGGGTGCAAGATGGACACCAAACGCATGGACTAGGATTTTCACAGCGCAGTGAAAGAGGTACTACCGGTCTACTACCGCCCAACTACCGGTCGACCGGTACTACTGACCAACTACCGGTCAACAACCGGTCAAGCTTCTATGATCGACCAGTGCAAGGCCGGTGCAACGCCGGAACAACTGCTAAAACTGCCAAGACCGGTACTACCGGTCCCAAGACCGGTACTACCGCCCTGCCTGCGCGCAGTTGAAGGGTTTTCACCCATGTATCCCCCCAACTTACCCCCTTGGACTATAAGTACTCATTCCCTAGCTCCGTACTAGGGTTAGCTTTGGGATAGCTCATCACAGACCTTTGTGTGGATTCTCTCCTAGGAGACCGCGCGCCTCTTCGGAGAAGATCCACCTCGGATTCAAGACCTCCACATCGGGGAAGATCCCAAGGGATATCCAAGACCTCCTCCGGGAAAAGACTACCTTTGTACCACCGGGATTTGACTATGGATCGTGTATCTTGATGTGTATCGTGGATCTAGCACTTGTGTGATCATATTTGTGTTGATTTGAGTGTTTTCCCTCTTGTTTTCCTCCGTTTCCTCTTGTGTTCTCCGTGTTCGTCGTGGGATATTCTCCAATCGTGAAAGATCTGTTGATTAGGGTTCCACCCTACATCATTATGGTATCATGAGCATAGGTTGATCACGAATTTGGAGCCCCACACCTTGTTTTCTAGCTTGTTTTTGTTGTGTTCTTCCCAATTTCGAAAATTCCCCACAAAAATAGCCCCAAATTTTTTTGTGATCTGTTGATTTGGCAAGATTTTGTTGAATTTGTTCTATGGATTTGCTGTGCCGTGAGTGGATCTAGCATTTCCCCCAATTTCCCACCTTTCCATCCACCAAATCCACCCAATTTCGACCCCGAAATCATCCATTTCCACCCATATTTCCGCCCAACCCAGTTCTGAGAATTTTCCCGACACCAGCGGTACTACCGGTGGCACTAGCGGTACTTCCGCTGAGCATCTCAACCGGTACTACCGGCCTACAAAACGGTACTTCCGCCCCACCCAATTTCAGCCTTCCGAGTTTCACCGTTTCGACCGTAACTTTCACTCCCGAACTCCGATTTGAGTGTTCTTTGGCTCGTTGAAAAGCTAGCGACGTGCCCGAGCTGCTCATCTTGGTTTTACCACCATTAGACTCCATCAAATTTTGTCAAATTTGGCAAGTTTGCTTAGGCCCTCCACCATATACACCTTTCGCATACCACCATCACTTCCGCAACCACCATCGTTTCAACCCTTCGATTTTGACAATTTTGTCTCACTTTGCCTATACTTGAGTTGTGGTTTCACCGTTTCCTTGGATGTTTCGGCTACCTTGGAACGGAACGACATCGACAACACCACCGCTCACCCTCGGCAAGGACGGTAACATTGACGACACCTTGTTCATCCTACCTTGCAAATGCATTGTCACCCTATGGACCATCTTTGCGTAGCTTTCCCATTGAGACTAGCCATTTGAGTATTGCCGGGCCACGACACTTGTGCACATTAGTGATAGTCATAGATATTGCATACTACATCATCATATCTCCGTGTGACAAAAGAGTGTCCCGCATACACAATAGCTACCTTGATCCGAGAAGCATGCATAAGTATCCAAAGAAAGAGCTCACAAGCTTTTAAGCAAACGAGCCAACCAAAGCAAAAGGACAATAGCATCATACGCTTTGCATCAAAAGAGATCATATGACATAGCAATACATCATCTTGTGCTCAAGCATCGGCACATCATACACTCATAGCATACTTGTGATAGTTAGTCGTTACATTTTGCCTCTTATAGGTCGTGCACAAGTGCGTATCCGCCTATTAAGCAATCGGTTAGCGTCTCTCTAGTGTTGTGCAACACGAGCATTTTCCGTGGTTTACCACATTTTCGCTCATCCTTGGTTGCACAACCACATTTATCTATCCGTGCGTGTGTTCCGTGTGCTACCTTTCTAGTCATCTACTTGTTGCATGAGCAAATTGTGAACCATTTTCAACATCATTGAGTCACTTTGACGATTGCATTGAATTTATGCCACCATCCTAACCAAGCTCCTCTCAAAGCTTTACTTGTGTAGGTGTGAGAATCGACACGAAGTGGTACCAATAGTGTTATTTCCGGGTTACATTATTGAGTGATCATTGATCCATTTTCAACTTCGGTTAAGATACATTTGGTATTGTCTTCTCATTTCTCCCACTCACATACTTGCTTGTGATGATGGATAGGCCAAGTACATCTTCCAACCCGATCTTCGACGATCCTCAAGAAGCGAACAACTACGTCACCAAACTACATCTCTTCGGTGTCCAATGAGCTCTACATCAAGAAAGTGAAGCTATGCGCGAGTACATTGGTCAAGTCGCCGAGGACGCGCGCCAATTTGAAGCAAGAACAAAAGAGCAATTCGACATCATCAACACCAACATGTCGACTCAATTCAACGAGCTCCGGACATTGATAGTCAACCGACGTTCTTCATCAACATCCTCTCAAAGACGAAGCCGCTCAAGTCGACATTCCGACTCCACGCAAGACTCAAGTACACCTACGTCCAACACTCTTCATCAAACCGCCCGGTAAGGTCGACATGACAACCGGCAGCCTCTTCATGACAAGAGTTCACAAGACCTATTCAACGAGCAAGACAGCCGACGCCGTCAAAACCAAGCTACACTTGAGCAAGCACAAGACCGGCAACGACTACGCCAACAACAACAAGAGCAAGCACGTCAACACCAAGAAGAACTAGATGCCGAGGCTAGCCGCCAAGCACAACAACGTCGAGAAGCTCAAGCTATGGAGGCGCAACGAGCGTTACAAGATGCACATCGCAATGTGGCAGCCCGCACTCGACACACTCGTCAAGAAGAGGATTTCCTTCGTGATGAGATGCAAGAGAGGCGCCATCAAGCAAGAATGCAAGACGAAGCTCCTCTTCAAGCGCGGCAAGAGCAACAACCCCAACAAGTACACCAAGCTCGGCAAGAGCAACGTGATAATACCAACCGCCAAAATCAAGACCGCCCTCCCAATAGGCAAGGAAACAATGACGAGCATCGCTATGGCAAGCTCAAATTCACCATGCCAAAGTTCTCCGGAAGCATTGATCCCAAAGACTATCTCTCATGGGCATTGAAAGTTGACAAGATCTTTCGCCTTCACAACTTCGATGAAGAGAAGAAGATCGCAATGGCATCCCTTGAGTTCCAAGACTATGTTCTCATTTGGTGGGAGCAAATTATAGAGAGAAGAGAAGCAAAAGGAGAACCTCCTATCACCATATGGGCTCAAATGAAGGAAGTCATGAGAGCACGCTTTGTGCCAACACACTACAACCGTGACTTGTTCAAGATGCTACAACTCCTCAAGCAAGGTACCAAGTCCGTTGAAGAGTACTACAAGGAGATGGAGATTGCCATGATAAGAGCAAACATCACGGAAGACGAAGAGCAAACAATGGCGAGATTCTTGAGTGGACTCAACTATCCCATCAAGAAGATTGCGGACTTCCAACCATACAACAATCTCCTCGAGCTAGTACATCAAGCAACAAAAGCGGAGAGACAAGTTCAAGAGGATTACAAGTACTCCAAGTTCAACTCCAAGAACTTCGGCTCCTACAACCAAGCTTCAACGACTTCGGCTACTCCTCCTACCTCCACCAAGCCATCTACAAACTTTGGCGACAAGCCAAGCTACAGGAATATGACTACATCGAGTCGTCCACCTTCTACCAACAACTTCAAGCCAAGAGCTTCATCAACTACAACTCCAACCGAAGACAACACCAAGACGAGCTCCATCAAATGCTTCAAGTGCCAAGGACGAGGCCACAAGTCATTTGAGTGCAAGACCGTTCGCACCATGATCATCAACGATGACGGATCTTATGACTCCATGAGCGATGATGAGATGGAAGCACTTGAGCATGTCGCTATGCATCGCCAAGTGAATGAAGAAGAAGACCGTCAAGTGTTTTGCGACAATGACTCAAGCCCCAATCTTGTTGTCTCCAAAGGCTTGACACTCCAACACCAACAAGATGATGACCAACGATGTCACATTTTCCATACTAAGGCCGGCATCCATGGACGCTCCGTCAAGGTTATCATCGATGGAGGAAGTTGTCACAACTTGGCAAGCGAAGAGCTATGCGACAAGCTTCATTTGGTCAAGACGAAGCATCCTCACCCCTACAAGGTCCAGTGGCTCAACGACGCCGGAATTCTTCGAGTCGAGCACACCGTGCAAGTCTCTTTCAAGATTGGCGCCTACGAGGACACTCTTGAATGCGTTGTGATCCCCATGTCCGTGTGCCACCTTATTCTTGGACGTCCATGGCAATATGATCGTCGAGTCACACACAATGGACGGACAAATCACTATAGCTTCAAGATGAAGGGCAAGGAATTCGTGCTCCGACCAATGTCTCCAAGTCAAGTAGCCGCCGACAAGCTTTTACCTACCAACCATCGTTGAGAGAATGGTGAGAGAGTGAACCACCAAAATGAGAGTGAGAGCCACAAGCCAAATATGAGCGACTCCACGATGAGCGACAAGAAGCAACTAGTGTTATTTGCCACCAAAAGTGAGATGAGAGAAGTGTGTGAGAACCCATCGAGTGTCTTCCACCTTGTGCTATTATGCAAAGGGGAAGCCAAACCTGCTAACACTTCACCACCTCTACCTTTAGTGTTGTCTAATTTGTTGCAGGAATTCTCGGACGTCTTTCCCGATGAACTACCTCCGGGTCTACCTCCACTTCGCGGAATCGAACACCGCATCGACCTCATACCCGGCGCACCACTTCCAAACAAGGCTCTTTACCGCGTCAACACCGAGGAAACAAAGGAGATACAACGGCAAGTACAACAACTCATCGACAAAGGTCATGTACGTGAAAGCTTAAGCCCTTGTGTTGTTCCGGTTATTCTCGTGGCTAAGAAAGATGGAAGTTTTCGCATGTGCTCCGATTGTCGACCTATAAATGCTATCACCGTTAGATACCGTTATCCTATCCCACGCTTAGACGATATGCTTGATGAATTATGTGGTGCCACCATCTTTTCAAAAATTGATCTTAAAAGTGGTGACTACCAAATTCGCGTTCAAGAGGGTGATGAGTGGAAAACGGCTTTCAAAACCAAGTTTGGGTTATATGAGTGGCTTGTCATGCCAATGGGTTTATCAGAAGCACCCGGTTCATTCATGCGTCTTATGCATTTTTGTCTTCGACCCTACATAGGCATCTTTGTAGTGGTTTACTTTGATGACATCCTCGTTTTTAGCAAGACGCTAGAGGACCATGTGACACACATCCGTATGGTTTTACAAACCCTTCGGAAAGAGCGCTTATATGCTAATATGGAGAAATGCACTTTTGGCGTTGACAAGGTCGTGTTCCTAGGATTTGTCGTTTCTTCACAAGGTGTGCACGTTGATGAAACTAAAATTGAAGCAATTAAAACTTGGCCTCAACCAACGAATCTCATGCAAGTGCGTAGTTTCCTTGGTCTAGCCGGTTTCTACCGACGTTTTGTGAAGGACTTTAGCACTATTGCTATGCCTCTACACGCCTTGAGCAAGAAGAACGCACCCTTCATTTGGGGTCCTTCGCAAGACACCGCGTTCAATGAGCTAAAAAGCTTGCTCACACACGCACCACTTCTAGCCCTACCGAACTTTGATAAACCGTTTGAGATTCATTGTGACGCTAGCAGTACCGGCATAGGTGGCGTGCTAATGCAAGAAAAGCGCCCAATTGCGTACTTTAGTGAGAAGCTATCCGGAGCGCAACTTAACTACCCCATTTATGACAAAGAGCTTTATGCCTTGGTGAGAGTTTTACGTGTTTGGGAACATTATCTTAGACCTCATGAATTCATTCTTCATACGGACCATGAGACTCTCAAGTATCTCAAGGGTCAAACTAAGTTGAACAATCGTCATGCTAAATGGAGTGACTTCATTGAGTCTTTTCCCTATGTCATCAAATACATCAAAGGCAAAGAAAATGTTGTGGCATACGCGCTTTCCCGCAAATGCATGCTTGTAACACAACTTGAGTTGAATGTGAATGGCTTTGAGCACATAAAAGATTTATATGAGCATGATCCTTTCTTTGCAAATGCTTATGCTAAGTGCTTGACTCACACTTCTTGGGAACGTTACTACCTAAAGGATGGATATCTTATGAGAGCTGACAAACTTTGCATTCCCGAGTCTTCGTTGCGTTTGCTCCTTTTGCAGGAATCTCATGGAGGAGGACTCATGGGACACTTTGGACGCGACAAGACGTTTGCTACCCTCTCTAAGAACTATTTTTGGCCCAAGATGCTACGTGACGTCTCACGCCTCACCAACCGATGTTCTACATGCCGCAAAGCTAAGTCCAAAGCTCAATCTCATGGTCTTTACATGCCTCTTCCTATTCCATACCATCCATGGGAAGACATAAGCATGGATTTTGTACTTGGGTTGCCTAGGACTCAAAATGGCAAAGATTCCATGTTAGTTGTGGTAGATAGATTCTCTAAAATGGCTCATTTCATTCCTTGTAACAAGATAGATGATGCTTCACATGTTGCCAATCTCTTTTGTAGGGAGGTCATTCGTCTACACGCCGTGCCCAAAACGATCGTGTCGGACCGGGACATCAAGTTCCTGAGCTACTTTTGGAAAACCCTATGTGCCAAACTAGGAATCAAGCTACTCTTCTCTTTGGCGTACCATCCCCAAACGGACGGCCAAACGGAGGTGACGAACCGCACGCTTTCGACGCTTCTTCGCGTGTTGATCAAGAAGAACATCAAGGAATGGGAGCAATGCTTGCCCATCGCCGAGTACGCCTACAACCGCGCAAGACATTCTACTACCGGCAAGTCCCCCTTCGAGGTCGTCTACGGCTTCAACCCGTTGTCTCCATTGGACATCCCACCTCTACCTCTACAAGAGCGCGTCAACACGGACGCAAGTGCACGAGCAACCTATCTCAAGAAGGTGCACGAAGATACAAGGGAAATGATCGAGCGACAAGTCCATCGTCTCGCCACCAAGCTCAACGTCAACAAGGCACCAATGGTGTTCCAACCGGGAGATCTTGTTTGGCTTCATCTTCGCAAGGACCGTTTTCCACACGAGCGCAAGTCCAAACTACTACCTCGCGCCGACGGACCTTTCAAGGTGCTAGCACGCTACAACCACAACGCCTACAAGATCGACATCCCACGAGACAAGTACTCCGTGAGCAACACCTTCAATGTCAAGGATCTCTCTCCTTTCCATGGTGATGAAGATTTCGATCCGAGGTCGGATCTTTCCCAAGGGAGGGGAGATGATGCGGAGCATCCCAAGCTCATCCCCATGGACCATCAATCACCTCACCAAGTGCCCCAAGGACCAATGACTCGTGCTCGTGCTAGAGCACTTGAATCCCAGGTTAACTCTTTCCTTGTTGAATTCCCATTTGACCACCTTGAGACATGGCTGCTACCTCAAACGGAAACACTTTGTGTGCTTAGGTGCCAAGGAGAAGGAAGGACGCAAGATGGACACCAAACGCATGGACAAGGATTTTCACAGCGCAGTGAAAGAGGTACTACCGGTCTACTACCGCCCAACTACCGGTCGACCGGTACTACCGGCCAACTACCGGTCAACTACCGGTCAAGCTTCTGTGATCGACCGGTGCAAGGCCGGTGCAACGCCGGAACAACCGCTAAAACTGCCAAGACCGGTACTACCGGTCCCAGGACCGGTACTACCGCCCTGCCTGCGCGCAGTTGAAGTGTTTTCACCCATGTATCCCCCCAACTTACCCCCTTGGACTATAAGTACTCATTCCCTAGCTCCGTACTAGGGTTAGCTTTGGGATAGCTCATCACAGACCTTTGTGTGGATTCTCTCCTACGAGACCACGCGCCTCTTCGGAGAAGATCCACCTCGGATTCAAGACCTCCACATCGGGGAAGATCCCAAGGGATATCCAAGACCTCCTCCGGGAGAAGACTACCTTTGTACCACCGGGATTTGACTATGGATCGTGTATCTTGATGTGTATCGTGGATCTAGCACTTGTGTGATCATATTTGTGTTGATTTGAGTGTTTTCCCTCTTGTTTTCCTCCGTTTCCTCTTGTGTTCTCCGTGTTCGTCGTGGGATATTCTCCAATCGTGAAAGATCTGCTGATTAGGGTTCCACCCTACATCATAACTCCCTTCTCTCGATACATCCAGGCAGCTCCAAGATGTATCATGACCTCAAGCAATCCTATTGGTGGACTCGCATGAAAAGAGAGATTGCTCAATTCATGAACGAGTGTGATGTCTGCCGCAGAGTCAAAGCAGAACATCAACGTCCAGCTGGACTTCTCCAACCTTTGCCTATTCCCGATTGGAAATTCGATCACATTGAGATGGATTTCCTCACCGGCTTCCCCAAGTCCAAGCGAGGGAACGACGCTATCTTTGTGGTTATTGATAAGCTCACATAAGTGGCTCATTTTCTTCCAGTCAAAAATCCATCAATGCAGCCCAACTGACAGAGAATTGTCTCTTTGCATGGTATGCCTCAAGTAATTTCCTCAGATCGTGGAAGCTTGTTCACTTCCAAATTCTGGGATTCCTTCTAGTCACCTATGGGTACCAAGATTCGCTTCAGCACAGCTCTCCATCCTCAGACAAGTGGTCAAGTCGAAAGAGTGAACCAGATTCTTGAAGATATGCTCAGGGCATGTGTAATATCCTTCAGTATAAAATGGGAAGATTTTCTTCCATTTTCCAAGTTCTCCTACAACAAAAACTTCCAAGCAAGTTCAGGCAAAGCACCATTTGAAATTCTCTTTGGCAGAAAGTGCCATACCCCTCTCAACTGGTCCGAGACTGGTGAATGTCAACTCCTTGGCAATGATTTGATCTCAGAGGCCGAAGAAATGTGCAAAGCCATATGTGAGAATCCCAAGGCCGTGCAATCGCGCCAAAAGAGCTACTATGATGACAAACATCGTGACTTGGCTTTCGACATTGGTGATCATGTGTATCTCCGTGTTTCTCCTATGAAGGGCACTCAGAGGTACCGTAGTAAGGGCAAGCTAGCTCCAAGATATGTGGGCCCTTTCAAGATTTTTGGGAAAAGAGGCGACCTCGCCTACCAACTTGAGCTTCCTCCAAACTTCTCCAACGTGCACGACGTGTTCCACGTATCAAAACTCCGCAAGTGCTTCAGGATGCCCGAGCGCACCGTCGTCTTCGAAGAAATTGATCTTGAAGCCGACTTTGTCTTATCATGAGCACCCTATTGCTATCCTTGAAGAGACCGAGCGCAAGACTCACAACAAATCAATCAAGTTCCTGAAAGTGAAGTGGTCACACCATACCGATCAAGAAGCTACGCGGGAACGTGAGGATCACCTCCGTTCCGAATATCCGGAGTTCTTTCAGTCCTAGATCTCGGGACGAGATCTTTTCGTAGTGGAGGAGAGTTTGTAACGCCCCATATGTAACAATTCCCAATTTGGCAATATATTCATTGTTGACTTAATCAATTCCATTCTGGGCTCCTCTTTCATTTCGGGTATTGCGTTTTTTGCTTTGTGCATGTCTTGCATATCACCATGTCAGTTTCATCATGTGCATTGCATTGGCATAGTCTCACTTGCATCCGTGTGTACTTGCATCATCTCCGTCCTCTCTGTTGTCCGTTTCGGATTCCGACTATCTCACATGGCACCCGTCGCACCACTCTAGCCTTGTTTCGTGAGCGGGATAAAAACATCCTCGGAATGGGACAAGAGTTGTCGAGTGGTCTTGGTATATCACCGGTAGACTGCCTATAAAATTTCGTTCCAATTGGGGGTCATTTGAAGCCCCAACGGTTAATGCCGGAAGCCCTTTCTCTTTAGCCCAGCACCCCCTTCACAACAACCCACTAGCCCATATAAACCCCCTCCATGCTCTTCGCCATTGGATCACGATCGCGTGGCCGAAAACCGCACCTCATTTGTAATCTCCTAGCTCCCTCTACCTATATAAACAGCCCCCACGTCCATTCTCGGGTAAAACCCTAGATCCGGGCTCCCCACCACCGCCGGACACGTCCGTCCTGACCGGACGCGCTCGCCACCGCCATGTAGCGAATCGCGTCGCGCCACGTCGCTCCACTGTGCCCACATCACCGCCGACGCCCGGGGCCCCGATCCGGCCCGCCCCGGGCTGAACTGGGTCGCACCAAGCCCGCGTCCACCGCCACTAGTGCCCGCTCGCCGCCCACCAACCGAGCTCCTCCGCCGCCGAATCCCGCCGAATCCGCGACCGCCACCGGCCAAAGCTCCGACCGCCGCCGCCGACCTCACCGACCACGCTGCCGGCCGCCCTCCTGCCCCGCCGCCTCGCCGCCGGCCTCCTCCGCGCGCCTCCTGCGCCACCACCGCACTCCGCACTCCGCTGCACCGAGGAGCCGCCGCTGCCGGCCACTCATCCGCCTCGCCAGGCGGGCGCCGGAGCCGCACCGCCGCTGCTCCTCCGCCTCGCCGGACGGGCGCCGGAACCGCGCAGCCGTCCCACGCCGTCACCACCGCGTCCCCGCGCCTCCCCGTCATCGCCGGAGCTCGCCGGCTCGCCGCCCTCCTCGCTGGAGCTCCGCACCGGCCGGATCCACCGGGGGAAGATCAGATCCACCAAGTCACCAAACCAAACGCCTCCATCCGCTCCGGGAACCCTCCGTCCCGGTTCCTCTCCGTCCCGTTGACTTTTCGCAGAGGGTAATTTTCACTAAGTCCCTGATCTGTGATATTATGATACCCTATGATGTAGGGTGGAACCCTAATCAGCGGACCTTTCACGATTTGGAGGGTGGCACACGATGAACACAGGGAAAACAAGGAGAAAGGCGGGGAAAACACAAGGGAGAACACTCAAATCAACACGAAAGCAATCACACAAGCGCTAGATTCGCGATACAAAGTCGAGATCCATGATCCAAAGTCAACAACGGTGATACAGATAGTCTTCTCCCGGAGGAGGTCTTGGAATCCCGTGGGATCTTCTCCGCGAAGGAGGCCTTGAATCCGTAGTCGATCTTCTCCGTAGAGGCGCACCGTCTCGTGGGAGAAATCCACACAAGTATGAGAAATGAGCTAAACCACAGCTGCGTCTAACAGAGGGGGGTCAACAGTATTTATATTACACGGGTAGGCGCCGTCGGGGCGGACGTCCGTGGGTTACCGGACGTCCGGTGGTTCCGGAGGGACCGGACGTCCGGTGGTTCCGGAGGGACCGGACGTCCGGTAATCCTCGGATTTCCGCTAATTAGCTTCTGTCGCCGTTGTCACGGACGTCCGGTGGCTTCCGGTCGTCCGGTCGACTAGGGGAGGCCGGACGTCCGGTGTCTTCCGGTCGTCCGGTGCCTGGGAGTCGCCGGTCGTCCGGTGCAGGCCGGACGTCCGGTGCCTGTAGCATCTCCAGCCTTCCTTCTTCTTGTCTCGTGTACTTGTCGGGCCTGTCCTCTTGAGCATCGTGTAGAGCTGTCCCGCGGCCTTCGTCCAAGCACCTGAGTATGCATAGAGTCTCTGATGAAGGTAGAAGCCGTGTCTCAAGTGAATCCGAAAGATGTAAAGAGAGGAGTGAGGTCACCTCGGTCTCGAAAGCTCTTGCACGGGCTCTAGTCATGGGTCCTTTGGGCACTTGGTGAGGTGAAGGAGGGTCCATGGGGATGACCTTGGGATGCTCCGCATCATCTCCCCTCCCTTGGGAAAGATCCGACCTCGGATCGAGATCTTCATCACCATGGAAGGGAGAAAGATCCTTGACGTTGATGATGTCGCTCACGGAGTACTTGTGTCGAGGAAGGTCGATCTTGTAGGCATTGTCGTTGTAGCGGGCTAGCACCTTGAAGGGTCCGTCGGCGCGAGGTAGAAGCTTGGACTTGCGCTCGTGTGGGAAGCGGTCCTTGCGAAGATGAAGCCAGACAAGATCTCCCGGTTGGAACACCATTGGTGCCTTGTTGACGTTGAGCTTGGTGGCGAGACGTTGGACTTGGCGCTCGATCATCGCCCTTGTATCTTCGTGCACCTTCTTGAGATAGCGTGCTCGAGCACTTGCATCCATGTTGATGCGCTCTTGTAGCGGTAGAGGTAGAATGTCCAATGGAGACAACGGATTGAAGCCGTAGACAACCTCGAATGGCGACTTGCCGGTGGTCGAATGTCGTGCTCGGTTGTAGGCGAACTCGGCGATGGGCAAGCAATGCTCCCATTCCCGGATGTTCCTCTTGATCAACACACGAAGAAGAGTGGAGAGCGTGCGGTTCGTCACCTCCGTCTGGCCGTCCGTTTGTGGATGGTACGCCGAAGAAAATAGTAGCTTGATTCCGAGCTTGGCACATAGTGTTTTCCAAAAGTAACTCAAGAACTTGACGTCCCGGTCCGACACGATCGTTTTGGGTACGCCGTGTAGACGAAGTATCTCCCTACAAAAGAGAGTGGCAACATGTGAAGCATCGTCGATCTTGTTGCAAGGAATGAAATGAGCCATTTTGGAGAATCTATCTACCACGACAAGCACGGAATCTTTTCCATTTTGAGTTCTAGGCAAGCCAAGTATGAAATCCATGCTTATGTCTTCCCATGGGTGGTAAGGAATAGGAAGAGGCATATAAAGACCATGGGATTGAGCTTTGGACTTAGCTTTGCGGCATGTAGAACATCGGTTGGTGAGGCGTGAGATGTCACGAAGCATCTTGGGCCAAAAATAGTTCTTAGAGAGGGTAGCAAACGTCTTGTCGCGTCCAAAGTGTCCCATGAGTCCTCCTCCATGCGATTCCTGCAAAAGGAGCAAACGAAGCGAAGACTCGGGAATGCAAAGTTTGTTAGCTCTCATAAGATATCCATCTTTGATGTAGTAATGTTCCCAAGAAGTGTGAGTCAAGCACTTAGCATAAGCATTTGCAAAGAAAGGATCATGCTCATATAAATCTTTAATATGCTCAAAGCCAATCACATTCAACTCAAGTTGTGTTACAAGCATGCATTTGCGGGAAAGCGCGTCCGCCACAACATTTTCTTTGCCCTTGATGTATTTGATGACATAGGGAAAAGACTCAATGAACTCACTCCATTTAGCATGACGCTTGTTCAACTTAGTTTGACCTTTGAGATACTTGAGTGTCTCATGGTCCGTATGAAGAATGAATTCATGAGGTCTAAGATAGTGTTCCCAAACACGTAGAACTCTCACCAAGGCATAAAGCTCTTTATCATAGATAGGGTAGTTAAGTTGCGCTCCCGATAGCTTCTCGCTAAAGTACGCTATTGGGCGCTTTTCTTGCATTAGCACGCCACCTATGCCGGTACCACTAGCATCACAGTGAATCTCAAACGGTTTGTCAAAGTTTGGTAGGGCTAGAAGTGGTGCATGCGTGAGCAAGCTCTTAAGCTCATTGAACGCGGTATCTTGCGAAGGACCCCAAATGAAGGGTGCGTTCTTCTTGCTCAAGGCGTGTAGAGGCATAGCAATGGTGCTAAAGTCCTTCACAAAACGTCGATAGAAACCGGCTAAACCAAGGAAACTACGCACTTGCATGAGGTTCTTTGGTTGAGGCCAAGTTTTAATTGCTTCAATTTTAGTTTCATCAACGTGAACACCTTGAGAAGACATGACAAATCCTAGAAAGACAACCTTGTCAACGCCAAAAGTGCATTTCTCCATATTAGCATATAATTGTTGTTTGCGAAGTGCTTGCAAAACAAGTTGGACATGGTCAACATGGTCCTCAAGCGACTTGCTAAAGACGAGAATGTCATCAAAGTAAACCACGACAAAGACACCTATGTAGGGTCTAAGAACAAAGTGCATAAGACGCACAAAAGTGCCGGGTGCTTCCGATAAGCCCATTGGCATGACAAGCCACTCGTATAACCCGAACTTGGTTTTGAAAGCAGTTTTCCACTCATCACCCTCTTGAATGCGAATTTGGTAGTAACCACTTTTAAGATCAATTTTTGAAAAGATGGTGGCACCACAAAGTTCATCAAGCATGTCATCTAAGCGAGGAATAGGGTGACGGTATCTAACGGTGATAGCATTTATCGGACGGCAATCGGAAGACATGCGAAAAGTTCCGTCTTTCTTAGGCACGAGAATAACGGGAACGGCACAAGGGCTTAGACTTTCACGTACATGACCCTTGTCGATGAGTTTTTGCACTTGCCGTTGTATCTCCTTTGTTTCCTCGGGGTTGACGCGGTAGGGCGCCTTGTTTGGAAGTGGAGCGCCGGGTACGAGGTCGATGCGGTGTTCTATCCCTCGAAGTGGAGGTAGACCCGGAGGTAGCTCATCGGGAAAGACGTCCGAGAATTCCTGCAACAATTTAGACAACACAAAAGGTGGAGGTGGTGAAGTGTTAGTAGGTTTGGCTTCCCCTTTGCATAAAAGCACAAGGTGGAAGACGCTTGATGGGTTCTCGCACACTTCTCTCATCTCACGTTTGGTGGCAAGTAGCACTAGTTGCTTCTTGTCGCTCATCGTGGAGGCGCTCATATTTGGCTTGTGGCTCTCGCTCTCCTTTTGGTGGCTCACTCTCTCACCATTCTCTCCACGATGGGTGGTAGGTAAAAGCTTGTCGGTGGCTACTTGACTTGGAGTCATTGGTCGTAGCACGAATTCCTTGCCCTTCATCTTGAAATGATAGTGATTTGTCCGTCCATTGTGTGTGACTCCACGATCATATTGCCATGGGCGTCCAAGAATAAGGTGGCACACGGACATGGGTATCACATCACACTCGAGAGTGTCCTCGTAGGCGCCAATCTTGAAAGAGACTTGCACGGTGTGCTCGACTCGAAGAATTCCGGCGTCGTTGAGCCACTGGACCTTGTAGGGGTGAGGATGCTTCGTCTTGACCAAATGAAGCTTGTCGCATAGCTCTTCGCTTGCCAAGTTGTGGCAACTTCCTCCATCGATGATAACCTTGACGGAGCGTCCATTGATGCCGGCCTTCGTATGGAAAATATGACATCGTTGGTCGTCATCTTGTTGATGTTGGAGTGTCAAGACTTTGGAGACAACAAGGTTGGGGCTTGAGTCATTGTCGCAAAACACTTGATTGTCTTCTTCTTCATTGACTTGGCGATGCATAGCGACATGCTCAAGTGCTTCCATCTCATCATCGCTCATGGAGTCATAAGATCCGTTGTCGTTGATGATCATGGTGCGAACGGTCTTGCACTCAAATGACTTGTGGCCTCGTCCTTGGCACTTGAAGCATTTGATGGACCTCGTCTTGTTATTGTCTTCGGTAGGAGTTGTAGTTGAGGAAGCTCTTGGCTTGAAGTTGTTGGTAGAAGGTGGACGACTCGATGTAGTCGCATTCTTGTAGCTTGACTTGTCACCGAAGTTTGTAGAAGGCTTGGTAGAGGTAGGAGGAGTAGCCGAAGTCGTTGAAGCTTGGTTGTAGGAGCCGAAGTTCTTGGAGTTGAACTTGGAGTACTTGTAGTCCTCTTGAACTTGTCGCTCCGCTTTGGTTGCTTGGTGTACTAGCTCGAGGAGATTGTTGTATGGTTGGAAGTCCGCAATCTTCTTGATGGGATAATTGAGTCCATTCAAGAATCTCGCCATAGTTTGCTTATCATCTTCCGTGATGTTTGCTCGTATCATGGCAATCTCCATCTCCTTGTAGTACTCTTCAACGGACTTGGTTCCTTGCTTGAGAAGTTGGAGCTTCTTGAACAAGTCGCGGTTGTAGTGTGTAGGCACGAAGCGTGCTCTCATCACTTCCTTCATTTGAGCCCAAGTGGTGATAGGAGGTTCGCCCTTGGCTTCTCTTCTCTCTATGATTTGCTCCCACCAAATGAGAACATAGTCTTGGAACTCAAGTGATGCCATTGCGATCTTCTTCTCTTCATCGAAGTTGTGAAGGCGAAAGATCTTGTCAACTTTCAATGCCCATGAGAGGTAGTCTTCGGGATCAATGCTTCCGGAGAACTTTGGCATTGTGAATTTGAGCTTGCCATAGCGATGCTCGTCATTGTTTCCTTGCCTATTGGGAGGGCGATCTCGATTTTGGCGGTTTTCCATATCGTGTTGCTCTTGAGGATGTGGACGTTCTTGTTGAGGTTGTTGCTCTTGAGGATGTGGACGTTCTTGTTGAGGTTGTTGCTCTTGCCGCGCTTGAGGAGGAGCTTCTTCTTGCATTCTTGCTTGATGGTGTCTTTCTTGCATCTCATCGCGAAGGAAATCCTCTTCTTGACGAGTGTGTCGAGTGCGGGCTGCCACATTGCGATGTGCATCTTGTAAAGCACGTTGCGCCTGCATAGCTTGAGCTTCTCGACGTTGTTGCGCTTGACGGTTAGCCTCGGCATCTTGTTCTTCTTGATATTGGCGAGCTCGCTCTTGTTGTTGTTGGCGTAGTCGTTGCCGTTCTTGTGCTTGCTCAAGTGTAGCTTGGTTTTGTTGACGATGTCGGCTTTCTTGCTCGTCGAATAACTCTTGTGAACTCTTGTCATGTAGAGGATGCCGATGTTCATGTCGAGCTTGACGTGCGGCTTGACGAAGAGTGTTTGACGTAGGTGTACTTGAGTCTTGCATGGAATCGGTATGTCGACTTGAGCGGCTTCGTCGTTTAGATGATGTTGAGGAAGAACGTCGGTTGATGATCAATGTCCGGAGCTCATTGTATTGAGTAGACATGTTGGTGTTGATGAGGTCGATTTGCTCCTTAGTGCTTTGTTGGAATTGTCGCGCGTCCTCGGCAACTTGACCAATGTACTCTCGCATAGCTTCACTCTCTTGATGTAGAGCTCGTTGGACACCGAATAGATGTAGTTTGGTGACGTAGTTGTTCGCTTCTTGAGGATCGTCGAAGATCGGGTTCGAAGATGAACTTGGCCTATCCATCATCACAAGCAAGTATGTGAGTGGGAGAAAGGAGAAGACAATATCAATGTACCTTAACCGAGGTTGAAAATGGATCAATGATCACTCGACAATGTAACCCGGAAATAGCACTATTGGTATCACTTCGTGTCGATTCTCACACCTACACAAGTAAAGCTTTGAGAGGAGATTGGTTAGGATGTGGCACAAATTCAATGCAATCGTCGAAATGACTCAAAGATGTTGAAAATGGTTCACAATTTGCTCATGCAACAAGTAGATCACTAGCAAAGAGTAGCACACGGAACACACGCACGGATAGATAAATGTGGTTGTGCAACCAAGGATGAGCGAAAAATGTGGAAAACCACGGAAAATGCTCGTGTTGCACAGCGCTAGAGAGACGCTAACCGATTGCTTAATAGGCGGATACGCACTTGTGCACGACCTATAAGAGGCAAAACGTAACGACTATCTTTCACAAGTATTCTATGAGTGTATGATGTGCCGATGCTTGAGCACAAGATGATGTTGCTATGTATGATCTCTTTGGATGCAAGGCGTATGATGCTATTGTTTCTTTGCTTGGATTGGCTCTTTTGCTTAAAAGCTTTTGAGCTCTTTCTTTGGGCACATATGCATGCTTCTCGGATCAAGGTAGCTATTGTGTATGCGGAGCACTCTTGTGGCACACGGAGATATGCAAGATACCAAGATGATGTGATGTTACTCACAATGATGTAGTATGCAATATCTATGACTATCACTAATGTGCACAAGTGTCGTGGCCCGGCAATACTCAAATGGCTAGTCTCAATGGGAAAGCTACGCAAAGATGGTATATAAGGTGACAATGCAATTGCAAGGTAGGATGAGTGAAGTGTCGTCGATGTTACCGTCCTTGCCGAAGTTGAGCGGTGGTGTTGTCGAAGTCTTGCCGTCCCAAGGTAGCCGAAACATCCAAGGAAACGGTGAAACCACAACTCAATTATCCAAGGCAAAGGGAGACACACTTTTCAAACTCAGAGCGGGAAAACGATGGTGGTTGCGGAAGGTAGATGGTTGTTGCGTAAGGTGGAAGGTCGTTGCGGAAGGTGGTATGGAACTGAACAAGTTCAGCTTCGTCAGGGTCTGTCGGACGTCCGGCAGTTACCGGTCGTCCGGTCGGTCTGGGTGGGTTTGACGTCCGGTGGAGACCGGAAATCCGGTAAAAGCTTCTGTAAGTGGGGTTCCGGTCGTCCGGTGTTTAGCGGACGTCCGGTGTCTCGAGAGGGGCCGGACGTCCGGTAAACGACGGATGTCCGGTAGGTCTGGGTGCGGTTGGTGGGATCCGTGGCGAAAATGATCAAACGTGGTCGGATTTGTGGTGGAAAAAGGTGGAGAGGGTGGGGAATTGCTAGATCGACACGTGGCATAGCAAATCCATTGAACAAAGTCAACAAAATCTTGCCAAATCAACAGATCACAAAAAAAATTTGGGGCTCTTTTTGTGGGGAATTTTCGAAATTGGGAAGAACACAACAAAAACAAGCTAGAAAACAAATGTGTGGGGCTCCAAAATCGTGATCAACCTTGCTCTTGATACCAAGACGATGTAGGGTGGAACCCTAATCAGCGGACCTTTCACGATTTGGAGGGTGGCACACGATGAACACGGGGAAAACAAGGAGAAAGGCGGGGAAAACACAAGGGAGAACACTCAAATCAACACGAAAGCAATCACACAAGCGCTAGATTCGCGATACAAAGTCGAGATCCATGATCCAAAGTCAACAACGGTGATACAGATAGTCTTCTCCCGGAGGAGGTCTTGGAATCCCGTGGGATCTTCTCTGCGAAGGAGGCCTTGAATCCGTAGTGGATCTTCTCCGTAGAGGCGCACCGTCTCGTGGGAGAAATCCACACAAGTATGAGAAATGAGCTAAACCACAGCTGCGTCTAACGGAGGGGGGTCAACAGTATTTATATTACACGGGTAGGCGCCGTCGGGGCGGACGTCCGTGGGTTACCGGACGTCCGGTGGTTCCGGAGGGACCGGACGTCCTGTAATCCTCGGATTTCCGCTAATTAGCTTATGTCGCCATTGTCACGGACGTCCGGTGGCTTCCGGTCGTCCGGTCGACTGGGGGAGGCCGGACGTCCGGTGTCTTCCGGTCGTCCGGTGCCTGGGAGTCGCCGGTCGTCCGGTGCAGGCCGGACGTCCGGTGCCTGTAGCATCTCCAGCCTTCCTTCTTCTTGTCTCGTGTACTTGTCGGGCCTGTCCTCTTGAGCATCGTATAGAGCTGTCCCGCGGCCTTCGTCCAAGCACCTGAGTATGCATAGAGTCTCTGATGAAGGTAGAAGCCGTGTCTCAAGTGAATCCGAAAGATGTAAAGAGAGGAGCGAGGTCACCTCGGTCTCGAAAGCTCTTGCACGGGCTCTAGTCATGGGTCCTTTGGGCACTTGGTGAGGTGAAGGAGGGTCCATGGGGATGACCTTGGGATGCTCCGCATCACCCTATTTGCCATGTCATATCTCCGTGCTCGTAGCTCCGATTTGCGTGTATGATATATGGATTTGTTCATCTCAGAGTGCTCTACATGTTGGTATCATTTGCATGCATGTTAGGGTTCATCTAGATGTCTTAATCTTCGTTGCCAAATAGCTATGTGATGTTGTTGTTCCAGCACTAGTTGTCTGTTAACAATATGTTAGCATGTTTGTGAGGTCGTATCTTTGTGCATGTTCGTCCAAAAGGAGTGTATGAGATGTCAAAATGTTTGTCTTGTGATGCTCTTCATGATGGATGCATTTGCATACTTGTTAGGTTGCATTATGCCATGGTTATCCCTGTTACAGAAGTGCTAGTTGCTGTTAAGTTGCTAAAATTGTTAGAACTTGATGATTTGGCTTTTTCGTAGTATTTTGTGTGTTTTTCTTTTGAGCCACATGTCAACATTGTTTAGGAGAATAATCATGTTGTATTTGAAGTGGTGTAATTGGGTTTTGATGATATGCTCTGTGTTGACTTGAACAAGCTTGTAAACATGCCATGTCAATGTTGTTGTTTTTATACTTAGTGAAAAACTGCTAAGTCTGAAATCTGTTATAACATGTTGCCATGTAAATTTGATGCCACAATCTTTTCCATGCATGTTTTGGAATAACTAGTGAGCATGTCTTGATGTCCATGTTTTTGTCTATCAATCAATGTGACGAGGACATCACTAACAAGGTTACACCCACAGCTCCAACTAACACATATATAGGACCAATTACTAGAGCTCGCGCACGCCAATTAAATTACCAGGTACTTTCGTTTCTTGGTAATGAATCTAATGTTCATGAGAATATGATGCTGCCTAAATTGGATACATTTGTCTTGCTTACAAATGAAGGGCCTAGCTTGGACAAGAAGGATGAACATTGGAGCAAGATCAAGCATGGAGATGATGGCATGCGCAAGGGGAACAAGAATGGAGTTTCAATTGATGATTTCAGGACTTTGAAGCCACCATAATGAGTGCGAGAAGCCTTGGACGAAATATACAAGATGCCACTTCATAAATTTCGTCCAGAGGCTATTATAGGTGCTGCGTCACCTTATTATTGGGCCAGGCCCATGTAATTTCGAAATACTTGAGTATAGGCTGTTTTTAGAGTCCGTATGTGTGGGGAAACAAGAGTTAGGGTTGGTTTCGGACCCCTCCACCAAGGGCCACGAAATTCCCCCCTCTTTCCCTCATATATACGGCCCTTAGGGCCGTTTAGACTTTGGGTTTTGTTTAGATTAAAAGTTCGCCATAGCTGCAACTTCGCGTACTTCGTTTGTGTTCAACGACCAGACAAAGGCGTCACAGAACCCCACCTTGATCAATAAAGCTTTCCTCTTATATTCGCAATATCCAGATTGCAATCTTAGTTTCTTGCTTGTTCTTCGTTTGCCTGCAGGAAACAGACCTTCGTGGTCAGGTTGATCATGCTCCGGTGTGGTCAATAACCTCTCGGAGTTGGTTTAGCGATTGCTAAGGCGCGACGTCCTCGCACGTTCTAGTCGGATCGTCAAAGTCGACTTCCTCCAAAACGATAACCACCATCACATCGAAAGATGGGACACCTTTGCCTCTATCAAGTGGTATCAGATTTCCAGGTTGCTCGGTGAGATTTTACAGTTTTTCGTAGATTAGATCGAGTCTGTTCTTCATACCTACAGTCCACGAAAAAGCCAAAAAAAAAATTAGGGTTAGTTCATCCCATCCGAACCAATCTGAGCCTTTGCATAATCTTTTCTGTATTTGCTTTGTTGAATTTGCGGTTGCATCGTTGTGTCCAGTTGCTGGTCTTAGCGTCTAGTTCAATAGAGTTTCGAGTTCTGTTCACAGTTTGTCACGTCGCCGCCGCACCATATTCATCGCCGCTGCCATACCACCACTGCTGCCATATCCCACCACCGCCACCACATACCACCACCGCTGCCATAACATACCACCGCTGCCATAACCTACCACCGCTGCCATATCCTACCACCATATATCCACCGCCAATCCGAGTTCTTTTCATATTAGGATTGTTCTCGAGATCCATCTAGGTTTCGGATTTGTGTTTCTTTGCCTGCGTAGGTCACGAAAAAAAAAGAGTCTGGAGACCCCCGGGCAGTTTTTAGGCCAAAATTTCGACAGGTGAATTTTTTTCCCTATCCTATTTTTGGGCTTTTCTGAGTCTTTTGAGACACGTGCCATCATACTGTTTTTTTACCGCACTTTTTCGTCGTCGTTGCCCTGATTCCGAAAAAAAAATTCGTCAAAAAAATTTCGTGCCTATCATCTTAGTTTGACTTGGGAAGTGTTTTGAGACACTCGCCATTATAGTGATTTTCGGCCAAAAAAAAACAGCGCAAAAAAAAGAGCGCAAAAAAAAGAGGCGAAAAAAAAAATTCAGAGTGTGCATTCCCCTTGATTACGTGCAGCGACGTGATTTCGTTAGTGTTCTAGGCTCGCGTCTCTAGTACGGTCTAGCCTAGGACCAGCACAGTACCGTCGTTGAGCGTTTATTTACCTTTGCATCTCTGAATTGATTATTGCTGACTCTTTTTGCTACCATATTATAAGCCTTCCCAGCTCCACATACATCTACATCGTGCGTTTGACTCTCCCTGGTAATCGCTCTATCCAAGCTTTGAGAGTTTTGACTACATCGGTTGCCGATCACCGCCTGCTGCTGGGTAAGAACTGGTAAGAATTTGAGATTTGCTTGACGGATTTGTGACACCCGCCACCACCACCACTTGTTAGTAGTCTGTAGGATCATATTCTTGTGTGTTTCTATTGCTGCTAACCATGCCAGGATCACAAGTCGACGAGACTGACTGGGAGAACTTGACGAACAAGGAGCTTCATGATAAGTTTCAGCAAATGATGAGTGAACAGGTGCAAGATGTGCTAAACACATTGGACGTGGCCATGGAGAAGATAGATGGCATGGAGAAGACGTTTGACACAAAGCTCGATAACAAGTTTGCTGAATTGCTTGCGCGTTTACCACCACCACCGGCTGCTGCAGCTGTCCCACCTCTTCAACAACAACAACAACAACAACAACAACAACGACGACGACGCCTTCCGAATCAAGTGGGACGAGCACAGCGCGTTCCCCTTGAGACTGGTCAAGCTTCTGGTGCTGCTGTTGATGTTTCTGTAGCTCCTGCTGCTACTGCAGAGGTGGAGGACCATTACGAGGATGAGGTTGACCAAAATCAGAACTACGTGCAACAACCAGCACCACCACCACCAGGTCGTCCTCATGCATATCATCGCAACGGTAGGGCTGCACCACCACCTGAGGTACATGACCATCTTCCTAAACCGAAATTGAATATTCCACCATTTGAGGGTAGATATGTTCCTGATATATATCTTACTTGGGAGTTACAAACTGAACAACGTTTTACATGTTTAAACTATCCCGAGGAGAGACGTGTTCCTGCTGCTGTTTGTGCTTTCACTGGTTTTGCATGTGTTTGGTGGTCTGAACATTGTAGATTATATCCTATTCCAGCTACTTGGACTGCTTTGAAAACTGCTATGCATACTCGTTGGGTTCCACCATATTATCAACGTGAATTACTTCAAAAACTGCAGCGCTTAAGACAAGGAAAAAATTCTGTAGAAGAATATTATCAGCAATTACAAACTGGCCTGATTAGATGTGGTATTGTTGAGGAGAATGAAGCTATGCTTGCACGTTTTATGGGTGGATTAAATAGAGAGATTCAGACCATTCTAGAGTATAAGGATTATACTAATATCACTCGTTTATTCCATCTTGCTTGTAAAGCTGAACGTGAAGTGCAGGATCGACAGGCATTGGCACGGACTAACTTTTCTGCAGGACGACCTTCATCATGGACACCGCGTGCATCCTCTACTTCCTCACATTCTACTGCACCGACACCTCCATCAGCTGTTACCTCCAGCCGTGATACAAGGAAGCAGGCACAACCACCATTATCTGCCAAGAGCACACCTATTGGGCCTGCACAGAGTTCTTCTTCTTCCATGGCATCAATAGGGCACACCAGTGATATTATTTGTCGTCGTCGTAAGGGAAGAGGACATTTTGCGAGAGATTGCAAATCTCAGCGTGTGATGATTGCTACTGAGGATGGTGGATATGAATCCGCTAGTGACTATGATGAGGAGACTTTGGCTCTTATTACACGTGAAGAACACGACGGAGACGATTCTGATCATGAGACGCAATACATGGCTCCTGAAGATGCTGACAGGTATGAATGTTTAGTTGCTCAACGTGTTTTGAGTGTGCAGGTTACACAAGCTGAGCAAAATCAGAGGCATAATTTGTTCCATACAAAGGGAGTTGTGAAGGAACGTTCTGTTCGCGTGATCATAGATGGAGGGAGTTGCAACAACTTGGCTAGCATGGAGATGGTGGAGAAGCTATCTCTCACCACAAGACCACATCCACATCCTTACTACATCCAATGGTTCAACAACAGCGGCAAGGTTAAGGTAACATGTACTGTTCGTGTGCATTTTAGTATCTCTACATATGTTGATTATGTTGATTGTGATGTGGTACCTATGCAAGCATGTTCCTTATTACTTGGTAGACCATGGCAATTTGATAAAAATTCTATACACCATGGTAGAAACAATCAGTATACTCTTGTTCATAAGGATAAAAATATTACTTTGCTTCCTATGACTCCTGATTCCATTTTGAAAGATGATATTAATAGAGCTAATAAAGCAAAACAGGAGAAAAATAAGAGTGAAAATCAGATTGTGGCAAAAGAATTTGAGCAACAAATGAAGCCTACTAATAAACCATCTACTGTTGCTTCTGAAATTAAATTGAAAAGTGCATGTTTATTTGCCACCAAATCTGATATTGATGAGCTAGATTTTAGCAAATCTGTTTGCTATGCTGTTGTATGCAAAGAGGCCTTGTTTTCATTCGAGGACGTGCCTTCCTCTTTGCCTCCTGCTGTCACTAACATTTTACAGGAGTTCGCCGACGTCTTTCCACAAGACGTGCCACCAGGATTACCACCTATTCGAGGGATTGAGCATCAGATTGACTTAATTCCCGGTGCATCGCTACCCAACCGCGCACCATACCGTACCAATCCAGAAGAGACGAAGGAGATTATGCGTCAAGTACAGGAGCTACTCGACAAAGGTTATATACGCGAATCCCTTAGTCCTTGTGTTGTTCCTATTATTCTAGTGCCGAAAAAGGATGGTACATCGCGTATGTGTGTTGATTGTAGAGCCATTAATAATATTACTATTCATTATCGTCATCCTATTCCTAGGCTAGATGATATGCTTGATGAATTGAGTGGCTCTACAATATTCTCCAAAGTTGATTTGCGTAGTGGATACCATCAAATTCGTATGAAATTGGGAGATGAATGGAAAACAGCATTTAAAACTAAGTTTGGATTATATGAGTGGTTAGTCATGCCTTTTGGGTTAACTAATGCTCCTAGTACTTTCATGAGATTAATGAATGAAGTTTTACGTGCTTTCATTGGACGATTTGTGGTAGTATACTTTGATGATATATTGATTTTTAGCAGATCTTTGGAGGAACATTTGGAACATTTACGTGCTGTTTTTATTGCTCTACGTGATGCACGTTTATTTGGTAACCTTGGAAAGTGCACCTTTTGCACCGACCGAGTATCTTTTCTTGGCTATGTTGTTACTCCACAGGGAATTGAGGTTGATAAAGCTAAGATTGAAGCTATTGAGAGTTGGCCGCAGCCCAAAACGGTCACACACGTGAGGAGTTTCCTTGGCCTCGCTGGATTCTATCGGCGTTTTGTGAGAGATTTCAGCACCATTGCTGCACCTCTCAATGAGCTTACAAAGAAGGATGTGCCTTTTGTTTGGGGTACTGCACAGGAAGAAGCATTCACGGTATTGAAAGATAAGTTGACACATGCTCCTTTACTCCAACTTCCTGATTTTAATAAGACTTTTGAGCTTGAATGTGATGCTAGTGGAATTGGGTTAGGAGGGGTGTTATTACAAGATGGTAAACCTGTTGCATATTTTTCTGAAAAATTGAGTGGGCCTAGTCTGAATTATTCTACTTATGATAAGGAATTATATGCTCTTGTTCGGACTTTGGAGACATGGCAACATTATTTATGGCCCAAAGAATTTGTTATACATTCTGATCATGAATCTTTAAAGCACATTAAAAGTCAAGCAAAACTGAACCGTAGACATGCTAAATGGGTTGAATTCATAGAGACTTTCCCTTATGTTATTAAACACAAGAAGGGAAAAGAAAATGTTATTGCTGATGCATTGTCTCGTCGTTATACTATGCTTTCACAACTTGACTTTAAAATATTTGGTTTGGAGACCATCAAAGATCAATATATGCATGATGCTGAATTTAAAGATGTATTGCAGAATTGTAAAGAAGGGAGAACATGGAACAAGTTCGTCGTTAGTGATGGATTTGTGTTTCGAGCTAACAAGCTATGCATTCCAGCTAGCTCTGTTCGTCTTTTGTTGTTGCAGGAGGCGCATGGAGGAGGATTAATGGGACACTTTGGCGTGAAGAAGACGGAGGACGTACTTGCTACACATTTCTTTTGGCCAAAGATGCGACGGGATGTTGAGCGTTTTGTTGCTCGCTGCACTACATGTCAAAAAGCTAAGTCACGACTCAATCCTCATGGTTTATATATGCCTTTGCCTGTCCCTAGTGTTCCTTGGGAAGATATATCTATGGACTTTGTTTTGGGTTTACCTCGAACAAAGAAGGGGAGGGATAGCATATTTGTTGTCGTGGATAGGTTCTCGAAGATGGCACACTTTATACCATGTCATAAAAGCGATGATGCTGCTAGTGTTGTTGATTTGTTCTTTCATGAAATTATTCGCTTGCATGGTGTGCCAAATACTATTGTTTCAGATCGTGATACTAAATTTCTTAGCCACTTTTGGAGATGTTTATGGGCTAAGTTGGGGACTAAACTGCTTTTTAGTACTACTTGTCACCCCCAAACTGATGGACCAACTGAAGTAGTCAACAGAACTTTGTCTACTATGCTTAGGGCTCTTTTGAAGAATAATAAGAAAATGTGGGAAGAATGCTTGCCTCATATTGAATTTTCTTATAATCGTTCGTTGCATTCTACTACTAAGATGTGCCCTTTTGAAATTGTCTATGGTTTCCTACCTCGTGCACCTATTGATTTGTTGCCTCTTCCTTCTTCGGAGAAGGTTAATTTTGATGCTAAACAACGTGCTGAATTGATCTTAAAAATGCATGAGTTAACTAAGGAAAATATTGAGCGCATGAATGCTAAATATAAACTTGTTGGAGATAAGGGTAGAAAACGTGTTGTCTTTGTACCTGGAGATCTTGTTTGGTTACATTTGCGTAAGGATAGGTTTCCTAATTTGCGCAAGTCAAAGCTAATGCCATGTGCTGATGGTCCTTTCAAGGTGTTAGAGAAAATAAATGATAATGCATATAAACTTGAGCTGCCTACAGATTTTGGGGTTAGTCCCACATTTAACATTGCAGATTTGAAGCCTTACTTGGGTGAGGAAGATGAGCTTCCGTCGAGGACGACTTCAATTCAAGAAGGGGAGGATGATGAGGACATCACTAACAAGGTTACACCCATAGCTCCAACTGACACATATACAGGACCAATTACTAGAGCTCGCGCACGCCAATTAAATTATCAGGTACTTTCATTTCTTGGTAATGAATCTAATGTTCATGAGAATATGATGCTGCCTAAATTGGATACATTTGTCTTGCTTACAAATGAAGGGCCTAGCTTGGACAAGAAGGATGAACATTGGAGCAAGATCAAGCATGGAGATGATGGCATGCGCAAGGGGAACAAGAATGGAGTTTCAATTGATGATTTCAGGACTTTGAAGCCACCATAATGAGTGCGAGAAGCCTTGGACGAAATATACAAGATGCCACTTCATAAATTTCGTCCAGAGGCTATTATAGGTGCTGCGTCACCTTATTATTGGGCCAGGCCCATGTAATTTCGAAATACTTGAGTATACGCTGTTTTTAGAGTCCGTATGTGTGGGGAAACAAGAGTTAGGGTTGGTTTCGGACCCCTCCACCAAGGGCCACGAAATTCCCCCCTCTTTCCCTCATATATACAGCCCTTAGGGCGTCGTTTAGACTTTGGGTTTTGTTTAGATTAAAAGTTCGCCATAGCTGCAACTTCGCGTACTTCGTTTGTGTTCAACGACCAGACAAAGGCGTCACAGAACCCCACCTTGATCAATAAAGCTTTCCTCTTATATTCGCAATATCCAGATTGCAATCTTAGTTTCTTGCTTCTTCTTCGTTTGCCTGCAGGAAACAGACCTTCGTGGTCAGGTTGATCATGCTCCGGTGTGGTCGATAACCTCTCGGAGTTGGTTTAGCGATTGCTAAGGCGCGACGTTCTCGCACGTTCGTAGTCGGATCGTCAAAGTCGACTTCCTCCAAAACGATAACCACCATCTCATCGAAAGACGGGACACCTTTGCCTCTATCGCAATGCCTTTGTTTGCATATATGCCATATTGTAGCTTGTTGTTATCTTGCTCTCAAAATGCTTGAAATCTGAACTTCCAGCCTCTTAACAGAACATTTATTTTGGCAAAGCTCATGTTAAGCAACCCTTGCATGGAATGAATTGTTTCTTTGGATTAATTGGAAGTATGTTATGTCTTCTTCATGCTCATATAATTTTCATGCTTGTTATAATTGTTTTGCTTGCTGTTGTGTGCCTCCAAAGGCATTAACTTATTGTTCCTGGTTGCATGTCCAGTAATTTTCACTAAGTCTAAAAATCTGTTAACTTATTGAATCTTCCCATGCTAGTTTAATTGTGTTCCTGTAAATTTTTGGGTGTGCTCTGAGTGCATTTATGTTCAGAATCATGTCTACTTCACAGCCATGCCTTTTGTCATCATGTTTGGGTGCTGTAGCATAGTTAAACCTTGCTCCAAAGATGCCATGTTGCTGTTAACTTCAGTTTTGCATAGCATCTTGTTTGCTTGCCATTTGTAAACCGTGCATCCAATTCCAATGATCTTTATATCGATTTTGACCGAAATCTTTCAATCTATCTAGTGGAATGCTTGGTTTGCCAAGATCTTTCCTATATCCATCATGTCTTCACATGTCCTTCCCAGCTTCATCTCCTTCCTTACCGGTTGCTCCGTAGCATCATACTTGCATTCCTCTTGCATAGCATGTGTTCTTTTCTTGCCATGTGTGATTATTTGGATGCTTATTTATGTTGTGTAGCACCGGGAGACCAGTTCGAGTCCGAGGTCGAGATAGCCGCTGAGTACGATTACAAAGAGCAAGGTCCCGATTACACCAAAGACTTACCAGGCAAGATGACCATTCCTTGATATCACCTCTATTGATGCTATGCTAGATGCCTCGCTTTATTGCTTTTGTCGCGATACCTATCCTTTTGCATGTCAGCCCCACTTTGCCATGAAACCTCTAACTACCTACCTAGCAAACCATTGTTTGGCTAAGTTACGCTTTTGCTCAAGCCCCCTCTTATAGCGTTGCTAGTTGCAGGTGAAGATGATGTTTGCGTCATGTGGATTGGGTTTTTGGGAATAACACAATATCTATTATTTACATTAATGCACCTAATATACTTGGCAATGGGTGGAAGGCTTGGCCTTTTGGTCGGTGTTCTGTTCCACTAATGCCGCCTGAAGAACCGATAAACCGGTGTTATTTTCCTTGATTTTGCGTTCCTAACGCAGTTGGGTATATGGGGACCCCTTGATAGTTCGCTTTGAATAAAACTCCTACAACAAGGCCCAACTTTGGTTTTATCATTTGCCTAATAACAACTAAAATTTTCTTAGGGACTAGCTACCTCGTGGATTCTAAATCTACAACCCGGGCCAGTGCTCCTCATGAGTGTTGGTCCAAACTAGAGCACTTTGCGGGGCCGCCCCTTGGCAACTTGGGGTATTTTGGCTCCCGTACGCGTCGCTCATCCGACCATGGCCTGAGACGAGATATGCGCTGCTCCTATCAGGGTGTCGGCATGTCGAGAGGCTTTGCTAGATTTGTTTTACCATTGTTGAATTATCTTGTACACGCGGATTCCGAGTCTAATTGGGTAGTCCCTAAGATAAGAGGTTTTTACCTCTGTTGATCGTGAGAGCTTCTGATGGGCTAAGTTGGGACACCCCTGCAGGGTTTATGATCCTTCGAAAGCCGTGCCCGCGGTTATGTGGCGGATTGGATGATGAGGACATGACTACCTTGGATACGACCAAAAATATTGCATACATGTATATCTGTGAGGTGATTTCTAATGCAAAGTATGCAACAATTTATTTATGTCATCCAGGACAAAAATACTTCACAAACTTTTGTGCCATGTCTAATTCCAGGTGTATGGGACATTTGTACAATCCACATATGAAGATAAGGGAAAAAGAGAAGTTTAGGTGCTGTTCAAAAAGTTCTCTCACTTCACTTTTGGGCCAAGAGAAGATAGAGTCCAAGTCTCTCACGTTCTGCATCCAGATTCGGACTACACAGACATAGCTGACTCAAAACGGCCAGAACTCCTTCATACGGACTCCGAATTGGGTGTTTCTTTTTTTGTTGGAAACTAGATTTCGTACACTTTCCAATCCAATTGGATTCACCTCCAAATTCGTGCGGAGCGTTGAGATATCGACGAAACAATCTGACGATGTAGCAGAATTCGAGTCAAACTACAAGTCCAAAGGTGTTGCATCACCTCCACTTGGGCCCATGAGCCTTGTACGACCTAGGGTTAGTTTTAGCCTGCCTTGGGACGTCCTTCCACCTCCCTGGCCGCCACCCCTTGTTCCTATATAAGTAGATCCATCTAGTAGCTTTTTCTTTGGGGATTTGTTTAGTCAAAAGTTAGCCATTGCAACTTCGTGTACTTCGTTTGTGTCCAACGACCAGACCAAGACCGCTTACGGATCCCCACCTTTATCAATACTTTATATATATTTGCAATATTCGGATTGCTTTATCATATTCTTGTTTGTTCTTCGATTGCATGCAGGAATAGATCTTCGTGGTCAGGCTGATCGTGCTTCTGGCATTGTTAGTAACACCTAGAGATTGGTTTAGCGATTGCTAAGGCGCAACGTCGTGCACGTTTGTAGTCGGATCGTCAAAGTCGACTCCACCAAATCGATAGTTATCATCTCATCGAAAGACAGGACACCTTTGCCTCTATCAAGTGGTATCAGTTTTTAGGTTCCTTGGTGAGAATTTCCAGTTCTTCCTAGATTAGATATATTTTCTTACCTGTTGTCCAAGGAAAAGCCACAAAAAAAAGTTATATCTATTCATCCTTTGTCCTTGCGAGTCTAAGCCTTTGCAATTTTCTTTTCATTGTTTGCATTATTGAATTATCGGTTGCATCGTCATGTCGAGTTGCTGGTCTTAGTGTCTAGTTTGTTAGAGTTTCGAGTTCTGTTCACATTAGTCACGTCGCTGCTGCATCGTTATCCCTTCCGCTGTCCACCACCTCATCCATCAATTTCCACCTCGTGCTACCCATCGTTCATTGTCACAATCATACTTGAAGTCGTTCGCATCTTTGCTTGATCCAATCTGCATCTTATCTAGTTTGTCTTGGAAAGAGGGAGAAAAAAAAAGACAGAGAAAAAAAAGTAAAAAAAAAAGAGGAGAGAAAGAAAAAAAAAGTGTGAGAAAAAAGAAAAAGAAAAGAAGAAAAAGAAAGTTGGAGAGAGAGTTGTTGTATATTCTGCTTGGCAGTTGTTTCCATCATTATCTTTACTACCGTTGTGGTCTTCACTTATATCTTGCTGTCCAGAGCTACTTCGTATCCTTTATTGATGCTAGTTGTGCTACACCGTGACTTCATTAGTGTTCTAGGCTCGCGTCTCTAGTCCGGTCTAGCCTAGGACCAGCACAGTACCATCGTTGGCCGTTTATTCAACATTGCATTTCTGAATTGATTATTGCTAATCTTTTGCTACCATATATAAAGCCAACCCAGCTCCACATATTTCTTCACCGTGTTTACGTATGTTCACCTGGCAATCGCTTTACTCAATCTTTGGAGTTATTTGACACCGTTGGTTGCCTATCACCACCTGCTGCATGGTAAGAACTTGTAAGATATTGATATTTGCTTTACTGTCAGCGCTTTACCACCACATCCTAGTAGTTCATAGGAACATTATTTTTGGATTTTGTTTCTTGTTTCTACTAATCATGGTAGGTTCAAGAGTCAGTTGGGCTTCATCGATCGTGGGAGACGTGTCATCACCTCAGAAAATACAACCACCATCACAAGAGGTACAAAGACATCAGAATGCACACAAACAGGTTCTTATTTCCATGCCACCTTTTCATGGTCATTTTAAACCTGATTTATATATTGAATGGGAGTTCAACATCAATAATATATTTGCTTCCCATAGTTTTGATGAACGTAAAAAAGTTAAGGTTGCGGTTGGTTCTTTCACTGGTTATGCTTTAGTTTGATGGAGTGTATATTGTCGGTTATACCCTAATCATGTACCTACTACTTGGGATGATTTAAAAGTTGTGATGAGAGATAGATTTGTCGATGTTTATTATACTCGTGGCATGATTAAAAAACTACAACATTTGAAACAAGGTAGTGACACCGTAACAAAATATTATGATGATTTACGAACTACCTTGTTGCACTCTTTTTTAGAGGAAAGTGAAGATGATTTTATGGATAGATTTTGGGGAGGATTAAACCGTGATATTCAGGAGATGCTAATTCATGAAGAGTGTTATCCTATGGACCATTTGTTTCGTCTTGCTTGTAGTGCTGAACAGGAAATAAAACGATGTATTGTCCATAAGGAGAATAAGCGTCAGGTGCACATTCCAAGAGATGATACGGTTGTTCCTTCCACTACTAGGCGTACTATGACATACACATCCGTTGTTGTGAGGACTACATCACCTCCACCATGTGACACATCACCTCCGACAGTGCCTACATCATCTGAGTTGATCATAAGAAGTAATGACAAAGGTACCGATCTTCCACCTCCACATGAGTATGATGAATGCCTTGTTAATTTAAATGAACCATGCGATGAGCTATCCACTACTTTGATCACACCAACTATTTTAGAGGAATATGTTCGTGATTTGACTTTGCCATGTGATCAAACAATTGTGAGTGAACCAATTGAATTAACTATTGATGCGAAAGAACCATTTGAATCAGGGAATAAATCAGATTTGGATCAAATACGTGTGAAAATAGTTGTGCCAATGTTTAATCATTTTGATATGACCTCTAATCTTGGTGATGGTTCGTCAAGGTTGGGATGGTTTAATGATGAGCATTGCCAATCTTTTGTAATGATTAAGAGCTTCACTTATATGTGCAAATTGAGTTGCAATATTTTCATGCCTTCTACTTCTTGTGATAATATTTTGGCTTTATATTTTATGAACTACGAAAGTTACTCATCTATACATGTGTCATATGTGCGAAAATTAAGGGAAGTAAAAATGGATGACATATACATATACAACATGTACACCTTGTCTATTTTCTTACCCACATTTAAGATTAAGCAACGTCGAGGACGGCTTTATTTTCAAGAAAGGGAGGATGATGAGGACATGACTACCTTGGATACGACCAAAAATATTGCATACATGTATATTTGTGAGGTGATTTCTAATGCAAAGTATGCAACAATTTATTTATGTCATCCAGGACAAAAATACTTCACAGACTTTTGTGCCATGTCTAATTCCAGATGTATGGGACATTTGTACAATCCACATATGAAGATAAGGGAAAAAGATAAGTTTGGGTGCTGTTCAAAAAGTTCTCTCACGTCACTTTTGGGCCAAGAGAAGATAGAGTCCAAGTCTCTCACGTTCTGCATCCAGATTTGGACTACACAGACATAGCTGACTGAAAACGGCAAGAACTCCTTCATACAGACTCCGAATTGGGTGTTTCTTTTGTTGTTGGAAACTAGATTTCGTACACTTTCCAATCCAATTGGATTCACCTCCAAATTCGTCCGGAGCGTTGAGATATCGACGAAACAATCTGGCGTTGTAGCAGAATCCGAGTCAAACTACAAGTCCAAAGGTGTTGCATCACCTCCACTTGGGCCCATGAGCCTTGTACGACCTAGGGTTAGTTTTAGCCTGCCTTGGGACGTCCTTCCACCTCCTTGGCCGCCACTCCTTGTTCCTATACAAGTAGATCCATCTAGTAGCTTTTTCTTTGGGGATTTGTTTAGTCAAAAGTTAGCCATTGCAACTTCGTGTACTTCGTTTGTGTCAAACGACCAGACCAAGACCGCTTACGGATCCCCACCTTTATCAATACTTCATATATACTTGCAATATTCAGATTGCTTTATCATATTCTTGTTTGTTCTTCGAATGCATGCAGGAATAGACCTTCGTGGTCAGGCCGATCGTGCTTCTGGCATTGCTAGTAACCCCTGGAGATTGGCTTAGCGATTGCTAAGGCGCAACGTCGTGCACGTTTGTAGTCGGATTGTCAAAGTCGACTCCACCAAATCGATAGTTATCATCTCATCGAAAGACATGACACCTTTGCCTCTATCATTGGAATTTGTTAATATCCGGTTCTAGACAACTTGACACAAACCTCAAACATAATACACTACCGTGTGAGTAGTCGTGATGGTCTCTTTTCGAGGGAGTTCGAGAAGAGAACACGGCTGGGTTATGGATGACTCGTAGGTAGACATGATCATCTAGTGATCATGATTTAGTTCACGGCCGATGGCTTCCACTTCTCTTCTCGCTCTAATGATACGTAAGCTAGCCACCTCATCTACGCTTAGTGCTTGCAGCAGCCCACTTATACACTTTCTCCTTACCTTGGCTTTGATAGTTTTGATACCCGGGAATGGGATTGCTGAGTCCTCGTGACTCACAGTTCACTACAAAAATAGGTGCAAGTACAACCGAGTACGATTCAGTTGATGGCCAGGAACTCAAGTGGGAGTTCGATGAGGAACGTGCGCATATGTATGTAACGTTTCCCGACGATCAGTAGTGGTTCCTACTAGGGCCGATCGGGCTAGTGGGTGTTTATCTTCTTTTCATTTGGATTTGTCCGCAGCTGGACCATGATTGTACTTGGATGAATGTATGACTTATTTATGCATTGTGTGAAGTGGCGATTGTATGCCAACTATGTATATTTTTCCCTTTGTTCTTGTACATGGGAATGTGTGAAGATAACCTTCTTGCGATCATACCAAAATGCGATTATGCCTCTAAGTTCTGCCTCGACACGTAGGAGATATAGTCGCATCTTGGGTGTTACAATGTGTCCTGAAGACCTCACGCGGCAGTACCGCTCAGGGCAATGGTAGTACTGTTGTCCAGTACGGCGTGTACTTCAGCTGCTTCTAGGGACTCGACTTTTATGTCGGGTTTGTACAACAGTGGAAAGGTAGTGCGAGCGGTTGTACCGCTTACAAGCAGTAGTACAACCCCGCCCACTAGCTCCCCACTTCCGCCTCCTTTTGGACCCATCGCGTTCTCAGTAGTGGTAGATTAGCAACGCGTGTGTAGCACTATGGCTTGTAAGGCGTAATACCGCTCACATCAAGCGATAGTACTGCACTCCCTAGTTTTCGCCGTGACTTTGTAGGCTCCTAAGCTGCAACCCTAGTGGTACTATCACTGGGGCGAGCGCTAGTTCTGCTCTGGTGGCACTACTACCTCGTGGCCATGAGCAATTGCACTGCTGTGCGAGTACTACCGTTCGAGTGCTAGTACCACTTGTATGCGGGTTGGGAGCAAGAAAACGGTTGGATTTCTTTGCACTATAAATAGGGAGTCTTCTTCTCCAAGAGGATTTGCCTCTCCCTTCCCCAAAGTCCATTGTTGGTCAAAGCTCCATTTTCTCCCAATCTGGCTCCCTACTAAGAAAACTTGTTGATTCTCTAGAGTTTGGTTGAGAGGGACCTGATCTAAACTTCCACCAAGAGATATTTGATTCCCCCCCAGTAATCCCTTGCGGACCTTGTTACTCTTGGATGTTTGAGCACCCTAGACGATTGAGGTCACCTTGGCGCCACAATCCATTGTGGTGAAGCTTCATGATGGTGTTGGGAGCCTCCAATTCACTTGTGGAGATTGCCCCAACGTAGTTTGTAAAGGTTCAATCACCGCCTTCAAGGGTACCGTTAGTGGAATCACGACATTGATGACCCACAAGTATTGGGAGTCAATCGTAGTCCTTTCGATAAGTAAGAGTGTCAAACCCAACGAGGAGCAAAAGGAAATGACAAGTGGTTTTCAGTAAGGTAATGTTTGCAAGCACTGAAATTGTCTGTAACAGATAGTTTGATAGCAAGATAATTCGTAATGAGCAAGTAACGTTAATGGTAAATAGTATGTAGCATGGTAGCCCAATCCTTTTGTGGCAAATGACCGGCCAAAACGGTTTCTTATAATAAGCAAAGAGTACTCTTGAGGGCACATGGGAATTTCATCTAGTCACTTTCACCATGTTGGTTTGATTTGTGTTTGTTACTTCTATAATTTGATATGTGGGTGGGCCCATGCTCAGGTGTTGTTCTTACTTGAACAAATCTCCTACTTATGATTAACCCCCTCGCAAGCATCCACAACTACGAGAAAAGTATTAAGATAAAATCTAACCATAGCACTATTCATTTGGGTCCAAATCGGTCCCTTACGAAGTAGCGTGATGTAGGGTGGAACCCTATGTGGCCGATCTTTCACGAAATGGAGGGGATCCCACGATGAACACGAAGAACACAAAGGTAAATCACGAGGGAAACACTCAAGAACAAGTCCAATCACACATCCACTAGACAATCAAACACACAAGATCACAAGATACATGAACAACAAAGGGAAAGATACATGGGTAGAGTTCATCTCCAAGAGGAGGCCTTGAATCCGTGAAGGATCTTCCCGTTAGGGGTCTTGAATCCAAGGTGGATCTTCTCCGTAGAGGGGCCGCGGTCTCTCTCGTGGAGTAGATCCGGTATGGATGAGCAAAGCTCTATCTCACATATGAGCTAAATCAATGCTAACCCTAAAATGGTGGAGGTGGAGGAGTTTATATAGTCTATGGCCACCCAGGGGTAAGTGAGGGGCGAAAGGGATACATGGGCCTCGGGCCCGAACACTGTACGCAGATAGGTGCCGGTCGTCCGCTGGACACCATACGTCCGGTGGCTCGGGAGGGACCGGACGTCCGGTATCTTCTCGGACTTCCGGTATTTTGGTTCTGTTGCCGATGTCACGGACGTCCGGTGGCCTCCGGTCGTCCGGTCGCCTGGGACGCGTCGGACGTCCGGTAAACGCCGGTCGTCCGGAGCCTGTAGCTTGCAGCAGCTCCGTTTCTTCCGTCTTTTCTTCCACGCTTCCCTCACGGATGGTGTAGGTGATCCTTGGCGCTTCCACTCCTCCTCGTCATCCATGAAGCTCCGACAATACATATGCATGCACACGAGTGGAGTGTCAAGTAGTATACCATCCTCGAAGGGGTCAAGTGAACACGTGTAAAGGAGATGATTCACCTTTTTGTATGAGAAGTAGAGGTCGCACGTGTCACTTGCCAAGCGGACTCTTGACATGGTGATGTCCATAGGATACACCGTATCATAGCGCATAAACTAGGGTTTA
The DNA here is from genome assembly GCA_902687465.1 of Secale cereale. NCBI lineage: Eukaryota > Viridiplantae > Streptophyta > Magnoliopsida > Poales > Poaceae > Secale > Secale cereale. The sequence continues at coordinate 425,122,013 of LR738715.1, read as the reverse complement.
AGCTTCTATCACTCTAGCAACCCATCATCTAATTACTCCACAATGCATTTCCTTAGGCCCAAATATGGTGAAGTGTCATGTAGTCGACATTCACATGACACCACTAAGGGAATTACAACATACATATCATCGGAATATCAAACACATATCAAGTTCACATGATTTCTCCCATGACCTCAAGAACGAAAGTAACTACTCAAAAGTGATAAACATGCTCAAGATCAGAGGGGTATTGAATAGCATAATGGATCTGAACATATAATCTTCCACCAAATAAACCATATAGTAATCAACTACAAGATGTAATCAACACTACTAGTCACCCACAGGTACCAATCCGAGGTTCCGGTACAAAGATTGAACACAAGAGATGAACTAGGGTTCAAGAGAAGATGGCGCTATTGAAGATGTTGATGAAGATTGGCCTCCTAGAGATGAGAGGGTTGTTGGTGATGACGATGGCTTCGATTTCTCCCTCCAGGAGGGAAGTTCCCCCAGCGGAATCGCTCCGTCGGAGGGCAAAAGTGCTCCTGTCCAAGTTCCGCCTCGAGACATCGGCGCTCCGTCCCGAAAGTCCTCTCCTTATTTTTTTTCTAGGTCAAAATGACTTATATACCAGAAGATGGGCACCGGAGGTGGTCTGAGGAGGGCACAACCCACGAGGGCGCGCCTGGGCTCCCTAGCGCGCCCAGGTGGATTGTGCCCACCTGGTGGGCCCCCTCTGGTAGTTATTGGCTCAAATAATTCTTAAATAATCCATAAAAAAATCTCCATGAAGATTCATCTCATTTGGAGTTGTGCAGAATAGGTGGCCTGACGTTACTTTTTTAGGTCCCAAATTCCAGCTGCCGATATTCTCCCTCTTGATGTAAACCTTGCATATTATGAGGGAAAAGGCATTAGAATTACTCCATAAAGCATTATTATGCATAAAAACATTATAAATAACAACAAGAAAACATGATGCAAAATGACGTATCAACTCCCCCAAGCTTAGACCTCACTTGTCCTCAAGCGAAAACCTAAATCGAAAAACATGTCCAGATGCTTAGAGAGAGAGGTGTCGCTAAAACAAAATATGAACATAGAAGCATCATGTAGATTATTATAACATGAACAAAACTTTTTACAGAAGTTATAACATGAAACTTTGTCAGACAACTTTAATCATATAACTTCCCATGAACAAGTAACAAGTCATCACAACAACGAAGTATAAAGCATAAACTCTATTGAAAACCAACAAATATGTTCTCAGTCAACTTTGCAACTACAATTCATCATCTTTTCAGGAAGGGTCTCATTTCGGAGCCTTTAGGCAAGTCCACATACTCAACCATCATATAGTCTTCTATGATTTCTAACACTCACCGCATACACATGAGCAAAAAGTTTCAACCGGACACATGGAAAGATAGGGCCTTATAGTTTCGCCTCCCAATGTATTCACCTAAAGGGTGATGTCAACAATAATAATTCATGCTTACCCATATTCAACTGGATATATGTGCCTAGATCTTTCCTCATCACACAATGCTTGCCAAAAGAGAAAATAAAAAGGAAAAGAGAGAAATACTTTGACTCTTGCATGAAATAAATACCTAAAAGTAAAAGATAGGTCCTTCGCAGAGGGAAGAAAAGGTTACCATGCACATTTTGGTTGTATGCTCAATCTCTTAGTGCAAAAGAATGTCAGGTTATATTGCCCCTTATGGTAGCAACTTTAATTATGCAGTCTGTCGACTTTATTATTTTGCCATCAGAAGTTCGTACAATGCTCAATTTTTTGTCACATTACATGATCTAATACATTTAGAAGCAATTTTATTGCCTTATTGCACCGATGACAACTTACTTGAAGTATCTTACTCAATCCATAGGTAGGTATGGTGGACTCTCAAAATACGATTTGGGTTGAGGGTTTTGGATGCAAAAGTAGTATCTCTAATTAGTGCGGATTTTTTGGCTAGAAAAAATATTGAGCAAATACCACATGTTAAAGGATCTATGAAAATATAACTTCTATGTGAATATGAACATACATAATTCATTACGTTGTCTTCCTTGTCTAACGTCAACCGTTTTGGCATATAATATTTTGATGGGGGCTCATAGTCATAAAAGAAGTCCAAGATAGTGTATTTGCATGTGATTCTTCTCTTCCCTTATAAATTCTTTCATGAATTGCATCATTGACCAATGCTATGTTTGTTAATCTCCAATAAATTTTACTACTTATACTTTTCCTTATGTGATGTCATTAGCTACCATAAGATTATGAGATGATCTTTTTTTATTTCCTTTCTTTTTATTGCAACAAGGAAGTAAAGAAAGCAAAACTCAAAGTAAACTTTATTATATATCTTGCACATGATTACATAGACAGACAGATAGATAGATAGATCACTAAGCAAACTTTCAAGGAAGAATTGAATTAAAATTTTATTCAACTAATTCAAAAGATAACTAAAGATCAAACTATGGTAAATAAAGGCAAAGATAGTGATGTGATACGATACGGGGGCACCTCCCCCAAGCACTAGTACAATGAGATGCTATACAAACGATTTTTAACCCCTTTTCGCGACAACGTTCTGAGCCGTCGCCTAGTGAGTGATTGCGATAGGGGGGGGGTCCTTCCGACATGATCCAAAAACCGTCGGGGATAGGCTCTCCTGGCACACATGCTCGGCAAAATGAGGTCGTGTGCGACAGGCGAGCGATCAAATACGATTATAGAGGCCCAACCGGTTTTGATCGTAAGTACATCCCACATAGTTAGTCCCAAACAAACGTTTTCGTTTGTTATGTACATTCCACACAGTCAATCCAAGGAATATGTTTCCGTTCTTATGTACATTCCACATAGTTAGTCCAGGGAAAACGTTTCCGTTCGTATGTACATCCCACACAGTCAATCCAGGGAAAACATTTCCGTTCGTATGTACATCTCACACAAATTTATGTATAGGCTCGTGTGTGATAGGTGTAACTATCACGCATGCTCTGCCTAGGTTAACCGTTTGCTTTTATTTAACTACATCACACACGATTTGATGAAGAAAACTGTGTGGCATTCGGCAATCCATCACTAGCGCTTTTACTGCTAGAACTGTTTGCAAAGTTCCATTTATTAGTTTACAACTAATAATTCTAGTACTAAGCAAATTCAAATTTCATATCGAACAACTATTTGCCAATTTCATATCAGGCACATAAATATATTTTAACATCATAGTACGATAGCTACCTGAAAACAGCACAATACATCATATAGCTAGTTCAACTTCATAAGAACAATATTAGAACAATATATTCATTTCCTAATCAAGATCATTCAGGCTCACCTTATCCACCTCTGCTTTCAGTTCAGTAAGAACCTGTTTTGCACTGCCCAACTAGGAAAGTGCCTCCTCCTTCGCCAACACCATCTTAGCAAAGTCTGATTTAAAAAATCTAAGCTCATTCTCCACCTTCCTGTGTTATCCCACATCTTCAAATATTCTTCAGCGTTGACAATACTTTCTCTAAGCCTACCTCTGTTCTCTTCCTCATACATGCTCCAGAGCTTTGCTAGGCACATCTTCAAATACTGTGGCCACTCTTGATCAACCCACTCCAGGTAAGAACACTTCCGTTCATCCTATAATATTTAAAACTGTATCAGTAACAATTGTAGGGGAAATGGGTTTACAGCAACATAGAAAATCACCAATACTTATTTTGAAAAACTGCAGAAACAGGTTAATTATGACATATCTTCTCAAAAAGATCAATGTGCAAATGAATTAATTGCTACTGAGACAACAACCAAATTTTGAAACATCAGAAGCTATAATTAACTACAACAACGCTACAAGTTCTTACTTATGTACTATAAATAATAAATTGAACATTTTATGAGGAAGCTAAATATAGCTGCAACAACATAGCGGTAGTGTTTGGATGACAACAAATTGATACTAACATGTGTGTGCATGCACAAATTTAGCAACATAAAACTAATAGCACTAAGGTCATCCACTATGTATGCCAGAACCGGTGTAAAGACAACTGTTGCTACATTTCTCACCGGTGCCCTGCACGGGCGAGCCGATGCAGCGAAGAAAAATCAGGGACCCGGACTCCGGAGCACCTAGTTGCTCCGATGCCCAGTTCCTTCGTGCCATAATGATTTAGTATTTTACTGCTTGGTTGCTCGGATGTGTGGACCAAAGTTGGTTGCACAAACTACTGAAGTGGTGCCAAATAATTTTCTAATGGCACCGCTGATGAGATGACAACATTTTTAGATACTAGGTACAAACTATGACACTGTCTTAGGATGCGTTTGGTTGAAGGTGTGGTATGAATGGGTTGGGACCGTGATAGTGCGTGCATCACATCTAACAAATAATTTGTAAGAACGAAAGCGGGGCTAGCCTTCTCTACACATGCCAGAAACTTCATCCCACTGTCCATAGATTCAAACACAACTAACTTCATGCATGGAGATTCATGGTGACAACGAGCAGACAGATCTTCAGCCACCCCGCTCCATTCGTTGCAACTGATGGTCCTAGGGAGCTATAAGTGGAAGAAATGACTCGAATCGACCGTCGGGTTAAAATATCTCATTCCAAGTCATAGGCCGAGAGAGAGAAAAGAGGCATACCTGGGTGGTGAAGGAGTCGTCATCAGAGGAGGAAACACTGGAGAGGTCATTGAAGAAGACCATGGCGACCCTAGCGGTAGGATGCGAGACAGCGAGAGCGAGGAAGCAAGCGAGGAAGCGACTATAGCTTAGGAAGGAAGGAAGGAGGAAACAGGGGAAATGTGACTTGTGGTCGGGGAGAAAAGGGGGTGAGGAAAGGGGGGTAGATATTTCGGCGGTTGGCCAAAGATTTAGAAATGTGGAGGGAAACTTTGCGCACGGTGCTGACGAACACCATTCACTTTGAACGATTGTGGGCATCGCAAACGGTTCTTCTACTTTACGCGCATGGGATGAGTTTGATAATTAAAATTTTGGTGGAAATTTCCGTGGGTACTGTCCTCATCCACGTCATTGCATAATTTAACCTCGCTTGCTAATTTGGGCACTCAAAAGAGCGTACAACTCACATACCACACTTACTAAATCGAGCAATTTTAGTAATTAAACAGAGCCAGCCGACCTAAACATTGCTCTAACAAATGACCAGCATTGAAAACAAAACTGAAGTACGCATAATTTTAACAAAGCCACTGCCGCACCGACCTATGCATCACCGGTGTGAGATGAGACGTCGATGACTTGTCCTGGCGACATGCCACAATTGGTGGACTCCGCGTTCCCCCTGTTGAGGTCGACCGCGTTCTCGTCCTCGCCCTCAACGCTGCCCCCAAGGTTGTAGTACTCGTAGTAGTGGCTGCGCTAGAGCTCACGTTGGTACTCCACCACTGATTCCTCGACGGGCACACTCTCCCCTACCTCGACCTCGGCCACACGCAACTCCTCCTCCCGGCGCTCCTCGATGTCCGCCGCCTCCTACATGTCGAGCTCCTGCTCGGCGATGTCATGAGGAAGCAGGTGCTCCATTGCCACGGCCACCTTTTTGAACGTGGGTTGCATGCCGGATTCCGAGGTGGCCTGGAATATCTTGGTGTGTGTATCCTCGATCTTGGCATGGATGGCCTTGACCCGGGCCAAGGCGACATCAGCGGCAGAGATGGTAGCTTGAGAGCTCTCGGCATTTGCAGCCGTTGTCGCAACAGCTGCTGCAACCGTCTCGACTGGTGCAGCTGCTGCAACCGTCTCGACTGGTGCAGCTACCCTATTAGCTACCGCAGACGCCCTCTCGGTGGATACGGCTGGGTTCAATGCGAATGCGGTGGCACTCTCGGCGTAGGGGGTCGTGCTCTCGGCGCAGGCGACGACACTCGGGGAGGACGCGACCACCGTACGGGCCTTCACGAAGCGTTTCCATGGCATCATCTTTGCAAGAAGGGGTTCCGGGAATGGGGATCGCAATTCGTGGATTCGGGGGTTGCCGGCACTGGAGCAGACGAGTTGGCGAAGCATAAGGAGGAAGACTTAAATGGACCCATGAATTTTCATCGCAAATGGTTCCTACGAAAAACTGTGTGTGATGTTGTTGATATTTTTTATTAGCCGTGAAAGACGAATTTGGAGTAAAGTGGCAATGGATGGTGTTTTAAATGTACGAGAAAATTTGTAGTACTAATAGAACGGCCATGTCTGATTTTGGAAAATTCCAGGGGTCATTTGACCTTTTAAGACATTTAAGCCATTTTCTAGCCATTTAATGACCGTAATTCAAATTTGAACTACATGTACATGCAACAGCTAACCATAACGGTTTGAAAAGTCACATTTTGTGTACTCATGTCCGAGTTTATTCCATGTGCAGTACATTGGAAAGAATTTTCAAACATATTGGTCTCATGGCTATGACCCAATTAAGCATGGAGTGCCATGGCATTTAAATTCCAATTTTTTTTAGAAAAAGAACAGAAACACATGAAACCTTGTTTGTGTAATGTCATGCCACCAAGATGATGTGGTAAAAAAATTGACATGTTTGACGAAAATTTGGACACACACCCCTCACAAACCGAAGCAACTCACTAGAAGGCTTGTGGTTCCGAGAGGGAACAATGCATGTTTGATAACAAACGAGCGATAGCTCCCTCTTACGGGCTTCAATTTTTTTCTAGAGTTACGTGCACTAATACAATGTCAAAATTTGGAAAAATTGAGGGGTCATTTGACCTTTTTAAGACATTTAGGTGATTTTCTAGCCATTTTAGGATCGTAATCTAAATTTGAACTACATTTATATGCAGCGGCTAATCATAATGGTTTGAAAAACCATATTTGTGTACTTGTGTGCGAGTTAATTCCATCTGCAGAAGGAATTTTCAAACATATTGGTCTCACACCCTGGACACATGCATGGAGTGCCATGGCATTTAAATTCCAAGAAAATAAAAAAAGACGAGAAACACATGAAACCTTGCTTGATGTAATGTCATGCCACCATGATGATGTGGTAAAAAGTTGGCATGTTTGACGAAAGTTTAGACACACACCCCTCACAAACCGGAGCAACTCGATAGAAGGCTTGTGGTTCCGAGAGGGAACAATGCATGTTTGATGATGAACGGGAGATAACTTCCTTTTACGAACTTCAATTTTTTTTTCTACATTTAACGTGCAATAATACAACTGTCATGTGAAAATTTGGAAAATTCTAGGGGTCATTTGACCTTTTAAAGACATTTAATGACCGTAATTCAAATTTCAACTAAATCTACATGCAATAGCTAACTATGACGGTTTGAAAAATCATATTTGTGTAGTTGTGTGCGAGTCAATTTCATGTGTAGTAAAATAGAAGGAATTTTCAAACATATTGGTGTCACGGCATGGACACATGCATGGAGTGCCAGTGAATTTTAATTCCAAAAATTAAAAAATGAACAGAAAAATATGAAACCTTGCTTGATGTAATGTCATGCCACCAAGCTAATGTGGTAAAAAAATTGGCCGGTTTGACGAAAGTTTGGACACACGGCCCTCACAAACCGGAGCAACACACTAGAAGGCTCGTGGTTCCGAGAGGGAACAATGCTTGTTTGATGACGAACGAGAGATAGCTTCCTCTTACGGCCTTCAATTTTTTCAACATTTAACGGGCACTAATACAACTATCATGTGAAAATTTGGAAAATTATAGTGGTCATTTGACCTTTTAAAGACATTTAAGTGATTTTCTCGCCATTTAATGACCGTAATTCAAATTTGAACTACATCTACATGTAACAGCTAACCATAACGGTTTGAAAAATCATATTTGTGTACTCGTGTGCGAGTCAATTCCATGTGCAGTAAATTAGAAGGAATTTTCAAACATATTGGTGTCACGACATGGACACATGCATGGAGTGCCATGGCATTTTAATTCGAAAAATAAAAAAATGATTACAAAAACATGAAACCTTGCTTGATGTAATGTCGCGCCACTGATAGAGGCAAAGGTGTCCGATCTTTTGATGAGATGGTGGCTATCGTTTTTGGTGGAGTAGACTTCGACGATCCGACTACGAACGTGCGAGGAGAGGTTATTGACCACGCTGGAGCATGATCAACCTGGCCACGAGGGTTTATTTCCTGCAAGCAAACAAAGAACAAGCAAGAAACTGAGATTGCAATCTGGATATTTCAAATATAAGAGGAATAAGATCAAGGTGGGCTTCTGTGATGTCTTTGTCTGGTCGTTGAACACAACGAAGAACGCGAAATTGTAGCTATGGCAAAATTTAATCTAAACAGAACCCAAAGTCTAAACGATGCCCTAATGTCTATATATATGGAGAAAGAGAGGGGGAATTTTAGGGCCCCTTGGAGAAGGGGTCCGAAACCAACCCCAACTCTGTTTTCCCCACACATACGGACTCTAAAAACGACCTATGTCCATGTCCTTGGAAGTCATTACGGAGGCTTCAAAGTACTCAAATAAGCACTAGAAACGCCGTTCATGATCCCTTCGCGCGCGCCTTCATCTCCATGCTTGATCCCACTCCAGTGTCCTTCATTAGTAATCAACACAAATGTATCCAATTTAGGCACCATCATATTCTCATGAACAATAGAATCGTTACCAAGAAACTAAAGTACCTGGTAATTCAATTGGCATGCGCGAGCTCTAGTAATTGGCCCCGTATGTATAATAGCAGGGGTAGTGGGTGTAACAATGGTATTGATGTCCTGATCATCCTCCCCTTCTTGAAATGATGTTGTCCTCGACGGAAGCTCATCATCCTCACCCAAATAAGGCTTCAAATATGCAATGTTAAAAGTGGGACTACCCCAAAATCTGCAGGCAACTCAAGTTTATATGCATTATCATTTATTTTCTCTTACACCTTAAAAGGACCATCACCACGTGGCATTAGCTTTAACTTGCACAAATTAGGAAAGCTATCCTTACGCAAATATAACCAAACAAGATCTCCAGGTGCAAAGACAATACATTTTCTACCTTTATCTCCAGCGAGTTTATATTTAGCATTCATGCACTCAATATTTTCCTTAGTTAACTCATGCATTTTTAAGATCAATTCAGCATGTTGTTTAGCATCAAAATTAACCTTCTCCGAAGAAGGAAGAGGGAACAAATCAATAGGTGCACGAGGTAAGAAACCATACACAATTTCGAAAGGGCACATCTTAGTAGTAGAATGGAGCGAACGGTTATAAGAAAATTCAATATGAGGCAAGCATTCTTCCCACATTTTCTTGTTATTCTTCAAAACAGACCTAAGCATAGTAGACAATGTTCTATTGACTACTTCAGTTTGTCCATCAGTTTGGGGGTGACATGTAGTACTAAAAAGCAGTTTAGTCCCCAACTTAGCCCATAAACATCTCCAAAGTGGCTAAGAAACTTAGTATCTTGATCTGAAACAATAGTATTGGGCACACCATCCAAGCGAATAATTTCATGAAAGAACAGATCAGCAACATTAGCAGCAGCATCACTTTTATGACATGGTATAAAGTGTGCCATTTTTGAAAATCTAACATTAGCAGCAGCATCGCTTTTATGACATGGTATAAAGTGTGCCATTTTTGAAAATCTATCCACGACAACAAATATGCTACCCCTCCCCTTCTTTGTTCGAGGTAAACCCAAAACAAAGTCCATAGATATATCTTCACAAGGAACACTAGGTACAGGCAAAGGCATATATAAACCATGAGGATTGAGTCGTGACTTAGCTTTTTGACATGTAGTGCAGCGAGCAACAAGACGCTCAACATCCGTGTCAGTGTACAAAGGTAGAGGCGCTCTTTTATACCCTTACTTGTGCACGGGCAGTCAGAGCCATGCCTGCGACCACACATAACAAAGAAGAGGAGGGAACACTACTAGGAAAAGGCTCATTAGTGGCGCACCTGTTTTGGCCATTAATGGCGCACTACAGGTGTGCCACTACTACCACCCATTAGTAACAACTATTAATGGCGCACTACCTGGTGCGCCATTAGTATACCAGAGAGTACTGGCGCACCAAGCAGTGCACCATTAGTATGTGCCGAGATGCGCCATTAGTATGCCTCCCAGGGGGCCATATATACCTTGTGCTCTAGGTTACTAATGGCGCACCTCACAGGGGTGCGCCACTAGTGTGTTTGCTGCAGTGCGCCACTAAAGTGCAGAGAGGTGCGCCACTACTATGAATATTAGGATTCTTTTTTTTTTGCTTTTCTGAAATTTGCACAGGTTACAAAATAAATTACATCACAGAATATAAATAGCACAACATATAAACAGCAGACTTATCGAATACAATAGAAGATTATTCTCTGAATACAATTTATCATATTAGTCACCGAATTCAAAATACCGAACAAAGTTAGAACATTACAAGTCTCGAGACCATGAGTAGCGAGTTTGTCTTCACATTACAAGTCGATATCTAAACTACCATCATCACATAGATGAGAGCTGCGGTCACGATGAGCATCATCACGATGAAACTGGTCTTCATCCGGTTTCTCCTCCGCTCCCTCCTCTCTCCCGCTAGATAGCGCGCGTATCTAGTTTGCGCCTCCGCCCTAGTGGTGTACCCTTTGTAACTGTTACCGCTGAAACGGTGAACCTGTCACCGACACTCCTCCCAGTCGTTGTAGACTCCGGGAACCTTACCCTTGTACACGACATACGACGGCATCTCAATGCACTAGACAAAATAATACATAAGCAATATATAAGTATGCAACAAAAGGATCGGAAGAGAAAATCATCAACCCATGCATTAATATATAGCACGATTCATGGTCCTACTAATAAATAGCATCGATTACATAAAAGTTGAACGACTGTCCAAACCAAAGAGACATACAAGTTCATTACAAAGTTTAATTACAACATGAGCCAATCGATATTTCACAACTACATAGCATCACTACTACTTTCGACTCGACTCAGGGACCGGAGCGTGGATGAAGACGCCGTCTTTCGTGATGGTCATGAATGTGCGGTTGTTGTCAGCCTGCATTTGTAGCGTTGTTTCTATTTCACTGTTGGACGGTTGATATTTGAGGTAGAACTGCCCCGAGGTACGAAGGACATCTTGATGGATGATTTCTGAAAACTCCGACTGGATGCGAAAGAATTCTTGTCTGAGGTCGGATTTCCGACAAGCGTGCTGCCCATGCTTTGAGACTATTTGGTAGCAAAAGGTGATGATGGTTCCGTACGATCGCCCGCATGTGATAGAGGGCGTAATGGGCATCCTTCTGACTGCCAGGCGGCTGCTTGACGCAGGGGAACATCGTTACGTGGGTGAACACATGCCTGCCGTACCTAAAAATGGCCTCTTGAAGGTGCCTCCAGATTTGGCGTAGCCGGGGAGAACTTCATCAAGAACTTTCTTCACATTTGAGTAGTCTTTCTTCGACTGACGGTCAGAGTCGAAATACGTGGCCATGGAATATTGCGGGCTTAAGAGGATGAGTGTGCAATGTGTGTCCCTGCACAAAACACGAAATGTTAGAAAAAAAGAACGATCAAAATCTAAGAAATCATATGTTACGGGGCAGTGAGGGGATGACTTACTCAGAAAAGTAAGGCACGAGGAAGTTATCCTTATCAACGGTCGACAGAATGACGCCTTAGAGGTATGAACTCGCGACTTGTCGGTCCCCAGCGCTGCCCAAGATCTTGGCACGCATGTAGAAGGGGTCGACTATCACGATGTCCGGGGTCTTGTCTCTAATGATCCGCATCTCCATACTCAGCGAAAATAGCCGAACGAAGGTGTAGTGCAGCGGATGAAGGATAAACATAGCAAAGATGTCATCAAACCGCAGGACGATCATACCCCCGATGGCGCTATCCAGAAAGCCCTTGCGCTCTGGCACCTTGGCCACGAAAACCGGGTATGCCACATCATTCTCGGAGAGACGCCGCTTCTCCAAAGAAAGAACACTGTCATGCAGACTTCGCATAGCATCGGTTGCAGCATTGAGCAGATTAGTCGGTAGCATCGGCCTACCCGCCACATGCACCCTCCTCGAGATATCCTTAGGTGAAGGTGGCCCGTCCTGAGCACGGATCGTACTCGGTGCCGGCTGGCTCGCACCCTTGTTATTTTTTCTTTTCCATCCCTTCTGCTTCTTCTGCTGTAATGGGATCGAGTTCTGCTCAGAGACCACCTTCTTGAGTGTGTTGGAGCTGATAATATTTCGCACCTCGGCTATCTGAGGCTCGGTGAAGGCGTCTCCTGAGAACTGAACGCCTGACAATGCCTGTTGCAATTGGGTTTCTCCGCCATACTAGCTAGATCGCGATCGTCTTTTGCAGGGTTGGGTTCTTGAGAAGGAGGCCCCAAGAATTCGTCATCGTACCCATGTTCGTTGAAGTACTTATAACGTTGGTAAATGTATTGTCGTCGTCGTTCAGATACTGTGCCATATGCATGTCTGGATCAGCTGACGGCGGTAGCGTTGCGGCGGTCTTGCCATGGCTTGGCGCCGGCACGACTGGCGGTGTTGTCTGTGGGGTGGTGTCCCCCGCCCCCAAACGAGTCTGGCTCTTCGGCCAAAGCATGGGCCAACTTATGCAGGCGCTGAGGGTCATCGCATCATCTTTGTCGGCCCCAGGGGGTCGATACGGAGGTAACAAGTCGTCGAAGCGCCGCAGCACCCGAACCAGTTGAACCCTATACACGATGGGTGGCATTGCATTACCGTGGAACACGCGGCTGCCCGGTAGAACGATTCTGGCCTTGGCGACATCGATCAACTTGCCGTCCATGAAGTGCAGGAGAGTGCATGGAACATCGGTGGCGCCCTGCAAAAACTTGTAGGGCGTCAGGGATGCCCACTCAAAGGCAAGGAGATGAAGTCATCGGCCGAGAGCGGCTTAATTAGTTACCGTGATGGCATCGAGCTCGGTTAATGTTGAGGCACCGCCAACGGCAGGCGTGCAATTGACGGAGGGGCCGCTTGATGCCGAGGGGTCGGCCGACATATTCTTCCCACACCCGGGTGCATTAAGCTCCAATACCATCGCTGACGCCGGAGACACCAATGTCGCCTCCGCCGGAGACACCAATGGCGCCGCCGGCGCACTGTGCGAGTTGCTGCCCGTGAAGCTGGGAATCGGGGGCGGCCCTTGTTGGCCGCCCGCAATCCACGCCTGCAACCCCTCAATCAAGGTAGGCACAATGGCGGTGATCGTCGCTCCCAGTTGGTCTCGCACTTGCTCTTCGACTATCTCCGAAATCCGTGCCACTTGTGCCTTGAGTTCTTGAACCTCGCGCTCCTAGCTTTCCGAGCTGGTCTTTTTCTCCTTTCGCCCAGCGGTATAGTATTCCGACCATTTCGTGCACAAGCCTTTACCGGCCACACGACCAGCTGACAACGGCTTACTGAGCTTATCCTTGTTTTTCATTACGTTCAACGCCCTATTTAAAGTGGTGTCATAAGGGGAGCTCTTAGACGACCCCACGCTACTGCTTTCAGAAGCTTGCGGAAGGAACGTGAACCATTTAGAAATTTGGCTTCATTAATTAGAATGCAACCATATGGAGCTAATTACGCGGGGGGGGGGGGTATTTCTTACCAGAACAAGCTCAACCTTCTTGGTCTTCAGATCCGTGGTAAGCTCCTTTGTTACCGGGTCAATCTTGTATCGGGCCCTGACATAGTTCCTGGTCTGCTTGTCACGGTATTTATCGAAGAGGGGCGGTAGGCCTTGCTCGGCACGCTCCACGTCCTCCTTGTCCCATATAGGTTCCGCCACTCTGTAACCGCCGGGACCGAGTCTGTGGGCCCCTAAGTTCAACTCCCGCATATCTTTCCCCCACTGGCTTGACTCCTCGGATGCATTGCTCTCACACTTGATCTTGAACTTGAGGTAGTCAGCTTCACTGATCGAAGGATGTTTCTCCTTGATCTTCTCATAACTATCACCTTTATCAATCATACTCTTCACCGCGGCTCTCCAAGTAGCCAGGGCCGTGCTCATCTTCGTAAGGGCGCCACTGTTCACTTTATTCCTTGAGAGGCGTGTGTTTGCGAACTCATCGGGGAACTTGTATCGTTCGTGCAGCTTCGTGAAGAGGAGGTTGTGCAAATTCCCTCGGTCAGGATGCCTCAAGTTCTCGGTGTTGATCGAGACGGTGCTTCGGAGAATGCACCCGAGCTGTACCGCGTACCCCTTGACTAATCCTTTGGGCGCCGTTGGATGCCCACTGGAGGACACTTCAGTAAATTCCTCCTTGACGGTGCTGAGCACGTTCGGGCGCCGGTCCTTCCGTTGCCTCTTCGGTTGGCTGCCATCTGTGTGTGCGGTATCCTCGGGCATCAGTGGTGTCATCATCAGTGGTGGCATCCTCGGCGGCGGCATCAGTGGTGTCATCCCCGACGCCACTAGGGGTTGTGTAGTCGGGGTCGGTGTCTTCCGCGGTGTCCTCATAGCGGTGAGGTTGTTCCTCCATCTCCTGGGACAACTGCCAAAATGCCTTGCCCGAACCGCCGGCCTCATCGTTGTGGGCCATGTTTGCTCCAAATAGGAAAAAAGTTTGGTCCAAAAGTTTGGCATGAATTTTGCTAATTTTCTGGACCTAGGAGTGCCCCTATCTCAACTGAAACGGAAATTAATCAACATTTCAAGAGAAAGGGGTAACGAAGTGATGGGGCAAATGTGGGGTTAGAAGAAGAAAAATAGGGGTCATGGCATATGGCAAAGGGCCAAATAAGAGAGGCAAGTGCCCTCTAAGATACTGCAAGAATTGCATTCGTAACAAGTAAAATAATTTCCTCTTTGCTTTTTCATAGAGCCTATGGTAGGCAATCCTATTTATGACGGCAATATAACATGTATACTACTTATATATAGTGTTTTTTGCATAGGCAGTCTCTTTTCTCTTATTTTCACAAGAATCACAAGCAACTATATATGTTTACAAGCAAATTAACCATAGGCAGGCATGTGACAGAAATGAACCTTCAATCCGAAAATGTGATCAACAAAATGAGGCTTTCATTTAGATCATCAAAGTTGTTTTGAGTAACCCTGTACAAACTCAAGAACTTTAACTAGTCAATATGCTATATGCTGCAGTTTATCACAAAATCCAAATTTATTCAAGTGGCAGTAAACTATTAGTTAAAATTTATTTTATCCCGAATACCATCCTCAATTAATTCAAGTTGTGTATGAAAAATAATGAAATACCCTCTTAGAACTTTTGACTCCTGAAACAAACAAAGCCAGATGAAAACAGTAACACATCATTATAACTAATAAAAGCCCCCAGAATTTAGGCTTGAGCTACATAAGCAACATAAACGGAAACAATATTGAATTATAACCTCCTTGGTGCATTCAAACAGTTAGTGGGCACAATATGAAGTGGTTTAAAGAACACAATTTCTCTTACACATGAATATGTGTTGAAGTGTTGTAGAAATTGAGCTCCGAGAGCTCAAATAGAAAATTGAACTCTGCCAAGGTGCCTTGTTCTATGAGGCAAGCACTTCAGAAGGGCCTTTCCGCCCCATGAAAATATAATTGACACTGAATTTGAAAACAACGATTCGCTTGAAACACAAAAAATGAAGTAACTATACATAATAAAGTTATAACTTACTACAAAAGCAAACAAGACCAGTAGTAAAAGTATAAGATGCGTTCTCTTCTTTCCACCTATAATACTAAGTTGCAACAAGTTGGTTTTCAGGATACCATGACAGAAAAAATATTCAGATTGGCCTCCTTTAAATTTCTGTCACACAATTATCGTAACTTTATCTTGTTCTGATCCAACATATTACAGAATTGGATCAAATAGTTAAATGCAAGAAATGAAAAATTTGAAGCAATGGTCATATTTCACAATCAAGAATGCCCCTACAGTCACGACAATCATTCACAAGTAGATAAAATTTCCTAACCTTGTGACTTGTGAGGCACTTGAAGCTCTAGTGCTCGAGGAACCTTGACGAGATCTGTAGGTTGGGGCGACCAGTGGCGCTGAGATACCTTGGCCGCAATTGATTCCAGCAGGCGGAGCAAGACTGACGGAGCAAGTGCAGACATAACCTGCCATCCTAAAGGAACATTAGACAGCACGGCTCATCCTACAGCAATGTGCACACAAATTGGGCTAAGCAACGCACTAAGGACAAGTCAAGTAAAATTTCATGCCACTCGGTAAATAGATCACCATATCACTAAGCAAAATCTGCTCAGAATATCTGCTCCCCTGCTGATCCATCCAATATCTGCTCGGAATACACTAGCAAGCATCATTGGCATGATACTCACAGTAGATAACTTAAGAACTCAAGTAATATGATACCTAATAACTAAGAAGAGAACAGCCGGGAGCCCGCCCGAGACGCGAATCCCAGCCAAAATCAGGTCATGGATAGCCCAGTTGCCTCTGGTGTGATTGCTGGGCAGCTCTGCTCCGATGGAATCTTTACTTCACCTCAATACCCAACACCCACAAATAATAGTGTCCTTTTCTATTATGGTGAAAAACCGTAAGAATGCAATGCCATTGGAGTGTTTTTGTTTCTTTCATGGCGGATTGACTCTACTGGTATCAATTTCATGTGACCGGTATCATGCTAAAAACAGTACTCCTAAAAATTCAGAAAAGTTGACTGCACATTCTGGATTGAGAGGGGCACAGAAAGCTCTCCTTTGGAGTAGAATTGGGTTGAGAAGGACAACAGTTGCACGAGAAAATTACATGTTTGGTTCTTGAAATCTCTGGCAAGAAGATAACTTAGGAAACGTGTGACCCCGTCCTGCCGATTAACTGATGACTAGAAGCAAGCAGGGGATGGCGCTGCTGCAGGAGTCGGGGAGGGGGAGGGAGGTGGCGGAGCGCACTTCTCACCTGCACCTGCGGGCGTGCAAAAGCGGGAGGAGCAGCGAATTCCGCGGCGAGGGAGTCGCCGAGCTCGCCGGAGAGGAGGAGCGAGGTGGCGGCGGTGTGAGGCGGCGGCGTCGCCGACGGCGTGCAGGCGCGGCGGACGGAGGGGGTTGGGGCGAAGCAAGGCGGGGCGGCGGCGTACGGAGGGGATTGGGGTTAGGTCGAGTGGGATCTGGCGAGGGAGGGAGAGAGGCCAGAGGGAGAGGCGAATAGGTGGAGTGGGGGGAGGGTTAGCAATGGCGCACCTCCCCTGGTGCGCCATAAGTACGTCGACAGCAATGGGGGACCTCCCCCTGGTGCGCCATTAGTAATTTTTTTTTATTACAGTTCGAGCCCTTAGGTTATATTACACCAAACCGAATCTCCATCAGAACACACACACTAGCCCGACTGGTCAGCATGCAGCACACACACTAGGAGGTCCTGGGTTCGATTTCCAGGCTCCCCAATTTTTGTTTTTATGCATTTTTTCTTTGCACATATCTTTTTATCCATGCATCCAAATATAACATGTCACATATGCTAGATGCTCAGAATTTCATGTAGAAAAATAATATGCAGTTTGTTGCCATGTTAACAACATTTAAAATGTTGTTTGATATTTATTTGTGTTTAAATATGTTCAAACTTGTTTAAATCATAACTAAATATCCATAGCTCAAACTTTGACAAACTTTATATGCTTTTGGGAGTAACATATAACCAAGCACAACTAGTCGTTTTTTGTTGGATTTTAAGTTAGCTTCATTTGTGAATTGGTAAAACATTTATGAATATGAAAAAATATCATCAAATTTGAAAAAATATTCATGAATTCAAAAAGTTCCCATGAAAAAACATTTATCAATATGTCGAAATACAATCGAGAAATGAAGGCTACAATTTAAATATAATCGATCTTAGCTAGCTATCTTTTCACAATCTTCTTGCCCTTCTTTTTCGCAAATGGAGTTCTTCTCTTGAACGGACGTCCTTTAGGTAGGGTGGTCCTGCTTCTTCTTGTGGTGTATGGCACTTCATCGTCGTCGTCATGTTCCATCTTCAGGTCGCCGTACTTGTCGAAGTCTTGCTCATTGGCGACTCCATCCATTCCGATGATCTTCCTTTTGCCTCTCCTCACGACAACACGACTGGGCTTTGACGGGTCGGTAATGAAGAAGCATTGGTCCACTTGGGAAGCCAGTACCCATGGCTCATTTTTCGCGGTGACGTTTGCGCCTGCGGTCTTGGATTTGGCTTCGGGTATAACCATGGTGGTGAAATACCGGTCTTCTTTTAGGACGCTCTTGGCCCATCTGACACGGAACATCGGGACCTTCTCTCCAGCGTAGCTCAGCTCCCAGATCTCTTTGAAACTTTCGTAGTATCTGTCCTTGTCGTTACCGGTGTAGGATTCCATCGTTACCCCGGAGTTCTGATAACCATCGCTCTTCATGTCCTTGTCCTCGGTGTAGAACGTGTAGCCTTTGATATAGTACGCCTCATACGTCATCAGGTTGTGCTCGGCGCCCTGTGACAAGGCGAATATGAGATTTTCTTCCGCGGAAGAATCCTCATGTAAAGGGTACGATAGAAGCTTCTCCTTGAACTAACGCATGAAACATGAGTTGTGCTCTTTGATTATATCTCCGTCCGTCCACTATTGGCCTCGGTCATTGTACATCTTCTCAATAAAGGTTTTGTGCTCTACCACCCAAGGATTGACCATGTCTATGTGTTGTAGCGCGACTAGGTTTGCTCTTTCAAAATCGGCGAGTCGACCCTCGAAGTCTACATGCAATTCGCGGCGACCATCGCGGTGACCCCATCTAGCGAGCCTGCCGAGGTGCCTGTTGCCGGGCAGACCAACGGGGTTCTCGATGCCTAGATAATTCGTGCAGTAGGAGATGCACTCTTCGGTCAGAAAGCCTCTGGCTATGCTTCCCTCTGGACGTGACATGTTGTGAACGTATCCTTTGATGACACCATTCATCCTTTTGAACGGCATCATGCTGTGTAGGAACGTCGGCCCGAGTTGGATGATATCCTCCATGATATGGACCAGCAGATGCACCATAACGTCGAAGAATGTAGGCGGGAAGTACATCTCAAGCTTGCATACTATCACCATGATCTCTTCCTGTAGCCTTCTGAGTTGCCTCACACCAACCAACTTCTGAGAGATGACGTCGAAAAAGTTGCATAGGCCAAATAGCGTTTCTCGGACGTGCGCGTCCATGATCCCACAGATTGCAACTGGAAGTATCCGCGTCATTAGCAGTGACAGTCGTGAGACTTCATCCCGCTGAACTTCTGCTTCGCTGAGTCTAGGTATCTGCTTATCTTCCCCGCGTAACCATAAGGAAGTTTTACTCCTACGAGGCAGGTGAAAAACTGTTCGATCTCCTCCCGACTTAGAGTGAACCATGCGGGAGGGTAGTCATTTCCGATCTTCTTGGCCTTTTTGCCTTTGCGACGACTTTCTGTGTCCTTCTTCGCCTCATCATCATCATCATCATCATCATTAGCGTGAAGCTCCTCCCTGATGCCCATTGATTTTAAGTCTGCCCTTGCTTTCGGCCCATCTTTGGTCCTCTCTGGCATGTTGAGCAGGGTACCAAGCAGACTCTCGCACACGTTCTTCATGATATGCATGACATCAAGGCTGTGAGGCACACGGGGGATCTTCCAGTACGGAAAGTCCCAGAAAACAGACCTCGTTTTCCATACCTTCAGCGGTGGCTCTGGCGCCTTTCGCTTCTTTCCCGGCGGTGGGCACTCTTTCCAATTTTTCAACAGCTTGTCTATTTCCTCACCGCTCCTCGTACGCGGGCTTCTTCGGGGTTCGGTTTCACCATCGAACACATCCTTGCGTTTTCTCCATGAGTCATCGTCGCGAAGCCACCTTCGATGTCCCATGAACACGGTTTTCAAAGACCCAGGATCTCTATCTAGCTGGCGTTACGTTGTGTCGTCCATGCACCTAACGCGACATATCCGTAACCGAGATAGTCGTGCATCGTCGTGAGCAGTGCGGCTCTCATAGGGAAATATTCTTTCTCTGTGGCGTCCCACGTACTGGCTGGCGTTTTCCACAGCGTGTCTAGCTCCTCTTTCAGCAGCCCCAGATACAGATTGATGCCGTTCCCTGGTTGTTTCGGCCCTTCAATTAGCATACTCATATGAATGTACTTCCTCTTCATGCACAACCGGGGGGAAGGTTGTACATCCACACAAACACAGGCCAGGTGCTATGTGTGCTTCTCTGGCTGCCAAACAGATTGACTCCATCGGTGCTCGCGCCCAGCACGATGTTCCTTGGATCGTCCCCAAATTCTAAGTCTTCAAAGTTCAACGCTTGCCACTGGCTCCCATCCTTAGGGTGACTCGGTATCTTGTCTTTTTATTTATATCTGGATCATTTCCGTCATCTTCTCGCTTCTTCTCCTCCCTATCCGCGTATGATGTAGGGTGGAACCCTAGATGGCCGATCTTTCACGAAATGGAGTGGATCCCCATGAAGGACACGAAGAACACGAGAGGGAACACGAGGGGAAACACGAGAGAGTCACTCAAACCAACAAGAACAAGTCACACATATGCTAGATCCTCGAAACACAAAGAGATACAAGATCCATGATCAACAAGGGACGATACAAGTAGCGATAGTCTTCTCCGTGAGGAGGTCTTGGTATCCCGTAGGATCTTCTCCGCAGAGGTCTTGAATCCGTGTGGATCTTCTCCGTGGAGGGGCCGCAGTCACTCCCAAGGAGATGAACCACTAGTGGATGAGCAAAGCTCTGTCTCAAATGAGATAAACCTAAGCTAACTCTCAAATGGAGGAGGGGGAGAAGTATATATAGTCTAGGTCCACGAAGGGGTAAGTGGGAGAGGGATACATGGGCCTCAGGCCCGTCTCTACGCGCAGGCAGGCGCCGGATGTCCGAGCCGGGGGCCGGATGTCCGGCGGCTCGCGAGGAGCCGGATGTCCGGGCTGAGCATGGCCAGCTTCGGTTGCCTTCTGTGATGAGGGGCCGATTTCCAGCGAAGGGGCCGGATGTCCGGGGCTTCGAGTGGAGCCGGATGTCCGGGGCATGGGGCCGGATGTCCGGGCTTGCGGTGCTCGCTTCTGTGAAGGGGCGCCGGATGTCCGGGCTTGGGGCCGGATGTCCGGGGCCTGTAGATGTTGGCCCTTCTTCCTTCCCTCTCGCGCTCACTTGGCCTTGGTCCTTGGGCTCTCCATGGGTGTTCCTGAGCATGCACAAGGTCCGCGCTTAAAGTAGCATCCATGTCTTGCGAGAAAGGAAAGGGGCAGCATCGAGGAACGGGATCACCTTGCATCCAAATGGTGTACATGGGGATGAGTGAAGGATGCTCCGCATCATCTCCCCTCCCTTGGGAAAGATCCGACCTCGGATCAAAAACCTCATCACCATGGAAATGGTAGTCGTGAACGGACTTGTAGTTGGACGAAGTTGAGGGCATGTCGCAATCCAAGTACTCCAAGGTGTCTCAATGCTCGATGTCGTGGCATGAGTGAAGGTTCGAAGGTGCATCCAAAGGGTCCTTCTTAAATTTTGGTCCTCCATCCCGTAGATGTATCGTGTAGACAACAAAAAGGAAACAACAATGAAAGTATGGCCCATCCAATATGCATAACTGAGGATGGCTCACAAAGAAGGAATTCACCTTCAGGAATTTCTCGAAGATGTTGGCGTCGCGCAACGTGTATGCCTTCACATGCCAAAGATGCCTTGTGATGGTACCGCCTTGTGAATCCCATAGCCGTGTGAGAGCCAAGTAAAAGAGATGCGCGTAGTGGTTGCGCGAAGAGAACGGTGGTAGGGACAATCCACGGAATCCCAAATCATCGTTGCTCTCAAGAGCTCGTTTTGTCAATTCATGGGTTTGTGAGGTTGACAAATGTTCATGAGTACCTACACAAAGCAATGACAAAAGGAAAATTGTGTGTGCGTGGTATATGTACACATCATCCATCATGATGCGCACGTGCATGTGTTGGTTAGCACAAAATAGCCAATGCTTAAATAAATGAGATGCGTGATATAGAAACATGTCATCCATCATGAGAGGTTTGTTGTTATGTATAACATAATGCAGACTCAAATTGTGTAATGCATCATGACAAGTAGGTAGAGCATTGTTATTCATGGAATGCATATGGTGCGCACAATTATGGGAACTATGCAAAGTATGGAATGCATCAAGATCTCTTAGTATGTATGAGGAAACTATGGGGGTCTCCTCATGAGCATCAATGGAAACATCACATGGAGAATATTGACAACATCCAAAGCAAAGCATATTTGGAACAATGTGTTCATGGCATGGCATAGTAGATGAATTGCGCAAATTATGTAAAGGGAGCATGGCAATATCATCGCAAGAGAAACACAAGCTAATGACCATCATCTTGTCATCTATGCCACAAGTGCAAATAGGATTTACTTTAATGGGGCATGCATAGGTACTATGTTGAGATTGAAATGATACAATATGTGAGATCTCACTCATAGCATATGACAAGTTTAAAGGGTTGTCGAATATGATGTGACCAAAAGAATTTTCACATGATATCCTATGGAACATAGCATCACAACTAGGCAACTCAACATGCTCATCATCATATTCATCATAAATAGGTAAGTCAAGACATGATGAGTTCGCACTAGCATGAAGCATGGTAATAGGTGTGTCAACATCATGAAAGCAATCATTCTCAAGATAGTCCACTAGTGGGACAAGAGCATCACCTTCACCTATTTTAACTTTGGAGTGTCGCTCATGCGTTGTAGGTGAGGTGTTCAAGATCCAATCGTTCTCATCTTCATCTTGATGGAACCATGTGGGTGGTGCATCGTCTTCCACCAAGGCCATCGGGTTGTCCATTGGAGGGACGGACTCGTTGAGGGTAGGCATGCCCTCTTGTAGGAGACCTAGCACCAAAGAAAACACACTCGGAGTAGAGGTTAAGTCGTTAGAAATCATAGTGGCCTCACATGCGCTATGAACTACCTCACTCACTAAGTGTTGTGGCTCACTCACTCCCTCGTGGATGCTCTCACTCGTATGGTTGGTGGAGTCACTAAAATGGCTCTCAACCTCACATAGGAGAAGTGGCATGCTCTCATGTGTAGGGCTAGTGGTGGGCACACTCATCCTCTCAAGGGAAATGCTCTCAAGGTCACATATGGTGGAGTCACTCATATCGCTCATGTGGTGGTGGCTCTCCTCACATGGGAATTGGGGCATCTCGTCATAAGTGGATGTCGAAGAGGTGTAGGTGCAATAGTCTCCATGCTCAACTTCCTCATACGTAATGCCTCCAAAGATGAATGCTGTAGGGTGTGGCAAACCATCACGCTCCTCCGAGGTCAAAGAGAAGGTCTCATGCTTGCTCGCGTAGCTTGACCTGGAGTAGTAGTCCAATATGGGCGCTGTCTTCATGGTGTCGAAGAGGTTCATGCTCGTTGCCTTGGTCGAAGGGGATGGACCATGCTCGACCGTCTTGTCGCTGTCGCTCGTAGATGATCGCATTGATGATGAAGACGTCGATGTAGGAGAACTCATGGGAAATAGGCGAAGATGTTGTACATCCAAAGGCGAAGATGCCGAAGTGGTGGTTGTAGCCGTAGCTCCGTCTTGGGTATGCTTGTCTCGCGGTCTTCTTATGTTCTCTTGAAGCTTGGGCTTGGCGTGGAGTAGAGCATCTTCGGACTTGTAGTTATGCGCTTGTCGAGCATCTTCATGATGACGATGTCGTTGTCGTGCTTGAGCTCTTGGTAGATGTCGTTCGTCGTCGTCGTGCACATGATGCTTGGAGGTGACTTGCCCTTCATGACGATGTCGATGGTCGCCATGTCGGTGTGGACGTGGAAGACTTGCACTTGCATCATGTTTGCGCTCAAAAGACTTGTGATTTGAACGTCGCCGCCGAGAGGATGACGAAGGGGAAGAAGACTTGTAATCGACCACCAAGTGTCGGAGCTCCGCCATTTGTTTGTTCAAGGAGTCGCACATGTCGTCGAAGGAAGCCATTGTCCTTGTCTCGAAGTGTCGTAGTTCGATGGCGATGTTGCCCAAGCACTCTTGCATTTCTCGTTGTAGTCCGATGGTTTTCGCGTGGATGTCCTTGTTTGCGCTGTCAATGTCGAAGACCGGAGATGAAATGCCTTGCCTATCCATCACAAGACACTAGCAAGTATGAGTGGGAGAAAGAGAAGAACTATACCAAATGTACCTTGACCGATGTTGAAGATGGATCAATGATCACTCAAATGTGGAACATGGAAATAGCACAATTGGTACCAATTCTTGTCGGTTTCTCACACCTACACAAGTAAAGCTTATGGTGGAGCTCGGTGAGGATAGTGGCACAAAAAAATTGATGTGAAATGTTAGCAAGAGTCAATAAAGTTGAAAAAGATTCACAAATTAGCAAGTGAAACAAGTAGACCAATAGCAATATGGGTGGCACACAGAAACACACACACAGATAGATAGATGGGGTCGTGCAACCAAGGAATGAGCCAAAATGTGGAATCCACGAAAATGCTCGTGTTGCACAACACTAGAGAGACGCTAGCGCGATTGCACAATAGGCGGATACGAACTTGTGCACAACCTACTAAGCAAAAATGCAACGACTTCTATCCCAAGTATGCTATATGAATGGTATTCCGGTGGTATGATCCAAAATGATCGAGTATGACAATCTTAATGTAGTATGATGCTATGGTTCTTGCTTGAAAGCTCTTTCCTTATCTTTTTCTTTGTGCTTAAAAGCTTGTTTGGCTCTTTCTCTTTTGAGCTCTTTTCTCATGCAAACTTCACGAACCAAGATAGCATTTGAGTATATGCGATAACAACCTTGTGTCACAAGAGATGATACCAAGATATGCACCACGGTGATATGGTATGTATGATATGGGAAGTATGATCACTAATGTGCACAAGTCACGTTGCCGGCAATACTCAAATGGCTAGTCTCGATAGGTAGGTGACGCAAAAATGGGCTAGGGGTTAACAATGCAATTGCAAGGGAATATACAATGATGTCGTCGAAGTTACCGTCCGTGTCGATGATGAGATGTGGTGCTCTTGATGTAGACCCGTTCCTAATTAGCCGAAACACCTTAGGAAACGGAAAAACCACAACTCAAAATCTCAAGGACAAATATCAAATGGTGGTAGCGGCAATGCCGTGGTGGTTGCGGAAGTGGAATGATGGCCTATACACGATGTCGGAGTTGAATTCACGGTCCCTAAGTAGCCGAAACACCTTAGGAGACACAAGCCACAACTCAAACAAGCTCGAACAAAATTGGGTTCAGTTTGGTTGGCTATGTATAATGGGCAATGGGTATGCGGAAGTGGTGGTGGTGGTTGATGAAGAAGCATTTGTCCCTAATTAGCCTAAACACCTTAGGAGACTCAAATCACTACTCAAGCAACCACAAATGCTATGGGGGACAAAATGGTTAGGTTGCGGAAGTCGGTGGTGGTTATGCGGATGATATGGTGGAAGCCCTAGGCAAAGATGCCAAAATCCATAAAATATGATGGAGTCAAATGATGATGGTGGTATTTTTGTGTTATGGGGGATGTCAAGAGCTTCAAAACGAGCTCAAGAACGTCGAAATCGGAGTTCGGATGAATTAGTTATGGACAAAACGGTGAAACGGAAAAGTCTGAATTCCCAGGGGTCGGACATCCGGGGTGGAGCCCGGATTTCCGGGACCTGATGTCCAGAACCGCGTGGGATTTTGCCCTCCAGGAGCTGGATGTCCGGCCGATGGCCCAGATGTCCGGCCCGAAGATTCCAGATCTGAATCGGGACGAACTTTTCGAATTGGGGGCGGAAATTGATGATTTGGGGCTCAAAATTTGAGAGATTTCGTGGATGGAATGATGGAAGAAGTGGGGGAAACCTAGATCCACTTGAAACCAAGCAAATCCACGGATCAAAATCAACAAAATATCATCAAACCAACAGATCACAAAATTTTTTGGGGCTATTCTTGGTGGGGAATTTTCGAAATTGGGGAAGAACACAACAAAAACAAGCTAGAAAACGGTGGAGGGGGCTCCAAATTCGTGAGAAACCGTGGCTCATGATACCATATGATCACTAAACTAGGCGGGGGGCTCCAATTTCGTGAGAAACCATGGCTCTGATACCATATGATGTAGGGTGGAACCCTAGATGGCCGATCTTTTACGAAATGGAGTGGATCCCCATGAAGGACACGAAGAACACGAGAGGAAACACGAGGGGAAACACGAGAGAGTCACTCAAACCAACAAGAACGAGTCACACATATGCTAGATCCTCGAAACACAAAGAGATACAAGATCCATGATCAACAAGGGACGATACAAGTAGCGATAGTCTTCTCCGTGAGGAGGTCTTGGTATCCCGTAGGATCTTCTCCGCAGAGGTCTTGAATCCGTGTGGATCTTCTCCGTGGAGGGGCCACAGTCACTCCCAAGGAGATGAACCACTAGTGGATGAGCAAAGCTCTGTCTCAAATGAGCTAAACCTAAGCTAACCCTCAAATTGATAAAGGCAAAGGTGTCCCGTCTTTCGATGAGACGGTGGCTATCGTTTGGATGAAGTCGACTTTGACGATCCGACTACGAACGTGCGTGGACGTCGCGCCTTAGCAATCGCTAAACCAACTCCGAGAGGTTATTGACCACGCCGGAGCACGATCAACCTGACCACGAAGGTCTGTTTCCTGCAGGCAAACGAAGAACAAGCAAGAAACTGAGATTGCAATCTGTATATTGCGAATTCAAGAGGAAAGCTTTATTGATCAAGTGGGGTTCTGTGACGTCTTGGTCTGGTCGTTGAACACAAACGAAGTACGCGAAGTTGCAGCTATGGCGAACTTTAATCTAAACAAAACACCAAAGTCTAAACGACGCCCTAAGGGCTGTATATATGGGGGAAAGAGGGGGGAATTTCGTGGCCCTTGGTGGAGGGGTCCGAAACCAACCCTAACTCTTGTTTCCCCACACATACGGACTCTAAAAACAGCCTATACTCAAGTATTTCGAAATTACATGGGCCTGGCCCAATAATAAGGTGACGCAACACCTATAATAGCCTCTGGATGAAATTTATGAAGTGGCATCTTGTATATTTTGTCCAAGGCTTCTCGCACTCATTATGGTGGCTTCAAAGTCCTGAAATCATCAATTGAAACTCCATTCTGGTTCCCCTTGCGCATGCCATCATCTCCATGCTTGATCTTGCTCCAATGTTCATCCTTCTTGTCCAAGCTAGGCCCTTCATTTGTAAGCAAGACAAATGTATCCAATTTAGGCAGCATCATATTCTCATGAACATTAGATTCATTACCAAGAAACTAAAGTACCTGATAATTTAATTGGCGTGCGCGAGCTCTAGTAATTGGTCCTGTATATGTGTCAGTAGGAGCTGTGGGTATAACCTTGTTAGTGATGTCCTCATCATCCTCCCCTTCTTGAATTGAAGTCGTCCTCGACGGAAGCTCATCTTCCTCGCCCAAGTAAGGCTTCAAATCTGCAATGTTAAATGTGGGACTAACCCCAAAATCTGCAGGCAGCTCAAGTTTATATGCATTATCATTTATTTTCTCTAACACCTTGAAAGCACCATCAGCACGTGGCATTAGCTTTGACTTGCGCAAATTAGGAAACCTATCCTTATGCAAATGTAACCAAACAAGATCTCCAGGTGCAAAGACAACACGTTTTCTACCCTTATCCCCAATAAGTTTATATTTAGCATTCATGCACTCAATATTTTCCTTAGTTAACTCATGCATTTTTAAGATCAATTCAGCACGTTGTTTAGCATCAAAATTAACCTTCACCGAAGATGGAAGAGGCAACAAATCAATAGGTGCACGAGGTAGGAAACCATAGACTATTTCAAAAGGGCACATCTTAGTAGTAGAATGCAACGAACGATTATAAGCAAATTCAATATGAGGCAAGCATTCTTCCCACATTTTCTTATTATTCTTCAAAACAGCCCTTAGCATAGTAGACAAGGTTCTGTTGACTACTTCAATTTGACCATCAGTTTGGGGGTGACAAGTAGTACAAAAAAGCAGTTTAGTCCCCAACTTAGCCCATAAACATCTCCAAAAGTGGCTAAGAAATTTAGTATCACGATCTGAAACAATAGTATTTGGCACACCATGCAAACGAATAATTTTACGAAAGAACAAATCAGCAACATTAGTAGCATCATTGCTTTTATGACATGGTATAAAGTGTGCCATCTTCGAGAACCTATCCACGACAACAAATATGCTATCCCTCCCCTCCTTTGTTCGAGGTAAACCCAAAACAAAGTCCATAGATATATCTTCCCAAGGAACACTAGGGACAGGCAAAGGCATATATAAACCATGAGGATTGAGTCGTGACTTAGCTTTTTGACATGTAGTGCAGCGAGCAACAAAACGCTCAACATCCCGTCGCATCTTTGGCCAAAAGAAATGTGTAGCAAGTACGTCCTCCGTCTTCTTCACGCCAAAGTGTCCCATTAATCCTCCTCCATGCGCCTCCTGCAACAACAAAAGACGAACAGAGCTAGCTGGAATGCATAGCTTGTTAGCTCGAAACACAAATCCATCACTAACGACGAACTTATTCCATGTTCTCCCTTCTTTACAATTCTGCCATACATCTTTAAATTCAGCATCATGCACATATTGATCTTTGATGGTCTCCAAACCAAATATTTTAAAGTCAAGTTGTGAAAGCATAGTATAACGACGAGACAATGCATCAGCAATAACATTTTCTTTTCCCTTCTTGTGTTTAATAACATAAGGGAAAGTCTCTATGAATTCAACCCATTTAGCAGGTCTACGGTTCAGTTTTGCTTGACTTTTAATGTGCTTTAAAGATTCATGATCAGAATGTATAACAAATTCTTTGGGCCATAAATAATGTTGCCATGTCTCCAAAGTCCGAACAAGAGCATATAATTCCTTATCATAAGTAGAATAGTTCAGACTAGGCCCACTCAATTTTTCAGAAAAATATGCAACAGGTTTACCATCTTGTAATAACACACCTCCTAACCCAATTCCACTAGCATCACATTCAAGCTCAAAAGTCTTATTAAAATCAGGAAGTTGGAGTAAAGGAGCATGTGTCAACTTATCTTTCAATACCGTGAATGCTTCTTCCTGTGCAGTACCCCAAACAAAAGGCACATCCTTCTTTGTAAGCTCATTGAGAGGTGCAACAATGGTGCTGAAATCTCTCACAAAACGCCGATAGAATCCAGCGAGGCCAAGGAAACTCCTCACGTGTGTGACCGTTTTCGGCTGCGGCCAACTCTCAATAGCTTCAATCTTGGCTTTATCAACCTCAATTCCCTGTGGAGTAACAACATAGCCAAGAAAAGAGACTCGGTCGGTGCAAAAGGTGCACTTTCCAAGGTTACCAAACAAACGTGCATCACGTAGAGCAATAAAAACAGCACGTAAATGTTCCAAATGTTCCTCCAAAGATCTGCTAAAAATCAATATATCATCAAAGTATACTACCACAAATCGTCCAATGAAAGCACGTAAAACTTCATTCATTAATTTCATGAAAGTACTAGGTGCATTAGTTAACCCAAAAGGCATGACTAACCACTCATATAATCCAAACTTAGTTTTAAATGTTGTTTTCCATTCATCTCCCAATTTCATACGAATTTGATGCTATCCACTACGCAAATCAACTTTGGAGAAAATTGTCGAGCCACTCAATTCATCAAGCATATCATCTAGCCTAGGAATAGGATGACGATAACGAATAGTAATATTATTAATGCCTCTACAATCAACACACATACGCAATGTACCATCCTTTTTCGGTACTAGAATAATAGGAACAGCACAAGGACTAAGGGATTCGCGTATATAACCTTTGTCGAGTAGCTCCTGTACTTGACGCATAATCTCCTTCGTCTCTTCTGAATTGGTACGGTATGGTGCGCGGTTGGGTAGCGATGCACCGGGAATTAAGTCAATCTGATGCTCAATCCCTCGAATAGGTGGTAATCCCGGTGGCACGTCTTGTGGAAAGACGTCGGCGAACTCCTGCAAAATGTTAGTGACAGCAGGAGGAAAAGAGGAAGGCACGTCCTCGAATGAAAATAATGCCTCTTTGCACGCAAAAGCATAGCAAACAGATTTGCTAAAATCTAGCTCATCAATATCAGATTTGGTGGCAAATAAACATGCACTTTTCAATTTAATTTCAGAAGCAACAGTAGATGGTTTATTATTAGGCTTCATTTGTTGCTCAAATTCTTTTCCCACAATCTGATTTTCACTCTTATTTTTCTCATGTTTTGCTTTATTAGCTCTATTAATATCATCTTTCAAAATGGAATGAGGAGTCATAGGAAGCAAAGTAATATTTTTATCCTTATGAACAAGAGTATACTGATTGTTTCTACCATGGTGTACAGAATTTTTATCAAATTGCCATGGTCTACCAAGTAATAAGGAACATGCTTGCATAGGTACCACATCACAATCAACATAATCAACATATGTAGAGATACTAAACTGCACACGAACAGTACGTGTTACCTTAACCTTGCCACTGTTGTTGAACCATTGGATGTAGTAAGGATGTGGATGTGGTCTTGTGGTGAGAGATAGCTTCTCCACCATCTCCATGCTAGCCAAGTTGTTGCAACTCCCTCCATCTATGATCACGCGAACAGAACGTTCCTTCACAACTCCCTTTGTATGGAACAAATTATGCCTCTGATTTTGCTCAGCTTGTGTAACCTACACACTCAAAACACATTGAGCAACTAAACATTCATACCTGTCAGCATCTTCAGGAGCCATGTATTGCGTCTGATGATCAGAATCGTCTCCGCCGTGTTCTTCACGTGTAATAACAGCCAAAGTCCCCTCATCATAGTCACTAGCGGATTCATATCCACCATCCTCAGTAGCAATCATCACACGCTGAGATTTGCAATCTCTCGCAAAATATCCTCTTCCCTTACAACGTTGACAAATAATATCACTGGTGTGCCCTGTTGATGCCATGGAAGAAGAAGAACTCGGTGCAGGCCCAATAGGTGTGCTCTTGGCAGATAATGGTGGTTGTGCCTGCTTCCTTGTATCACGGCTGGAGGTAACAGCTGATGGAGGTGTCGGTGCAGTAGAATGTGTGGAAGTAGAGGATGCACGCGGTGTCCATGATGAAGGTCGACCTGCAGAAAAGTTAGTCCGCGCCAATGCCTGTCGATCCTGCACTTCACGTTCAGCTTTACAAGCAAGATGGAATAAACGAGTGATATTAGTATAATCCTTATACTCTAGAATGGTTTGAATCTCTCTATTTAATCCACCCATAAAACGTGCAAGCATAGCTTCATTCTCCTCAACAATACCACATCTAATCAGGCCAGTTTGTAATTGCTGATAATATTCTTCTACAGAATTTTTTCCTTGTCTTAAGCGCTGCAGTTTTTGAAGTAATTCACGTTGATAATATGGTGGAACCCAACGAGTACGCATAGCAGTTTTCAAAGCAGCCCAAGTAGCTGGAATAGGATATAATCTACAATGTTCAGACCACCAAACACATGCAAAACTAGTGAAAGCACAAACAACAGCAGGAACATGTCTCTCCTCGGGATAGTTTAAACATGTAAAACGTTGTTTAGTTTGTAACTCCCAAGTAAGATATATATCAGGAACATATCTACCCTCAAATGGTGGAATATTCAATTTCAGTTTAGGAAGATGGTCATGTACCTCAGGTGGTGGTGCATCCCTACCGTTGCGATGATATGCATGAGGACGACCTGGTGGTGGTGGTGCTGGTTGTTGCCCGTAGTTCTGATTTTGGTCAACCTCATCCTCGTAATGGTCCTCCACCTCTGCAGTAGCAGCAAGAGCTACAGAAACATCAACAGCAGCACCAGAAGCTTGACCAGTCTCAAGGGGAACGCGCTGTGCTCGTCCAACTTGATTCGGAAGGCGACGTTGTTGTTGTTGTTGTTGTTGTTGTTGTAGAGGTGGGACAGCTGCAGCAGCCGGTGGTGGTGGAAAACACGAAAGCAATTCAGCAAACTTGTTATCGAGCTTTGTGTCAAACGTCTTCTCCATGCCAACTATCTTCTCCATGGCCTCGTCCAATGTGTTTAGCACATCTTGCACCTGTACACTCATCATTTGCTGAAACTTATCATGAAGCTCCTTGTTCGTCAAGTTCTCCCAGTCAGTCTCGTCGACTTGTGATCTTGGCATGGTTAGCAGCAATAGAAACACACAAGAATATGATCCTACAGACTTCTAATAAGTGGTGGTGGTGGCGGGTGTCACAAATCCGACAAGCAAATCTCAAATTCTTACCAGTTCTTACCTAGCAGCAGGTGGTGATCGGCAACCGTGGTAGTCAAAACTCTCAAAGCTTGGATAAAGCGATTACCAGGGAGAGTCAAACGCACGACGTAGATGTATGTGGAGCTGGGAAGGCTTATAAGATGATAGCAAAAGTGGTCAGCAATAATCAATTCAGAGATGCAAAGTTGAATAGACGCTCAACGACGGTACTGTGCTGGTCCTAGGCTAGACCGTACTAGAGACGCGAGCCTAGAACACTAACGAAATCACGGCGCTGCACGTAATCAAGGGGAAAGCACACTCTGAAAAAAAAATCGCCTCTTTTTTTTTTGCCGAAAATCACTATAATGGCGTGTCTCAAAACACTTCCCAAGTCAAACTAAGATGATAGGCACAAAATTTTTTTGACGATTTTTTTTTTCGGAATCAGGGCAGCGACGACGAAAAAGTGCGGGAACAAATCAGTATTGTGGCACGTGTCTCAAAAGACTCAGAAAAGCTCAAAAATAGGATAGGGAAAAAATATTTTCACCTGTCGAAATTTTGGCCTAAAAACTGCCCGGGGGTCTCCAGACTCCTTTTTTTTCGAGACCTACTCAGGCAAGGAAACAACGAAACCGAAACTAGATGGATCTCGAAAGCCAATCTAGAACGAAAAGAACTCGGATTGGTGGTGGATATGTGGTGGTAGAATATGGCAGCGGTGGTGGTATTTGGCAGCGGTGGTGGTATATGGATACGGATTGGTGGTGGTATATGGATACGGATCGGTGGTGGTATGTGGCAGTAGCGATGAAGATGTTGTGGCGGCGGCGTGACAACTTATGACCAGAACTCGAAACTCTAAAAGACTAGACGCTAACACCAGCAACTTGACACGACGATGCAACCGCAAATTCAACTAAGCAAACACGGAAAAGATTATGCAATGGCTCAGACTGGTTCTGATGAGGACATCACTAACAAGGTTACACCCACAGCTCCAACTGACACATATACATGACCAATTACTAGAGCTCGCGCACGCCAATTAAATTACCAGGTACTTTCGTTTCTTGGTAATGAATCTAATGTTCATGAGAATATGATGCTGCCTAAATTGGATACATTTGTCTTGCTTACAAATGAAGGGCCTAGCTTGGACAAGAAGGATGAACATTGGAGCAAGATCAAGCATGGAGATGATGGCATGCGCAAGGGGAACAAGAATGGAGTTTCAATTGATGATTTCAGGACTTTGAAGCCACCATAATGAGTGCGAGAAGCCTTGGACGAAATATAAAAGATGCCACTTCATAAATTTCGTCCAAAGGCTATTATAGGTGCTGCGTCACCTTATTATTGGGCCAGGCCCATGTAATTTCGAAATACTTGAGTATAGGCTGTTTTTTAGAGTCCGTATGTGTGGGGAAACAAGAGTTAGGGTTGGTTTCGGACCCCTCCACCAAGGGCCACGAAATTCCCCCCTCTTTCCCTCATATATATAGCCCTTAGGGCGTCGTTTAGACTTTGGGTTTTGTTTAGATTAAAAGTTCGCCATAGCTGCAACTTCGCGTACTTCGTTTGTGTTCAACGACCAGACCAAGGCGTCACAGAACCCCACCTTGATCAATAAAGCTTTCCTCTTATATTCGCAATATCCAGATTGCAATCTTAGTTTCTTGCTTGTTCTTCGTTTGCCTGCAGGAAACAGACCTTCGTGGTCAGGTTGATCGTGCTCCGGCGTGGTCAACAACCTCTCGGAGTTGGTTTAGCGATTGCTAAGGCGCGACGTCCTCGCACGTTCGTAGTCGGATCGTCAAAGTCGACTTCCTCCAAAACGATAGCCACCATCTCATCGAAAGACGGGACACCTTTGCCTCTATCAAGTGGTATCAGATTTCCAGGTTGCTCGGTGAGATTTTACAGTTTTTCATAGTTTAGATCGAGTCTGTTCTTCATACCTATAGTCCACGAAAAAGCCAAAAAAAAAATTAGGGTTAGTTCATCCCATCCGAACCAATCTGAGCCTTTGCATAATCTTTTCTGTATTTGCTTTGTTGAATTTGCGGTTGCATCGTCGTGTCAAGTTGCTGGTCTTAGCGTCTAGTTCAATAGAGTTTCGAGTTCTGTTCACAGTTTGTCACGTCGCCGCCGCACCATATTCATCGCCGCTGCCATACCACCACTGCTGACATATCCCACCACCGCCACAACATACCACCACCGCTGCCATAACATACCACCGCTGCCATAACCTACCATCGCTGGCATATCCTACCACCATATATCCACCGCCAATCCGAGTTCTTTTCATATTAGGTTTGTTCTCGAGATCCATCTAGGTTTCGGATTTGTGTTTCCTTGCCTGCGTAGGTCTCGGGAAAAAAAAGAGGCGAATTTTTTTCAGAGTGTGCTTTCCCCTTTATTACGTGCAGCGCCGTGATTTTGTTAGTGTTCTAGGCTCGCGTCTCTAGTACGGTCTAGCCTAGGACCAGCATAGTACCGTCGTTGAGCGTTTATTCAACTTTGCATATCTGAATTGATTATTGCTGACCACTTTTGCTACCATCTTATAAGCCTTCCCAGCTCCACATACATCTACGTCGTGCGTTTGACTCTCCCTGGTAATCGCTTTATCCACGCTTTGAGAGTTTTGACTACCACGGTTGCCGATCACCACCTGCTGCTGGGTAAGAACTGGTAAGAATTTGAGATTTGCTTGTCGGATTTGTGACACCCGCCACCCCCACCACTTATTAGTAGTCTGTAGGATCATATTCTTGTGTGTTTCTATTGCTGCTAACCATGCCAGGATCACAAGTCGACGAGACTGACTGGGAGAACTTGACGAACAAGGAGCTTCATGATAAGTTTCAGCAAATGATGAGTGAACAGGTGCAAGATGTGCTAAACAGATTTGACGAGGCCATGGAGAAGATAGATGGCATGGAAAAGACGTTTGATACAAAGCTCGATAACAAGTTTGCTGAATTGCTTGCGCGTTTTCCACCACCACCGGCTGCTGCAGCTGTCCCACCTCTTCAACAACAACAACAACAACAACAACGGCGCCTTCCGAATCAAGTGGGACGAGCACAGCGCGTTCCCCTTGAGACTGGTCAAGCTTCTGGTGCTGCTGTTGATGTTTCTGTAGCTCCTGCTGCTACTGCAGAGGTGGAAGACCATTACGAGGATGAGGTTGACCAAAATCAGAACTACGTGCAACAACCAGCACCACCACCACCAGGTCGTCCTCATGCATATCATCGCAACGGTAGGGCTGCACCACCACCTGAGGTACATGACCATCTTCCTAAACTGAAATTGAATATTCCACCATTTGAGAGTAGATATGTTCCTGATATATATCTTACTTGGGAGTTACAAACTGAACAACGTTTTACATGTTTAAACTATCCCGAGGAGAGACGTGTTCCCGCTGCTGTTTGTGCTTTCACTAGTGTTGCATGTGTTTGGTGGTCTGAACATTGTAGATTATATCCTACTTGATGAGGACATGACTACCTTGGATACGACCAAAAATATTGCAAACATGTATATTTGTGAGGTGATTTCTAATGCAAACTATGCAACAATTTATTTATTTTATCCAGAACAAAAATACTTCACAGACTTTTGTGCCATGTCTAATTCCAGGTGCATGGGACATTTGTACAATTCACATATGAAGATAAGGGAAAAAGAGAAGTTTAGGGGCTGTTCAAAAAGTTCTCTCACGTCACTTTTGGGCCAAGAGAAGATAGAGTCCAAGTCTCTCACGTTCTGCATCCACATTCGGACTGCACAGACATACCTGACTCAAAACGGCAAGAACTCCTTCATACGGACTCCGAATTGGGTGATTATTTTTTTGTTGGAAACTAGATTTCATACACTTTCCAACCCAATTGGAATCACCTTCAAATTCGTCCGGAGCTTTGAGATACCGACAAAACAATCTGACGCTGCAGCAGAATCCGAGTCAAACTACAAGTCCAAAGGTGTTACATCACCTCTACTTGGGCCCAAGAGCCTTGTACGACCTAGGGTTAGTATTAGGCTGCCTTGGGACGTCCTTCCACCTCCTTGGCTGCCACCCCTTGCTCCTATATAAGTAGATCCATCTAGTAGCTTTTTCTTTGGGTTTTGTTTAGATTAAAAGTTCGCCATAGCTGCAACTTCGCGTACTTCGTTTGTGTTCAACGACCAGACAAAGGCGTCACAGAACCCCACCTTGATCAATAAAGCTTTCCTCTTATATTCGCAATATCCAGATTGCAATCTTAGTTTCTTGCTTGTTCTTCGTTTGCCTGCAGGAAACAGACCTTCGTGGTCAGGTTGATCGTGCTCCGGCGTGGTCGATAACCTCTCGGAGTTGGTTTAGCGATTGCTAAGGCGCGACATCCACGCACGTTCGTAGTCGGATCGTCAAAGTCGTCTCCACCAAATCGATAGTTATCATCTCATCGAAAGATCGGACCCCTCACCTCTATCAAGTGGTATCAGTTTTCAGGTTGCTCGGTGAGAATTTCCAGTTATTCCTAGATTAGATTTATTTTCTTACCTATTGTCCAAGGAAAAGCCACAAAAAAAAGTTAGATCTATTCATCCTTTGTCCTAGCCAGTCTGAGCCTTTGCAATTTTCTTTTCATTGTTTGCATTATTGAATTATCGGTTGCATCGGCGTGTCGAGTTGCTGGTCTTAGTGTCTAGTTCGTTAGAGTTTCGAGTTCTGTTCACATTAGTCACGTCACCGCTCCATCGTTATCCCTTCCGCTGTCCACCACCTCATCCATCAATTTCCACCTCGTGCTACCCGTCGTTCATTGTCACAATCATAGTTGAAGTCGTTCGCATCATTGCTTGATCCAATCTGCATCTTATCTAGTTTGTCTTGGAAAGAGGGATTAAGAAAAAAAAGACAGAGAAAAAAAAGTAAAAAAAAGGAGGAGAGAAAGAAAAAAAAAGTGGGAGAAAAAAAAAGAAAAAGAAAAGGAAGGAAACGAAAGTTGGAGAGAGTGTTGTTGTATATTCTGCTTGGCAGTTGTTTTCATCATTATCTTTACTGCCGTTGTGATCTTCACTTATATCTTGCTGTTCAGAGCTACTTCGTATCCTTTATTGATGCTAGTTGTGCTACACCGTGACCTCATTAGTGTTCTAGGCTCGCGTCTCTAGTCCGGTCTAGCCTAGGACCAGCACAGTACCGTCGTTGAGCGTTTATTCAACATTGCATCTCTGAATTGATTATTGCTAATCTTTTGCTACCATATATGATGTAGGGTGGAACCCTAGTGGCCGATCTTTCACGAAATGGAGGGGATCCCACGATGAACACGAAGAACATGAGAGGGGAACACGAGAGGAAACATGAGAGAATCACTCAAACCAACAAGAACAAGTCACACATATGCTAGATCCTCGAAACACAAAGAGATACAAGATCCATGATCAACAAGGGACGATACAAAGGGTAACCGGTTCTTCTCCGTGAGGAGGTCTTGGGGTATCCCGCGGGATCTTCTCCGTGAAGGAGGTCTTGAATCCGTGTGGATCTTCTCCGAAGAGGTGCCGCAGTCACTCTCGAGGAGATGAACCACTAGATGAGCAAAGCTCTAGGTATCAAATGAGCTATCACTAAGCTAACCTCACTAGGAGGAGGTGGAGGAGTATATATAGTCTAGGGCCACGAAGGGGTATGTGGGAGAGGGATACATGGGCCTATGGCCCGATAACTGTGCGCAGACAGCATGTAGCGGACGTCCGACGGCTACCGGACGTCCGGTGGCTCGCGAGGGTCCGGACGTCCGGAAGTCTTCGGACTTCCGCTATTTTCCTTCTGTCGTCGAAGTCACGGACGTCTGGTGGCCTCCGGTCGTCCGGTCGCCTGGGAGTCGCCGGTCGTCCGGTAGATGCCGGACGTCCGGAGCCTGTAGCTTTTCCAGCAGCTTCTCTTGTTCCTTGTACTTGGTGTCCTCGCCGTCTTGTCCAATGCTCCTAGCTGTTCCATGGCCTCCCTCTTGGTTCCTGGTCATGCATAGCACATATATTTGAGGTAGTAGCCATGTCTCACATGTAGAAAGTGGAGGTTCAGAGAGGAGCAAGTGAACCTTGTGTCCAATTGTGTGTAGTTGAGGTCTCGTCGAGTGAACATGGGGATGATCATGGGATACTCCGTATCATCTCCCCTCCCTTGGGAAAGATCCGACCTCGGATCAAAAACATCATCACCATGGAAACGGTTGTCGTGGACGGACTTGTAGTTGGACCGAGATGAAGACTTGGCGTAATCCAAGTAGTCCAAGGTGTCGTCGGAGTGGTATACATACAAGAAGGGCAAACACAAACGACACTCGGAAATACAATGGTTAGCGCACAAGTGTCTATCATGTAAGAATGGGTTCGTGTGACAAATTTGGGCATGGCAAGGCACAAGATGCTTATCGAAAAGATGTACAATGACATGTAAAGCATTCATGTGATCAAATGCATTTGAGGTGCACACAAAGGTGTTGTGAATGTGATCAATGCAACCATTGTGCAAAATGATGTCATAGTGTGTTGGTTTATCAAGAGCATGAACATGGCAATGGATGCTCAATATGTGTATGTTATCATGCAATTGATGGAGGACAAGATGATCATGATGTATGAATATGCCATCAAGAAAGATCACAACAAATTTGCTAAGGAAATGCACAAGCTCATATATCATGGATGACATGGTGATACAAAATGCAACAAGGCAATCATAATGTGAGTCAATCCATGGGCAAGATGCAAATTTGTTATGGGAATGATATGTCCATGGAGCATGGCATGTGAGCACACAATCAACAAATATGAAGTTTTTGGTGCAATGTGTCAAAGGGGTTTTGACATACCAATGATAGATGTCGTGGCAAGAGTGGTAGACCGGTGGCGCATGCATATGGTCCATCTTCAATGTCGGTCCTCCATCTCGTAGATGTATCATGTAGATAACAAGAAGGAAGCAACAATGAAAGTATGGCCCATCCAATATGCATATGTGAGGATGGCTCACAAAGAAGGAATTCACCTTATGTATGTTCTCGAAGGTGTTGGTGTCGCGCAACGTGTATGCCTTCACATGCCCAAGATGCCTCGTGATGGTACCGCCTTGTGAATCCTTCAAAATGAAAGAACATGACAAACACTCGGAAAAACAAATGAGGTTAGCCATAATGCAAAACCTAGCATTCGTGCGGGAAAATACCCAACAAGTACTTGCATCATTCTTATCATAAGAAAGGACAAGGTAATGTTGCATGGCATGTAAGCATATGATGCGATAACAACCAAAGGCATTAGGCTCAAACAAGCAAGCATGCATCACAAATATGGTGTCCAAGTCTCCAAGATCAATAAGAATAGCATTGTTGCACTCAATACAAGTGTTGAGAGATGCAACTATTGGAGACAAGTGACAATGATCAATATATATCATGTGAGTGGCATGAACATATATGTCATCAACCCAAGAAAGCAAGTAAGAGAGGAACATGGGTGATGCAACATAGCAAGCAAGCATAGTGATCAAGTCAAGCAAGCTAGTAGTGCAAAGATGCAACATACTAGAAGTAATCATGGCAATCATGGCGTGTGTGCAAATAGTGAGAATACATGATGCACATGGCATAGCACAAGCATGAAAGCAAGATATGAGCAAAATAGCATCAATGTGTTGATGAGAGGCCATATGGAAATAGCAATGGGATATCATGTCTCTCTCAACACAAGAATCAACAATAGCATGGGGCACAAAGAAATCATGGCAATAGCTACAAGTATCTCCACCAAGCATGCAAATACACATATAAGTAGTATAATGGTGAATCATGTGTAAAGGCAAGCAAGGGTCACAATTGCATGGCAAAGTCATAGCAAGAGGCATAACATGCAAAGTGAACACGATAGTATGGGCATAATGTGACAAGTGGCAAATAGCCCATAGCCGTGTGAGAGCCAAGTAAAAGAGATGCGCGTAGTGGTTGCGCGAAGAGAACGGTGGTAAGGACAATCCAAGTGGTCCCAAATCGTCATCGCTCTCAAGAGCTCGTTTTGTCAACTCATGGGATTGTGAGGTTGACAAATGTTCATGAGTACCTACACAAAACAAAGACAAAGGAAAAATTGTGTGTGCGTGGTATATGTACATATCATCCATCATGATGCGCACGTGTGTGTGTTGGTTAGCACATAATATCCAATGCTCAAATAAATGAGATGCGTGATATAGAAACATGTCATCCATCATGAGAGGTTTGTTGTTATGTATAGCATAATGGAGACTCGAATTATGTAATGCATCACAAGAAATATGTAGAGCATTGTTATTCATGGAATGCATATGGTGCACACAATCATGGTAATCATGCAAGGTATGGAATGCATCAAGATCTCCTAGGATGTATGAGGAAACTATGGGGGTCTCCTCATGAGCATTATTAGAAAGTTCACATGGAAAATATTGACAACATCCAAAGCAAAGCATATTTGGAACATTGTGTTCATGGCATGGCATAGTAGATGAATTGCGCAAGTCATGTAAAGGAAGCATGGCAATATCATCGCAAGAGAAACACAAGCCAATGACCATCATCTTGTCATCTATGCCACAAGTGCAAATAGGATTTACTTTAATTTGGCATGCATAGTTACTATGTTGAGATTGATATGAAACAATATGAGAGATCTCACTCATAGCATATGACAAGTTTAGAGGGTTGTCGAACATGATGTGACCAAAAGAATTTTCACATGAGATCCTATGGAGCATAGCATCACAACTAGGCAACTCAACATGCTCATCATCATATTCATCATAAATAGGTAAGTCAAGACATGATGAAGTCGCACTAGCATGAAGCATGGCAATAGGTGTGTCAACATCATGCAAGCAATCATTGTCAAGATAGTCCACTAGCGGGACAAGAGCATCACCTTCACCTATTTTACCTTTGGAGTTTCGCTCATGCGTTGTAGGTGAGGTGTTCAAGATCCACTCATTCTCATCTTCATCATGATGGAACCATGTGGGTGGTGCATCTTCTTCCACCATGGCCATCGGTTTGTCCATTGGAGGGATGGACTCGTCGAGGGTAGGCATATCGTCATGTAGGAGACCTAGCACCAACGAAAACACACTCGGAGTAGAGGTTAAGTCGTGAGAAATCATAGTAGCCTCACATGCCCTATCAACTACCTCACTCACTAAGTGTTGTGGCTCACTCACTCCCTCGTGGATGCTCTCACTCGTATGGTTGGTGGAGTCACTCAAATGGCTCTCAACCTCACATAGGATGTGTGGCATGCTCTCATGTGTGGGGCTAGTGGTGGTCACACTCATCCTCTCATAGGAAATGCACTCAATGTCACATATTGTGGAGTCACTCATGTCACTCATGTGGTGGTGGCTCTCCTCACATGGAAATTGGGGCATCTCATCATATGTGGGTGTCGGAGAGATGTAGGTGCAAACGTCTCCATGCTCAACTCCAATCGTCTCCTCATCCATAACGCCTCCAAAGATGAATGCCGTAGGAGGTGGCAAATCATCACTCTCCTCCGAGGTCAAAGAGAAGGTCTCATGCTTGCTCGCGTAGCTTGACCCGGAGTAGTAGTCCAATATGGGCGCCGTCTTCATGGTGTCGAAGAGGTTCATGCTCGTCGCCTTGGTCGAAGGGGATGGCCCATGCTCAACCTTCTTGTCGCCGTCTTGATGTGGGGAGCTTCCGAAGATGGAAGTGTCGCCCTTGCTCGTAGGTGGTCGCCTTGTAATTGGAGATGTCGATGTAGGCGAACTCACGGGAAGTAGGCGAAGATGCCGTACGTCCAAAGGCGAAGATGCCTTGATAGCACTTGGCGAAGATGCCGAAGTGGTGGTTGTAGCCGTAGCTCCGTCTTGGGTAAGCTTGTCTCGCGGTCTTCTTATGTTCTCTTGAAGCTTGGGCTTGGCGTGAAGTAGAGCCTCTTCGGACGTATAGGTATGCGCTTGTCGAGCATCTTCATGATGATGATGTCGTTGTCGTGCTTGAGCTCTTGGTAGATGTCGTTCGTCGTCGTTGTGCACATGATGCTTGGAGGTGACTTGCCCTTCATGACGATGTCAATGGTCGCCATGGCGGTGTGGACGTGGAAGACTTGCACTTGCATCATGTTTGCGCTCCGAAGACTTGTGACTTGAACGTCGCCGCCGAGAGGATGATGAAGGGGAAGAAGACTTGTAATCGACCACCAAGTGTCAGAGCTCCGCCATTTGTTTGTTGAAGGAGTCGCACAAGTCGT
This sequence comes from Secale cereale, assembly GCA_902687465.1. Classification (NCBI taxonomy): domain Eukaryota; kingdom Viridiplantae; phylum Streptophyta; class Magnoliopsida; order Poales; family Poaceae; genus Secale; species Secale cereale. The sequence goes on along the minus strand of LR738715.1, from coordinate 425,079,399 downwards.
CGAAGGAAGCCATTGTCCTTGTCTCGGAGGGTCGTAGTTCGATGGCGATGTTGCCCAAGCACTCTTGCATTTCTCGTTGTAGTCCAATGGTTTTCGTGTGGATGTCCTTGTTCGCGCCGTCGATGTCGAAGACCGGAGATGAAATGCCTTGCCTATCCATCACAAGATGCTAGCAAGTATGAGTGGGAGAAAGAGAAGAACTAGACCAAATGTACCTTGACCGATGTTGAAGATGGATCAATGATCACTCAAATGTGGAACAAGGAAATAGCACAATTGGTACCAATTCTTGTCGGTTTCTCACACCTACACAAGTAAAGCTTATGGTGGAGCTCGGTGAGGATAGTGGCTCAAAAATTTGATGCAAAATGTTAGCAAGACTCAATAATGTTGAAAAAGATTCACAAATTCGCAAGTGAAACAAGAAGACCAATAGCAATATGGGTGGCACACGGAAACACACACACGGATAGATAAGTGGGGTCGTGCAACCAAGGGGTGAGCCAAAATGTGGAATCCACGAAAATGCTCTTGTTGCACAACACTAGAGAGACGCTAGCGCGATTGCACAATAGGCGGATACGAACTTGTGCACAACCTACTATGCAAAATGCAACGACTTCTATCCCAAGTATGCTATATGTATGGTATTCCGGTGGTATGATCCAAAATGATCGAGTATGACAATCTTAATGTAGTATGATGCTATGGTTCTTGCTTAAAAGCTCTTTGCGTATCTTTTTCTTTGTGCTTAAAAGCTTGTTTGACTCTTTCTCTTTTGAGCTCTTTTCTCATGCAAAACTTCACGAACCAAGATAGCAATTGAGTATATGTGATGACAACCTTGTGTCACAAGAGATGATACCAAGATATGCACCACGGTGATATGGTATGTATGCTATGGGAAGTATGATCACTAATGTGCACAAGTAACGTTGCCGGCAATTCTCGAATGGCTAGTCTCGATGGGTAAGTGACGCAAAAATGGGCTAGGGGTTAACAATGCAATTGCAAGGGAATATACAATGATGTCATCGAAGTTACCGTCCGTGTCGATGATGAGAGGTGGTGCTCTTGATGTAGACCCGTTCCTAATTAGCCGAAACACCTTAGGAAACGGAAAAACCACACCTCAAAATCTCAAGGACAAATGTCAAATGGTGGTAGCGGCAATGCCGTGGTGCTTGCGGAAGTGGAAAGATGGGCTATACACGATGTCGGAGTTGAAGTCACGGTCCCAAAGTAGCCGAAACACCTTAGGAGACACAAGCCACAACTCAAACAAGCTCGAACAAAATTTGGTTAAGTTTGGTTGGCTATGCATAATGGGCTATGCTATGCGGAAGTGGTGGTGGTGGTTGATGAAGAAGAAATGGTCCCTAAGTAGCCTAAACACCTTAGGAGACTCAAATCACTACTCAAGCAACCACAAATGCTATGGGGGACAAAATGGTTAGGTTGCGGAACTCTGTGGTGGTATAGCGGATGATGTGGTGGAGGCCCTAGGCAAAGATGCCAAAATCCACAAAATATGATGGAGTCAAATGAATATGGTTGTATTTTTCTGGTATGGGGAATGTCAAGAGCTTCGAAACGAGCTAAAGAACGTCCAAATCGGAGTTCGTATGAATTAGTTATGGACAAAACAGAAATCAGCCGAATTCAAAAACTGGGTGTACCGGATGTCCGGAAAAGACCGGAAATCCGGTAATTTCTGATGTATATGTGGTTCCGGTCGTCCGGTGAGTTCCGGACGTCCGGTGCTTCGAGAGGGTCCGGACGTCCGGTAAAACGCCGGTCGTCCGGTGGGTCGGGGTCAACGCGAGATTTGAGATCTGGGACGCGATTTTGGGCGGAATTTGATGATTTTGGGGTCAAAATTGATGAGATTTCGTGGATGAAAGATGGGGAAACTTGGGGAAGTGCTAGATCCACTTGAAACCAAGCAAATCCATGGATCAAAATCAACAAAATATCATCAAATCAACAGATCACAAAATTTTTTGGGGCTAATTTTGGTGGGGAATTTTCGAAATTGGGGAAGAACACAACAAAAACAAGCTAGAAAACGGTGGAGGGGGCTCCAAATTCGTGAGAAACCATGGCTCTTGTTACCATAATGATGTAGGGTGGAACCCTAGTGGCCGATCTTTCACGAAATGGAGGGGATCCCACGATGAACACGAAGAACACGAGAGGGGAACACGAGAGGAAACACGAGAGAATCACTCAAACCAACAAGAACAAGTCACACATATGCTAGATCCTCGAAACACAAAGAGATACAAGATCCATGATCAACAAGGGACAATACAAAGGGTAACCGGTTCTTCTCCGTGAGGAGGTCTTGGGGTATCCCGCGGGATCTTCTCCGTGAAGGAGGTCTTGAATCCGTGTGGATCTTCTCCGAAGAGGTGCCGCAGTCACTCTCGATGAGATGAACCACTAGATGAGCAAAGCTCTAGGTATCAAATGAGCTATCACTAAGCTAACCCTCACTAGGAGGAGGTGGAGGAGTATATATAGTCTAGGGCCACGAAGGGGTAAGTGGGAGAGGGATACATGGGCCTATGGCCCGATAACTGTGCGCAGACAGCATGTAGCGGATGTCCGACGGCTACCGGACGTCCGGTGGCTCGCGAGGGTCCGGACGTCCGGAAGTCTTCGGACTTCCGCTATTTTCCTTCTGTCGTCGAAGTCACGGACGTCCGGTGGCCTCCGGTCGTCCGGTCGCCTGGGAGTCGCCGGTCGTCCGGTAGATGCCGGACGTCCGGAGCCTGTAGCTTTTCCAGCAGCTTCTCTTGTTCCTTGTACTTGGTGTCCTCGCCGTCTTGTCCAATGCTCCTAGCTGTTCCATGGCCTCCCTCTTGGTTCCTGGTCATGCATAGCACATATATTTGAGGTAGTAGCCATGTCTCACATGTAGAAAGTGGAGGTTCAGAGAGGAGCGAGTGAACCTTGTGTCCAATTGTGTGTAGTTGAGGTCTCGTCGAGTGAACATGGGGATGATCATGGGATACTCCGTATCAATATAAAGCCAACCCAGCTCCACATATTTCTACACCGTGTTACGTACGTTCACCTGGCAATCGCTTTACTCAATCTTTGGAGTTATTTGACACCGCTGGTTGCCTATCACCAGTTGCTGCATGGTAAGAACTTGTAAGATATTGATATTTGCTTTACTGTGAGCGCTTTACCACCACATCATAGTAGTTCATAGGAACATTATTCTCGAATTTTGTTTCTTTTTTTCTACTAATCATGAGAGGATCCAGAGTCAACTCATGGGCTTTGTCGATCGCGGGAGATGTGCCACCACCTAAGGACATACCACAACCATCACGAGAGGTGCACAAACATCCAAATGCACATGATCAGGTTAATGTTTCTATACCACCGTTTAATGGCCGTTTTAGACCTGCTTTATATATTGAATGGGAGTTTGACATAAATAATCTATTTGCTTCCCATAGTTTTGATGAACGTAAAAAAGTTAAGGTTGCGGTTGGTTCTTTCACTGGTTATGCTTTAGTTTGGTGGAGTGAATATTGTCGGTTACACCCTAATTATATACCTACTACTTGGATTGATTTGAAAGTTGCCATGCGACATACATTCGTCCCTGCTTATTATACTCGTGACATGCTTACAAAGTTGCAACATTTAAAACAAGGTAGTGACACCGTAACGAAATATTATGATGATTTACAAACTACCTTGTTGCATTCCTCTTTACAAGAAAGTGAAGACGATTTTATGGATAGATTTTGGGCAGGATTAAATCGTGATATTCAGGAGTTACTAATTCATGAAGAGTGTTATCCTATGGACCTTTTGTTTCGTCTTGCTTGTAGTGCTGAACAGGAAATAAAACAACGTATTGTCCGTAAGGAGAATAAGCGCCAGGTGCACATTCCAATAAATGATACGGTTGTTCCTTCCACTACTAGGCGTACTATGACAGACACATCCATTGTTGTGAGGACTACATCACCTCCACCATGTGACACATCACCTCCGACAGTGCCTACATCATCTGAGTTGATCATAAGAGGTAATGACAAAGGTACCGATTTTCCACCTCCACATGAGTATGGTGAATGCCTTGTCAATTTAAATGAACCATGCGATGAGCTATCCACTACTTTGATCACACCAACTATTTTAGAGGAATATGTTCGTGATTTGACTTTGCCATGTGACCAAACAATTGTGAGTGAACCAATTGAATTAACTATTGATGCGAAAGAACCATTTGAATCAGGGAATAAATCAGATTTGGATCAAATACGTGTGAAAATAGTTGTGCCAATGTTTAACCATTTTGATATGACCTCTAATCTTGGTGATGGTTCATCAAGGTTGGGATGGTTTAATGATGAGCATTGCTAATCTTTTGTAACGATTAAAAGCTTCACTTATATGTGCAAATTGAGTTGCAATATTTTCATGCCTTCTACTTCTTGTGATAATATTTTGGCTTTATATTTTATTAACTACGAAAGTTACTCATCTATACATGTGTCATATGTGCGAAAATTAAGGGAAGTAAAAATGGATGACATATACATATACAACATGTACACCTTGTCTTTTTTCTTACCCAAATTTCAGATTAAGCAGCGCCGAGGACGGCTTTATTTTCAAAAAAGGGAGGATGATGAGGACATGACTACCTTGGATACGACCAAAAATATTGCAAACATGTATATTTGTGAGGTGATTTCTAATGCAAACTATGCAACAATTTATTTATGTTATCCAGAACAAAAATACTTCACAGACTTTTGTGCCATGTCTAATTCCAGGTGCATGGGACATTTGTACAATTCACATATGAAGATAAGGGAAAAAGAGAAGTTTAGGGGCTGTTCAAAAAGTTCTCTCACGTCACTTTTGGGCCAAGAGAAGATAGAGTCCAAGTCTCTCACGTTCTGCATCCAGATTCGGACTACACAGACATACCTGACTCAAAACGGCAAGAACTCCTTCATACGGACTCCGAATTGGGTGATTCTTTTTTTGTTGGAAACTAGATTTCATACACTTTCCAACCCAATTGGAATCACCTTCAAATTCGTCCGGAGCTTTGAGATACCGACAAAAGAATCTGACGCTGCAGCAGAATCCGAGTCAAACTACAAGTCCAAAGGTGTTACATCACCTCTACTTGGGCCCAAGAGCCTTGTACGACCTAGGGTTAGTATTAGGCTGCCTTGGGACGTCCTTCCACCTCCTTGGCTGCCACCCCTTCCTCCTATGTAAGTAGATCCATCTAGTAGCTTTTTCTTTGGGTTTTGTTTAGATTAAAAGTTCGCCATAGCTGCAACTTCGCGTACTTCGTTTGTGTTCAACGACCAGACAAAGGCGTCACAGAACCCCACCTTGATCAATAAAGCTTTCCTCTTATATTCGCAATATCCAGATTGCAATCTTAGTTTCTTGCTTGTTCTTCGTTTGCCTGCAGGAAACAGACCTTCGTGGTCAGGTTGATCGTGCTCCGGCGTGGTCGATAACCTCTCGGAGTTGGTTTAGCGATTGCTAAGGCGCGACGTCCACGCACGTTCGTAGCCGGATCGTCAAAGTCGACTTCATCCAAATGATAGCCACTATCTCATCGAAAGACGGGACACCTTTGCCTCTATCACTACTCCAGCTACTTGGACTGCTTTGAAAACTGCTATGCGTACTCGTTGGGTTCCACCATATTATCAACGTGAATTACTTCAAAAACTGCAGCGCTTAAGACAAGGAAAAAATTATGTAGAAGAATATTATCAGCAATTACAAACTGGCCTGATTAGATGTGGTATTGTTGAGGAGAATGAAGCTATGCTTGCACGTTTTATGGGTGGATTAAATAGAGAGATTCAGACCATTCTAGAGTATAAGGATTATACTAATATCACTCGTTTATTCCATCTTGCTTGTAAAGCTGAACGTGAAGTGCAGGATCGACAGGCATTGGCGCGGACTAACTTTTCTGCAGGTCGACCTTCATCATGGACACCGCGTGCATCCTCTACTTCCAAACATTCTACTGCACCGACACCTCCATCAGCTGTTACCTCCAGCCGTGATACAAGGAAGCAGGCACAACCACCATTATTTGCCAAGAGCACACCTATTGGGCCTGCACAGAGTTCTTCTTCTTCCATGGCATCAACAGGGCACACCAGTGATATTATTTGTCGTCGTTGTAAGGGAAGAGGACATTTTGCGAGAGATTGCAAATCTCAGCATGTGATGATTGCTACTGAGGATGGTGGATATGAATCCTCTAGTGACTATGATGAGGAGACTTTGGCTCTTATTACACGTGAAGAACACGGTGGAGACGATTCTGATCATGAGACGCAATACATGGCTCCTGAAGATGCTGACAGGTATGAATGTATAGTTGCTCAACGTGTTTTGAGTGTGCAGGTTACACAAGCTGAGCAAAATCAGAGGCATAATTTGTTCCATACAAAGGGAGTTGTGAAGGAACGTTCTGTTCGCGTGATCATAGATGGAGGGAGTTGCAACAACTTGGCTAGCATGGAGATGGTGGAGAAGCTATCTCTCACCACAAGACCACATCCACATCCACATCCTTACTACATCCAATGGTTCAACAACAGCGGCAAGGTTAAGGTAACACGTACTGTTCGTGTGCATTTTAGTATCTCTACATATGCTGATTATGTTGATTGTGATGTGGTACCTATGCAAGCATGTTCCTTATTACTTGGTAGACCATGGCAATTTGATAAAAATTCTGTACACCATGGTAGAAACAATCAGTATACTCTTGAAAGATGATATTAATAGAGCTAACAAAGCAAAACAGGAGAAAAATAAGAGTGAAAATCAGATTGTGGCAAAAGAATTTGAGCAACAAATGAAGCCTAATAATAAACCATCTACTGTTGCTTCTGAAATTAAATTGAAAACTACATGTTTATTTGCCACCAAATCTGATATTGATGAGCTAGATTTTAGCAAATCTGTTTGCTATGGTTTTGTGTGCAAAGAGGCATTATTTTCATTCGAGGACGTGCCTTCCTCTTTGCCTCCTGCTGTCACTAACATTTTGCAGGAGTTCGCCGACGTCTTTCCACAAGACGTGCCACCGGGATTACCACCTATTCGAGGGATTGAGCATCAGATTGACTTAATTCCCGGTGCATCGCTACCCAACCGCGCACCATACCGTACCAATCCAGAAGAGACAAAGGAGATTATGCGTCAAGTACAGGAGCTACTCGACAAAGGTTATATACGCGAATCCCTTAGTCCTCGTGCTGTTCCTATTATTCTAGTGCCGAAAAAGGATGGTACATCGCGTATGTGTGTTGATTGTAGAGCCATTAATAATATTACTATTCGTTATCATCATCCTATTCCTAGGCTAGATGATATGCTTGATGAATTGAGTGGCTCTACAATATTCTCCAAAGTTGATTTGCGTAGTGGATACCATCAAATTCGTATGAAATTGGGAGATGAATGGAAAACATCATTTAAAACTAAGTTTGGATTATATGAGTGGTTAGTCATGCCTTTTGGGTTAACTAATGCACCTAGTACTTTCATGAGATTAATGAATGAAGTTTTACGTGCTTTCATTGGACGATTTGTGGTAGTATACTTTGATGATATATTGATTTTTAGCAGATCTTTGGAGGAACATTTGGAACATTTACGTGATGTTTTTATTGCTCTACGTGATGCACGTTTATTTGGTAACCTTGGAAAGTGCACCTTTTGCACCGACCGAGTCTCTTTTCTTGGCTATGTTGTTACTCCACAGGGAATTGAGGTTGATAAAGCTAAGATTGAAGCTATTGAGAGTTGGCCGCAGCCCAAAACGGTCACACACGTGAGGAGTTTCCTTGGCCTCGCTGGATTCTATCGGCGTTTTGTGAGAGATTTCAGCACCATTGCTGCACCTCTCAATGAGCTTACAAAGAAGGATGTGCCTTTTGTTTGGGGTACTGCACAGGAAGAATCATTCACGGTATTGAAAGATAAGTTGACACATGCTCCTTTACTCCAACTTCCTGATTTTAATAAGACTTTTGAGCTTGAATGTGATGCTAGTGGAATTGGATTAGGAGGTGTGTTATTACAAGATGGTAAACCTGTTGCATACTTTTCTGAAAAATTGAGTGGGCCTAGTCTGAATTATTCTACTTATGATAAGGAATTATATGCTCTTGTTCGGACTTTGGAGACATGGCAACATTATTTATGGCCCAAAGAATTTGTTATACATTCTAATCATGAATCTTTAAAGCACATTAAAAGTCAAGCAAAACTGAACCGTAGACATGCTAAATGGGTTGAATTCATAGAGACTTTCCCTTATGTTATTAAACACAAGAAGGGAAAAGAAAATGTTATTGCTGATGCATTGTCTCGTCGTTATACTATGCTTTCACAACTTGACTTTAAAATATTTGGTTTGGAGACCATCAAAGATCAATATGTGCATGATGCTGAATTTAAAGATGTATTGCAGAATTGTAAAGAAGGGAGAACATGGAACAAGTTCGTCATTAGTGATGGATTTGTGTTTCGAGCTAACAAGCTATGCATTCCAGCTAGCTCTGTTCGTCTTTTGTTGTTGCAGGAGGCGCATGGAGAAGGATTAATGGGACACTTTGGCGAGAAGAAGACGGAGGACGTACTTGCTACACATTTCTTTTGGCCAAAGATGCGACGGGATGTTGAGCGTTTTGTTGCTCGCTGCACTACATGTCAAAAAGCTAAGTCACGACTCAATCCTCATGGTTTATATATGCCTTTGCCTGTCCCTAGTGTTCCTTGGGAAGATATATCTATGGACTTTGTTTTGGGTTTACCTCGAATAAAGAAGGGGAGGGATAGCATATTTGTTGTCGTGGATAGGTTCTCGAAGATGGCACACTTTATACCATGTCATAAAAGCGATGATGCTGCTAATGTTGCTGATTTGTTCTTTCGTGAAATTATTCGCTTGCATGGTGTGCCAAATACTATTGTTTCAGATCGTGATACTAAATTTCTTAGCCACTTTTGGAGATGTTTATGGGCTAAGTTGGGGACTAAACTGCTTTTTCGTACTACTTGTCACCCCCAAACTGATGGACAAACTGAAGTAGTCAACAGAACTTTGTCTACTATGCTTAGGGCTGTTTTGAAGAATAATAAGAAAATGTGGGAAGAATGCTTGCCTCATATTGAATTTGCTTATAATCGTTCGTTGCATTCTACTACTAAGATGTGCCCTTTTGAAATTGTCTATGGTTTCCTACCTCGTGCACCTATTGATTTGTTGCCTCTTCCATCTTCGGAGAAGGTTAATTTTGATGCTAAACAACGTGCTGAATTGATCTTAAAAATGCATGAGTTAACTAAGGAAAATATTGAGCGCATGAATGCTAAATATAAACTTGTTGGAGATAAGGGTAGAAAACGTGTTGTCTTTGCACCTGGAGATCTTGTTTGGTTACATTTGCGAAAGGATAGGTTTCCTAATTTGCGCAAGTCAAAGCTAATGCCACGTGCTGATGGTCCTTTCAACGTGTTAGAGAAAATAAATGATAATGCATATAAACTTGAGCTGCCTGCAGATTTTGGGGTTAGTCCCACATTTAACATTGCAGATTTGAAGCCTTACTTGGGTGAGGAAGATGAGCTTCCGTCGAGGACGACTTCAATTCAAGAAGGGGAGGATGATGAGGACATCACTAACAAGGTTACACCCACAGCTCCAACTGACACATATACATGACCAATTACTAGAGCTCGTGCACGCCAATTAAATTACCAGGTACTTTCGTTTCTTGGTAATGAATCTAATGTTCATGAGAATATGATGCTGCCTAAATTGGATACATTTGTCTTGCTTACAAATGAAGGGCCTAGCTTGGACAAGAAGGATGAACATTGGAGCAAGATCAAGCATGGAGATGATGACATGCGCAAGGGGAACAAGAATGGAGTTTCAATTGATGATTTCAGGACTTTGAAGCCACCATAATGAGTGCGAGAAGCCTTGGACGAAATATACAAGATGCCACTTCATAAATGTCGTCCAGAGGCTATTATAGGTGCTGCGTCACCTTATTATTGGGCCAGGCCCATGTAATTTCGAAATACTTGAGTATAGGCTGTTTTTCAGAGTCCGTATGTGTGGGGAAACAAGAGTTAGGGTTGGTTTCGGACCCCTCCACCAAGGGCCACGAAATTCCCCCTCTTTCCCTCATATATATAGCCCTTAGGGCGTCGTTTAGACTTTGGGTTTTGTTTAGATTAAAAGTTCGCCATAGCTGCAACTTCGCGTACTTCGTTTGTGTTCAACAACCAGACCAAGGCGTCACAGAACCCCACCTTGATCAATAAAGCTTTCCTCTTATATTCGCAATATCCAGATTGCAATCTTAGTTTCTTGCTTGTTCTTCGTTTGCCTGCAGGAAACAGACCTTCGTGGTCAGGTTGATCGTGCTCCGGCGTGGTCAACAACCTCTCGGAGTTGGTTTAGCGATTGCTAAGGCGCGACGTCCTCGCACGTTCGTAGTCGGATCGTCAAAGTCGACTTCCTCCAAAATGATAGCCACCATCTCATCGAAAGACGGGACACCTTTGCCTCTATCAGGTTCGGATATGATGAACTAACCCTAAAATTTTTTTGGCTTTTTCGTGGACTGTAGGTATGAAGAACAGACTCGATCTAATCTACGAAAAACTGTAAAATCTCACCGAGCAACCTGGAAATCTGATACCACTTGATAGAGGCAAAGGTGTCCCGTCTTTCGATGAGATGGTGGCTATCGTTTGGATGAAGTCGACTTTGACGATCCGACTACGAACTTGCGTGGACGTCGCGCCTTAGCAATCGCTAAACCAACTCCGAGAGGTCATTGACCACGCCGGAGCACGATCAACCTGACCACGAAGGTCTGTTTCCTGCAGGCAAACGAAGAACAAGCAATAAACTGAGATTGCAATCTGGATATTGCGAATTCAAGAGGAAAGCTTTATTGATCAAGTGGGGTTCTGTGACGTCTTGGTCTGGTCGTTGAACACAAACGAAGTACGCGAAGTTGCAGCTATGGCGAACTTTAATCTAAACAAAACCCCAAAGTCTAAACGACGCCCTAAGGGCTGTATATATGGGGGAAAGAGGGGGGAATTTCGTGGCCCTTGGTGGAGGGGTCCGAAACCAACCCTAACTCTTGTTTCCCCACACATACGGACTCTAAAAACAGCCTATACTCAAGTATTTCGAAATTACATGGGCCTGGCCCAATAATAAGGTGACGCAACACCTATAATAACCTCTGGACGAAATTTATTAAGTTGCATCTTGTATATTTCGTCCAAGGCTTCTCGCACTCATTATGGTGGCTTCAAAGTCCTGAAATCATCAATTGAAACTCCATTCTGGTTCCCCTTGCGCATGCCATCATCTCCATGCTTGATCTTGCTCCAATGTTCATCCTTCTTGTCCAAGCTAGCCCCTTCATTTGTAAGCAAGACAAATGTATCCAATTTAGGCAGCATCATATTCTCATGAACATTAGATTCATTACCAAGAAACGAAAGTACCTGGTAATTTAATTGCGTGCGCGAGCTCTAGTAATTGGTCCTGTATATGTGTCAGTTGGAGCTGTGGGTGTAACCTTGTTAGTGATGTCCTCATCACAAATGGAGGAGGGGGAGGAGTATATATAGTCTAGGTCCACGAAGGGGTAAGTGGGAGAGGGATACATGGGCCTCAGGCCCGTCTCTGCGCGCAGGCAGGCGCCGGATGTCCGGGCCGGGGGCCGGATGTCCAGCGGCTCGCGAGGAGCCGGATGTCCGGGCCTCTGGCCGGATGTCCGGGCTGAGCGTGACCTGCTTCGGTTGCCTTCTGTGATGAGGGGCCGATTTCCAGCGAAGGGGCCAGATGTCCGGGGCTTCGAGTGGAGCCGGATGTCCGGGGCATGGGGCCGGATGTCCGGGCTTGCGGTGCTCACTTCTGTGAAGGGGCGCCGGATGTCCGGGCTTGGGGCAGGATGTCCGGGGCCTGTAGATGCTGGCCCTTCTTCCTTCCCTCTCGCGCTCACTTGGCCTTGGTCCTTGGGCTCTCCATGGGTGTTCCTGAGCATGCACAAGGTCCGCGCTTAAAGTAGCATCCATGTCTTGCGAGAAAGGAAAGGGACAGCGTCGAGGAACGGGATCACCTTGCGTCCAAATGGTGTACATGGGGATGAGCAAAGGATGCTCCGCATCATCGTGCCTACGCAGGAGCTTTGCTAGCTTAGGGTCCGCGAAATAACGTTGCAGACGAGGAGTGATCGGAAAGTACCACACCACTTTTCGAGGAGCTTTCTTCCTCTTCTTGTATCGAGTGACGCCGCACACCGGACATATGGTTCACTCCGCGTGCTCGTCCCGATAAATGATGCCATTGTTAATCCACACATGGTATTTCACGTGCGGTAAATCCAGAGGACACACGATTTTCTTCGCCTCCTCGAAAATGGTCGGGCATTTGTTCCCCTTGGGAAGACGTTCATGCCAGAATGACATGTTCTCGTCGAAGCATGCGTCGATCATTTTGTGTTTTACCTTCATCTTCAGAGCCATGAGCGTTACTTTCAGGCAGGTATCCTCGGGCCTGCATCCTTCATACAATGGAGTAACCGCGTCTATCTCCAGTTGATCCAGCTTGGCTTTCTCTCGGGCGGCAGCTCATGCGTTATCCGTCTGCTTGAGAAGCAGCTCTTGAATATGACGGTCCTGCACCCAACCCATCGATGGTCCATCGTCGTCTGCTCCGGCATCTTCATCTTCATGATCATGCCCTTCGTCTTGATCTTCCTCATCATCATGTCCGGCATCTTCTACATGATGACTGTGTCCTAGAGATTCTTCGTCTTCTCGCCCGCCCTCGCCGCGGTTGTCTTGCTGCCCTTCCTCATTTCTTGCCCGGACCCCATGGACGGCTTCATAGTCATCTTCATCACCTTGCCACCGATAGCCGTCCATGAAACCACGCAAGAGCATGTGGTCCCGCACCTGTCCGGAATCCGGGTCCGTAATAAGGCTCTTCAGCTTGCATCTTCGACACGGACATCTTATGTCCGTCTCGTTCTTCTGAAGCATCTCGGCCTTCGCGGAGCTCAAAAACCTATTCACGATGCCTTCGGTCATCGTGCGGACCATGGTCGCCTGCGGGGTAGAGAAAACGATATTTTAGAACCCAAAATTTTTTTTGGCATGATTTTGCCTAAAAATAGGACCAAAAAGAATGCATAGTGCCAAATTCTTGCCGAAACGGAAATGAATCAACATTCCGGCAAAATATTAGCAACTATCGCATTTCAAATACCGGTACCTGCAAACACAAACATATGCAACACCACAAACATATGCAACACCACAAACATACGAAGATCTAGGCCATAAAAAGTGCATGTGCACGTTGTTGGAGGGAGAAAAAAGTAGATCTACAACGTAAATAAAGCTTTACCCTTACTTAGCTATCAAAAAAAGGTAATTTAACCACTTAATTTTGGTGAATCTATGGTGCAAATGAGGTGAGGAGGAGGAGGCAGCCGAGACAAGCTTGGAGGAGGAGGTGGAGAGAATGAAGTGGGGAAAGTGAGTGTGGTAGGTGGATATGTCAAAAAGATCTCAGGTTACCAATGGTGCACCACATTAAAATGCGCCATTAGTAACTCTGGTTACTAATGGCACACCTGTTAAGTGGTGCGCCATTACTATTTTTGAAAAAAAAGAAAAAAATATTAAAAAAATTTGTTAGTAGTGGCGCACGGAGTGTGTGGTGCGCCATTACTAGTTAAAACTAGCGCCATTACTAGTTAACACTAGTAATGGCGCATCTCCCCCTAGTGCAAATTTGTTAGTAATGGCGCACCTTGTCTCTGGTGCGCCATTAGTAATGAATACACTAATGGTGCACCTGTATCTGGTGCGCCACTGCTATATAGGAGTGGCGCACCACATGCATGGTGTGCCATTAGTGTCAATATCATCTATAGCCCTTTTCCTAGTAGTGGAAGCCAGAGACACAAAGTTACCAGAGCAATGCCAAGACGGCGAGACAAGAAGGCCAAGCAAGAAGACAGGCTCTCCCCCGACAAGCCTCTTGTCGGGGCGGCCTACACACCCCCGGCAAGAACCCTTGCCGGGGCAACTCACTCAAACGCCTCCGTTGCAGCCACCCTTGAGCCTGGGAGCTCCAGCATCATCAACAGCATTGGAACCAAGGCTTGGGAAGCGCCCACGTGATGGCATGCAGATCTTTGTAAAGACAAGGGTCTAGGACTCCCAAGATGAGAACCAAAAGACAAGGCAATCGCAAGGCTCCTTGCCGAGGATGCCCACGAGGCCCCGACAAGGCTCCTTGTCGAAGACACCCCGAGGCCCCGGCAAGCCTCTTGCCGAGGACACTCGCAGAAGCCCCAACAAGCCTCATGCCGAGGATGCTCATGGAGGCCCCGGCAAGGGTCTTGCCGGGAACAGACACAGGACCGCGGCAAGCCCTTGCCGCCCCATCGTCGCCCCAGCTCGACGGTCGACCCACTAGCCTAGGCAGGTACCCACGTGGCGGTACGTGGTTCCTGGTCCAGCTAGTCAAGCACCTGCATGGTGGCATGCACATCTTCGTGAAGACCCTACCACCACACCATCTCAGCTGCCTGCCCCGCTGGCCTGGATGCGCGTCGCAACCAGACAGAGCAGCCACGGATGGGACGGGCCTCGTTTTCATCCCCGATAAAGTGAGTGGACACCTAAGTAGCGCATTTAATGCGTCTTGTCCCGTAATGGCATGCGAAAAGCCTGTGCACTGTACACATTTCCACCTCTTATGTGCCACTGTGGCAGCCCCCTTTTTGACTATAAAAGGAGGCCCGAGGTATACTGGAGAGGGATTCAGATCTTTTGAGCTAGACATGCATCGTAGCTAGTTCAAGAACTCAAGAACACTCAAATACACACCAAAGCAGGACTAGGGTATTACGCATTCTCGCAGCCCAAACCTGGGTAAACGATCCTTGTACTAACTCTTAGACCCGCTCTTTGCACGACCTCTCGCCCGCCAACTGTAGAAGGGGTTCCAGTGATCCCATAGGTGTCGTTTCCACCGACATCATGTCTCATCGTTGGCCAAAAGAAATGTGTAGCAAGTATGTCCTCTGTCTTCTTCACGCCAAGTGTCCCATTAATCCACCTCCATGTGCCTCCCGCAACAATAAAAGACGAACGGAGCTAGCTGGACTGCATAGCTTGTTAGTACGAAACACAAATCCATCATTAACGACAAACTTGTTTCATGTTCTCCCTTCTTTACAATGCTGCAATACATCTTTAAATTTAGCATCATGCACATATTGATCTTTGATGGTCTCCAAACCAAATATTTTAAAGTCAAGTTGTGACAGCATAGTAGAACGACGAGACAATGCATCAGCAATAACATTTTCTTTACCCTTCTTGTGTTCAATGACATAAGGGAAAGTCTCAATGAATTCAACCCATTTAGCATGTCTACGGTTCAATTTAGCTTGACTTTAAATATGCTTCAAAGAATCATGATCAAAATGTATAACGAATTCTTTGGGCCATAAATAATATTGCCATGTTTCCAAAGTCTGAACAAGAGCATATAAATCATTGTCATAAGTAGAATCGTTCACACTAGGCCCACTCAATTTTTCAGAAAAGTATGAAACAAGTTTACCATCTTGTAATGACACACCTCCTAATACAATTCCACTTGCATCACATTCAAGCTCAAAAGTTTTATTAAATCAGGAAGTTGGAGTAATGGAGCATGTGTCAACTTATATTTCAATACCGTGAAGGCTTCTTCCTCTGCAGTACCCCAAACAAAAGGTACATCCTTCTTTGTAAGCTCATTGAGAGGTGTAGCAATGGTGCTGAAATCTCTCCCAAAACGCCTATAAAAACCAACAAGTCCAAGAAAACTCCTCACTTGTGTGACCGTTTTGGGTTGCGACCATCTCTCAATAGCTTCAATCTTGGCTTTATCAACTTTAATTCTCTGTGGAGTAACAACATAGCGAAGAAAAGATACTCGGTCGGTGCAATAGGTGCACTTTCCAAGGTTACCAAACAAACGCGCATCACGTATAGCAATAAAAACAACACGTATATGTTCCAAATGTTCCTCCAAAGATCTGCAATAAATCAGTATATCATCAAAGTAAACTACCACAAATCGTCCAATGAAAGCACGTAAAACTTCATTCGTTAATCTCATGAAAGTACTAGGTGCATTAGTTAATCCGAA
>LR738715.1:425009397-425063092 GCA_902687465.1 Secale cereale | reverse complement strand
GCAATGGTGCTGAAATCTCTCCCAAAACGCCTATAAAAACCAACAAGTCCAAGAAAACTCCTCACTTGTGTGACCGTTTTGGGTTGCGACCATCTCTCAATAGCTTCAATCTTGGCTTTATCAACTTTAATTCTCTGTGGAGTAACAACATAGCGAAGAAAAGATACTCGGTCGGTGCAATAGGTGCACTTCCCAAGGTTACCAAACAAACGCGCATCACGTATAGCAATAAAAACAACACGTATATGTTCCAAATGTTCCTCCAAAGATCTGCAATAAATCAGTATATCATCAAAGTAAACTACCACAAATCGTCCAATGAAAGCACGTAAAACTTCATTCGTTAATCTCATGAAAGTACTAGGTGCATTAGTTAATCCGAAGGTATGACTAACCACTCATATAATCCAAACATAGTTTGAAATGTTGTTTTCCATTCATCTCCCAATTTCATACGAATTTGATGGTATCCACTATGCAAATCAACTTTGGATAAAATATTAGAGCCACTTAATTCATCAAGCATATCATCTAGCCTAGGAATAGGATGACGATAACGAATAGTAATATTATTAATGCCTCTTCAATCAACACACATACGCGATGTACCATCCTTTTTCAGCACTAGAATAATAGGAACAACACAAGGACTAAGGTATTCGCATATATAACGTTTATCTAGTAGCTCTTGTACTTGACACATAATCTCCTTCGTCTCCTCTGGATTTGTATGGTATGGTGCATGGTTGAGTAGCGATGCACTGGGAATTAAGTCGATCTGATGATCAATCCCTCTAATAGGTGGTAATCTTGGTGGTACGTCTTGTGGAAAGACGTCGGCGAACTCCTGCAAAATGTTAGTGATAGCAGGAGGAAAAGAGGAAGGCACGTCCTCGAATGAAAATAATGCCTCTTTGCACACGAAAGCATATCACACAGATTTGCTCAAATCTAGATCATCAATGTCAGATTTGGTTGCAAGTAAACATCCACTTTTCAATTTAATTTCAGAGGCAACATGAGATGATGGTTTGTTATTATGCTTCATTTGTTGCTCAAATTCATTTGTTGCTCAAATTCATTTGCCACAATCTTATTCTTAGTCTTATTTTGCTCCTGTTTTGCTTTACTAGCTCAATGTATATCATCTTTCAAAATTGAATCAGGAGTCATAGAAAGCAAAGTAATATGTTTATCCTTATGAACAAGAGTATACTGGTTGTCTATAGCATGGTGTACATAATTTTTATCAAATTTCCATGGTCTACCAAGTAATAAGGAACATGCTTGCATGGGTACCACATCACAATCAACATAATCAGCATATGCAGCTATACTAAAATGCACGCGAATAGTACGTGGTACCTTAACCTTGCCTTTGTTGTTGAACTATTGGATGTAGTAAGGATGTGGATGTGGTCTTGTGGTGACAGTCGGCTTCTCCACCATCTTCATGCTAGCCAAATTGCCGCAGCTCCCTCCATCTATGATGACACGAACATAACGTTCCTTCACAACTCCCTTTGTATGGAACAAATTGTGCCTCTGGTTTTGCTCGTCTTGTGTGACCTGCACACTGAAAACACGTTGAGCAACTAAACAGTCATACCTATCAGCAACTCCAGGAGCCATGTATTGCGTCTCATGTTCAGAATCATCTCCAACGTGTTCTTCACATGTAATGAGAGCAGTCTCTTCATCATAGTCACTAGCGGACTCATACCCACCATTCTCATTAGCAATCATGACACTGAGATTTGCATTCCCTCTCAAAATGACCTCTTCCCTTACAACGACGACAAATAATATCACTTGTGTGCCATGTTGATGCCATGGATGAAGAGGACCTCTGCGCAGGTCTAGTGGGTGTGCTCTTGGCAGATAGGGGTGATTGTGCCTGCTTTCTTATATCACGGCTGGAGGTGGGAACTGATGGAGGTGCCGGTGCAGCAAAATGTGTGGAAGTAGAAGATGCACGCGGTGTCCATGATGAAGATCGACCTGCAGAAAAGTTAGTCCGCGCCAATGTCTGTTGATCCTATGCTTCATGTTCAGCATTGCAAGCAAGATGGAATAAACGAGTGATATTATTATACCCCTTATACTCTAGAATGGTCTGAATCTCTGTATTTAAGCCACCTATAAAACTTGCAAGCATAGCTTCATTATGCTCAATAATACCACATCTAATCATGTCAGTTTGTAATTGTTGATAATATTCCTCAACATATTTTTTCCTTGTCTTAAACACTGTAGGTTTAGTGGTAATTCACGTTGATAATATGGTGGAACCAAACGACTACGCATAACAGTTTTCAAAGCAGCCTAAGTAGTTGGAATGTTATTCAGATATAATCTACGATGTTCAGACCACCACACACAAGCAAAACTAGTGAAAGTACAAAGAGCAGCAGCAACACGTCTCTCCTCGGGATATTCTAAACATGTAAAATGTTGTTCGGTTTCTAACTCCTAAGTAAGATATATATCAGGAACATATCTACCCTCAAATGGTGGAATATTCAATTTTAGTTTAGGGAGATGGTCATGATCTCGCTCCCGAGGGTGTGGTGCAGCCCTACCATTGCGATTATTTGCATGTGGACGACCTGGTGGTTGTTGTGCTGGTGGTTGCACGTAGTTCTGATTTTGATCAACCTCATCCTAGTAATCTCCCGCGTAATCGTCCTCCCCCCTCAGCAGCAGCAGGAACCACAGAAGTGTCAACAACAACACCAATAGTTTGGCCAGGCTCAAGAGGGACACGGCTCGCTCGGCGGAGGGCTATTTCTCGACGTGGAGGTGGTTGTTGTTGTTGTTGCAATGGTGCATCAGGTGGAGGTAGACGCGCAAGCACTTCAGCGAATTTGGCATCAAACTTGGTGTCAGTTGACTACTCAATGTCATCCATCCTCGCTAGTGCGTTGCCAAAACTGGTCATCACATATTCTACCTGTCGGCCCATCATTTTTTGGAAATTATCATGCAACTCCTTGTTCGTCATGTTCTCCCAGTCAGTCTCGTCGACTTGTGATCATGCCATGGTTAGCAGCAATAGAAACACACAAAAATATGATCCTACAGACTGACACGTCTCCAACGTATCTACTTTTGTAAACCCTTTTGCCCTTGTTATGGACTCTAACTTGCATGATTTGAATGGAACTAACCCGGACTGATGCTGTTTTCAGCAGAATTGCCATAGTGTTGTTTTTGTGCAGAAATAAAAAGTTCTCGGAATGACCTGAAACTCCACGGAGATTTATTTTGGAAAATATAAAAAATATCTGCAAGAAGATCCATACTAGGGGGCCCACACCCTGTCCACGAGGGTGGGGGGCATGCCCCCTGCCTCGTGGGCCCCCTGGTGCTCCACTGATGAGGACATCACTAACAAGGTTACACCCACAGCTCCAACTGACACATATACAGGACCAATTACTAGAGCTCGCGCACGGCAATTAAATTACCAGGTACTTTCGTTTCTTGGTAATGAATCTAATGTTCATGAGAATATGATGCTGCCTAAATTGGATACATTTGTCTTGCTTACCAATGAAGGGCCTAGCTTGGACAAGAAGGATGAACATTGGAGCAAGATCAAGCATGGAGATGATGGCATGCGCAAGGGGAACAAGAATGGAGTTTCAATTGATGATTTCAGGACTTTGAAGCCACCATAATGATTGCGAGAAGCCTTGGACGAAATATACAAGATGCCACTTCATAAATTTCGTCCAGAGGCTATTATAGGTGCTGCGTCACCTTATTATTGGGCCAGGCCCATGTAATTTCGAAATACTTGAGTATAGGCTGTTTTTAGAGTCCGTATGTGTGGGAAAACAAGAGTTAGGGTTGGTTTCGGACCCCTCCACCAAGGGCCACGAAATTGCCCCCTCTTTCCCCCATATATACAGCCCTTAGGGCGTCGTTTAGACTTTGGGTTTTGTTTAGATTAAAAGTTCGCCATAGCTGCAACTTCGCGTACTTCGTTTGTGTTCAACGACCAGACAAAGGCGTCACAGAACCCCACCTTGATCAATAAAGCTTTCCTCTTATATTCGCAATATCCAGATTGCAATCTTAGTTTCTTGCTTGTTCTTCGTTTGCCTGCAGGAAACAGACCTTCGTGGTCAGGTTGATCGTGCTCCGGCGTGGTCGATAACCTCTCGGAGTTGGTTTAGCGATTGCTAAGGCGCGACGTCCACGCACGTTCGTAGTCGGATCGTCAAAGTCGACTTCCTCCAAAACGATAGCCACCATCTCATCGAAAGACGGGACAACTTTGCCTCTATCAAGTGGTATCAGATTTCCAGGTTGCTCGGTGAGATTTTACAGTTTTTCGTAGATTAGATCGAGTCTGTTCTTCATACCTACAGTCCACGAAAAAACCAAAAAAAATTAGGGTTAGTTCATCCCATCCGAACCAATCTGAGCCTTTGTATAATCTTTTCTGTATTTGCTTTGTTGAATTTGCGGTTGCATCGTCGTGTCAAGTTGCTGGTCTTAGCGTCTAGTTCTTTAGAGTTTCGAGTTCTGTTCACAGTTTGTCACGTCGCCGCCGCACCATATTCATCGCCGCTGCCATACCACCACCGCTGCCATATCCCACCACCGCCACCACATACCACCACCGCTGCCATAACCTACCACCGCTGCCATATCCTACCACCATATATCCACCGCCAATCCGAGTTCTTTTCATATTAGGTTTGTTCTCGAGGTCCATCTAGGTTTCGGATTTGTGTTTCCTTGCCTGCGTAGGTCTCGAAAAAAAAATCTGGAGACCCCCGGGCAGTTTTTAGGCCAAAATTTTGACAGGCGAAAATATTTTTTCCCTATCCTATTTTTGGGCTTTTCTGAGTCTTTTGAGACACGTGCCACCATACTGTTTTTTTACCGCACTTTTTCGTCGTCGCTGCCCTGATTCCGAAAAAAAAAATGGTAAAAAAAATTTCGTGCCTATCATCTTAGTTTGACTTGGGAAGTGTTTTGAGACACTCGCCATTATAGTGATTTTCGGCCAAAAAAAAAGCAGCGAAAAAAAAAGAGCGCAAAAAAAAAGAGGCGAAAAAAAATCAGAGTGTGCTTTCCCCTTTATTACGTGCAGCGCCGTGATTTTGTTAGTGTTCTAGGCTCGAGTCTCTAGTACGGTCTAGCCTAGGACCAGCACAGTACCGTCGTTGAGCGTTTATTCAACTTTGCATCTCTGAATTGATTATTGCTGACCACTTTTGCTACCATCTTATAAGCCTTCCCAGCTCCACATACATCTACGTCGTGCGTTTGACTCTCCCTGGAAATCGATTTATCCAAGCTTTGAGAGTTTTGACTACCACGGTTGCCGACCACCACCTGCTGCTGGGTAAGAACTGGTAAGAATTTGAGATTTGCTTGTCGGATTTGTGACACCCGCCACCACCACCACTTATTAGTAGTCTGTAGGATCATATTCTTGTGTGTTTCTATTGCTGCTAACCATGCCAGGATCACAAGTCGACGAGACTGACGGGGAGAATTTGACGAACAAGGAGCTTCATGATAAGTTTCAGCAAATGATGAGTGTACAGGTGCAAGATGTACTAAACACATTGGACGAGGCCATGGAGAAGATAGTTGGCATGTAGAAGACGTTTGACACAAAGCTCGATAACAAGTTTGCTTAATTGCTTGCGCGTTTTCCACCACCACCGGCTGCTGCAGCTGTCCCACCTCTTCAACAACAACAACTACTACTACTACAACGGCGCCTTCCGAATCAAGTGGGACGAGCACAGCGCGTTCCCCTTGAGACTGGTCAAGCTTCTGGTGCTGCTATTGATGTTTCTGTAGCTCTTGCTGCTACTGCAGAGGTGGAGGACCATTACGAGGATGAGGTTGACCAAAATCAGAACTACGTGCAACAACCAGCACCACCACCACCAGGTCGTCCTCATGCATATCATCGCAACGGTAGGGCTGCACCACCACCTGAGGTACATGACCATCTTCCTAAACTGAAATTGAATATTCCACCATTTGAGGGTAGATATGTTCCTGATATATATCTTACTTGGGAGTTACAAACTGAACAACGTTTTACATGTTTAAACTATCCCGAGGAGAGACATGTTCCTGCTGCTGTTTGTGCTTTCACTAGTTTTGCATGTGTTTGGTGGTCTGAACATTGTAGATTATATCCTATTCCAGCTACTTGGACTGCTTTGAAAACTGCTATGCGTACTCGTTGGGTTCCACCATATTATCAACGTGAATTACTTCAAAAACTGCAGCGCTTAAGACAAGGAAAAAATTATGTAGAAGAATATTATCAGCAATTATAAACTGGCCTGATTAGATGTGGTATTGTTGAGGAGAATGAAGCTATGCTTGCACGTTTTATGGGTGGATTAAATAGAGAGATTCAGACCATTCTAGAGTATAAGGATTATACTAATATCACTCGTTTATTCCATCTTGCTTGTAAAGCTGAACGTGAAGTGCAGGATCGACAGGCATTGGCGCGGACTAACTTTTCTGCAGGATGACCTTCATCATGGACACCGCGTGTGATGAGGACATCACTAACAAGGTTACACCCACAGCTCCAACTGACACATATACAGGACCAATTACTAGAGCTCGCGCACGCCAATTAAATTACCAGGTACTTTCGTTTCTTGGTAATGAATCTAATGTTCATGAGAATATGATGCTGCCTAAATTGGATACATTTGTCTTGCTTACAAATGAAGGGCCTAGCTTGGACAAGAAGGATGAACATTGGAGCAAGATCAAGCATGGAGATGATGGCATGCGCAAGGGGAACAAGAATGGCGTTTCAATTGATGATTTCAGGACTTTGAAGCCACCATAATGAGTGCGAGAAGCCTTGGACAAAATATACAAGATGCCACTTCATAAATTTAGTCCAGAGGCTATTATAGGTGCTGCGTCACCTTATTATTGGGCCAGGCCCATGTAATTTCGAAATACTTGAGTATAGGCTGTTTTTAGAGTCCGTATGTGTGGGGAAACAAGAGTTAGGGTTGGTTTCGGACCCCTCCACCAAGGGCCACGAAATTCCCCCTCTTTCCCTCATATATACAGCCCTTAGGGCGTCGTTTAGACTTTGTGTTTTGCTTAGATTAAAAGTTCGCCATAGCTGCAACTTCGCGTACTTCGTTTGTGTTCAACGACCAGACAAAGGCGTCACAGAACCCCACTTGATCAATAAAGCTTTCCTCTTGAATTCGCAATATCCAGATTGCAATCTCAGTTTCTTGCTTGTTCTTCGTTTGCCTGCAGGAAACAGACCTTCGTGGTCAGGTTGATCGTGCTCCGGCGTGGTCAATAACCTCTCGGAGTTGGTTTAGCGATTGCTAAGGCGCGACGTCCACGCACGTTCGTAGTCGGATTGTCAAAGTCGACTTCATCCAAACGATAGCCACCATCTCATCGAAAGACGGGACACCTTTGCCTCTATCAAGTGGTATCAGATTTCCAGGTTGCTCGGTGAGATTTTACAATTTTCGTAGATTAGATCGAGTCTGTTCTTCATACCTACAGTCCACGAAAAAGCCAAAAAAAATTAGGGTTAGTTCATCATATCCGAACCAGTCTGAGCCATTGCATAATCTTTTCCGTGTTTGCTTAGTTGAATTTGCGGTTGCATCGTCGTGTCAAGTTGTTGGTCTTAGCGTCTAGTCTTTTAGAGTTTCGAGTTCTGGTCATAAGTTGTCACGCCGCCGCCGCAACATCTTCATCGCTACTGCCACATACCACCATCGATCCGTATCCATATACCACCACCAATCCGTATCCATATACCACCACCGCTGCCATAACCTACCACCACTGCCATATCCTACCACCATATATCCACCACCAATCCGAGTTCTTTTCATATTAGGTTTGTTCTCGAAATCCATCTAGGTTTCGGATTTGTGTTTCCTTGCCTGAGTAGGTCTTGAAAAAAAAGGAGTCTGGAGACCCCCGGGCAGTTTTTAGGCCAAAATTTCGACAGGTGGAAATATTTTTTCCCTATCCTATTTTTGGGCTTTTCTGAGTCTTTTGAGACACGTGCCACCATACTGACTTTTTACCGCGCTTTTTCGTCGTCGCTGCCCTGATTCCGAAAAAAAAAATTCGTCAAAAAAATTTCGTGCCTGTCATCTTAGTTTGACTTGGGAAGTGTTTTGAGACACTCGCCATTATAGTGATTTTCGGCAAAAAAAAAAGCAGTGCAAAAAAAAAGAGGCGAAAGAAAAACAATTTCAGAGTGTGCTTTCCCCTTGATTACGTGCAGCGCCGTGATTTTGTTAGTGTTCTAGGCTCGCGTCTCTAGTACGGTCTAGCCTAGGACCAGCACAGTACCGTCGTTGAGCGTTTATTCACCTTTGCATCTCTGAATTGATTATTGCTGACCCTTTTTGCTACCATATTATAAGCCTTCCCAGCTCCACATACATCTACATCGTGCGTTTGACTCTCCCTGGTAATCGCTCTATCCAAGCTTTGAGAGTTTTGACTACATCGGTTGCCGATCACCGCCTGCTGCTGGGTAAGAACTGGTAAGAATTTGAGATTTGCTTGACGGATTTGTGACACCCGCCACCGCCACCACCACCACTTGTTAGTAGTCTGTAGGATCATATTCTTGTGTGTTTCTATTGCTGCTAACCATGCCAGGATCACAAGTCGACAAGACTGACTGGGAGAACTTGACGAACAAGGAGCTTCATGATAAGTTTCAGGAAATGATGAGTGTACAGGTGCAAGATGTGCTAAACACATTGGACGAGGCCATGGAGAAGATGGATGCAATGGAGAAGACGTTTGAAACAAAGCTGGATAACAAGTTTGCTGAATTGCTTTCGCGTTTTCCACCACCACCGGCTGCTGCAGCTGTCCCACCTCAACAACAACAACAACAACAACGTCGCCTTCCGAATCAAGTGGGACGAGCACATCGCGTTCCCCTTGAGACTGGTCAAGCTTCTGGTGCTGCTGTTGATGTTTCTGTAGCTCT
The DNA here is from genome assembly GCA_902687465.1 of Secale cereale. NCBI lineage: Eukaryota > Viridiplantae > Streptophyta > Magnoliopsida > Poales > Poaceae > Secale > Secale cereale. The sequence goes on along the minus strand of LR738715.1, from coordinate 425,054,082 downwards.
TGCTGCTACTGCAGGGGTGGAGGACCATTACGAGGATGAGGTTGACCAAAATCAGAACTACGTGCAGCAACCCGCACCACCACCACCAGGTCATCCTCATGCATATCATCGCAACGGTAGGGCTGCACCACCACCTGAGGTACATGACCATCTTCCTAAACTGAAATTGAATATTCCACCATTTGAGGGTAGATATGTTCCTGATATATATCTTACTTGGGAGTTACAAACTGAACAACGTTTTACATGTTTAAACTATCCCGAGGAGAGACGTGTTCCTGATGCTGTTTGTGCTTTCACTAGTTTTGCATGTGTTTGGTGGTCTGAACATTGTAGATTATATCCTATTCCAGCTACTTGGACTGCTTTGAAAACTGCTATGCGTACTCGTTGGGTTCCACCATATTATCAACGTGAATTACTTCAAAAACTGCAGCGCTTAAGAGAAGGAAAAAATTCTGTAGAAGAATATTATCAGCAATTACAAACTGGCCTGATTAGATGTGGTATTGTTGAGGAGAATGAAGCTATGCTTGCACGTTTTATGGGTGGATTAAATAGAGAGATTCAGACCATTCTAGAGTATAAGGATTATACTAATATCACTCGTTTATTCCATCTTGCTTGTAAAGCTGAACGTGAAGTGTAGGATCGACAGGCATTGGCGCGGACTAACTTTTCTGCAGGACGACCTTCATCATGGACACCACGTGCATCCTCTACTTCCTCACATTCTACTGCACCGACACCTCCATCAGCTGTTACCTCCAGCCGTGATACAAGGAAGCACGCACAACCACCATTATCTGCCAAGAGCACACCTATTGGGCCTGGACAGAGTTCTTCTTCTTGCATGGCATCAACAGGGCACACCAGTGATATTATTTGTCGTCGTTGTAAGGGAAGAGGACATTTTGCGAGAGATTGCAAATCTCAGCGTGTGATGATTGCTACTGAGGATGGTGGATATCAATCCGCTAGTGACTATGATGAGGAGACTTTGGCTCTTATTACACGTGAAGAACACGGCGGAGACGATTCTGATCATGAGACGCAATACATGGCTCCTGAAGATGCTGACAGGTATGAATGTTTAGTTGCTCAACGTGTTTTGAGTGTGCAGGTTACACAAGCTGAGCAAAATCAGAGGCATAATTTGTTCCATACAAAGGGAGTTGTGAAGGAACGTTCTGTTCGCGTGATCATAGATGGAGGGAGTTGCAACAACTTGGCTAGCATGGAGATGGTGGAGAAGCTATCTCTCACCACAAGACCACATCCACATCCTTACTACATCCAATGGTTCAACAACAGCGGCAAGGTTAAGGTAACACGTACTGTTCGTGTGCATTTTAGTATCTCTACATATGCTGATTCTGTTGATTGTGATGTGGTACCTATATAAGCATGTTCCTTATTACTTGGTAGACCATGGCAATTTGATAAAAATTCTGTACACCATGGTAGAAACAATCAGTATACTCTTGTTCATAAGGATAAAAATATTACTTTGCTTCCTATGACTCCTGATTCCATGTTAAAAGATGATATTAATAGAGCTAATAAAGCAAAACAGGAGAAAAATAAGAGTGAAAATCAGATTGTGGCAAAAGAATTTGCGCAACAAATGAAGTCTAATAATAAACCATCTACTGTTGCTTCTGAAATTAAATTGAAAAGTGCATGTTTATTTGCCACCAAATCTGATATTGATGAGCTAGATTTTAGCAAATCTGTTTGCTATGGTTTTGTGTGCAAAGAGGCATTATTTTCATTCGAGGACGTGCCTTCCTCTTTGCCTCCTGCTGTCACTAACATTTTGCAGGAGTTCGCCGACGTCTTTCCACAAGATGTGCCACCGGGATTACCACCTATTCGAGGGATTGAGCATCAGATTGACTTAATTCCCGGTGCATCGCTACCCAACCGCGCACCATACCGTACCAATCCAGAAGAGACGAAGGAGATTATGCGTCAAGTACAGGAGCTACTCGACAAAGGTTATATACGCGAATCCCTTAGTCCTTGTGCTGTTCCTATTATTCTAGTGCCGAAAAAGGATGGTACATTGCATATGTGTGTTGATTGTAGAGGCATTAATAATATTACTATTCGTTATCGTCATCCTATTCCTAGGCTAGATGATATGCTTGATGAATTGAGTGGCTCTACAATTTTCTCCAAAGTTGATTTGCGTAGTGGATACCATCAAATTCGTATGAAATTGGGAGATGAATGGAAAACAGCATTTAAAACTAAGTTTGGATTATATGAGTGGTTAGTCATGCCTTTTGGGTTAACTAATGCACCTAGTACTTTCATGAGATTAATGAATGAAGTTTTACGTGCTTTCATTGGACGATTTGTGGTAGTATACTTTGATGATATATTGATTTTTAGCAGATCTTTGGAGGAACATTTGGAACATTTACGTGCTATTTTTATTGCTCTACGTGATGCACGTTTGTTTGGTAACCTTGGAAAGTGCACCTTTTGCACCGACCGAGTCTCTTTTCTTGGCTATGTTGTTACTCCACAGGGAATTGAAGTTGATAAAGCCAAGATTGAAGCTATTGAGAGTTGGCCGCAGCCCAAAACGGTCACACACGTGAGGAGTTTCCTTGGCCTCGCTGGATTCTATCGGCGTTTTGTGAGAGATTTCAGCACCATTGCTGCACCTCTCAATGAGCTTACAAAGAAGGATGTGCCTTTTATTTGGGGTACTGCACAGGAAGAAGCATTCACGGTATTGAAAGATAAGTTGACACATGCTCCTTTACTCCAACTTCCTGATTTTAATAAGACTTTTGAGCTTGAATGTGATGCTAGTGGAATTGGGTTAGGAGGTGTGTTATTACAAGATGGTAAACCTGTTGCATACTTTTCTGAAAAATTGAGTGGGCCTAGTCTGAATTATTCTACTTATGATAAGGAATTATATGCTCTTGTTCGGACTTTGGAAACATGGCAACATTATTTATGGCCCAAAGAATTTGTTATACATTCTGATCATGAATCTTTGAAGCACATTAAAAGTCAAGCAAAACTGCACCGTAGACATGCTAAATGGGTTGAATTCATAGAGACTTTCCCTTATGTTATTAAACACAAGAAGGGAAAAGAAAATGTTATTGCTGATGCATTATCTCGTCGTTATACTATGCTTTCACAACTTGACTTCAAAATATTTGGTTTGGAGACCATCACAGATCAATATGTGCATGATGCTGAATTTAAAGATGTATTGCAGAATTGCAAAGAAGGGAGAACATGGAACAAGTTCGTCGTTAATGATGGATTTGTGTTTCGTGCTAACAAGCTATGCATTCCAGCTAGCTCTGTTCGTCTTTTGTTGTTGTAGGAGGCGCATGGAGGAGGATTAATGGGACACTTTGGCGTGAAGAAGACGGAGGACGTACTTGCTACACATTTCTTTTGGCCAAAGATGCGACGGGATGTTGAGCGTTTTGTTGGTCGCTGCACTACATGTCTAAAAGCTAAGTCACGACTCAATCCTCATGGTTTATATATGCCTTTGCCTGTCCCTAGTGTTCCTTGGGAAGATATATCTATGGACTTTGTTTTGGGTTTACCTCGAACAAAGAAGGGGAGGGATAGCATATTTGTTGTCGTGGATAGGTTCTCGAAGATGGCACACTTTATACCATGTCATAAAAGCAATGATGCTGCTAATGTTGCTGATTTGTTCTTTCGTGAAATTATTCGCTTGCATGGTGTGCCAAATACTATTGTTTCAGATCGTGATACTAAATTTCTTAGCCACTTTTGGAGATGTTTATGGGCTAAGTTGGGGACTAAACTGCTTTTTAGTACTACTTGTCACCCCCAAACTGATGGACAAACTGAAGTAGTCAGCAGAACTTTGTCTACTATGCTTAGGGCTGTTTTGAAGAATAATAAGAAAATGTGGGAAGAATGCTTGCCTCATATTGAATTTGCTTATAATCGTTCATTGCATTCTACTACTAAGATGTGCCCTTTTGAAATTGTCTATGCTTTTCTACCTCGTGCACCTATTGATTTGTTGCCTCTTCCATCTTTGGAGAAGGTTAATTTTGATGCTAAACAACGTGCTGAATTGATCTTAAAAATGCATGAGTTAACTAAGGAAAATATTGAGCGCATGAATGCTAAATATAAACTTGTTGGAGATAAGGGTAGAAAACGTGTTGTCTTTGCACCTGGAGATCTTGTTTGGTTACATTTGCGTAAGGATTGGTTTCCTAATTTGCGCAAGTCAAAGCTAATGCCACGTGCTGATGGTCCTTTCAAGGTGTTAGAGAAAATAAATGATAATGCATATAAACTTGAGCTGCCTGCAGATTTTGGGGTTAGTCCCACATTTAACATTGCAGATTTGAAGCCTTACTTGGGTGAGGAAGATGAGCTTCCGTCGAGGACGACTTCAATTCAAGAAGGGGAGGATGATGAGGACATCACTAACAAGGTTACACCCACAGCTCCAACTGACACATATACAGGACCAATTACTAGAGCTCGCGCACGCCAATTAAATTACCAGGTACTTTCGTTTCTTGGTAATGAATCTAATGTTCATGAGAATATGATGCTGCCTAAATTGGATACATTTGTCTTGCTTACAAATGAAGGGCCTAGCTTGGACAAGAAGGATGAACATTGGAGCAAGATCAAGCATGGAGATGATGGCATGCGCAAGGGGAACAAGAATGGCGTTTCAATTGATGATTTCAGGACTTTGAAGCCACCATAATGAGTGCAAGAAGCCTTGGACGAAATATACAAGATGCCACTTCATAAATTTCGTCCAGAGTCTATTATAGGTGCTGCATCACCTTATTATTGGGCCAGGCCCATGTAATTTCGAAATACTTGTGTATAGGCTGTTTTTAGAGTCCGTATGTGTGGGGAAACAAGAGTTAGGGTTGGTTTCGGACCCCTCCACCAAGGGCCACGAAATTCCCCCCTCTTTCCCTCATATACACAGCCCTTAGGGCGTCGTTTAGACTTTGGGTTTTGTTTAGATTAAAAGTTCGCCATAGCTGCAACTTCGCGTACTTCGTTTGTGTTCAACGACCAGACAAAGGCGTCACAGAACCCCACTTGATCAATAAAGCTTTCCTCTTGAACTCACAATATCCAGATTGCAATCTCAGTTTCTTGCTTGTTCTTCGTTTGCCTGCAGGAAACAGACCTTCGTGGTCAGGTTGGTCGTGCTCCGGCGTGGTCAATAACCTCTCGGAGTTGGTTTAGCGATTGCTAAGGCGCGACGTCCACGCACGTTCGTAGTCGGATCGTCAAAGTCGACTTCATCCAAACGATAGCCACCATCTCATCGAAAGACGGGACACCTTTGACTCTATCAGCGTGCATCCTCTACTTCCTCACATTCTACTGCACCGACACCTCCATCAGCTGTTACCTCCAGCCGTGATACAAGGAAGCAGGCACAACCACCATTATCTGCCAAGAGCACACCTATTGGGCCTGCTCAGAGTTATTCTTCTTCCATGGCATCAACAGGGCACACCAGTGATATTATTTGTCGTCGTTGTAAGGGAAGATGACATTTTGCGAGAGATTGCAAATCTCAGCGTGTGATGATTGCTACTGAGGATGGTGGATATGAATCTGCTAGTGACTATGATGAGGAGACTTTGGCTCTTATTACACGTGCAGAACACGGCGGAGACGATTCTGATCATGAGACGCAATACATGGCTCCTGAAGATGCTGACAGGTATGAATGTTTAGTTGCTCAACGTGTTTTGAGTGTGCAGGTTACACAAGCTGAGCAAAATCAGAGGTATAATTTGTTCCATAAAAGGGAGTTGTGAAGGAACGTTCTGTTCGCGTGATCATAGATGGAGGAAGTTGCCACAACTTGGCTAGCATGGAGATGGTGGAGAAGCTATCTCTCACCACAAGACCACATCCACATCCTTACTACATCCAATGGTTCAACAACAGCGGCAAGGTTAAGGTAACACGTACTGTTCGTGTGCATTTTAGTATCTCTACATATGCTGATTATGTTGATTGTGATGTGGTACCTATGCAAGCATGTTCCTTATTACTTGGTAGACCATGGCAATTTGATAAAAATTCTGTACACCATGGTAGAAACAATCAGTATACTCTTGTTCATAAGGATAAAAATATTATTTTGCTTCCTATGACTCCTGATTCTATTTTGAAATATGATATTATTAGAGCTAATAAAGCAAAACAGGAGAAAAATAAGAGTGAAAATCAGATTGTGGCAAAAGAATTTGAGCAACAAACGAAGCCTAATAATAAACCATCTACTGTTGCTTCTGAAATTAAATTGAAAAGTGCATGTTTATTTGCCACCAAATATGATATTGATGAGCTAGATTTTAGCAAATCTGTTTCCTATGGTTTTGTGTGCAAAGAGGCATTATTTTCATTCGAGGACGTGCCTTCCTCTTTGCCTCCTGCTGTCACTAACATTTTGCAGGAGTTCGCCGACGTCTTTCCACAAGACATGCCACCAGGATTACCACCTATTCGAGGGATTGAGCATCAGATTGACTTAATTCCCGGTGCATCGCTACCCAACCGCGCACCATACCGTACCAATCCAGAAGAGACGAAGGAGATTATGCGTCAAGTACAGGAGCTACTCGACAAAGGTTATATACGCGAATCCCTTAGTCCTTGTGCTGTTCCTATTATTCTAGTGCCGAAAAAGGATGGTACATTGCGTATGTGTGTTGATTGTAGAGGCATTAATAATATTACTATTCGTTATCGTCATCCTATTCCTAGGCTAGATGATATGCTTGATGAATTGAGTGGCTCTACAATTTTCTCCAAAGTTGATTTGCGTAGTGGATACGATCAAATTCGTATGAAATTGGGAGATGAATGGAAAACATCATTTAAAACTAAGTTTGGATTATATGAGTGATTAGTCATGCCTTTTGGGTTAACTAATGCAACTAGTACTTTCATGAGATTAATGAATGAAGTTTTACGTGCTTTCATTGGACGATTTGTGGTAGTATACTTTGATGATATATTGATTTTTAGCAGATCTTTGGAGGAACATTTGGAATATTTATGTGCTGTTTTTATTGCTCTACGTGATGCACGTTTGTTTGGTAACCTTGGAAAGTGCACCTTTTGCACCGACCGAGTCTCTTTTCTTGGCTATGTTGTTACTCCACAGGGAATTTAGGTTGATAAAGCCAAGATTGAAGCTATTGAGAGTTGGCCGTAGCCCAAAACGGTCACACACGTGAGGAGTTTCCTTGGCCTCGCTGGATTCTATCGGCGTTTTGTGAGAGATTTCAGCACCATTGCTGCACCTCTCAATGAGCTTACAAAGAAGGATGTGCCTTTTGTTTGGGGTACTACACAGGAAGAAGCATTCACGGTATTGAAAGATAACTTGACACATGCTCCTTTACTCCAACTTCCTGATTTTAATAAGACTTTTGAGCTTGAATGTGATGCTAGTGGAATTGGGTTAGGAGGTGTGTTATTACAAGATGGTAAACCTGTTGCATACTTTTCTGAAAAATTGAGTGGGCCTAATCTGAATTATTCTACTTATGATAAGGAATTATATGCTCTTGTTCGGACTTTGGAAACATGGCAACATTATTTATGGCCCAAAGAATTTGTTATACATTCTGATCATGAATCTTTGAAGCACATTAAAAGTCAAGCAAAACTGCACCGTAGACATGCTAAATGGGTTGAATTCATAGAGACTTTCCCTTATGTTATTAAACACAAGAAGGGAAAAGAAAATGTTATTGCTGATGCATTATCTCGTCGTTATACTATGCTTTCACAACTTGACTTTAAAATATTTGGTTTGGAGACCATCAAAGATCAATATGTGCATGATGCTGAATTTAAAGATGTATTGCAGAATTGCAAAGAAGGGAGAACATGGAACAAGTTCGTCCTTAATGATGGATTTGTGTTTCGTGCTAACAAGCTATGCATTCCAGCTAGCTCTGTTCGTCTTTTGTTGTTGCAGGAGGCGCATGGAGGAGGATTAATGGGACACTTTGGCGTGAAGAAGACGGAGGACGTACTTGCTACACATTTCTTTTGGCCAAAGATGCGACGGGATGTTGAGCGTTTTGTTGGTCGCTGCACTACATGTCTAAAAGCTAAGTCACGACTCAATCCTCATGGTTTATATATGCCTTTGCCTGTCCCTAGTGTTCCTTGGGAAGATATATCTATGAACTTTGTTTTGGGTTTACCTCAAACAAAGAAGGGGAGGGATAGCATATTTGTTGTCGTGGATAGGTTCTCGAAGATGGCACACTTTATACCATGTCATAAAAGCGATGATGCTGCTAATGTTGCTGATTAGTTCTTTCGTGAAATTATTCGCTTGCATGGTGTGCCAAATACTATTGTTTCAGATCGTGATACTAAATTTCTTAGCCACTTTTGGAGATGTTTATGGGCTAAGTTGGGGACTAAACTGCTTTTTAGTACTACTTGTCACCCCCAAACTGATGGACAAACTGAAGTAGTCAACAGAACTTTGTCTACTATGCTTAGGGCTGTTTTGAAGAATAATAAGAAAATGTGGGAAGAATGCTTGCCTCATATTGAATTTGCTTATAATCGTTCGTTGCATTCTACTACTAAGATGTGCCCTTTTGAAATTGTCTATGGTTTCCTACCTCGTGCACCTATTGATTTGTTACCTCTTCCATCTTCGGAGAAGGTTAATTTTGATGCTAAACAACGTGCTGAATTGATCTTAAAAATGCATGAGTTAAATAAGGAAAATATTGAGCGCATGAATGCTAAATATAAACTTGTTGGAGATAAGGGTAGAAAACGTGTTGTCTTGGCACCTGGAGATCTTGTTTGGTTACATTTGCGTAAGGATAGGTTTTCTAATTTGCGCAAGTCAAAACTAATGCCACGTGCTGATGGTCCTTTCAAGGTGTTAGAGAAAATAAATGATAATGCATATAAACTTGAGCTGCCTGCAGATTTTGGGGTTAGTCCCACATTTAACATTGCAGATTTGAAGCCTTACTTGGGTGAGGAAGATGAGCTTCCGTCGAGGACGACTTCAATTCAAGAAGGGGAGGATGATGAGGACATCACTAACAAGGACCACTAGAGCTCGCGCACGCCAATTAAATTACCAGGTACTTTCGTTTCTTGGTAATGAATCTAATGTTCATGAGAATATGATGCTGCCTAAATTGGATACATTTGTCTTGCTTACCAATGAAGGGCCTAGCTTGGTGATGAGGACATCACTAACAAGGTTACACCCACAGCTCCAGCTGACACATATACATGACCAATTACTAGAGCTCGCGCACGCCAATTAAATTACCAGGTACTTTCGTTTCTTGGTAATGAATCTAATGTTCATGAGAATATGATGCTGCCTAAATTGGATACATTTGTCTTGCTTACAAATGAAGGGCCTAGCTTGGACAAGAAGGATGAACATTGGAGCAAGATCAAGCATGGAGATGATGTCCTGCGCAAGGGGGACAAGAATGGAGTTTCAATTGATGATTTCAGGACTTTAAAGCCACCATAATGAGTGCGAGAAGCCTTGGACGAAATATACAAGATGTCACTTCATAAATTTCGTCCAGAGGCTATTATAGGTGCTGCGTCACCTTATTATTGGGCCAGGCCCATGTAATTTCGAAATACTTGAGTATAGGCTGTTTTTAGAGTCCGTATGTGTGGGGAAACAAGAGTTAGGGTTGGTTTCGGACCCCTCCACCAAGGGCCACGAAATTCCCCCCTCTTTCCCTCATATATACAGCCCTTAGGGCGTCGTTTAGACTTTGGGTTTTTGTTTAGATTAAAAGTTCGCCATAGCTGCAACTTCGCGTACTTCGTTTGTGTTCAACGACCAGACCAAGGCGTCACAGAACCCCACCTTGATCAATAAAGCTTTCCTCTTTTATTCGCAATATCCAGATTGCAATCTTAGTTTCTTGCTTGTTCTTCGTTTGCCTGCAGGAAATAGACCTTCGTGGTAAGGTTGATCGTGCTCCGGCGTGGTCAATAACCTCTCGGAGTTGGTTTAGCGATTGCTAAGGCGCGACGTCCACGCACGTTCGTAGTCGGATCGTCAAAGTCGACTTCATCCAAACGATAGCCACCATCTCATCGAAAGACGGGACACCTTTGCCTCTATCAAGTGGTATCAGATTTCTAGGTTGCTCGGTGAGATTTTACAGTTTTTCGTAGATTAGATCGAGTCTATTCTTCATACCTACAGTCCACGAAAAAGCCAAAAAAAAATTAGGGTTAGTTCATCCCATCCGAACCAATCTGAGCCTTTGCATAATCTTTTCTGTATTTGCTTTGTTGAATTTGCGGTTGCATCGTCGTGTCAAGTTGCTGGTCTTAGCGTCTAGTCTTTTAGAGTTTCGAGTTCTGGTCATAAGTTGTCACGCCGCCGCCGCAACATCTTCATCGCTACTGCCACATAACACCACCGATCCGTATCCATATATCACCACCAATTTGTATCCATATACCACCACCGCTGCCATAACCTACCACCGCTGCAATATCCTACCACCATATATCCACCATCAATCCAAGTTCTTTTCATATTAGGTTTGTTCTCGAAATCGATCTAGGTTTCGGATTTGTGTTTCCTTGCCTGAGTAGGTCTCGAAAAATAAGGAGTCTGGAGAGCCCCGGGCAGTTTTTAGGCCAAAATTTCAACAGGTGAAAATATTTTTTCCCTATCCTATTTTTGAGCTTTTCCGAGTCTTTTGAGACACGTGCCACCATACTGATTTTTTCCCGCACTTTTTCGTCGTCGCTGCCCTGATTCCGAAAAAAAATTCGTCAAATTTTTTTTGTGCCTATCATCTTAGTTTGACTTGGGAAGTGTTTTGAGACACTCGCCATTATAGTGATTTTCGGCAAAAAAAAAACAGCGAAAAAAAAGAGGCGAAAAAAAATTCAGAGTGTGCTTTCCCCTTGATTACGTGCAGCGCCATGATTACGTTAGTGTTCTAGGCTCGCGTCTCTAGTACGGTCTAGCCTAGGACCAGCACAGTACCGTCGTTGAGCGTTTATTCACCTTTGCATCTCTGAATTGATTATTGCTGACCCTTTTTGCTACCATATTATAAGCCTTCCCAGCTCCACATACATCTACATCGTGCGTTTGACTCTCCCTGGTAATCGCTCTATCCAAGCTTTGAGAATTTTGACTACATCGGTTGCCGATCACCGCCTGCTGCTGGGTAAGAACTGGTAAGAATTTGAGATTTGCTTGACGGATTTGTGACACCCGCCACCACCACCACTTGTTAGTAGTCTGTAGGATCATATTCTTGTGTGTTTCTATTGCTGCTAACCATGCCAGGATCACAAGTAGACGAGACTGACTGGGAGAACTTGACGAACAAGGAGCTTCATGATAAGTTTCAGCAAATGATGAGTGAACAGGTGCAAGATGTGCTAAACTCATTGGACGCGGCCATGGAGAAGATAGATGGCATGGAGAAGACGTTTGACACAAAGCTCGATAACAAGTTTGCTGAATTGCTTTCGCGTTTTCCAGCAGCACCGGCTGTTGCAGCTGTCCCACCTCTTCAACAACAACAACAACAACAACAACAACGTCGCCTTCCGAATCAAGTGGGACGAGCACAGCGCGTTCCCCTTGAGACTGGTCAAGCTTCTGGTGGTGCTGTTGATGTTTCTGTAGCTCTTGCTGCTACTGCAGAGGTGGAGGACCATTACGAGGATGAGGTTGACCAAAATCAGAACTACGTGCAACAACCAGCACCACCACCACCAGGTCTTCCTCATGCATATCATCGCAACGGTAGGGCTGCACCACCACCTGAGGTACATGACCATCTTCCTAAACTGAAATTGAATATTCCACCATTTGAGGGTAGATATGTTCCTGATATATATCTTACTTGAGAGTAACAAACTGAACAACGTTTTACATGTTTAAACTATCCCGAGGAGAGACGTGTTCCTGCTGCTGTTTGTGCTTTCACTGGTTTTGCATGTGTTTGGTGGTCTGAACATTGTAGATTATATCCTGTTCCAGCTACTTGGGCTGCTTTGAAAACTGCTATGCGTACTCGTTGGGTTCCACCATATTATCAACGTGAATTACTTCAAAAACTGCAGTGCTTAAGACAAGGAAAAAATTATGTAGAAGAATATTATCAGCAATTACAAACTGGCCTGATTAGATGTGGTATTGTTGAGGAGAATGAAGCTATGCTTGCACGTTTTATGGATGGATTAAATAGGGAGATTCAGACCATTCTAGAGTATAAGGATTATACTAATATCACTCGTTTATTCCATCTTGCTTGTAAAGCTGAACATGAAGTGCAGGATCGACAGGCATTGGCGCGGACTAACTTTTCTGCAGGTCGACCTTCATCATGGACACCGCGTGCATCCTCTACTTCCACACATTCTACTGCACCGACACCTCCATCAGCTGTTACCTCTAGCCGTGACACAAGGAAGCAGGCACAACCACCATTATCTGCCAAGAGCACACCTATTGGGCCTGCACAGAGTTCTTCTTCTTCCATGGCATCAACAGGGCACACCAGTGATATTATTTGTCGTCGTTGTAAGGGAAGAGGACATTTTGCGAGAGATTGCAAATCTCAGCGTGTGATGATTGCTACTGAGGATGGTGGATATGAATCCGCTAGTGACTATGATGAGGAGACTTTGGCTCTTATTACACGTGAAGAACACGGTGGAGACGATTCTGATCATGAGACGCAATACATGGCTCCTGAAGATGCTGACAGGTATGAATGTTTAGTTGCTCAACGTGTTTTGAGTGTGCAGGTTACACAAGCTGAGCAAAATCAGAGGCATAATTTGTTCCATACAAAGGGAGTTGTGAAGGAACGTTCTGTTCGCGTGATCATAGATGGAGGGAGTTGCAACAACTTGGCTAGTATGGAGATGGTGGAGAAGCTATCTCTCACCACAAGACCACATCCACATCCTTACTACATCCAATGGTTCAACAACAGCGGCAAGGTTAAGGTAACACGTACTGTTCGTGTGCATTTTAGTATCTCTACATATTGATGAGGACATGACTACCTTGGATACGATCAAAAATATTACATACATGTATATTTGTGAGGTGATTTCTAATGCAAACTATGCAACAATTTATTTATGTTATCCAGAACAAAAATACTTCACAGACTTTTGTGCCATGTCTAATTCCAGGTGCATGGGACATTTGTACAATTCACATATGAAGATAAGGGAAAAAGAGAAGTTTAGGGGCTGTTCAAAAAGTTCTCTCACGTCACTTTTGGGCCAAGAGAAGATAGAGTCCAAGTCTCTCACGTTCTGCATCCAGATTCGGACTGCACAGACATACCTGACTCAAAACGGCAAGAACTCCTTCATACGGACTCCGAATTGGGTGATTCTTTTTTTGTTGGAAACTAGATTTCATACACTTTCCAACCCAATTGGAATCACCTTCAAATTCGTCCGGAGCATTGAGATCTCGACGAAACAATCTGACGCTGCAGCAGAATCCGAGTCAAACTACAAGTCCAAAGGTGTTACGTCACCTCCACTTGGGCCCATGAGCCTTGTACGACCTAGGGTTAGTTTTAGGCTGCCTTGGGACGTCCTTCCACCTCCTTGGCCGCCACCCCTTGCTCCTATATAAGTAGATCCATCTAGTAGCTTTTTCTTAGGGTTTTGTTTAGATTAAAAGTTCGCCATAGCTGCAACTTCGCGTACTTCGTTTGTGTTCAACGACCAGACCAAGGCGTCACAGAACCCCACCTTGATCAATAAAGCTTTCCTCTTATATTCGCAATATCCAGATTGCAATCTTAGTTTCTTGCTTGTTCTTCGTTTGCCTGCAGGAAACAGACCTTCGTGGTCAGGTTGATCGTGCTCCGGCGTGGTCAACAACCTCTCGGAGTTGGTTTAGCGATTGCTAAGGCGCGACGTCCTCGCACGTTCGTAGTCGGATCGTCAAAGTCGACTTCCTCCAAAACGATAACCACCATCTCATCGAAAGACGGGACACCTTTGCCTCTATCATAGAGCAATAAAAACAGCACGTAAATGTTTCAAATGTTCCTCCAAAGATCTGCTAAAAATCAATATATCATCAAAGTATACTACCACAAATCGTCCAATGAAAGCACGTAAAACTTCATTCATTAATCTCATGAAAGTACTAGGTGCATTAGTTAACCCAAAAGGCATGACTAACCACTCATATAATCCAAACTTAGTTTTAAATGCTGTTTTCCATTCATCTCCCAATTTCATACGAATTTGATGGTATCCACTACGCAAATCAACTTTGGAGAATATTGTAGAGCCACTCAATTCATCAAGCATATCATCTAGCCTAGGAATAGGATGACGATAACGAATAGTAATATTATTAATGGCTCTACAATCAACACACATACGTTATGTACCATCCTTTTTCGGCACTAGAATAATAGGAACAGCACAAGGACTAAGGGATTCGCGTATATAACCTTTGTCGAGTAGCTCCTGTACTTGACGCATAATCTCCTTCGTCTCTTCTGGATTGGTACGGTATGGTGCGCGGTTGGGTAGCGATGCACCGGGAATTAAGTCAATCTGATGCTCAATCCCTCGAATAGGTGGTAATCCCGGTGGCACGTCTTGTGGAAAGACGTCGGCGAACTCCTGCAAAATGTTAGTGACAGCAGGAGGCAAAGAGGAAGGCACGTCCTCGAATGAAAATAATGCCTCTTTGCATACAACAGCATAGCAAACAGATTTGCTAAAATCTAGCTCATCAATATCAGATTTGGTGGCAAATAAACATGCACTTTTCAATTTAATTTCAGAAGCAACAGTAGATGGTTTATTATTAGGCTTCATTTGTTGCTCAAATTCTTTTTTTTGGCTTTTTCGTGGACTGTAGGTATGAAGAACAGACTCGATCTAATCTACGAAAAACTGTAAAATCTCACCGAGCAACCTGGAAATCTGATACCACTTGATAGAGGCAAAGGTGTCCCGTCTTTCGATGAGATGGTGGTTATCGTTTTGGAGGAAGTCGACTTTGACGATCCGACTACGAACGTGCGAGGACGTCGCGCCTTAGCAATCGCTAAACCAACTCCGAGAGGTTGTTGACCACGCCGGAGCACGATCAACCTGACCACGAAGGTCTGTTTCCTGCAGGCAAACGAAGAACAAGCAAGAAACTAAGATTGCAATCTGGATATTGCGAATATAAGAGGAAAGCTTTATTGATCAAGGTGGGGTTCTGTGACGCCTTGGTCTGGTCGTTGAACACAAACGAAGTACGCGAAGTTGCAGCTATGGCGAACTTTTAATCTAAACAAAACCCAAAGTCTAAACGACGCCCTAAGGGTTGTATATATGAGGGAAAGAGGGGGGGAATTTCGTGGCCCTTGGTGGAGGGGTCCGAAACCAACCCTAACTCTTGTTTCCCCACACATACGGACTCTAAAAACAACCTATACTCAAGTATTTCGAAATTACATGGGCCTGGCCCAATAATAAGGTGACGCAGCACCTATAATAGCCTCTGGACGAAATTTATGAAGTGGCATCTTGTATATTTCGTCCAAGGCTTCCCGCACTCATTATGGTGGCTTCAAAGTCCTGAAATCATCAATTGAAACTCCATTCTTGTTCCCCTTGCGCACGCCATCATCTCCATGCTTGATCTTGCTCCAATGTTCATCCTTCTTGTCCAAGCTAGGCCCTTCATTTGTAAGCAAGACAAATGTATCCAATTTAGGCAGCATCATATTCTCATGAACATTAGATTCATTACCAAGAAACGAAAGTACCTGGTAATTTAACTGGCGTGCGCGAGCTCTAGTAATTGGTCCTGTATATGTGTCAGTTGGAGCTGTGGGTGTAACCTTGTTAGTGATGTCCTCATCACATCCTATTCCTAGGCTAGATGATATGCTTGATGAATTGAGTGGCTCTACAATATTCTCCAAAGTTGATTTGCGTAGTGGATACCATCAAATTCGTATGAAATTGGGAGATGAATGGAAAACAGCATTTAAAACTAAGTTTGGATTATATGAGTGGTTAGTCATGCCTTTTGGGTTAACTAATGCACCTAGTACTTTCATGAGATTAATGAATGAAGTTTTACGTGCTTTCATTGGACGATTTGTGGTAGTATACTTTGATGATATATTGATTTTTAGCAGATCTTTGGAGGAACATTTGGAACATTTACGTGCTGTTTTTATTGCTCTACGTGATGCACGTTTATTTGGTAACCTTGGAAAGTGCACCTTTTGCACCGACCGAGTCTCTTTTCTTGGCTATGTTGTTACTCCACAGGGAATTGAGGTTGATAAAGCCAAGATTGAAGCTATTGAGAGTTGGCCGCAGCCCAAAACGGTCACACACGCGAGGAGTTTCCTTGGCCTCGCTGGATTCTATCGGCGTTTTGTGAGAGATTTCAGCACCATTGCTGCACCTCTCAATGAGCTTACAAAGAAAGATGTGCCTTTTGTTTGGGGTACTGCACAGGAAGAAGCATTCACGGTATTGAAAGATAAGTTGACACATGCTCCTTTACTCCAACTTCCTGATTTTAATAAGACTTTTGAGCTTGAATGTGATGCTAGTGGAATTGGGTTATGAGGTGTGTTATTACAAGATGGTAAACTTGTTGCATATTTTTCTGAAAAATTGAGTAGGCCTAGTCTGAATTATTCTACTTATGATAAGGAATTATATGCTCTTGTTTGGACTTTGGAGACATGGCAACATTATTTATGGCCCAAAGAATTTGTTATACATTCTGATCATGAATCTTTGAAGCACATTAAAAGTCAAGCAAAACTGAACCGTAGACATGCTAAATGGGTTGAATTCATAAAGACTTTCCCTTATGTTATTAAACACAAGAAGGGAAAAGAAAATGTTATTGCTGATGCATTGTCTCGTCGTTATACTATGCTTTCACAACTTGACTTTAAAATATTTGGTTTGGAGACCATCAAAGATCAATATGTGCATGATGCTGAATTTAAAGATGTATTGCAGAATTGTAAAGAAGGGAGAACATGGAACAAGTTCGTCGTTAGTGATGGATTTGTGTTTCGAGCTAACAAGCTATGCATTCCAGCTAGCTCTGTTCGTCTTTTTTTGTTGCAGGAGGCGCATGGAGGAGGATTAATGGGACACTTTGGCGTGAAGAAGACGGAGGACGTACTTGCTACACATTTCTTTTGGCCAAAGATGCGACGGGATGTTGAGCGTTTTGTTGGTCGCTGCACTACATGTCAAAAAGCTAAGTCACGACTCAATCCTCATGGTTTATATATGCCTTTGCCTGTCCCTAGTGTTCCTTGGGAAGATATATCTATGGACTTTGTTTTGGGTTTACCTCGAACAAAGAAGGGGAGGGATAGCATATTTGTTGTCGTGGATAGGTTCTCGAAGATGGCACACTTTATACCATGTCATAAAAGCGATGATGCTGCTAATGTTGCTGATTTGTTCTTTCGTGAAATTATTCGCTTGCATGGTGTGCCAAATACTATTGTTTCAGATCGTGATACTAAATTTCTTAGCCACTTTTGGAGATGTTTATGGGCTAAGTTGGGGACTAAACTGCTTTTTAGTACTACTTGTCACCCCCAAACTGATGGACAAACTGAAGTAGTCAACAGAACTTTGTCTACTATGCTTAGGGCTGTTTTGAAAAATAATAAGAAAATGTGGGAAGAATGCTTGCCTCATATTGAATTTGCTTATAATCGTTCGTTGCATTCTAATACTAAGATGTGCCCTTTTGAAATTGTCAATGGTTTCCTACCTCGTGCACCTATTGATTTGTTGCCTCTTCCATCTTCGGAGAAGGTTAATTTTGATGCTAAACAACGTGCTGAATTGATCTTAAAAATGCATGAGTTAACTAAGGAAAATATTGAGCGCATGAATGCTAAATATAAACTTGTTGGAGATAAGGGTAGAAAACGTGTTGTCTTTGCACCTGGAGATCTTGTTTGGTTACATTTGCGTAAGGATAGGTTTCCTAATTTGCGCAAGTCAAAGCTAATGCCACGTGCTGATGGTCCTTTCAAGGTGTTAGAGAAAATAAATGATAATGCATATAAACTTGAGCTGCCTGCAGATTTTGGGGTTAGTCCCACATTTAACATTGCAGATTTGAAGCCTTACTTGGGTGAGGAAGATGAGCTTCCGTCGAGGACGACTTCAATTCAAGAAGGGGAGGATGATGAGGACATCACTAACAAGGTTACACCCACAGCTCCAGCTGACACATATACAGGACCAATTACTAGAGCTCGCGCATGCCAATTAAATTACCAGGTACTTTCGTTTCTTGGTAATGAATCTAATGTTCATGAGAATATGATGCTGCCTAAATTGGATACATTTGTCTTGCTTACAAATGAAGGGCCTAGCTTGGACAAGAAGGATGAACATTGGAGCAAGATCAAACATGGAGATGATGGCATGCGCAAGGGGGAGAAGAATGGAGTTTCAATTGATGATTTCAGGACTTTGAAGCCACCATAATGAGTGCGAGAAGCCTTGAACGAAATATACAAGATGCCACTTCATAAATTTCGTCCAGAGGCTATTATAGGTGCTGCGTCACCTTATCATTGGGCCAGGCCCATGTAATTTCGAAATACTTGAGTATAGGCTGTTTTTAGAGTCCGTATGTGTGGGAAATCAAGAGTTAGGGTTGGTTTCGGACCCCTCCTCCAAGGGCCACGAAATTCCCCCCTCTTTCCCTCATATATACAGCCCTTAGGGCGTCGTTTAGACTTTGGGTTTTTGTTTAGATTAAAAGTTCGCCATAGCTGCAACTTCGCGTACTTCGTTTGTGTTCAACGACCAGACCAAGGCGTCACAGAACCCCACCTTGATCAATAAAGCTTTCCTCTTATATTCGCAATATCCAGATTGCAATCTTAGTTTCTTGCTTGTTCTTCGTTTGCCTGTAGGAAATAGACCTTCGTGGTCAGGTTGATCGTGCTCCGGCGTGGTCAATAACCTCTCGGAGTTGGTTTAGCGATTGCTAAGGCGCGACATCCACGCACGTTCGTAGTCGGATCATCAAAGTCGACTTCATCCAAACGATAGCCACCATCTCATCGAAAGACGGGACACCTTTGCCTCTATCACTTGGACAAGAAGGATGAACATTGGAGCAAGATCAAGCATGGAGATGATGGCATGCGCAAGGGGAACAAGAATGGAGTTTAAATTGATGATTTCAGGACTTTGAAGCCACCATAATGAGTGCGAGAAGCCTTGGACGAAATATACAAGATGCCACTTCATAAATTTCGTCCAGAGGCTATTATAGGTGCTGCGTCACCTTATCATTGGGCCAGCCCCATGTAATTTCGAAATACTTGAGTATAGGCTGTTTTTAGAGTCCGTATGTGTGGGGAAACAAGAGTTAGGGTTGGTTTCGGACCCCTCCACCAAGGGCCACAAAATTGCCCCCTCTTTCCCCCATATATACAGCCCTTAGGGCGTCGTTTAGACTTTGGGTTTTGTTTAGATTAAAAGTTCGCCATAGCTGCAACTTCGCGTACTTCGTTTGTGTTCAACGACCAGACAAAGCCGTCACAGAACCCCACCTTGATCAATAAAGCTTTCCTCTTATATTCGCAATATCCAGATTGCAATCTTAGTTTCTTGCTTGTTCTTTGTTTGCTTGCAGGAAACAGACCTTCGTGGTCAGGTTGATCGTGCTCCGGCGTGGTCGATAACCTCTCGGAGTTGGTTTAGCGATTGCTAAGGCGCGACGTCCACGCACGTTCGTAGTCGGATCGTCAAAGTCGACTTCCTCCAAAACGATAGCCACCATCTCATCGAAAGACGGGACACCTTTGCCTCTATCATCCACCGACGTATCCCGAGATCTTGTAAGTTCACTTTCGGGGATAAAAAAATCAAGGAGAAAGAATTATCATGTTTCACGAGACGGAGCCGCCGCCAAGCCCTAATCTCTCTCGGGAGGGCTGATCTGGTGTCCGTTCGGGCTCCGGAGAGTGGAGATCGTCACCATCGTCATCATCAACCTTCCTCCATCACCAATTCCATGATGCTCACCGTCGTGTGTGAGTAATTCCATCGTAGGCTTGCTGGACGGTGATGGGTTGGATGGGATCTATCATGTAATCAAGTTAGTTTTGTTAGGGTTTGATCCCTAGTATCCACTATGTTCTGAGATTGATATTTCTATGACTTTGCTATGCTTAATGCTTGTCACTAGGGCCCGAGTGCCTTGATTTCAGATCTGAACCTATTATGTTTTCATGAATATATGTGTGTTCTTGATCCTATCTTGCAATTCTATAGTCACCTACTATGTGTTATGATCCGGCAACCCCGAAGTGACAATAATCGGGACCACTCCCGGTGATGACCATAGTTTGAGGAGTTCATGTATTCACTATGTGTTAATGCTTTAGTCCGGTACTCTATTAAAAGGAGGCCTTAATATCCCTTAGTTTCCAATAGGACCCCGCTGCCACGGGGGGGTAGGACAAAAGATGTCATGCAAGTTCTTTTCCATAAGCACGTATGACTATATTCGGAATACATGCCTACATTGCATTGATGAACTGGAGCTAGTTCTGTGTCACCCTAGGTTATAACTTCTACATGATGAAATGCATCCGACATAATTTCCCATCACCGATCCAATGCCTATGAGCTTTTCCTATACTGCTTGTTGCCTATTTACTTTTCCGTTGCTACTATCACAAAAACTACAAAAACACTATCGTTACTTTTATTGCTGCTACCGCCACTATCATATTACTTTGCTACTAAACTATCTCTTGCTGCAGATACTAAGTTTCCAGATGTGGTTGAATTGACAACTCAGCTGCTAATACTTAAGAGTATTCTTTGGCTCCCCTTGTGTCGAATCAATAAATTTGGGTTGAATACTTTACCCTCAAAAACTGTTGCGATCCCCTATACTTGTGGGTTATCAAGACTATTTTCTGGCGCCGTTGCCGGGGAGCATAACTCTATTCTTTAAGTCACTAGGGATTTATATCTGTTGATCACTATGAAGAATTTGAAGGACTCAAAAACCAAGATCTTGCCCTCAACTACAAGGGGAGGTAAGGAACTGCCATCTAGCTCTGCACTTGATTCTCCTTCTGTTATGAGTAAACTTGCGACAACTACTCCTGCTATTGAATCTGATATGTCGTATGTTCTTGATTATGCTACTTCTGCTATGTATGATGAAACTACTTCTATGCCTGATAATACTGTGCCACTAGGTGAATTTCTACATGAACAAATTGCTAAGGTTAGGGAGAATGCAAATATTGAAACTGATGATATTTATGAAAGTGATGATGAGGCTACTCCCAATAGATATGAATTGCTTGTTGTGCCTGAGGGTTATGTTATGGATGAAGAAACTGCTAGAGACTTTCTTGCTTGCAATGATAGATATGATCTTAAGAAATTATTAGCTAAGCTGAAAGAAAAGTCCTTGAATGCTAGAATGAAACATGACCCTGCTTTTTCTACTTCACCTATTTGTGTTACTGATAAGGATTATGAATTCTCGGTTGATCCTGAGTTAGTTTTGTGTCACCCTAGGTTATAACTTCTACATGATGAATTGCATCCGAGATAATTTCCCATCACCGATCCAATGCCTACGAGCTTTTCCTATACTGGTTGTTGCTTTTTTACTTTTCTGTTGCTACTATCACAAAAACTACAAAAACACTATCATTACTTTTATTGCTGCTACCACCACTATCATATTACTTTGCTACTAAACTATCTTGCTGCAGATACTAAGTTTCTAGGTGTGGTTGAATTGACAACTCAGCTGCTAATACTTAAGAGTATTCTTTGGCTCCCCTTGTGTCGAATCAATAAATTTGGGTTGAATACTTTACCCTCGAAAACTGTTGCGATCCCCTACACTTGTGGGTTATCACAGACTACTAGAAAATTATGGTGGTGGGGCGTCACAAATCCGTTAAGCAAATCTCTAATTCTTACCAGTTCTTACCAACAGTAGGTGGTGATCGGCAACCGTTGTAGTCAAAACTCTCGAAGCTTGGACAAAGCGATTGCCAGGTGGTGTCAAACGCATGATGTAGATTTATGTGGAGCTGGAAGGCTTATGATATGGTAGCAAAAATGTGAGCAATAATCAATTCAGAGATGCAAAGGTGAATAAACGCTCAACGACGATACTGTGCTGGTCCTAGGCCAGACCGTACTAGATACGCGTGCCTAGAACACTAACAAAATCACGACGCTTCATCCCTCGATCTAATCTACAAAAAACTTTAAAATCTCACCGAGCAACCTAGAAATATGATACCACTTGATAGAGGCAAAGATGTCCCATCTTCCGATGAGATGGTGGCTATCATTTTCGGTGGAGTAGACTTCGACGATCCGACTATGGACATGCAAGGACGTCGCGCCTTAGCAATCGCTAAACCAACTCCGAGAGGTTATTGACCACGTCGGAGCATGATCAACCTAACCATGAGGGTCTATTTCCTGCAAGCAAATGAAGAACAAGCAAGAAACTAAGATTGCAATCTAGATATTGCGAATATAAGAGGAAAGCTTTATTGATCAAGGTGGGGTTCTGTGACGTCTTTGTCTGGTCGTTGAACACAAACAAAGAATGCGAAGTTGCAGCTGTGGCGAACTTTAATCTAAACAAAACCCAAAGTCTAAACGATGCCCTATTGGCTATATATATGGAGAAAGAGAGGGGGAATTTCGTGGCCCCTTGGAGAAGGGGTCTGAAACAAACCCTGACTCTGTTTTTCCCACACATACAGACTTTAAAAACAATCTATACTTTAGTATTTCAAAATTACATGGGCCTGGCCCAATAATAAGGTGACGCAACACCTAAAATAAGCTATGGACGAAATTTATGAAGGGGTATCTTGAAGTTTTTGTCAATGTCCTTTTAAGTCATCACGGAGGCTTCAAAGTACTCAAATACGCACTAGAAACGCCGTTCAGGATCCCTTCGCGCGCGCCTTCATCTCCATGCTTGATCCTACTCCTGTGTTCATCCCTCTTGTCCATGCTAGGCCCTTCATTAGTAATCAACACAAATGTATCCAATTTAGGCAGCGTCATATTCCCATGAACAATAGAATCGTTACCAAGAAACGAAAGTACCCGGTAATTCAATTGGCATGCGCGAGCTCTAGTAGTTGATATAGTATGTATAATAGGAGGGGTAGTGGGTGTAACAATGGTATTGATGCCCTCATCAACCACCAACCTGATGTGGTAAAAAATTGCCCTTTTGACGAAAGTTTGGACACCCCCCTCACAAACCGAGGCAACTCACTAGAAGGCTCGTGGTTCCGAGAGGGAACACTGTGATAGAGGCGAGGGGTCCAATCTTTCGATGAGATGATAACTATCGATTTGGTGGAGTCGACTTTGACGATCCGACTACAAACGTGCACGACGTTGCGCCTTTGCAATCGCTAAACCAATCTCCATGGGTTACTAACAATGCCAGAAGCACGATCAGCCTGACCACGAAGGTCTATTCCTGCATGCAATCGAAGAACAAGCAAGAATAGGATAAAGCAATCTGAATATTGCAAATATAAATGATGTATTGATAAAGGTGGGGATCCGTAAGCGGTCTTGGTCTGGTCGTTGGACACAAACGAAGTACATGAAGTTGCAATGGCTAACTTTTGACTAAACAAATCCCTAAGAAAAAGCTACTAGATGGATCTACTTATATAGGAGCAAGGGGTGGCGGCCAAGGAGGTGGAAGGACGTCCCAAGGCAGCCTAAAACTAACCCTAGGTCGTACAAGGCTCATGGGCCCAAGTGGAGGTGATGTAACACCTTTGGACTTGTAGTTTGACTCGGATTCTGCTGCAGCGTCAGATTATTTTGTCGGTATCTCAACGCTCCGGACGAATTTGAAGGTGAATCCAATTGGGTTGGAAAGTGCACGAAATCTAGTTTCCAACAAAAAAAGAAACACCCAATTCGGAGTCCGTATGAAGGAGTTCTTGCCATTTTAAGTCAGGTATGTCTGTGCAGTCCGAATCTGGATGCAGAACGTGAGAGACTTGGAGTCTATCTTCTCTTGGCCCAAAAGTGACGTGAGAGAACTTTTTGAACAGCCCCTAAACTTCTCTTTTTCCCTTATCTTCATATGTGAATTGTACAAATGTCCCATGCACCTGGAATTAGACATGGCACAAAAGTCTGTGAAGTATTTTTGTTCTGGATAACATAAATAAATCGTTGCATAGTTTGCATTAGAAATCACCTGACAAATATACATGTATGCAATATTTTTGGTCATATCCAAGGTAGTCATGTCCTCATCATCCTCCCTTTTTTGAAAATAAAGCCGTCCTCGGCGCTGCTGAATCTGAAATGTGGGTAAGAAAAAAGACAAGGTGTACATGTTGTATATGTATATGTCATCCATTTTTACTTCCCTTAATTTTCGCACATATGACACATGTATAGATGAGTAACTTTCGTAGTTCATAAAATATAAAGCCAAAATATTATCACAAGAAGTAGAAGGCATGAAAATATTGCAACTCAATTTGCACATATAAGTGAAGCTCTTAATCGTTACAAAAGATTGGCAATGCTCATCATTAAACCATCCCAACCTTGATGAACCATCACCAAGATTAGAGGTCATATCAAAATGGTTAAACATTGGCACAACTATTTACACACGTATTTGATCCAAATCTGATTTATTCCCTGATTCAAATGGTTCTTTCGCATCAATAGTTAATTCAATTGGTTCACTCACAATTGTTTGATCACATGGCAAAGTCAAATCACGAACATATTCCTCTAAAATAGTTGGTGTGATCAAAGTAGTGGATAGCTCATCGCATGGTTCATTTAAATTGACAAGGCATTCACCATACTCATGTGGAGCTGGAAAATCGGTACCTTTGTCATTACCTCTTATGATCAACTCAGATGATGTAGGCACTGTCGGAGGTGATGTGTCACATGGTGGAGGTGATGTAGTCCTCACAACAACGGATGTGTCTGTCATAGTACGCCTAGTAGTGGAAGGAACAACCGTATCATTTCTTGGAATGTGCACCTGGCGCTTATTCTCCTTACGGACAATACGTCGTTTTATTTCCTGTTCAGCACTACAAGCAAGACGAAACAAATGGTCCATAGGATAACACTCTTCATGAATTAGTAACTCCTGAATATCACGATTTAATCCTGCCCAAAATCTATCCATAAAATCATCTTCACTTTCTTGTAAAGAGGAATGCAACAAGGTAGTTTGTAAATCATCATAATATTTCGTTACGGTGTCACTACCTTGTTTTAAATGTTGCAACTTTGTAAGCATGTCACGAGTATAATAAGCAGGGACGAATGTATGTCGCATGGCAACTTTCAAATCAATCCAAGTAGTAGGTATATAATTAGGGTGTAACCGACAATATTCACTCCACCAAACTAAAGCATAACCAGTGAAAGAACCAACCGCAACCTTAATTTTTTTACGTTCATCAAAACTATGGGAAGCAAATATATTATTGATGTTGAACTCCCATTCAATATATAAATCAGGTTTAAAACGACCATGAAAAGGTGGCATGGAAATAAGAACCTGTTTGTGCGCATTCTGATGTCTTTGTACCTCTTATGATGGTGGTTGTATTTTCTGAGGTGATGACACGTCTCCCACGATCGATGAAGCCCAACTGACTCTTGAACCTGCCATGATTAGTAGAAACAAGAAACAAAATCCAAAAATAATGTTCCTATGAACTACTAGGATGTGGTGGTAAAGCGCTCACAGTAAAGCAAATATCAATATCTTACAAGTTCTTACCATGCAGCAGGTGGTGATAGGCAACCAGCGGTGTCAAATAACTCCAAAGATTGAGTAAAGCGATTGCCAGATGAACGTACGTAAACACGGTGTAGAAATATGTGGAGCTGGGTTGGCTTTATATATGGTAGCAAAAGATTAGCAATAATCAATTCAGAGATGCAATGTTGAATAAAGGCTCCACGACGGTACTGTGCTGGTCCTAGGCTAGACCGGACTAGAGACGCGAGCCTAGAACACTAATGATGTCACGGTGTAGCACAACTAGCATCAATAAAGGATACGAAGTAGCTCTGAACAGCAAGATATAAGTGAAGATCACAACGGCAGTAAAGATAATGATGAAAAACAACTGCCAAGCAGAATATACAACAACACTCTCTCCAACTTTCTTTTCCTTCTTTTTTCTTTTTTCTTTTTTTTCTCACACTCTTTTTTCTTTTTCTTTCTCTCCTCTTTTTTTCTACTTTTTTTTCTCTGTCTTTTTTTTTCTTTCTCCCTCTTTCCAAGACAAACTAGATAAGATGCAGATTGGATCAAGCAAAGATGCAAACGACTTCAACTATGATTGTGACAATGAACGATGGGTTGCATGAGGTGGAAATTGATGGATGAGGTGGTGGACAGCGGAAGGGATAACGATGCAGCGGCGACGTGACTAATATGAACAGAACTCGAAACTCTAACGAACTAGACACTAAGACCAGCAACTCGACACAACGATGCAACCGATAATTCAATAATGCAAACAATGAAAAGAAAATTGCAAAGGCTCGGACTGGCTAGGACAAGGGATGAATAGATCTAATTTTTTTGTGGCTTTTCCTTGGACAATAGGTAAGAAAATAAATCTAATCTAGGAATAACTGGAAATTCTCACCGAGCAACCTGAAAACTGATACCACTTGTTAGAGGCGAGGGGTCCAATCTTTCGATGAGATGATAACTATCGATTTGGTGGAGTCGACTTTGACGATCCGACTACAAACGTGCACGACGTTGCGCCTTAGCAATCGCTAAACCAATCTCCATGGGTTACTAACAATGCCAGAAGCACGATCAGCCTGACCACGAAGGTCTATTCCTGCATGCAATCGAAGAAAAGCAAGAATATGATAAAGCAATCTGAATATTGCAAACATAAATGATGTATTGATAAAGGTGGGGATCCGTAAGCGGTCTTGGTCTGGTCGTTGGACACAAACAAAGTACACGAATGGCTAACTTTTGACAAAACAAATCCCTAAGAAAAAGCTACTAGATGGATCTACTTATATAGGAGCAAGGGGTGGAGGCCAAGGAGGTGGAAGGACGTCCCAAGGCAGCCTAAAACTAACCCTAGGTCGTACAAGGCTCATGGGCCCAAGTGGAGGTGATGTAACACCTTTGGACTTGTAGTTTGACTCGGATTCTGCTGCAGCTTCAAATTATTTCGTCGGTATCTCAACGCTCCGGACGAATTTGAAGGTGAATCCAATTGGTTTGGAAAGTGCACGAAATCTAGTTTCCAACAAAAAAAGAAACACCCAATTCGGAGTCCGTATGAAGGAGTTCTTGCCATTTTAAGTCAGGTATGTGTGTGCAGTCCGAATCTGGATGCAGAACGTGAGAGACTTGGACTCTATGATAGAGGCAAAGGTGTCCCGTCTTTCGATGAGATGGTGGCTATCGTTTGGATTAAGTCGACTTTGACGATCCGACTACGAACGTGCGTGGACGTCGCGCCTTAGCAATCGCTAAACCAACTCCGAGAGGTTATTGACCACGTCGGAGCACGATCAACCTGACCACGAAGGTCTATTTCCTGCAGGCAAACGAAGAACAAGCAAGAAACTAAGATTGCAATCTGGATATTGCGAATATAAGAGGAAAGCTTTTTTGATCAAGGTGGGGTTCTGTGACGCTTTGTCTGGTCGTTGAACACAAACGAAGTACGCGAAGTTGCAGCTATGGCGAACTTTTAATCTAAACAAAACCCAAAGTCTAAACGACGCCCTAAGAGCTGTATATATGAGGGAAAGAGGGGGGAATTTCGTGGCCCTTGGGGGAGGGGTCCGAAACCAACCCTAACTCTTGTTTCCCCACACATACGGACTCTATAAACAGCCTATACTCAAGTATTTCGAAATTACATGGGCCTGGCCCAATAATAAGGTGACGCAGCACCTATAATAGCCTCTGGACGAAATTTATGAAGTGGCATCTTGTATATTTCGTCCAAGGCTTCTCACACTCATTATGGTGGCTTTAAAGTGCTGAAATCATCAATTGAAACTCCATTCTTGTTCCCCTTGAGCATGCCATCATCTCCATGCTTGATCTTGCTCCAATGTTCATCCTTCTTGTCCAAGCTAGGCCCTTCATTTGTAAGCAAGACAAATGTATCCAATTTAGGCAGCATCATATTCTCATGAACATTAGATTCATTACCAAGAAACGAAAGTACCTGGTAATTTAATTGGCGTGCGCGAGCTCTAGTAATTGGTCCTGTATATGTGTCAGTTGGAGTTGTGGGTGTAACCTTGTTAGTGATGTCCTCATCATCCTCCCCTTCTTGAATTGAAGTCGTCCTCGACGGAAGCACATCTTCCTCACCCAAGTAAGGCTTCAAATCTGCAATGTTAAATGTGGGACTAACCCCAAAATCTGCAGGCAGCTCAAGTTTATATGCATTATCATTTATTTTCTCTAACACCTTGAAAGGACCATCAGCACGTGGCATTAGCTTTGACTTGCGCAAATTAGGAAACCTATCCTTACGCAAATGTAACCAAACAAGATCTCCAGGTGCAAAGACAACACGTTTTCTACCCTTATCTCCAACAAGTTTATATTTAGCATTCATGCGCTCAATATTTTCCTTAGTTAACTCATGCATTTTTAAGATCAATTCAGCACGTTGTTTAGCATCAAAATTAACCTTCTCCGAAGATGGAAGAGGCAACAAATCAATAGGTGCACGATGTAGGAAACCATAGACAATTTCAAAAGGGCACATCTTAGTAGTAGAATGCAACGAACGATTATAAGCAAATTCAATATGAGGCAAGCATTCTTCCCACATTTTCTTATTATTCTTCAAAACAGCCCTAAGCATAGTAGACAAAGTTCTGTTGACTACTTCAGTTTGTCCATCAGTTTGGGGGTGACAAGTAGTACTAAAAAGCAGTTTAGTCCCCAACTTAGCCCATAAACATCTCCAAAAGTGGCTAAGAAATTTAGTATCACGATCTGAAACAATAGTATTTGGCACACCATGCAAGCGAATAATTTCACGAAAGAACAAATCAGCAACATTAGCAGCATCATCGCTTTTATGACATGGTATAAAGTGTGCCATCTTCGAGAACCTATCCACGACAACAAATATGCTATCCCTCCCCTTCTTTGATGAGGACATCACTAACAAGGTTACACCCACAGCTCCAACTGACACATATACAGGACCAATTACTAGAGCTCGCGCACGCCAGTTAAATTACCAGGTACTTTCGTTTCTTGGTAATGAATCTAATGTTCATGAGAATATGATGCTGCCTAAATTGGATACATTTGTCTTGCTTACAAATGAAGGGCCTAGCTTGGACAAGAAGGATGAACATTGGAGCAAGATCAAGCATGGAGATGATGGCGTGCGCAAGGGGAACAAGAATGGAGTTTCAATTGATGATTTCAGGACTTTGAAGCCACCATAATGAGTGCGGGAAGCCTTGGACGAAATATACAAGATGCCACTTCATAAATTTCGTCCAGAGGCTATTATAGGTGCTGCGTCACCTTATTATTGGGCCAGGCCCATGTAATTTCGAAATACTTGAGTATAGGCTGTTTTTAGAGTCCGTATGTGTGGGGAAACAAGAGTTGGGGTTGGTTTCGGACCCCTCCACCAAGGGCCACGAAATTCCCCCCTCTTTCCCTCATATATACAGCCCTTAGGGCGTCGTTTAGACTTTGGGTTTTGTTTAGATTAAAAGTTCGCCATAGCTGCAACTTCGCGTACTTCGTTTGTGTTCAACGACCAGACCAAGGCGTCACAGAACCCCACCTTGATCAATAAAGCTTTCCTCTTATATTCGCAATATCCAGATTGCAATCTTAGTTTCTTGCTTGTTCTTCGTTTGCCTGCAGGAAACAGACCTTCGTGGTCAGGTTGATCGTGCTCCGGCGTGGTCAACAACCTCTCGGAGTTGGTTTAGCGATTGCTAAGGCGCGACGTCCTCGCACGTTCGTAGTCGGATCGTCAAAGTCGACTTCCTCCAAAACGATAGCCACCATCTCATCGAAAGACGGGACACCTTTGCCTCTATCAGCACGTGGCATTAGCTTTGACTTGCGCAAATTAGGAAACCTATCCTTACGCAAATGTAACCAAACAAGATCTCCAGGTGCAAAGACAACACGTTTTCTACCCTTATCTCCAACAAGTTTATATTTAGCATTCATGCGCTCAATATTTTCCTTAGTTAACTCATGCATTTTTAAGATCAATTCAGCACGTTGTTTAGCATCAAAATTAACCTTCTCCGAAGATGGAAGAGGCAACAAATCAATAGGTGCACGAGGTAGGAAACCATAGACAATTTCAAAAGGGCACATCTTAGTAGTAGAATGCAACGAACGATTATAAGCAAATTCAATATGAGGCAAGCATTCTTCCCACATTTTCTTATTATTCTTCAAAACAGCCCTAAGCATAGTAGACAAAGTTCTGTTGACTACTTCAGTTTGTCCATCAGTTTGGGGGTGACAAGTAGTACTAAAAAGCAGTTTAGTCCCCAACTTTGCCCATAAACATCTCCAAAAGTGGCTAAGAAATTTAGTATCACGATCTGAAACAATAGTATTTGGCACACCATGCAAGCGAATAATTTCACGAAAGAACAAATCAGCAACATTAGCAGCATCATCGCTTTTATGACATGGTATAAAGTGTGCCATCTTCGAGAACCTATCCACGACAACAAATATGCTATCCCTCCCCTTCTTTGTTCTAGGTAAACCCAAAACAAAGTCCATAGATATATCTTCCCAAGGAACACTAGGGACAGGCAAAGGCATATATAAACCATGAGGATTGAGTCGTGACTTAGCTTTTTGACATGTAGTGCAGCGAGCAACAAAACGCTCAACATCCCGTCGCATCTTTGGCCAAAAGAAATGTGTAGCAAGTACGTCCTCCGTCTTCTTCACGCCAAAGTGTCCCATTAATCCTCCTCCATGCGCCTCCTGCAACAACAAAAGACGAACAGAGCTAGCTAGAATGCATAGCTTGTTAGCTCGAAACACAAATCCATCACTAACGACGAACTTGTTCCATGTTCTCCCTTCTTTACAATTCTGCAATACATCTTTAAATTCAACATCATGCACATATTGATCTTTGATGGTCTCCAAACCAAATATTTTAAAGTCAAGTTGTGAAAGCATAGTATAACAACGAGATAATGCATCAGCAATAACATTTTCTTTTCCCTTCTTGTGTTTAATAACATAAGGGAAAGTCTCTATGAATTCAACCAATTTAGCATGTCTACGGTTCAGTTTTGCTTGACTTTTAATGTGCTTCAAAGATTCATGATCAGAATGTATAACAAATTCTTTGGGCCATAAAAAATGTTGCCATGTCTCCAAAGTCCGAACAAGAGCATATAATTCCTTATCATAAGTAGAATAATTCAGACTAGGCCCACTCAATTTTTTCAGAAAAATATGCAACAGGTTTACCATCTTGTAATAACACACCTCCTAACCCAATTCCACTGGCATCACATTCAAGCTCAAAAGTCTTATTAAAATCAGGAAGTTGGAGTAAAGGAGCATGTGTCAACTTATCTTTCAATACCGTGAATGCTTCTTCCTGTGCAGTACCCCAAACAAAAGGCACATCCTTCTTTGTAAGCTCATTGAGAGGTGCAGCAATGGTGCTGAAATCTCTCACAAAACGCCGATAGAATCCAGCGAGGCCAAGGAAACTCCTCACGTGTGTGACCGTTTTGGGCTGCGGCCAACTCTCAATAGCTTCAATCTTGGCTTTATCAACCTCAATTCCCTGTGGAGTAACAACATAGCGAAGAAAAGAGACTCGGTCGGTGCAAAAGGTGCACTTTCCAAGGTTACCAAATAAACGTGCATCACGTAGAGGAATAAAAACAGCACGTAAATGTTCCAAATGTTCT
This sequence comes from Secale cereale, assembly GCA_902687465.1. Taxonomy (NCBI): domain Eukaryota; kingdom Viridiplantae; phylum Streptophyta; class Magnoliopsida; order Poales; family Poaceae; genus Secale; species Secale cereale. The sequence continues at coordinate 425,021,997 of LR738715.1, read as the reverse complement.
TCCAAAGATCTGCTAAAAATCAATATATCATCAAAGTATACTACCACAAATCGTCCAATGAAAGCACGTAAAACTTCATTCATTAATCTCATGAAACTACTAGGTGCATTAGTTAACCCAAAAGGCATGACTAACCACTCATATAATCCAAACTTAGTTTTAAATGCTGTTTTCCATTCATCTCCCAATTTCATACGAATTTGATGGTATCCACTACGCAAATCAACTTTGGAGAATATTGTAGAGCCACTCAATTCATCAAGCATATCATCTAGCCTAGGAATAGGATGACGATAACGAATAGTAATATTATTAATGGCTCTACAATCAACACACATACGCGATGTACCATCCTTTTTCGGCACTAGAATAATAGGAACAGCACAAGGACTAAGGGATTCGCGTATATAACCTTTGTCGAGTAGCTCCTGTACTTGACGCATAATCTCCTTCGTCTCTTCTGGATTGGTACGGTATGGTGCGTGGTTGGGTAGCGATGCACCGGGAATTAAGTCAATCTGATGCTCAATCCCTCGAATAGGTGGTAATCCCGGTGGCACGTCTTGTGGAAAGACGTCGGCGAACTCATGTAAAATGTTAGTGACAGCAGGAGGCAAAGAGGAAGGCACGTCCTCGAATGAAAACAAGGCCTCTTTGCATACAACAGCATAGCAAACAGATTTGCTAAAATCTAGCTCATCAATATCAGATTTGGTGGCAAATAAACATGCACTTTTCAATTTAATTTCAGAAGCAACAGTAGATGGTTTATTAGTAGGCTTCATTTGTTGCTCAAATTCTTTTGCCACAATCTGATTTTCAATCTTATTTTTCTCCTGTTTTGCTTTATTAGCTCTATTAATATCATCTTTCAAAATGGAATCAGGAGTCATAGGAAGCAAAGTAATATTTTTATCCTTATGAACAAGAGTATACTGATTGTTTCTACCATGGTGTAAAGAATTTTTATCAAATTGCCATGGTCTACCAAGTAATAAGGAACATGCTTGCATAGGTACCACATCACAATCAACATAATCAACATATGTAGAGATACTAAAATGCACACAACAGTACGTGTTACCTTAACCTTGCCGCTGTTGTTGAACCATTGGATGTAGTAAGGATGTGGATGTGGTCTTGTGGTGAGAGATAGCTTCTCCACCATCTCCATGCTAGCCAAGTTGTTGCAACTCCCTCCATCTATGATCACGCGAACAGAACGTTCCTTCACAACTCCCTTTGTATGGAACAAATTATGCCTCTGATTTTGCTCAGCTTGTGTAACCTGCACACTCAAAACACGTTGAGCAACTAAACATTCATACCTGTCAGCATCTTCAGGAGCCATGTATTGCGTCTCATGATCAGAATCGTCTCCACCGTGTTCTTCACGTGTAATAAGAGCCAAAGTTTCCTCATCATAGTCACTAGCGGATTCATATCCACCATCCTCAGTAGCAATCATCACACGCTGAGATTTGCAATCTCTCGCAAAATGTCCTCTTCCCTTACAACGACGACAAATAATATAACTGGTGTGCCCTGTTGATGCCATGGAAGAAGAAGAACTCTGTGCCGGCCCAATAGGGGTGCTCTTGGCAGATAATGGTGGTTGTGCCTGCTTCCTTGTATCACGGCTGGAGGTAACAGCTGATGGAGGTGTCGGTGCAGTAGAATATGTGGAAGTAGAGGATGCACGCGGTGTCCATGATGAAGGTCGACCTGCAGAAAAGTTAGTCCGCGCCAATGCCTGTCGATCCTGCACTTCACGTTCAGCTTTACAAGCAAGATGGAATAAACGAGTGATATTAGTATAATCATTATACTCTAGAATGGTCTGAATCTCTCTATTTAATCCACCCATAAAACGTGCAAGCATAGCTTCATTCTCCTCAACAATACCACATCTAATCAGGCCAGTTTGTAATTGCTGATAATACTCTTCTACAGAATTTTTTCCTTGTCTTAAGCGCTGCAGTTTTTGAAGTAATTCACGTTGATAATATGGTGGAACCCAACGAGTACGCATAGCAGTTTTCAAAGCAGTCCAAGTAGCTGGAGTAGGATATAATCTACAATGTTCAGACCACCAAACACATGCAAAACTAGTGAAAGCACAAACAGCAGCAGGAACACGTCTCTCCTCGGGATAGTTTAAACATGTAAAACGTTGTTCAGTTTGTAACTCCCAAGTAAGATATATATCAGGAACATATCTACCCTCAAATGGTGGAATATTCAATTTCAGTTTAGGAAGATGGTCATGTACCTCAGGTGGTGGTGCAGCCCTACCGTTGCGATGATATGCATGAGGACGACCTGGTGGTGGTGGTGCTGGTTGTTGCACGTAGTTCTGATTTTGGTCAACCTCATCCTCGTAATGGTCCTCCACCTCTGCAGTAGCAGCAGGAGCTACAGAAACATCAACAGCAGCACCAGAAGCTTGACCAGTCTCAAGGGGAACGCGCTGTGCTCGTCCCACTTGATTCGGAAGGCGCCGTTGTTGTTGTTGTTGTTGAAGAGGTGGGACAGCTGCAGCAGCCGGTGGTGGTGGAAAACGCGCAAGCAATTCAGTAAACTTGTTATCGAGCTTTGTATCAAACGTCTTTTCCATGCCATCTATCTTCTCCATGGCCTCGTCAAATCTGTTTAGCACATCTTGCACCTGTTCACTCATCATTTGCTGAAACTTATCATGAAGCTCCTTGTTCGTCAAGTTCTCCCAGTCAGTCTCGTCGACTTGTGATCCTGGCATGGTTAGCAGCAATAGAAACACACAAGAATATGATCCTACAGACTACTAATAAGTGGTGGGGGTGGCGGGTGTCACAAATCTGACAAGCAAATCTCAAATTCTTACCAGTTCTTACCCAGCAGCAGGTGGTGATCGGCAACCGTGGTAGTCAAAACTCTCAAAGCGTGGATAAAGCGATTACCAAGGAGAGTCAAACGCACGACGTAGATGTATGTGGAGCTGGGAAGGCTTATAAGATGGTAGCAAAAGTGGTCAGCAATAATCAATTCAGAGATGCAAAGTTGAATAAACGCTCAACGACGGTACTGTGCTGGTCCTAGGCTAGACCATACTAGAGACGCGAGCCTAGAACACTAACAAAATCACGGCGCTGCACGTATTAAAGGGGAAAGCACACTCTGAAAAAAATTTCGCCTCTTTTTTTTTGCGCTCTTTTTTTTTGCGCTGCTTTTTTTTGGCCGAAAATCACTTTAATGGCGAGTGTCTCAAAACACTTCCCAAGTCAAACTAAGATGATAGGCACGAAATTTTTTTTTCGGAATCAGGGCAGCGACGACGAAAAAGTGCGGTAAAAAAACAGTATGATGGCACGTGTCTCAAAAGACTCAGAAAAGCCCAAAAGTAGGATAGGGAAAAAATATTTTCACCTGGCGAAATTTTGGCCTAAAAACTGCCCGTGGGTCTCCAGACTCTTTTTTTTTTCGAGACCTACGCAGGCAAGGAAACACAAATCCGAAACCTAGATGGATCTCGAGAACAAACCTAATATGAAAAGAACTCGGATTGGCGGTGGATATATGGTGGTAGGATATGCCAGCGATGGTAGGTTATGGCAGCGGTGGTATGTTATGGCAGCGGTGGTGGTATGTGGTGGCGGTGGTGGGGTATGGCAGCAGTGGTGGTATGGCAGCGGCTATGAATATGGTGCGGCGGCGAAGTGACAAATTGTGAACAGAACTCGAAACTCTATTGAACTAGACGCTAAGACCAGCAACTTGACACGACGATGCAACCGCAAATTCAACAAAGCAAATACAGAGAAAATTATGCAAAGGCTCAGATTGGTTCGGATGGGATGAACTAACCCTAAATTTTTTTTGGCTTTTTCGTGGACTGTAGGTATGAAGAACAGACTCGATCTAATCTACGAAAAACTGTAAAATCTCACCGAGCAACCTGGAAATATGATACCACTTGATAGAGGCAAAGGTGTCCCGTCTTTCGATGAGATGGTGGCTATCGTTTGGATGAAGTCGACTTTGACGATCCGACTACGAACGTGCCTGGACGTCGCGCCATAGCAATCGCTAAACCAACTCCGAGAGGTTATTGACCACGCCGGAGCACGATCAACCTGACCACGAAGGTCTATTTCCTGCAGGCAAACGAAGAACAAGCAAGAAACTAAGATTGCAATCTGGATATTGCGAATATAAGAGGAAAGCTTTTTTGATCAAGGTGGGGTTCTGTGACGCCTTTGTCTGGTCGTTGAACACAAACGAAGTACGCGAAGTTGCAGCTATGGCGAACTTTTAATCTAAACAAAACCCAAAGTCTAAACGACGCCCTGAGGGCTGTATATATGAGGGAAAGAGGGGGGAATTTCGTGGCCCTTGGGGGAGGGGTCCGAAACCAACCCTAACTCTTGTTTCCCCACACATACGGACTCTATAAACAGCCTATACTCAAGTATTTCGAAATTACATGGGCCTGGCCCAATAATAAGGTGACGCAGCACCTATAATAGCCTTTGGACGAAATTTATGAAGTGACATCTTGTATATTTCGTCCAAGGCTTCTCACACTCATTATGGTGGCTTCAAAGTCCTGAAATCATCAATTGAAACTCCATTCTTGTTCCCCTTGAGCATGCCATCATCTCCATGCTTGATCTTGCTCCAATGTTCATCCTTCTTGTCCAAGCTAGGCCCTTCATTTGTAAGCAAGACAAATGTATCCAATTTAGGCAGCATCATATTCTCATGAACATTAGATTCATTACCAAGAAACGAAAGTACCTGGTAATTTAATTGGCGTGCGCGAGCTCTAGTAATTGGTCCTGTATATGTGTCAGTTGGAGTTGTGGGTGTAACCTTGTTAGTGATGTCCTCATCACTCTATCTTCTCTTGGCCCAAAAGTGACGTGAGAGAACTTTTTGAACAGCCCCTAAACTTCTCTTTTTCCCTTATCTTCATATGTGAATTGTACAAATGTCCCATGCACCTGGAATTAGACATGGCACAAAAGTCTGTGAAGTATTTTTGTTCTGGATAACATAAATAAATTGTTGCATAGTTTGCATTAGAAATCACCTCACAAATATACATGTATGCAATATTTTTGGTCGTATCCAAGGTAGTCATGTCCTCATCACACTGCATGTTTGATGATGAATGGGAGATAGCTTCCTTTTACGGCCTTCAATTGTTTTCTACATTTAACATGCACTAATACAACTGTGATGTGAAAATTTGGAAAATTCTAGGGGTCATTTGACCATTTAAAGACATTTAAGTGATTTTCTAGCCATTTAATGACCGTAATTCAAATTTGAACTACATCTACATGCAACAGCTAACCATAACGGTTTGAAAAATCATATTTTGTGTACTTGTGTGCGAGTTAATCCCCTTTTTCCTTTTGTGGAGAAGGAAGGAAGGAAGGGAGAGGGAAGAGGAGAAGGAAAGCGCGCCTCTTGTGGGTTGCCTCCCCTCTCCCCTATGGCCCATATAGGCCCAATACTTCCTCGAGGGGTTCCTGTAGCCCCTCGGTACTCCGATAAATATCCGAAATGTCCCAAAACCTCTCCGGTCTCTGAATACTATCATCCAATATATTGGTCTTTACCTCTCGATCATTTCGAGACTCCTCATCATGTTCATGATCTAATCCGGGACTCCAAACAATCTTCGGTCACCAAGAACTCATAACTCTTAATACAAATCGTCATCGAACGTTAAGCGTGCAGACCCTACGGGTTCGAGAACTATGTAGACATGACCGAGACACTTCTCCGGTCAATAACCAATAGCGGAACCTGGATGCTCATATTCGCTCCTACATATTCTACGAAGATCTTTATCGGTCAAATCGTAATGACAACATACGTTTTTCCCTTTGTCATCGGTATGTTACTTGCCCGAGATTGGATCGTCGGTATCTTCATACCCAGTTCAATCTCATTACCGGCAAGTCTCTTTACTCGTTCCATAATACATCATCCCTTGACTAACTCATTAGTCATTTGCTTGCAAGGCTTATTATGATGTGTATTACTGAGAGGGCCCAAAGATATCTCTCCTATACTCGGAGTGACAAACCATATTCTTGATCTATGCCAACTCAACAAACACCTTCGAAAATACCTGTAGAGCATATTTATAATCACCCAGTTACATTGTGACGTTTGATAGCACACAAGGCATTCCTCTGGTATCCGGGAGTTGCATAATCTCATAGTCTGAGGCATATGTATTTGACATGAAGAAAGCAATAGTAGTAAAACTGAATGATCATTATGCTAAGCTAATCGATGACTCATGTCCATCACATCATGTTCCTAATGATGTGATCCCGTTAATCAAATAACAACACATGTCTATGGTTGGGAAACTCAACCATCTTTGATTAACAAGCTAGTCTAGTAGAGGCTTACTAGGGACACTGTGTTTTGTCTATGTATCCACACATGTATCAAGTTTCCGGTTAATACAATTCTAGCATGAATAAAAGACATTTATCATTATATAAGGAAATGTAAAATAACAACTTTATTATTGCCTCTAGGGAATATTTCCTTCAACATGGAGCGCTTTCCCCCGACAAAGCACGAGGAGATGGCTGCTACATAGGTACGTACGCGTGGGGTTTGAATAGGTTCAAAACCTTGTAAAGGTTCCCTTGGCCCTCCTTTTATAGCACAAGGGGTCACCATAGTGGGAAAATGGTCTTTATTTAGAGAATAGACAGCAAACCGTGCTATCATACCTAACTCTGCTAGTTAAGACAAAGTGCATTAAATGCACTGCTAGGTGTCATGAGGAGGAGGAATCCCGGCAAGGCTGCTGCACCGCTCACCGAACTGCCTCGCCGTAATCTTTAGTCCGGGTGGCGATAATGGTAAAAATTGCCCTGACGTGCTGCCATGTGTCCAGCAAGCTTCACCTAACTACCTGCGGGCTCGACACCTCACTGATTAGTGAGTAGCTGCTCGGTGAGGTGGGGCGCAGGGCAGTTTGGCGAGGGAGAGGTTTGCGGACCATAGGGCTTGCCGTGTTCGCGCCCCCAGCAAGGGAGCTGCTTCTGGTGCTTCAGCCCATAACTTGTCTTGGTCTTCTTAATGTGCTCCTTGATCCCATGAAGAGCAGCTTCTCTAGGCTTGGATCTTTTGCCCACGAAGACCCCATGCCGGGGAGGCTGCTCCTGTCTATGCATAAGTCTAGGGTACTAAGGACCTTGTTCCTAGTGCACCGACACTCGGCCTCAAGGAGACATCAATATTCTAGTGGTACAATGGCTGATCAAATGGATCAACTTGCCCCAAGAACAAGCAACTTGGGAGGATGTTGTGTTCATAGAAAAAGTTTTTCCTGCCTTTATGCCTTGAGGAAAAGTCGTGTCTTCGTCTGAGGGTATTGTCACGCCCTGTTCTTCTGAAGATCAAGTTCAATTAAGTGTTCATCAACCGTCACATATCTTGCGCCCTTCGATCAAGATCCAACGCACCAACGCATCCCTCCAATCCGGTATGCTGGGAGCTGGAAGAAGATATCAGTGACGCATGATCTTGATCGAATGGCCACAATTTAATTACCTTTTACCGCTACTTTTGACTGATCATTGTCAGCAAATTGTCGCTGCACTTTTGCTTTGAGACTAGCTATATAAACTCATGGACTCGCTTTGAGCTGGGTATCGATTTTAATTTGGGTTGAACCCTAGCCGCTACATGTTGGCCTATCTGCTACTTTTCCCTTTCTGAAATAGAAACCCTAGCTAGGTAGCTCCACAAGCGGGGCTAGCGGCCGTGAAATTCCTCCAATCTTCCTAATTTAGAGCACTGATCATGAGAATCTAGGAATGATGTTTGTATTTGACGCGCTCTATCGTCTCTTAAGAAGCGTATCGGTTTCATGACACGAGTGTAAACGTATTTCATTAGAACTAAAACAATAGTTTTAGATTGTATTTATTACATTTACCTGGGGATATCTTTTGGAGAGCTCTTAATTATGTTGCTCAGGTAAGATACTACATCCTCTCTTCCTAAATGTAAGACGTTTTGGCATTTTTAAACTAAAACATCTTACGTATTTAAAAACAGAGGTAGTAGTATATTCTGGCAATGGTGAAAACTCTTCCAAAGTTGTAAGAGGCTTCAAGCATCATTTTTCTGGAAATCACAAGTAGATATTTGTGGCCTTGTGAGTGCTAGCCCGTTGCTGCAGAAATATAGTTGTTTAAGTCCTTTCCAATCATCTCATTTGCTGAGCCCTCTGATTAGTGATCTAGGCTATTGGCCCGGCAAGCCCATGTGATTACCTGAGCTAGGTTAATCAAGCTTTATAGTTTCACATGCTAGGCTAATTAATTCCCCACATTCTCCATCCAGACCAACTCCCTCATCACCAGGACGCCAACCAAACGCCAACAAGGCAGCTCCTGATGAGGACATCACTAACAAGGTTACACCCACAACCCCAACTGATACATATACAAGACCAATTACTAGAGCTCGCGCACGCCAATTAAATTACCACATACTTTCGTGATGTAGGGTGGAAGCCTAATCAGCAGATCTTTCATGTTTGGAGGATATCCCACGATGAACACAGAGAACACAAGGCGGAAACGGGGGAAAACACGAGAGGAAAACACACAAATCAACACGAAGATGATCACACAAGTGCTAGATCCACGATACACATCGAGATACACGGTCCATAGTCAACGGCGGTGGTACAAAGATAGTCTTCTCCCGGAGGAGGTCTTGGTTATCCCGTAGGATCTTCCCCGATGTGGAGGGCTTGAATCCGAGGTGGATCTTCTCCGAAGAGGCGCGCGGTCTCGTGGGAGAGAATCCACACAAAGGTCTGAACTGAGCTATCCAAAAGCTAACCCTAAACGGAATGGGGAAAGGAGTATATAAAGTGTACGGAGCGAAGGGGTACACGGGCCTCGGCCCAAAGGATGCGCGCAGGCAAATCAGGGGCCGGACGTCCGGGCGACGGGCCGGATGTCCGGGGCTTCACGGGACGCCGGATGTCCGGGGCGAGGGGCCGGATGTCCGGGCAGGAGCGGTCGAGTCTCGGGTGCCCTCTATAGCGGGGCGCCGGATTTCCGGGTCCGAGGCCGGATGTCCGGGCCATGCTTGGCCGGATGTCCGGGCCCTGTAGCTTCTGCGGCTGGTGGCTTTCTGGAGCTGATTGTCCAGGGGCCGGATGTCCGGGCCAGGGGACCGGATGTCCGAGGCCTGGAGGCTTCTTCTGCCCTTCTCGATACGAAGCCTCGCCCGTGAACTCGGGGACTTGTCCATCGTAACACCCATCTCCAATGTGGCCTTCTTCACACCTGAGCACACAAAGCACATCCGTCTGAGGTAGCAACCATGTCTCGCAAGAATCGTATGGAAGTAGGGCTAGGAGCGACGTCACCTCGGTCTCGAGAGCTCTAGCACGAGCACGTGTCATTGGTCCTTGAGGCACTTGAGGAGGTGAAGGAGGGTCCATGGGGATGAACTCGGTGATGTAGGGTGGAACCCTAATCAGCGGACCTTTCACGATTTGGAGGGTGGCACACGATGAACACGGGGAAAACAAGGAGAAAGACGAGGAAAACACAAGAGAGAACACTCAAATCAACACGAAAGCAATCACACAAGCGCTAGATTCGCGATACAAAGTCGAGATCCATGGTCCAAAGTCAACAACGGTGATACAGATAGTCTTCTCCCGGAGGAGGTCTTGATATCCCTGGGGATCTTTTCCGTGAAGGAGGTCCTGAATCCGTAGTGGATCTTCTCCGTAGAGGCGCACCGTCTCGTGGGAGAAATCCACACAAGTATGAGAAATGAGCTAAACCACAGCTAAGTCTAACGGAGGGGAGTCAGCAGTATTTACATTACACGGGTAGGCGCCGTCGGGGCGGACGTCCGTGGGTTACCGGACGTCCGGTGGTTCCGGAGGGACCGGACGTCCGGTAATCCTCGGATTTCCGCTAATTAGCTTCTGTCGCCGTTGTCACGGACGTCCGGTGGCTTCCGGTCGTCCGGTCGACTAGGGGAGGCCGGACGTCCGGTGTCTTCCGGTCGTCCGGTGCCTGGGAGTGGCCGGTCGTCCGGTGCAGGCCGGACGTCCGGTGCCTGTAGCATCTCCAGCCTTCCTTCTTCTTGTCTCGTGTACTTGTCGCGCATGTCCTCTTGAGCATCGTGTAGAGCTGTCCCGCGGCCTTCGTCCAAGCACCTGAGTATGCATAGAGTCTCTGATGAAGGTACGAGCCGAGTCTCAAGTGAATCCGAAAGATGTAAAGAGAGGAGCGAGGTCACCTCGGTCTCGAAAGCTCTTGCACGGGCTCTAGTCATGGGTCCTTTGGGCACTTTGGTGAGGTGAAGGAGGGTCCATGGGGATGACCTTGGAATGCTCCGCATCATCTCCCCTCCCTTGGGAAAGATCCGACCTCGGATCGAGATCTTCATCACCATGGAAGGGAGAAATATCCTTGAGGTTGAAGATGTCGCTCACGGAGTACTTGTCTCGAGGAAGGTCGATCTTGTAGGCGTTGTCGTTGTAGCGAGCTAGCACCTTGAAGGGTCCGTCGGCGCGAGGTAGAAGCTTGGACTTGCGCTCGTGTGGAAAGCGGTCCTTGCGAAGATGAAGCCAAACAAGATCTCCCGGGTAGAACACCATTGGTGCCTTGTTGACGTTGAGCTTGGTGGCGAGACGTTGGACTTGGCGCTCGATTATTGCCCTTGTTTGTTCGTGCACCTTCTTGAGTATTTCACTACAAAAGAGAGTGGCAACATGTGAAGCATAGTCGATCTTGTTACCATGAATGAAATGAGCCATTTTATAGAATGTATCTACCACGACAAGCACGAAATCTTTTCCATTTTTAGTCCTAGGCAAGCCAAGTATGAAATTCATGCTTATTTCTTCCCATGGATGATATGGAGTAGGAAGAGGCATGTCAAGACCATGAGATTGAGCTTTGGGCTTAGCTTTGCGGCATGTCGACCATTGGTTGATGAGGCGTGAGACGTCACGAAGCATCTTGGGCCAAAAATAGTTCTTAGAGAGGGTAGCAAACGCCGTGTCGCTTCCAAAGTGTCCCATGAGTCCTTCTCCATGAGATTCCTGCAAAAGGAACAAACGAAGCGAAGACTCGGGAATGCAAATTTTGTTAGCTCTCATAAGATATCCATCCTTGATGTAGTAATGTTCCCAAGAAGTGTGAGTCAAGCACGTAGCATAGGGATTTGCAAAGAGAGTATCATGCTCATATAAATCTTTTAGGTGCTCAAATCCTATCACATGCAACTCAAATTGTGTAACAAGTAAGCATTTGCGTAACAAGCATGCATTTGCGTGAAAACTTCCATGTTTCGTAGGCAATAGAATAACCGTAGCGGCACAAGTGCTAAAGCTGTCACGTACATGACTTTTGTCGATGAGTTTGGGCACTTGCCGTTGTATCTCGTGGTTGACACGGTAGAGAGCCTTGTTGGGAAATGGTGCACCGGGTACGAGTTCGATGCAGTGTTCTATCACGTGAAGTGGAGGTAGAACCGGTGGTAGCTCATCGGTAAAGACGTCCGAGAATTCCTGCAATAATGGGGACAACACAAAAGGTGGAGGTTGTGAAGTGTTAGTAGATTTGTCTTCCCCTATGCATAAGAGCACAAGGTGAACGACGTTCGATGGGTTCTCACACACTTCTCTCATCTCACTTTTGGTGGCAAATAGCACTAGTTTCTTCGTGTAGCTCATCGTGGAGTCGCTCATATTTGGCTTGTGGCTCTCACTCTCTTTTTGGTGGCTCGCTCTCTCACCATTCTCTCCACGATGGGTTGTAGGTAAAAGCTTGTCGGCGGCAACTTGACTTGGAGTCATTGGTCGTAGCACGAATTCCTTGCCCTTTATCTTGAAGTGATAGTGATTTGTCCGTCCATTGTGTGTGACTCCACGATCATATTGCCATGGGCGTCCAAGAATAAGGTGGCACACGGACATGGGTATCACATCACATTCGAGAGTGTCCTCGTAGGCGCCGATCTTGAAAGAGACTTGCACGGTGTGCTCGACTCGAAGAATTCCGGCGTCGTTGAGCCACTGGACCTTGTAGGGGTGAGGATGCTTCGTCTTGACCAAATGAAGCTTGTCGCATAGCTCTTCACTTGCCAAGTTGTGGCAACTTCCTCCATCGATGATAACCTTGACGGAGCGTCCATTGATGGCGGCCTTCGTATGGAAAATATGACATCGTTGGTCGTCATATTGTTGATGTTGGAGTGTCAAGACTTTGGAAACAACCAGGTTGGGGCTTGAGTCATTGTCGCAAAACACTTGACGATCTTCTTCTTCATTGATACGCCGGTGGATGGCCAAGTGCTTGATGGCGTCCACTTCGTCTTCGCTCATTGAGTCATATGTGCCATCGTCGTGGAAGATCATGGTTCTCTTGTTGGTGCACTCGAATGACTTGTGACCACGACCACCACATGTGAAACATTTGATGGAGCTTGTCTTGGGGTTCTCTTCGTTTGGAGTTGTAGATGATGTAGCTCTTGGCTTGAAGTTGTTGGTAGAATGTGGATGACTCGATGTAGTCTCATTCTTGTAGCTTG
>LR738715.1:424956527-425009387 GCA_902687465.1 Secale cereale | reverse complement strand
CTCTCTCACCATTCTCTCCACGATGGGTTGTAGGTAAAAGCTTGTCGGCGGCAACTTGACTTGGAGTCATTGGTCGTAGCACGAATTCCTTGCCCTTTATCTTGAAGTGATAGTGATTTGTCCGTCCATTGTGTGTGACTCCACGATCATATTGCCATGGGCGTCCAAGAATAAGGTGGCACACGGACATGGGTATCACATCACATTCGAGAGTGTCCTCGTAGGCGCCGATCTTGAAAGAGACTTGCACGGTGTGCTCGACTCGAAGAATTCCGGCGTCGTTGAGCCACTGGACCTTGTAGGGGTGAGGATGCTTCGTCTTGACCAAATGAAGCTTGTCGCATAGCTCTTCGCTTGCCAAGTTGTGGCAACTTCCTCCATCGATGATAACCTTGACGGAGCGTCCATTGATGGCGGCCTTCGTATGGAAAATATGACATCGTTGGTCGTCATATTGTTGATGTTGGAGTGTCAAGACTTTGGAAACAACCAGGTTGGGGCTTGAGTCATTGTCGCAAAACACTTGACGATCTTCTTCTTCATTGATACGCCGGTGGATGGCCAAGTGCTTGATGGCGTCCACTTCGTCTTCGCTCATTGAGTCATATGTGCCATCGTCGTGGAAGATCATGGTTCTCTTGTTGGTGCACTCGAATGACTTGTGACCACGACCACCACATGTGAAACATTTGATGGAGCTTGTCTTGGGGTTCTCTTCGTTTGGAGTTGTAGATGATGTAGCTCTTGGCTTGAAGTTGTTGGTAGAATGTGGATGACTCGATGTAGTCTCATTCTTGTAGCTTGGCTTGTCGCCTAAGTTTGTAGATGGCTTGGTAGAGGTAGGAGTAGTAGCCGAAGTCGTTGAAGCTTGGTCGTAGGAGCCGAAGTTCTTGGAGTTGAACTTGGAGTACTTGTAGTCCTCTTGAACTTGTCGCTCCGCTTTGGCTGCTTGGTGTACTAGCTCGAGGAGATTGTTGTATGGTTGGAACTCCGCAATCTTCTTGATGGGATAGTTGAGTCCATTCAAGAATCTCGCCATAGTTTGCTCTTCATCTTCCGTGATGTTGGCTCGTATCATGGCAATCTCCATCTCCTTGTAGTACTCTTCAACGGACTTGGTTCCTTGCTTGAGGAGTTGTAGATTCTTGAACAAGTCGCGGTTGTAGTGAGTAGGCACGAAGCGTGCTCTCATCACTTCCTTCATTTGAGCCCAAGTGGTGATAGGAGGTTCGCCCTTGGCTTCTCTTCTCTCTATGATTTGCTCCCACCAAATGAGAACATAGTCTTGGAACTCGAGGGATGCCATTGCGATCTTCTTCTCTTCATCGAAGTTGTGAAGGCGAAAGATCTTGTCAACTTTCAATGCCCATGAGAGGTAGTCTTCGGGATCGATGCTTCCGGAAAACTTTGGCATGGTGAACTTGAGCTTGCCATAGCGATGCTCATCGTTGTTTCCTTGCCTATTGGGAGGGCGATCTCGATTTTGGCGGTTTGCCATATCTTGTTGCTCTTGGTGATGTAGATGTTCTTGTTGGAGTTGATGTTCTTGTTGAGGTTGTTGCTCTTGCCGCGCTTGAGGAGGAGCTTCTTCTTGCATTCTTGCTTGATGGCGCCTTTCTTGCATCTCATCGCGAAGGAAATCCTCTTCTTGACGAGTGTGGCGAGTGCGGGCTGCCACATTGCGATGTGCATCTTGTAAAGCACGTTGCGCCTCCATAGCTTGAGCTTCTCGACGTTGTTGTGCTTGGCGGTTAGCCTCGGCATCTTGTTCTTCTTGATATTGATGTGCTCGCTCTTGTTGTTGTTGGCGTAGTCGGTGCCGTTCTTGTACTTGCTCAAGTGTAGCTTGGTTTTGACGACGTTGGTTTTCTTGCTCGTCGAATAGCTCTTGTGAACTCTTGTCATGTAGAGGATGCCGGTGGTCATGTCGAGCTTGACGTGCGGCTTGACGAAGAGTGTTGGAAGTAGGTGTACTTGAGTCTTGCGTTGAGTCGGTATGTCGACTTGAGCGGCTTCGTCGTTGAGATGATGTTGAGGAAGAACGTCGGTTGATGATCAATGTCCGGAGCTCATTGTATTGAGTAGACATGTTGGTGTTGATGAGGTCGATTTGCTCCTTAGTACTTTGTTGGAATTGGCGCCCGTCCTCGGCGACTTGACCAATGTACTCTCGCATAGCTTCACTCTCTTGATGTAGAGCTCGTTGGACACCGAATAGATGTAGTTTGGTGACGTAGTTGTTCGCTTCTTGAGGATCGTCGAAGATCGGATTGGTAGATGAGCTTGGCCTATCCATCATCACAAGCAAGTATGTGAGTGGGAGAAAGGAGAAGACAATATCAATGTACCTTAACCGAGGTTGAAAATGGATCAATGATCACTCAACAATGTAACCCGGAAATAGCACTATTGGTATCACTTCGTGTCGATTCTCACACCTACACAAGTAAAGCTTTGAGAGGAGCTCGGTTAGGATGTGGCACAAATTCAATGCAATCGTCAAAGTGACTCAAAGATGTTGAAAATGGTTCACAAATTTGCTCATGCAACAAGTAGATCACTAGCAAAGAGTAGCACACGGAACACACGCACAGATAGACAAATGTGGTTGTGCAACCAAGGATGAGCGAAAATGTGGTAAACCACGGAAAATGCTCGTGTTGCACAACGCTAGAGAGACGCTAACCGATTGCTTAATAGGCGGATACGCACTTGTGCATGACCTATAAGAGGCAAAACGTAACGACTATCTATCACAAGTATGCTATGAGTGTATGATGTGCCGATGCTTGAGCACAAGATGATGTTGCTATGTATGATCTCTTTGGATGCAAGGCGTATGATGTAAGTGTTTCTTTGCTTGGATTGGCTCTTTTTGCTTAAAAGCTTTTGAGCTCTTTCTTTGGGCACATATGTATGCTTCTCGGATCGAGGTAGCTATTGTGTATGCGGAACACTCTTGTGGCACATGGAGATATGCAAAATGATGTGGTGGTACTCACAATGATGATGCCAAGATGATGTGGTATGCAATATCTATGACCATCACTAATGTGCACAAGTGTCGTGGCCCGGCAATACTCAAATGGCTAGTCTCAATGGGAAAGCTACGCAAAGATGGTATATAGGGTGACAATGCAATTGCAAGGTAAGATGAGTGAAGTGTCGTCGATGTTACCGTCCTTGCCCAAGTTGAGCGGCGATGTTGTCGAAGTCTTGCCGTCCCAAGGTAGCCTAAACATCCAAGGAAACGGTGAAACCACAACTCAAGTATCCAAGGCAAAGGGAGACACACTTTTCAAACTCAGAGCGGGAAAATGATGGTGGTTGCGGAAGGTAGATGGTTGTTGCGTAAGGTGGAAGGTCGTTGCGGAAGGTGGAACGGAACTGAACAAGTTCAGCTTCGTCAGGGTCTGTCGGACGTCCGGCAGTTACCGGTCGTCCGGTCGGTCTGGGTGGGTCGGACGTCCGGTGGAGACCGGAAATCCGGTAAAAGCTTCTGTAAGTGGGGTTCCGGTCGTCCGGTGTTTAGCGGACGTCCGGTGTCTCGAGAGGGGCCGGACGTCCGGTAACCGACGGATGTCCGGTAGGTCTGGGACTGGGTTGGTGGGATCCGTGGCGAAAAATGGTGAAACGTGGTCGGATTTGCGGTGGAAAAAGGTGGAAAAGGTGGGGAAATGCTAGATCGACACGTGGCACAGCAAATCCATGGAACAAATTCAACAAAATCTTGCCAAATCAACAGATCACAAAAAATTTTGGGGCTCTTTTTGTGGGGAATTTTTCGAAATTGGGAAGAACACGACAAAAACAAGCTAGAAGACGGGTGTGGGACTCCAAAATCGTGATCAACCTTGCTCTTGATACCAAGATGATGTAGGGTGGAACCCTAATCAGCGGACCTTTCACGATTTGGAGGGTGGCACACGATGAACACGGGGAAAACAAGGAGAAAGACGAGGAAAACACAAGAGAGAACACTCAAATCAACACGAAAGCAATCACACAAGCGCTAGATTCGCGATACAAAGTCGAGATCCATGGTCCAAAGTCAACAACGGTGATACAGATAGTCTTCTCCCGGAGGAGGTCTTGATATCCCTGGGGATCTTTTCCGTGAAGGAGGTCCTGAATCCGTAGTGGATCTTCTCCGTAGAGGCGCACCGTCTCGTGGGAGAAATCCACACAAGTATGAGAAATGAGCTAAACCACAGCTAAGTCTAACGGAGGGGAGTCAGCAGTATTTACATTACACGGGTAGGCGCCGTCGGGGCGGACGTCCGTGGGTTACCGGACGTCCGGTGGTTCCGGAGGGACCGGACGTCCGGTAATCCTCGGATTTCCGCTAATTAGCTTCTGTCGCCGTTGTCACGGACGTCCGGTGGCTTCCGGTCGTCCGGTCGACTAGGGGAGGCCGGACGTCCGGTGTCTTCCGGTCGTCCGGTGCCTGGGAGTGGCCGGTCGTCCGGTGCAGGCCGGACGTCCGGTGCCTGTAGCATCTCCAGCCTTCCTTCTTCTTGTCTCGTGTACTTGTCGCGCATGTCCTCTTGAGCATCGTGTAGAGCTGTCCCGCGGCCTTCGTCCAAGCACCTGAGTATGCATAGAGTCTCTGATGAAGGTAGGAGCCGAGTCTCAAGTGAATCCGAAAGATGTAAAGAGAGGAGCGAGGTCACCTCGGTCTCCAAAGCTCTTGCACGGGCTCTAGTCCTGGGTCCTTTGGGCACTTGGTGAGGTGAAGGAGGGTCCATGGGGATGACCTTGGGATGCTCCGCATCACTCGGGATGCTCCGCATCATCTCCCCTCCCTTGGGAAAGATCCGACCTCGGATCGAAATCTTCATCACCATGGAAAGGAGATAGATCCTGGATGTTAAAAGTGTCGCTCACGGAGTACTTGTCGCGTGGAATGTCGATCTTGTAGGCGTTGTTGTTGTAGCGTGCTAGCACCTTGAAGGGTCCGTCGGCGCGAGGTAGAAGTTTGGACTTGCGCTCTTGTGGGAAACGGTCCTTGCGAAGATGTAGCCAAACAAGATCTCCCGGTTGGAACACCATTGGTGCCTTGTTGATGTTGAGCTTGGTGGCGAGACGATGTACTTGTCGCTCGATCATTGCTCTTGTATCTTCGTGCACCTTCTTGAGATAGCTTGCTTGTGCACTTGCGTCCATGTTCATGCGCTCTTGGAGAGGTAGCGGTAGGATGTCCAATGGGGACAATGGGTTGAAGCCATAGACGACCTCGAAGGGGGACTTGCCGGTTGTCGAGTGTCTTGCGCGGTTGTAGGCGTACTCGGCGATGGGCAAGCATTGCTCCCATTCCTTGATGTTCTTCTTGATCAACACGCGAAGAAGCGTCGAAAGCATGCGGTTCATCACCTCCGTTTGGCCGTCCGTTTGTGGATGGTACGCCGAAGAGAATAGAAGCTTGATTCCGAGCTTGGCACATAGGCTTTTCCAAAAGTAGCTCAAGAACTTGACGTCCCGGTCCGACACGATCGTTTTGGGCACGCCGTGTAGACGAATTATCTCCCTACAAAAGAGATTTGCAACATGTGAAGCGTCGTCGATCTTGTTACAAGGAATGAAATGAGCCATTTTAGAGAATCTATCTACCACGACAAGCACGGAATCGTTGCCTTTTTGAGTCCTAGGCAAGCCAAGTATGAAATCCATTCTTATGTCTTCCCATGGATGGTATGGAATAGGAAGAGGCATGTAAAGACCATGAGATTGAGCTTTGGACTTAGCTTTGCGGCATGTAGAACATCGGTTGGTGAGGCGTGAGACGTCACGAAGCATCTTGGGCCAAAAATAGTTCTTAGAGAGGGTAGCAAACGTCTTGTCGCGTCCATAGTGTCCCATGAGTCCTCCTCCATGAGATTCCTACAAAAGGAGCAAACGAAGCGAAGACTCGGGAATGCAAAGTTTGTTAGCTCTCATCAGATATCCATCCTTTATGTAGTAATGTTCCCAAGAAGTGTGAGTCAAGCACTTAGCATAAGCATTTGCAAAGAAATGATCATGCTCATATAAATCTTTTATGTGCTCAAAGCCAATCACATTCAACTCAAGTTGTGTTACAATCATGCATTTGCGGGAAAGCGCGTCCGCCACAACATTTTCTTTGCCCTTAATGTATTTGATGACATAGGGAAAAGACTCAATGAATTCACTCCATTTAGCATGACGCTTGTTCAACTTAGTTTGACCTTTGAGATACTTTAGTGTCTCATGGTCCGTATGAAGAATGAATTCATGAGGTCTAAGATAGTGTTCCCAAACACGTAAAACTCTCACCAAGGCATAAAGCTCTTTATCATAGATGGGATAGTTAAGTTGCGCTCCCAATAGCTTCTCGCTAAAGTACGCAATTGGGCGCTTTTCTTGCATTAGCACGCCACCTATGCCGGTACCACTAGCATCACAATGAATCTCAAATGGTTTGTCAAAGTTTGGTAGGGCTAGAAGTGGTGCTTGTGTAAGCAAGCTCTTAAGCTCATTGAACGCGGTGTCTTGCGAAGGACCCCAAATGAAGGGTGCGTTCTTCTTGCTCAAAGCGTGTAGAGGCATAGCAATGGTGCTAAAGTCCTTCACAGAACGTCGATAGAAACCGGCTAGACCAAGGAAACTACGCACTTGCATGAGATTCGTTGGTTGAGGCCAAGTTTTAATTGCTTCAATTTTAGTGTCATCAACGTGAACACCTTGAGAAGAAACGACAAATCCTAGAAAGACAACCTTGTCAACGCCAAAAGTGCATTTCTCCATATTAGCATATAAGCGCTCTTTCCGAAGGGTTTGTAAAACCAAACGGATGTGTGTCACGTGGTCCTCTAGCGTCTTGCTAAAAACGAGGATATCATCAAAGTAGACCACTACAAAGACACCTATGTAGGGTCGAAGGCAAAAATGCATAAGACACATAAAAGAACCGGGTGCTTCCGATAAACCCATTGGCATAACAAGCCACTCATATAACCCAAACTTGGTTTTGAAAGCCGTTTTCCACTCATCACCCTCTTGAATGCGAATTTGGTAGTAACCACTTTTAAGATCAATTTTTGAAAAGATGGTGGCACCACATAATTCATCAAGCATGTCGTCTAAGCATGGAATAGGGTAACGGTATCTAACGGTGATAGCATTTATAGGTCGACAATCGGAGCACATGCGAAAACTTCCATCTTTCTTAGGCACGAGAATAACCGGAACGGCACAAGGGCTTAGACTTTCACGTACATGACCTTTGTCGATGAGTTGTTGTACTTGCCATTGTATCTCCTTTGTTTCTCGGGGTTGACGCGGTAAGGAGCCTTGTTTGGAAGTGGTGCGCCGGGTATGAGGTCGATGCGGTGTTCGATTCCGCGAAGTGGAGGGAGACCCGAAGGTAGTTCTTCGGGAAAGACGTCCGAGAATTCCTGCAACAAATTAGACAACACTAAAGGTAGAGGTGGTGAAGTGTTAGAAGGTTTGGCTTCCCCTTTGCATAATAGCACAAGGTGGAAGACACTCGATGGGTTCTCACACACTTCTCCCGTCTCACTTTTGGTGGCAAATAGCACTAGTTGCTTCTTGTCACTCATCGTGGAGTCGCTCATATTTGGCTTGTGGCTCTCACTCTCGTTTTGGTGGTTCACTCTCTCACCATTCTCTCCACGATGGTTGGTGGATACAAGCTTGTCGGCCGCTACTTGACTTGGAGACATTGGTCGGAGCACGAATTCCTTGCACTTCATCTTGAAATGATAGTGATTTGTCCGTCCATTGTGTGTGACTCCTCGATCATATTGCCATGGACGTCCAAGAATAAGGTGGCACACGGACATGGGTATCACATCACATTCAAGAGTGTCCTCGTAGGCGCCAATCTTGAAAGAGACTTGCACGGTGTGCTCGACTCGAAGAATTCCGGCGTCGTTGAGCCACTGGACCTTGTAGGGGTGAGGATGCTTCGTCTTGACCAAATGAAGCTTGTCGCATAGCTCTTCACTTGCCAAGTTGTGACAACTTCCTCCATCGATGATAACCTTGACGGAGCGTCCATTGATGCCGGCCTTCGTATGAAAAATGTGGCATCGTTTGTCGTCATCTTGTTGGTGTTGGAGTGTCAAGACTTTGGAGACAACGAGATTGGGGCTTGAGTCATTGTCGCAAAACACTTGACGGTCTTCTTCTTCATTCACTTGGGGATGCATAGCGACATGCTCAAGTGCTTCCATCTCATCATCGCTCATGGAGTCATAAGATCCGTCATCGTTGATGATCATGGTGCGAACGGTCTTGCACTCAAATGACTTGTGGCCTCGTCCTTGGCACTTGAAGCATTTGATGGAGCTCGTCTTGTTGTTGTCTTCGGTGGGAGTTGTAGTTGAGGAAGCTCTTGGCTTGAAATTGTTGGTAGAAGGTGGACGACTCGATGTAGTCGCATTCTTGTAGCTTGGCTTGTCGCCGAAGTTTGTAGATGGCTTGGTAGAGGTAGGAGGAGTAGCCGAAGTCGTTGAAGCTTGGTTGTAGGAGCCTAAGTTCTTGGAGTTGAACTTGGAGTACTTGTAGTCCTCTTGAACTTGTGCTCCGCTTTGGTTGCTTGATGTACTAGCTCTAGGAGATTGTTGTATGGTTGGAATTCCGCAATCTTCTTGATAGGATAGTTGAGTCCATTCAAGAATCTCGCCATTGTTTGTTCTTCATCTTCCTTGATGTTTGCTCTTATCATGGCAATCTCCATCTCCTTGTAGTACTCTTCAACGGACTTGGTACCTTGCTTGAGGAGTTGTAGCTTCTTGAACAAGTCACGATTGTAGTGGGTAGGAACAAAGCATGCTCTCATGACGTCCTTCATTTGAGCCCAAGTGGTTATAGGAGGTTCGCCTTTTTCTTCTCTTATCTCAATGATTTGCTCCCACCAAATAAGAACATAGTCTTGGAATTCAAGGGATGCCATTGCGATCTTCTTCTCTTCATCGAAGTTGTGAAGGCGAAAGATCTTGTCAACTTTCAATGCCCATGAGAGATAGTCTTCGGGATCGATGCTTCCGGAAAACTTTGGCATGGTGAATTTGAGCTTGCCAGAACGATGCTCGTCGTTGTTTCCTTGCCTATTGGGAGGGCGGTCTCGATTTTGGCGGTTTGCCATATCTTGTTGCTCTTGTTGATGTAGATGTTCTTGTTGGGGATGTTGCTCTTGCCGCACTTGAGGAGGAGCTTCGTCTTGCATTCTTGCTTGATGGCGCCTCTCTTGCATCTCATCACGAAGGAAATCCTCTTCTTGACGAGCGTGTCGAGTGCGGGCTGCCACATTGCGATGTGCATCTTGTAGTGCTCATTGCGCCTCCATAGCTTGAGCTTCTCGACGTTGTTGTGCTTGGCGATTAGCCTCGGCATCTAGTTCTTCTTGTTGTTATGTGCTTGCTCTTGTTGTAGTTGGCGTAGTCGTTGCCGTTCTTGTGCTTGTTCAAATGTATCTTGGTTTTGACGGCGGCGGCTGTCTTGTTCGTCGAATAGTTCTTGTGAACTCTTGTCATGAAGAGGCTGCCGGCTGTCATGTCGATCTTGACGTGCGGCTTGACGAAGAGTGTTGGATGTAGGTGTACTTGAGTCTTGTGTGGAGTCGGAATGTCGACTTGAGCGGCTTCGTCTTTGAGAGGATGTTGAAGAAGAACGTCGGTTGATTATCAATGTCCGGAGCTCGTTGTATTGAGTAGACATGTTGGTGTTGATGATGTCAAATTGTTCTTTTGTTCTTGCTTCAAATTGGCGCGCGTCCTCGGCGACTTGACCAATGTACTCGCGCATAGCTTCACTCTCTTGATGTAGAGCTCGTTGGACACCGAAGAGATGTAGTTTGGTGACGTAGTTGTTCGCTTCTTGAGGATCGTCGAAGATCGGGTTGGTAGATGTACTTGGCCTATCCATCATCAAAAGCAATTATGTGAGTGGGAGAAAGGAGAAGACAATACCAAATGTACCTTAACCGAAGTTGAAAATGGATCAATGATCACTCGATAATGTAACCCGGAAATAGCACTATTGGTACCACTTCGTGTCGATTCTCACACCTACACAAGTAAAGCTTTGAGAGGAGCTTGGTTAGGATGTGGCACAAATTCAATGCAATCGTCAAAGTGACTCAATGATGTTGAAAATGGTTCACAATTTGCTCATGCAACAAGTAGATCAATAGCAAAGTAGCACACGGAACACACGCACGGATAGATAAATGTGGTTGTGCAACCAAGGGTGAGCGAAAATGTGGAATCCCACGGAAAATGCTCGTGTTGCACAACACTAGAGAGACGCTAACCGATTGCTTAATAGGCGGATACGCACTTGTGCACGACCTATAAGAGGCAAAACGTAATGACTATCTATCACAAGTATGCTATGAGTGTATGATGTGCCGATGCTTGAGCATAAGATGATGTTGCTATGATGTATGATCTCTTTTGATGCAAAGCGTATGATGCTATTGTCTTTTTGCTTTGGTTGGCTCTTTTGCTTAAAAGCTTGTGAGCTCTTTCTTTGGGCACTTATGCATGCTTCTCGGATCACGGTAGCTATTGTGTATGCCGATCACTCTTGTGTCACACGGAGATATGATGATATGGTATGAAGTATCTATGACTATCACTAAGGTGCACAAGTGTCGTGGCCCGGCAATACTCAAATGGCTAGTCTCAATGGGAAAGCTACGCAAATATGGTTCATAGGGTGACAATGCACTTGCAAGGTAGAAGGAACAAAGTGTCGTCGATGTTACCGTCCTTGCCGAAGTTGAGCGGTGGTGTTGTCGAAGTATTGCCGTTCCAAGGTAGCCTAAACATCCAAGGAAAACGGTGAAATCACAACTCAAGTATCCAAGGCAAAGGGAGACAAACTTTTCACACTCGGAGCGGTTAAGCGATGGTTGTTGCGGAAGTGGTGGTGGTATGCGGAAGGTTGGGTGGGTTACCGAACGAAAATGGCGGTGGGGGAGTGCAAGGTGGGGTGGAGTGGGGGGGGGGAATTTGGCTGCGGGAGGCCGGATGTCCGGGCCAAGGGCCGGATGTCCGGGCCGGGCCGGATGTCCGGGACACGGGCCGGATGTCCGCGGTGCCCGAGGCCACGAAGAACTCCTTGCAATCGGTGACTTTGGGGCCAAAATTCGTCGGATTTTGCGGATGAAAATTGGGGAAAAGAGGAGGAAGAGCTAGACCCACTCGTGGTACAGCAAATCCATGGAACAAATTCAACAAAATCTTGCCAAATCAACAGATCACAAAAAAAAATTGGGGCTCTTTTTGTGGGGAATTTTCGAAATTGGGAAGAACATAACAAAAACAAGCTAGAAGACAGGGTGTGGGGCTCCAAAATCGTGATCAACCTATGCTCTTATACCAAGATGATGTAGGGTGGAACCCTAATCAGCAGATCTTTCACGTTTGGAGGATATCCCACGATGAACACGGAGAACACAAGGCGGAAACGCGGGAAAACACGAGAGGAAAACACACAAATCAACCCGAAGATGATCACACAAGTGCTAGATCCACGATATACATCGAGATACACGGTCCATAGTCAACGGTGGTGGTACAAAGATAGTCTTCTCCCGGAGGAGGTCTTGGTTATCCCGTTGGATCTTCCCCGATGTGGAGGCCTTGAATCCGAGGTGGATCTTCTCCGAAGAGGCGCGCGGTCTCGTGGGAGAGAATCCACACAAAGGTATGAAATGAGCTATCCAAAAGCTAACCCTAAACGGAATGGGGAAAGAAGTATATAAAGTGTACGGAGCGAAGGGGTGCACGGGCCTCGGCCCAAAGGATGCGCGCAGGCAAATCAAGGGCCGGACGTCCGGGCGACGGGCCGGATGTCCGGGGCTTCACGGGACGCCGGATGTCCGGGGCGAGGGGCCGGAAGTCCGGGCAGGAGCGGTCGAGTCTCGGGTGCCCTCTATAGCAGGGCGCCGGATTTCCGGGCCCGAGGCCGGATGTCCGGGTCATGCTTGGCCGGATGTCCGGGGCCTGGCCGGATGTCCGGGCCCTGTAGCTTCTGCGGCTGGTGGCTTTCTGGAGCTAATTGTCCAGGGGCCGGATGTCCGGGCCAGGGGACCGGATGTCCGTGGCCTGGAGGCTTCTTCTGCCCTTCTCGATACGAAGCCTCGCCCGTGAACTCGGGGACTTGTCCATCGTAACGCCCATCTCCAATGTGGCCTTCTTCACACCTGAGCACACAAAGCACATCCGTCTGAGGTAGCAACCATGTCTCGCAAGATTCGTATGGAAGTAGGGCTAGGAGCGACGTCACCTCGGTCTCGAGAGCTCTAGCACGAGCACGTGTCATTGGTCCTTGAGGCACTTGAGGAGGTGAAGGAGGGTCCATGGGGATGACCTCGGGATGCTCCGCATCATTTCGTTTCTTGGTAATGATTCTAATGTTCATGAGAATATGATGCTGCCTAAATTGGATACATTTGTCTTGCTTACAAATGAAGGGCCTAGCTTGGACAAGAAGGACGAACATTGGAGAAAAATCAAGCATGGAGATGATGGCATGCGCAAGGGGAACAAGAACGGAGTTACAAATGATGATTTCAGGACTTTGAAGCCACCATAATGAGTGCGTGAAGCCTTGGACGAAATATACAAGATGCCACTTCATAAATTTTGTCCAGAGGCTATTATAGGTGCTGGGTCACCTTATTATTGGGCCAGTCCCATGTAATTTCGAAATACTTGAGTATAGGCTATTTTTAGAGTCTGTATGTGTGGTGAAACAAGAGTTAGGGTTGGTTTCGGACCCCTCCTCCAAGGGCCACGAAATTCCCCCCTCTTCCTCCATATATACAGCCCTTAGGGCGTCGTTTAGACTTTGGGTTTTGTTTGCATTAAAGTTCGCCATAGCTGTAACTTCGCGTACTTCATTTGTGTTCAATTATCACACAAAGACGTCACAGAACCCCACCTTGATCGATAAAGCTTTCCTCTTATATTTGCAATATCCAGATTGCAATCTTAGTTTCTTGCTTGTTCTTCGTTTGCTTGCAGGAAATAGACCCTCGTGGTCAGGTTGATCATGCTCCGGCGTGGTCAATAACCTCTCAGAGTTGGTTCAGCGATTTCTAAGGCGCGATTGTCTTCGCACGTTCGTAGTTGGATCGTCAAAGTCTACTCCTCCGAAAGTGATAGTCACCATCTCATCGAAAGACGGGACACCATTGCCTCTATCAAGTGGTATTAGCTTTTGTTGTAGGGTGGAACCCTAAGTGAAGATCTTTCACGAATTGGAGGGGAATCCCCAAGAACACGATGAACACAAGAGAGGGAAAACACTCAAATTGACTAGATCCAATCACACATATGGTAGATTCAAGAACATGCAAGAGTTCACAATGATTCAAGAACAACAAAAGGAAAGATACAAGGTAGCTAGTTCATCCCACTCCTTGAGGAGGTGAGGTCTTGCAATCCACAAGGATTCTTCTCCCGTGGGAGGTCTTGCAATCCCACAAGGATTCTTCTCCCTTGGGAGGTCTTGATCTCCTAGAGGAGGGGATACAAGGAGCAAAGCTCTCAATGTCTATCAAATACTTTGCTAACCCTTCCAAGGAAGTGGGGAAGGTCTATTTATAGTTTATCCTACGAAGGGGTACGAGAAGGGAGGGATACATGGCCAAGGGTCGAGGGCTGCACGCAGGCAGGGCGGTAGTACCGCCAGCTCGAGCGGTAGTACCGCTTGTAGGGCGGTAGTACCGCTTAAGGGGCGGTAGTACCGCTGGTGCCGGCTTGTCCAGGTGTGGTAGTACCGCTTGGCGGAGCGGTAGTACCGCTAGTTCCGGGTCGAGCAGGTCTTCATTTGCTTCTACGCGATCCAGGCTGAATGGGTTCTCCTTTGCGTCCACGGGATCACCTCCTTGGTAACTGAGGATGCACAACATCTCCTTGTGAGGTAGAACCCAATCCTCATGCGAATCCAAACGAAACTCGAAGAGGAGAGAATTCACCTCGTGCTTGATAGCGCGTGCGCGTGCTCTAGTCATTGGTCCCTTGAGTGCTTGTGCCGAAGGATGCTCCGCATCATCTCCTCCCCCTTGGGAAAGATCCGTCCTCGGATCGTGAACCATATTGCCATGTTCACGGTAGGCATGGATGAACTTGGAGTTGGACGAATCCAAGATGTCGTCGGAATGGTAGACATGCAAAACGAGCAAACACAAGGGACACTTGGAGATACAATGGTTAGCGGACGCAAGGTGTCCATCATTTAAGCATGAGTCCGTCCAAACAAATCGGTAGTTGCAATGAGCATGAATTGTAGCAAAATGAAAGAGCATGGCATACAATGCATTCATGTGATCAAGCTCATTGTGCAAGAAGTTGCAAATGCTACCATTGTGCAAAATGATGTCGTAATGGGATTGTGTATCAAAAGCATGAACGTGGTAAATGATGCTCAATGTGAGTATGTGATCATGCAATTGATGCTTGGCGATGTGATCAATATGTATGAAGAGTCCATCAAGAAAGATCACAACAAATTTGCTAAGAAAATGCACAAGCTCATATATCATGGATGACATGGGAATATAAGATGCAACAAGGCAATCATAATGGGAGTCAATCCATGCGCAAGATGCAAATTTGTTATGGGAATGATTTGTCCATGGAGCATGGCATGTGAGCGCACAATCAATAAATATGAAGGTTTGGGTGCAATGTGCCAAAGGAGTGTTGATATTCTCATGCTCAAAGTCATGGCAATAGTGGTAGACCGGTGGTGCATCCATGAAATCCAAGCGTATGTGAGGATGGCTCACTAGGAAGGAATGCACCTTGATGAGGATGTCGAAAACGGTGTTGTTGTCGCGCAACGTGTATGCCTTCACATGCTCAAGGTGCCTCGTGATGATACCGCCTTGTGAATCCTTCAAAATGAAAGAACATGACAAACACTCGGAAAAACAAATGAGGTTAGCGAAGATGCAAAACCTATTCATGTGGTGAGTCACCCAACAAGTATGTTCGTCATTCTTATCATAAGAAAGGACAAGGGGACATGGCAATGTATGGAAGCATATGATGCGATAACAACCAAAGGCATTAAGCTCAAACAAGCAAGCATGCATCACAAGCAAGGTGTCCAAGTCTCCGAGATCAACAAGTATAGCATGGTTGCACTCACAACAAGTGAATATGAGAGGTGCAACTATTGGAGACAAGTGACAATGATCAAGATATATCATGTGAAAAGCATGAACATAGATGTCATCAACCCAAGAAAGCAAGTAAGAGTGGAACATGGGTGATGCAACATAGCAAGCAATCATGGAAATCAAGTAGTGTAAGCTAGTAGTGTGAAGATGCAATCTACTAGAGGTAATCATGGCAATCATGGCATGTGTGTACATAGTGGGCATGAATAATGCACATGGCATAACACAATCATGAAAGCAAGATGTGAGCAAAGTCTCATCAATAGCATGAGGCACAATGTAAACATGGCAATAGCAACAAGTATCTCCACCAAGCATGCAAATACACATAGAAGTAGCATAATGGTGAATCATGTGTAAAGGCAAGCAAGGGTCACAATTGCATGGCAAATTCATAGCAAGAGGCATAACATGCAAAGTGAACACGATAGTAGGGGCATAATGTGACAAGTGGCAAATAGCCCATAGCCGTGTGAGAACCAAGTAAAAGAGATGTGCGTAGTTGTTGCGCGAAGAAAATGGTGGTAGGGACAATCCACGGGATCCCAAGTCGTCGTTGCTCTCTAGAGCTCGTTTTGTCAACTCATGAGATTGTGAGGTTGACAAGTATGCATGGGTACCTACACAAAAGAGACACAAACCAAAGAAAGTGTATGCGTGGTAAATGTACACATCATCCATCATGATGCGCACGTGCATGTGTGCATTAGCACGAAATAACCAATGCTCAAATAAATGAGATGCGAGATATAGAAACATGTCATCCATCATGAGAGGTTTGTTATTATGTATAGCATAATGGAGACTCAAATTGTGTAATGCATCATGACAAGAAATATGTAGAGCATTGTTATTCATGGAATGCATATGGTGCACACAATCATGGTAATCATGCAAGGAATGGAATGCATCAAGATCTCCTAGTATGTATG
Source organism: Secale cereale (assembly GCA_902687465.1). NCBI lineage: Eukaryota > Viridiplantae > Streptophyta > Magnoliopsida > Poales > Poaceae > Secale > Secale cereale. Next base: position 424,993,271 of record LR738715.1, on the reverse strand, counting down.
AGGAAACTATGGGGGTCTCCTCATGAGCATTATTGGAAAGTTCACATGGAGAATATTGACAACATCCAAAGCAAAGCATATTTGGAACAATGTGTTCATGGCATGGCATAGTTGTTGAATTGCGCAAATCATGTAAAGGAAGCATGGCAATATCATCGCAAGAGAAACACAAGCCAATGACCATCATCTTGTCATCTATGCCACAAGTGCAAATAGGATTTACTTTAATGGGGCATGCATAGCTACTATGTTGAGATTCAAATGATGCAATATGTGAGATCTCACTCATAGCATTTGACAAGCTCAAAGGATTATCAAACATGATGTGACCAAAAGAATTTTCACATGATATCCTATGGAACATAGCATCACAACTAGGCAACTCAACATGCTCATCATCATATCCATCATAAATAGGTAAGTCAAGACATGATGAAGTCGCACTAGCATGAAGCATGGCAATAGGTGTGTCAACATCATGCAAGCAATCATTGTCAAGATAGTCCACTAGTGGGACAAGCGCATCACCTTCACCTATATTACCTTGTTCAATCCACTCAAGTGGTGTAGGTGAGGTGGCAAAGACCAAATGGGGGTCATCTTCATCTTGATGGAACCATGTGGGGGGTGCGTCATAATCCACCATGGCCATCGTCTTGTCCATAGGAAGGACGAAGTCGTCGCGGATCGGCGCGTAATCAAATGTTGGACCTAGCACCAATTGAGAAGACACAATAGAGGTAGAGGTCAAGTTGTTAGAAATGCGAATGGCCTCACGTGCCCTATCAACTTCCTCACTCTCTCTATGTGGTGGTGGCTCACTCACTCCCTCAAGGTAGGTGCACGCAATGTCACATATGGTAGAGGCACTCATCTCACTCAAGTGGTGGGGGTTGTGGCTCTCCTCACATGGGAATTGTGGCAACTCATCATATATGGGGCTAGTGGTGAAATCACTCTCACTCTCAATATGGTGGCAAAAGTCACTCAAGTCATCATACGTCGCCGTGGTCGAAGGGAAAATCCCATGCTCAACCATCTCGTAGTCGTCGTCGTGGATGAAAGCCGAAGATGGCACATCATCACTCTCGCCTCCAAAGATGGAAGCATCATCCTCGCTCGCCACCTTGTCGCTCGCCTCCAAAGCTTGGTCTTCGAATGGCTCCGTAGTCGTAGTCAGTGCCGCACCATCTTGAAAAAGAGTCGAAGTAGACTCGGCATCATCAATGCCACAAAGAGGGATGGCGGTGGAGTCGAACATGGGAGCATCATCTTGGAGCTCGTTGGGCTTGGACATCGTGGTGGTACTAGCCTCATGCTCGCCATCTTGGAGCTTGGTCTTCGAGAAGTGTGCTTGCGGTGGAGAAGCCTTGGCCTTCATGAGTTCTTGTTCCGCCTTGAGAGCACCAACGTAGTTGTCGTCGAGGGACTTGTAGTTCTCTAGGAAGATAGTCTTGGAGATGTCATTGTCCAATCCCATCATGAAGTAAAACTTCATCCAAATGGGGTCGTCCACGCCGGCTCGTCGCAAGGCATTCTTCATCTCATTGAAGTACTTGTCGATGGACTTGGATCCTTGTATGGTGTTCTCCAATTGGCATAGAAGATGTTCCGTGTAAGTAGGAGGCACGAACTCTCGCCGCATAGCTCTCTTCGTCTTGGGCCAATTCATGTTGTAGCTCTCCGAAGGTGTGTGAAGCCACCATGTCGACGCGCGGTCGTGGAAGTTTCCTGTGGCGCATTTCACTTGATCTTCGGGAGGAACTTGAAGTAGCGTGAGGTAGTCGTCCATCAAGCGCTCCCACTCGAGATACTCCTCGGGGTCTTGAGTCCCATAGAAACGAATCTCGTGGTCGTTGTCGAGGTCGTAGTAGCTCGTGGAAGTCGTGGACTTGAGCTTGGGAAACTTCTCTTGAGGTGCGGGTCGGCGAAGATGCCGCAAGTCCGAAGGCGAAGATGCCTTGAAGCCACTTGGCGAAGATGCCAAGGTAGATGGTGAAGTCATTGAGCGGTTGTTGATGTTGAGCTCGTGACCTTCACGTTCTTGTTGTTGATGGTGTCGATGCCGATGTGATCTTGTCGGAGATGAAATGCCTTGCCTATCCATCACAAGACTCGAGCAAATGTGAGTCGGATAAAGGAAAGAACTAGACCACATGTACCTTTCCAATGTTGAAGATGGATCAATGATCACCCAATAATGTATCAAGGAAATAGCACAATTGGTACCGGATCTTGTCAATTCTCACACCTACACAAGTAAGGCTTATGGTGGAGCTCGGTGAGGATAGTGGCACAAAAAATTGATGCAAAATGTTAGAAAGAGTCAATAATGTTGAAAGAGATTCACAAATTCGCAAATGTAACAAGTAGACCAATAGCAAAATGTGGCACACGGAAACACACACACGGATAGATAAATGGGGTCGTGCAACCAAGGAATGAGCACAAAATGTGGAGTCCACGGAAAACGCTCGTGTTGCACAACTCAAGAGAGACGCTAGCATGATTGCTCAATAGGCGGAAACGACACTTGTGCACACCCTATAAGATGCAAAATGGATGAGCTTTCTATCCCAAGTATGCTATGTGTATGATGTTCCGGTGCTTTTAGCACAAGATGATCCAAGATGATCAAGTATGATATGATATGATGCGATGCTATGGCTCTTGCTTATAAGCTTCTTTGTCTTTCTCTTTTTGCTTAAAAGCTTATTCTTCTTTTTTTTGTATATGGCCACGATGCACAAACCAAGATAACAATTGTGTATATGCGGGAACAATCTTGTGACACAAGGGATGATATGATGATACCAAGATGATATGGTATGTATACAATGGAAGGGCGGATCGATGATTACTAATGTGCACAAGTAACGTTGCCGGCAATACTCAATGGCTAGTCTCGATAGGCAAGTGACGCAAAATGGGCTAGGGGTTAACAATGCAATTGCAAGGGGAATATACAATGGTGTCGTCGAGGTTACCGTCCGATGATGATGATGAGAGGCGGTGTTGTCCTTGGTGACCCGTTCCTAATTAGCCGAAACATCTTAGGAAACGGAAAAACCACAACTCAAAATCTCAAAGGCCAAAGTCAAATGGTGGTAGCGGCAATGCCGTGGTGGTTACGGAAGTGGAATGAAGGGCTATACATGTTGTCGGAGTTGAAGTCACGGTCCCTAAGTAGCCGAAACACCTTAGGAGACACAAGCCATAACTCAAACAAGCTCAACAAAAATGGGTTAAGTTGGGTTGGCGGAAATGTATAGTGGGCAATGGGTATACGGAAGTGGTGATGGTGGTTGATGAAGAAGCAATTGTCCCTAAGTAGCCTAAACACCTTAGGAGACTCAAATAACTACTCAAGCAACCACAAATGCTATGGGAAACAAAATGGTTAGGTTGTGGAAGTCGATGGTGGTATAACGGACGATGTGGTGGAGGGCCTAGGCAAAGATGCCAAATTTGAAAAAATTTGATGGAGTCAAATGGTGGTAAAACCAAGATGAGCAGCTCGGGCACGTCGCTAGCTTTCCAACGAGCCAAAGAACACTCAAATCGAGGTTCGGGAGTAGAAGTTATGGTCAAAATGGTGAAACTCGGAAGGCTGAAAAAGTGCGGGGCGGTAGTACTGCTTTGGTTGAGCGGAACTAGAAAACACGAAGGGGGGCTCCAATTTCGTGAGAAACCATAGCTCTAGATACCATGATGTTGTAGGGTGGAACCCTAAGTGAAGATCTTTCACGAATTGGAGGGGAATCCCCAAGAATACGATGAACACAAGAGAGGGAAAACACTCAAATTGACTAGATCCAATCACACATATGGTAGATTCAAGAACATGCAAGAGTTCACAATGATTCAAGAACAACAAAAGGAAAGATACAAGGTAGCTAGTTCATCCCACTCCTTGAGGAGGTGAGGTCTTGCAATCCACAAGGATTCTTCTCCCGTGGGAGGTCTTGCAATCCCACAAGGATTCTTCACCCTTGGGAGGTCTTGATCTCCTAGAGGAGGGGATACAAGGAGCAAAGCTCTCAATGTCTATCAAATACTTTGCTAACCCTTCCAAGGAAGTGGGGAAGGTCTATTTATAGTTTATCCTACGAAGGGGTACGAGAAGAGAGGGATACATGGCCAAGGGCCGAGGGCTGCACGCAGGCAGGGCGGTAGTACCGCCAGCTCGAGCGGTAGTACCGCTTGTAGGGCGGTAGTACCGCTTAAGGTGCGGTAGTACCGCTGGTGCCGGCCTGTCCAGGTGCGGTAGTACCGCTTGGCGGAGCGGTAGTACCGCTAGTTCCGGGTCGAGCAGGTCTTCATTTGCTTCTACGCGATCCGGGCTGAATGGGTTCTCCTTTGCGTCCATGGGATCACCTCCTTGGTAACTGAGGATGCACAACATCTCCTTGTGAGGTAGAACCCAATCCTCATGCGAATCCAAACGAAACTCGAAGAGGAGAGAATTCACCTCGTGCTTGATAGCGCGTGCGCGTGCTCTAGTCATTGGTCCCTTGAGTGCTTGTGCCGAAGGATGCTCCGCATCAGCTTTCCAGGTTGGTCAGTGATATTTTACAGTTTTCGTAGATTAGATCGAGTCCGTTCTTCGTACCTACAGTCCACGAAAAAGCCAAAAAGACATTTAGGGTTAGTTCATCATATCCGAACCAGTTTGAGCCTTCGCATAGTCTTTTCAGTATTTTGCTTTGTTGAATTTGTGGTTGCATCGTCGTGTCAAGTTGCTGGTCTTAGCGTCTAGTCTTTTAGAGTATCGAGTTCTGGTCATAAGTTGTCACGCCGCCGCCGCAACATCTTGCCACTGCCACATACCACCACCGATCTGTATCCATATACCACCACCAATCCGTATCCATATACCACCACCGCTGCCATATTCTACCACCATATATTCACCACCAATCCGAATTCTTTTCGTTTCAGATTGGTTTTTGAGATCCATCTAGTTTCGGTTTCGTGTTTCCTTGCCTGAGTAGGTCTCGGAAAAAAAGTCTTGAGACCCCCTGGTAGTTTTTAGGCCATAATTTCGGCAGTTGAAAATATTTTTTCCCTATCCTATTTTTAGGATTTTCTGAGTCTTTTGAGACAAGTGCGTTGATATTGTTTTTTACAACACTTTTTGGTCCTCGCTGCCTGATTTTCGAAAAAAAATAGTCAATTTTTTTTTGTGTCTATCATCTTAGTTTGACTTGGGAAGAGTTTTGAGACACTCGCCATTATAGTGATTTTCGGCAAAAAAAAAATTCAAAGTGTGCTTTTCCCTTGATTACGTGTAGTGCCGTGGTTTTGTTAGTGTTCTAGGCTTGCGTCTCTAGTACGGTCTAGCCTAGGACCATCACAGTACCGTCATTGAGCGTTTATTCATCTTTGCATCTCTGAATTGATTATTGCTTACATTTTTGCTACCATATCATAATGATGAGGACATCACTAACAGAGTTACACCCACAACTCCAACTGATACATACATAGGACCAATTACTAGAGCTTGCGCACGCCAATTTAAATTACCACGTACTTTCGTTTCTTGGTAATGATTCTAATGTTCATGAGAATATGTTGCTGGCTAAGTTGGATACATATGTCTTGCTTGGAAATGAAGGGCCTAGCTTGGACAAGAAGGATGAACATTGGAGCAAGATCAAGCATGGAGATGATGGCATGCGCAAGTGGAGCAAGAACGGAGTTACAAGTGATGATTTCAGGACTTTGAAGCCACCATAATTAGTGCGAGAAGCCTTGGAAGAAATATACAAGATGCCACTTCATAGATTTTGTCTAGAGGCTATTATAGGTGCTGCGTCACCTTATTTTTGGGCCAGGCCCATGTAATTTCGAAATAGTGAAGTATAGGCTGTTTTTAGAGTCCGTATGTGTGGGGAAAACATAGTTAGGGTTGGTTTCGGACCCCTTCTCCAAGGGCCACGAAATTCCCCCTCTCTTTCTCCATATATACAGCCCTTAGGGCATTGTTTATACTTTGGGCTTCGTTTAGGTTAAAGTTCGCCATAGCTGCAACTTCGCGTACTTCGTTTTTGTTCAAGATCAGACAAAGACGTCACAGAACCCCACTTGATCAATAAAGCTTTCCTCTTGAATTCGCAATATCCAGATTGCAATCTCAGTTTCTTGCTTGTTCTTCGTTTGCCTGCAGGAAACAGACCTTCGGGGTCAGGTTGATCGTGCTCCGGCGTGGTCAATAACCTCTCGAAGTTGGTTTAGCGATTGCTAAGGCGTGACGTCCTCGCACGTTTGTAGTCAGATCGTCAAAGTCGACTTCCTCCAAAACGATAGCCACCATCTCATCGAAAGACGGGACACCTTTGGCTCTATCAAGTGGTGTCAAATTTCCAGGTTGCTCGGTGAGATTTTCAAGTTTTTCATAGTTAGATTGAGTCTGTTCTTCGTACCTATAGTCCACGAAAAAGCCAAAAATATATATATTAGGGTTAGTTCATCATATCCGAACCAATATGAGCCTTTGCATAATCTTTTTAGGGTTTTTCTTTGTAGAATTTGCGGTTGCATCGTCGTGTCTAGTTCTGGTCTTGTGTCTAGTCCTTTTAGAGTTCCGAGTTCTGCCACAGTTGTCACACCGCCGCACCATATTCATGGCTACTGCCATACCACCACGGCTGCCATATCCCACCACCGCTGCCATATCCCACCACCGCTACAACATACCATCACCGCTGCCATATCCTACGATCATATATCCACCACCAATCCGAGCTCTTTTCATATTAGGTCTGTTCTCGAGATCCATCTAGTTTTGGATTCGTGTTCCTTGCCTGCGTAGGTCTCCGAAAGAAGTCTGGAGACCCCCAGGCAGTTTTAGGCCAAAATTTCGACAGGTGAAAATATTTTTCCCTATCCTGTTTTTAGGTTTTCTGAGTCTTTTGAGACACTTGCCATCATACTATTTTTTACCGCACTTTTTCGTCACCGTTGCCCTGATCCGAAAAAAAATCGTCAAAAAAATTCGTGCCTATCATCTTAGTTTGACTTGGGAAGAGTTTTGATACACACGCCATTATAGTGATTTTCGGCAAAAAAAGGAGCGCAAAAAAAGTGGCAAAAAAATCAGATTGTGCTTTCCCCTTGATTACGTGCAGCGCCGTGATTTTGTTAGTGTTCTAGGCTCGCGTCTCTAGTATAGTCTAGCCTAGGACCAGCACATTATCGTCGTTGAGCGTTTATTCAACTTTGCATCTCTGAATTGATTATTGCTGACCCTTTTTGCTACCATATTATAAGCCTTCCCAGCTCCACATACATCTACGTCATGCGTTTGACTCTCCCTGGTAATCGCTTTATCCAAGATTTGAGAGTTTTGACTACCACGGTTGCCGATCACCACCTGCTGCTGGTTAAGAACTGGTAAGAATTTGAGATTTGCTTGACGGATTTGTGACGCCCCACCACCATCATTTTCTAGTATTCTGTAGGATCATATTTTTGTGTGTTTCTATTGCTGCTAACCATGCCAGAATCACAAGTCGACGAGACTGGCTGGGAGAACATGACGAGCAAGGAGTTGCATGATAAATTTCCGCAAATGATGGGTCAACAGGTAGAAGATGTGATAACCAGTTTTGGCAATGCACTAGCGAGGATGGATGGCATTGAGAAGTCAATTGACACCAAGTTGGATGCCAAATTCGCTGAAGTGCTTGCGCGTCTACCTCCACCTGTTGCACCATTGCAACAACAACAACAGCCACCACCTTCACGTCGCGAAACAACCCTCCGCAAAGTCATCTGTGTGGCCCTTCAGCCTGGCCAAACTATTGGTGCTGCTGTTGATACTTCTATGGCTCAGGTTGCTGCTGAGGAGGAGGATGATTACGAGGGGCATTACGAGGATGAGGTTGATCAAAATCAGAACTACGTGCTACAACCAACACCATAACCACCAGGTCGTCCACATGCAAATAATCGCAATAGTAGGGCTGCACCACACCCTCAGGTACGAGATCATGACCATCTCCCTAAACTAAAATTGAATATTCCACCATTCGAGGGTAGATATGTTCCTGATATATCTTACATGGGAGTTAGAAACCGAACAACATTTTACATGTTTAAAATATCCCGAGGAGGGATGTGTTACTGCTACTCTTTGTGAATTCACTAGTTTTGCTTGTGTGTGGTGGTGTGAATATTGTAGGTTATATTCTGATAATATTCCAACTACTTGGGCTGCTTTGAAAACTGCAATGCGTACTCGTTGGGTTCCACCTTATTATCAACGTGAATTACTTCAGAAATTGCAGCGTTTAAGACAAGGAAAAGATTATGTAGAGGAATATTATCAGGAATTACAAACTATCCTGTTTAGATGTGGTATTGTTGAGGATAATGAGGCTATGCTTGCACGTTTTATGGGTGGTTTAAATATAGAGATCGAGACAATTCTAGAGTATAAGGAGTATAATAATATCACTCGTTTATTCCATCTTGCTTGCAAAGCTGAACGTGAAGTGCAGGATCGACAGGCCTTGGCGCGAACTAATTTTTCTGGAGGTCGACCTTCATCATGGACACCGTGTGCATCATCTACTTCGCCACGTCCGGCTGCACCACCGCCTACTTCAACCGTCACTTCTAGCCGTGCTAAAAGCAAACAGGCACCACCACCACCAACCAGGAGTACACCTTCCGGTCCTGCGCAGAGCTCTTCTTCGCCATGATGTTATATGTCGTCGTTGCACTGGTCGTGGTGACTATGCGAGCAAATGCCCACTTTGGCTCTTATTACACATGAGGAACACGGTGGAGATGGTTCTGAAAATGAGACGCAATACATGGATCCTAAAGACGCTGACAGGTATGAATGTTTAGTTGCTCAACGTGTTTTGAGTGTTCAGGTCACAAAAGCGGAGCAAAATTAGAGGCATAATTTGTTCCATACAAAGGGAGTTGTGAAGGAACATTCTGTTCGCGTCATCATAGATGGAGGGAGCTTCAACAACTTGGCTAGCATGGAGATGGTGGAGAAGCTATCTCTCACCACAAGACCACATCCATATCCTTACTACATCCAATGGTTCAACAACAGCGGCAAGGTTAAGGTAACACGTACTGTTCGTGTGCATTTTAGTATCTCCACATATGCTGATTAAGTTGATTGTGATGTGGTACCCATGCAAGCATGGTTCTTATTACTTGGTAGACCATGGCAATTTGATAAAAAAATATGTACACCATGGTAGAAACAATCAGTATACTCTTGTTCATAAGGATAAATGTATTACTTCGATTCCTAAGTCTCCCAATTCCATTTTGAAAGATGATATTAATAGAGCTAATAAAGCAAAACAGGAGCAAAATAAGAGTGAAAATCAGATTGTGGCAAAAGAATTTGAGCAACAAATGAAGTCCAATAACACACCATCATCTCATGTTGCATCTGAAATTAAATTAAAAAAAGTGGATGTTTACTTGCCACCAAATCTGATATTGATGATCTAGATTTCAGCAAATCTGTTAGCTATGCGTTTGTGTGCAAAGATGCATAATTTTCATTCGAGGACGTGCCTTCCTCTTTGCCTCTTGCTGTCACTAACATTTTGCAGGAGTTCGTGGACGTCTTTCCACAAGACGTGCCACCGGGATTACCACCTATTCGATGGATTGAGCATCAGATTGACTTAATTCCCGGTGCATCGCTACCCAATCGCGCACCATACCGTACCAATCCAGAGGAGACGAAGGAGATTATGCGTCAAGTACAGGAGTTACTCGACAAATGTTATATACGCGAATCCCTTAGTCCTTGTGTTGTTCCTATTATTCTAGTGCCAAAAGAGGATGGTACATCGCGTATGTGTGTTGATTCTAGAGGCATTAATAATATTACTATTCGTTATCGTCATCCTATTCCTAGGCTAGATGATATGCTTGATGAATTGAGTGGCTCTACAATATTCTCCAAAGTTGATTTGCGTAGTGGATACCATCAATTTCGTATGAAACTGGGAGATGAATGGAAAACACCATTTAAACTAAGTTTGGATTATATGAGTGGTTAGTCATGCCTTTTGGGTTATCTAATGCACCTAGTACTTTCATGAGATTAATGAATGAAGTTTTACGTGCTTTCATTGGATGATTTGTGGTAGTTTACTTTGATGATATATTGATTTATAACACATCTTTGGAGGAACATTTGGAACATTTACGTGCCGTTTTTATTCCTCTACGTGATTCACATTTGTTTGGTAACCTTGGAAAGTGCACCTTTTGCACCGACCGAGTATCTTTTCTTGGCTGTGTTTTTACTCCACAGGGAATTGAGATTGATAAAGCCAAGATTGAAGCTGAGTTGGCCGCAGCCCAAAACGGTCACACACTAGACGAGTTTCCTTGGCCTCGCAGGATTCTATAGGCGTTTTGTGCGAGATTTCAGCACCATTGATGCACCTCTCAATGAGCTTACAAAGAAGGATGTGCCTTTTGTTTGGGGTACTGCACAACAAGAAGCATTCACAGTATTGAAAGATAAGTTGGCACATGCTCCTTTACTCCAACTTCCTGATTTTAATAAGACTTTTGAGCTTGAATGTGATGCTAGGGGAATTGGGTTAGGAGGTGTGTTATTACAAGATGGCAAACCTGTTTCATACCTTTCTGAAAAAATTGAGTGAGCCTAGTCTGAATTATTCTACTTATGATAACGAATTATATGCTCTTGTTAGGACTTTGGAAACATGGCAACATCATTTATGCCCCAAAGAATTTGTTATACATTCTGATCATGAATCTTTGAAGCACATTAATATTCAACCAAAACTGAACCGTGGACATGCTAAATGGGTTGAATTCAGAGACTTTCCTTATGTTATTAAATACAAGAAGGGGAAAGAAAATGTTATTGCTGATGCATTGTCTCGTCGTTATACTATGCTTTCACAACTTGACTTTAATATATTTGGTTTGCAGTCCATCAAAGATCAATATGTGCATGATGCTGAATTTAAAGATGTATTACAGAATTGTAAAGAAGGGTGAACATGGAACAAGTTCGCCATTAATGATGGATTTGTGTTTCGTGCTAACAAGCTATGCATTCCAGCTAGCTCTATTCGTCTTTCGTTGTTGCAGGAGGAGCATGAAGGAGGATTAATGGGACACTTTGGCGTGAAGAAGACGGAGGACGTACTTGCCACACATTTCTTTTGGCCAAAGATGAGACGGGATGTTGAGAGTTTTGTTGCTTGCTGCACTACATGTCAAAAAGCTAAGTCACGACTCAACCCTCGAGGTTTATATATGCCTTTGCCTGTACCTAGTGTTCCATGGGAAGATATATCTATGGACTTTGTTTTGGGTTTACCGCGAACAAAGAAGGGGAGGGATAGCCTATTTGTTGTCGTGGATAGGTTCTCGAAAATGGCACACTTTATACCATGTCATAAAAGCAATGATGCTGCTAATGTTGTTGACTTGTTCTTTCGTGAAATTATTCACTTGCATGGTGTGCCAAATACTATTGTTTCAGATCATGGTACTAAATTTCTTAGCCACTTTTTCGAGATGTTTATGGCTAAGTTGGGCACTAAACTGCTTTTTAGTACTACTTGTCACCCCCAAACAGATGGACAAACTGAAGTAGTCAATAGAACTTTGTCTACTATGCTTAGGGCTGTTTTGAAGAATAACAAGAAAATGTGGGAAGAATGCTTGCCTCATATTGAATTTTCTTATAATCGTTCACTGCATTCTACTACTAAGATGTGCCCTTTTGAAATTGTATATGGTTTCCAACCTCGTGCACCTATTGATTTGTTGCCTCTTCCATCCTCGGAGAAGGTTAATTTTGATGCTAAACAACATGTTGAATTGGTATTTAAAATGCATGAGTTAACTAAGGAAAATATTGAGCGCATGAATGCTAAATACAAACTTGTTGGAGATAAGGGTAGAAAACGTGTTGTCTTTGCGCGTGGAGATCTTGTTTGGTACATTTGCGTAAGGATAGGTTTCCTAATTTGCGCAAGTCAAAGCTAATGCGACGTGCTGATGGTCCTTTTAAGGTGTTAGAAAAAATAAATGATAATGCATATAAACTTGAGCTTCCTGCCGATTTTGGGGTTAGTCCCACATTTAACATTGCAGATTTGAAGCCTTACTTGGGTGAGGATGAGGAAGATGATCTTCCATCGAGGACGACTTCAATTCAAGAAGGGGAGGATGATGAGCACATCACTAACAGAGTTACACCCACAACCCCAACTGATACAAACATAGGACAATTACTAGAGCTCGCACACACCAATTAAATTACCAGGTACTTTCGTTTCTTGGTAATGATTCTAATGTTCATGAGAATATGATGCTGCCTAAGTTGGATACATATGTCTTGCTTACAAATGAAGGCCTAGCTTGGACAAGAAGGATGAACATTGGAGCAAGATCAAGCATGGAGATGATGGCATGCGCAAGGGGAGCAAGAACGGAGTTACAAGTGATGCTTTCAGGACTTTGAAGCCACCATAATGAGTGCGAGAAGCCTTGGACGAAATATACAAGATGCCACTTCATAGATTTTGTCCAGATTCTATTATAGGTGATGCGTCACCTTATTATTGGGCCAGGCCCATGTAATTTCAAAATAGTAAAGTATAACCTGTTTTTACAGTCCGTATGTGTGGGGAAAACAAAGTTAGGGTTGGTTTCGGACTCCTTCTCCAAGGGGCCACGAAATTCCCCCTCTCTTTCCCCATATATACAGCCCATAGGTCGTCGTTTAGACTTTGGGTTTTGTTTAGATTAAAGTTCATCATAGCTGCAACTTTGCGTACTTCATTTGTGTTCAACGACCAGACAAAGACATCACAGAACCCCACTTGATCAATAAAGCTTTCCTCTTGAATTTGCAATATCTAGATTGCAATCTAAGTTTCTTGCTTGTTCTTCATTTGCCTGCAGGAAACAGACCTTCGTGGTCTGGTTGATCGTGCTCCGGCATGGTCGATAACCTATCGGAGTTGGTTTAGCGATTGCTAAGGCGCGACATCCTCGCATGTTCATAGTCGGATCGTCAAAGTCGACTTCCTCCAAAATGGTAGCCACAATCTCATCGAAAGACGGGACACCTTTGCCTCTATCACATAAGCCTTCCCAGCTCCACATACATCTACGTCGTGCGTTTGACTCTCCCTGGTAATCGCTTTATCCAAGCTTTGAGAGTTTTGACTACCACGGTTGCCGATCACCACCTGCTGCTGGGTAAGAAACTGGTAAGAATTTGAGATTTGCTTGACGGATTTGTGACGCCCCACCACCACCATTTTGTAGTAGTCAGTAGGACAATATTCTTGTGTGTTTCTATTGCTGCTAACCATGTGACAGAGGCAAAGGTGTCCCGTCTTTCGATGAGATGGTGGCTATCGTTTGGATGAAGTCGACTTTGACGATCCGACTACGAACGTGCGTGGACGTCGCGCCTTAGCAATCGCTAAACCAACTCCGAGAGGTTATTGACCACGCCGGAGCACGATCAACCTGACCACGAAGGTCTGTTTCCTGCAGGCAAACGAAGAACAAGCAAGAAACTGAGATTGCAATCTGTATATTGCGAATTCAAGAGGAAAGCTTTATTGATCAAGTGGGGTTCCGTGACGTCTTGGTCTGGTCGTTGAACACAAACGAAGTACGCGAAGTTGCAGCTATGGCGAATTTTAATCTAAACAAAACCCAAAGTCTAAACGACGCCCGAAGGGCTGTATATATGAGGGAAAGAGGGGGGAATTTCGTGGCCCTTGGTGGAGGGGTCCGAAACCAACCCTAACTCTTGTTTCCCCACACATACGGACTCTAAAAACAGCCTATACTCAAGTATTTCGAAATTACATGGGCCTGGCCCAATAATAAGGTGACGCAGCACCTATAATAGCCTCTGGACGAAATTTATGAAGTGGCATCTTGTATATTTCGTCCAAGGCTTCTCGCACTCATTATAGTGGCTTCAAAGTCCTGAAATCTTCAATTGAAACTCCATTCTTGTTCCCCTTGCGCATGCCATCATCTCCATGCTTGATCTTGCTCCAATGTTCATCCTTCTTGTCCAAGCTAGGCCCTTCATTTGTAAGCAAGACAAATGCATCCAATTTAGGCAGAATCATATTCTCATGAACATTAGATTCATTACCAAGCAACGAAAGTACCTGGTAATTTAATTGGCGTGCGCGAGCTCTAGTAATTGGTCCTGAATATGTGTCAGTTGGAGCTGTGGGTGTAACCTTGTTAGTGATGTCCTCATCATCCTCCCCTTCTTGAATTGAAGTTGTCCTCGACGGAAGCTCATCTTCCTCACCCAAGTAAGGCTTAAAATCTGCAATGTTAAATGTGGGACTAACCCCAAAATCTGCAGGCAGCTCAAGTTTATATGCATTATCATTTATTTTATCTAACACCTTGAAAGGACCATCAGCACGTGGCATTAGCTTTGACTTGCGCAAATTAGGAAACCTATCCTTACGCAAATGTAACCAAACAAGATCTCCAGGTGCAAAGACAACACGTTTTCTACCCTTATCTTCAACAAGTTTATATTTAGCATTCCTGCGCTCAATATTTTCCTTAGTTAACTCATGCATTTTTAAGATCAATTCAGCACGTTGTTTAGCATCAAAATTAACCTTCTCCGAAGATGGAGGAGGCAACAAATCAATAGGTGCACGAGGTAGGAAACCATAGACAATTTCAAAAGGGCACATCTTAGTAGTAGAATGCAAGGAACGATTATAAGCAAATTCAATATGAGGCAAGCATTCTTCCCACATTTTCTTATTATTCTTCAAAACAGCCCTAAGCATAGTAGACAAAGTTCTGTTGACTACTTCAGTTTGTCCATCAGTTTGGGGTGACAAGTAGTACTAAAAAGCAGTTTACTCCCCAACTTAGCCCATAAACATCTCCAAAAGTGGCTAAGAAATTTAGTATCACGATCTGAAACAATAGTATTTGGCACACCATGCAAGCGAATAATTTCACGAAAGAACAAATCAGCAACATTAGCAGCATCATCGCTTTTATGACATGGTATAAAGTGTGCCATCTTCGAGAACCTATCCACGACAACAAATATGCTATCCCTCCCCTTCTTTGTTCGAGGTAAACCCAAAACAAAGTCCATAGATATATCTTCCCAAGGAACACTAGGGACAGGCAAAGGCATATATAAACCATGAGGATTGAGTCGTGACTTAGCTTTTTGACATGTAGTGCAGCGAGCAACAAAACGCTCAACATCCCGTCGCATCTTTGGCCAAAAGAAATGTGTAGCAAGTACGTCCTCCGTCTTCTTCAATCCAAAGTGTCCCATTAATCCTCCTCCATGCGCCTCCTGCAACAACAAAAGACGAACAGAGCTAGCTGGAATGCATAGCTTGTTAGCTCGAAACACAAATCCATCACTAACGACGAACTTGTTCCATGTTCTCCCTTCTTTACAATTCTGCAATACATCTTTAAATTCAGCATCATGCACATATTGATCTTTGATGGTCTCCAAACCAAATATTTTAAAGTCAAGTTGTGAAAGCATAGTATAACGACGAGACAATGAATCATCAATAACATTTTCTTTTCCCTTCTTGTGTTTAATAACTTAAGGGAAAGTCTCTATGAATTCAACCCATTTAGCATGTCTACGGTTCAGTTTGCTTGACTTTTAATGTGCTTTAAAGATTCATGATCAGAATGTATAACAAATTCTTTGGGCCATAAATAATGTTGCCATGTCTCCAAAGTCTGAACAAGAGCATATAATTCCTTATCATAAGTAGAATAATTCAGACTAGGCCCACTCAATTTTTCAGAAAAATATGCAACAGGTTTACCATCTTGTAATAACACACCTCCTAACCCAATTCCACTAGCATCACATTCAAGCTCAAAAGTCTTATTAAAATCAGGAAGTTGGAGTAAAGGAGCATGTGTCAACTTATCTTTCAATATCGTGAATGCTTCTTCCTGTGCAGTACCCCAAACAAAAGGCACATCCTTCTTTGTAAGCTCATTGAGAGGTGCAGCAATTGTGCTGAAATCTCTCACAAAACGCCGATAGAATCCAGCGAGGCGAAGGAAACTCCTCACGTGTGTGACCATTTTGGGCTGCGGCCAACTCTCAATAGCTTCAATCTTGGCTTTATCAACCTCAATTCCCTGCGGAGTAACAACATAGCCAAGAAAAGAGACTCGGTCGGTGCAAAAGGTGCACTTTCCAAGGTTACCAAATAAACGTGCATCACGTAGAGCAATAAAAACAACACGTAAATGTTCCAAATGTTCCTCCAAAGATCTGCTCTGATACCACTTGATAGAGGCAAAGGTGTCCCGTCTTTCGATGAGATGGTGGCTATCGTTTGGATGAAGTCGACTTTGACGATCCGACTACGAACGTGCGTGGACGTCGCGCCTTAGCAATCGCTAAACCAACTCCGAGAGGTTATTGACCACGCCAGAGCACGATTAACCTGACCACGAAGGTCTGTTTCCTGCAGGCAAACGAAGAACAAGCAAGAAGCTGAGATTGCAATCTGGATATTGCGAATTCAAGAGGAAAGCTTTATTGATCAAGTGGGGTTCCGTGACGTCTTGGTCTGGTCGTTGAACACAAACGAAGTACGCGAAGTTGCAGCTATGGCGAACTTTAATCTAAACAAAACCCAAAGTCTAAACGACGCCCGAAGGGCTGTATATATGAGGGAAAGAGGGGGGGAATTTCGTGGCCCTTGGTGGAGGGGTCCGAAACCAACCCTAACTCTTGTTTCCCCACACATACGGACTCTAGAAACAGCCTATACTCAAGTATTTCGAAATTACATGGGCCTGGCCCAATAATAAGGTGACGCAGCACCTATAATAGCCTCTGGACGAAATTTATGAAGTGGCATCTTGTATATTTCGTCCAAGGCTTCTCGTACTCATTATGGTGGCTTCAAAGTCCTGAAATCTTCAATTGAAACTCCATTCTTGTTCCCCTTGCGCATGCCATCATCTCCATGCTTGATCTTGCTCCAATGTTCATCCTTCTTGTCCAAGCTAGGCCCTTCATTTGTAAGCAAGACAAATGTATCCAATTTAGGCAGAATCATATTCTCATGAACATTAGATTCATTACTAAGCAACGAAAGTACCTGGTAATTTAATTGGCGTGCGCGAGCTCTAGTAATTGGTCCTGAATATGTGTCAGTTGGAGCTGTGGGTGTAACCTTGTTAGTGATGTCCTCATCACCATGGCAGGATCACATGTCGATGAGACTGACTGGGAGAACATGACGAACAAGGAGTTGCATGATAAGTTTCAGCAAATGATGGGTCAACAGGTAGAAGATGTGATGACCAGTTTTCGCGACGCACTAGCGAGGATGGATGGCATTGAGAAGTCAATTGACACCAAGTTGGATGCCAAATTTGCTGAAGTGCTTGCGCGTCTACCTCCACCTGCTGCACCATTGGAACAACAACAACAACAACAACAACAACCACCTTCACGTCGCGGAACAGCCCTCCGCAAAGCGTGCCCTATCCCTCTTGAGCCTGGTCAAACTGTTGGTGCTGCTGTTGATACTTTTGTGGCTCTTGCTGCTGCTGAGGAGGAGGATGATTATGCAGGAGATTACGAGGATGATGTTGATCAAAATCTGTACTATGTGCAACCACCACCAGGTCGTCCACATGCAAATAATCGCAATGGTAGGGCTGCAACCCACCCTCAGGTACGCGATCATCACCATCTCCCTGAACTAAAATTGAATATTCCACCATTTGAAGGTAGATATCTTCCTGATATATATCTTACTTGGGAGTTAGAAACGGAACAACGTTTTACAAGTTTAGAATATCCCGAGGAGAGATGTGTTGCTGCTGCTCTTGGTGCTTTCACTAGTTTTGCTTGTGTGTGGTGGTCTGAATATTGTAGATTATATCCGAATACTATTCCAACTACTTGGGATGATTTGAAAACTGCTATGCCTTCTAGTTGGGTTCCACCATATTATCAACGAGAATTACTTCACAAATTGGAGCGTTTAAGACAAGGAAAATTTTTTGTAGAGGAATATTATCAGGAATTACAAACTGGCCTAATTAGATGTGGTATTGTTGAGGATAATGAGGCTATGCTGGCACGTTTTATGGGTGGCTTAAATAGAGATATTCAGACAATTCTAGAGTATAAGGAGTAATATCACTCATTTATTCCATCTTGCTTGCAAAGCTGAACGTGAAGTGCAGGATCGACAGGCCTTGGCGTGAACTAATTTTTCTATAGGTCGACCTTCATCATGGACACCGCGTGCATCCTCTACTTCGACACGTCCCATTGCACCACCGCCTACTTCATCCGTCACTTCTAGTCATGATAAAGGCAAACAGGCACCACCACCATCATCCAGGAGTACACCTTCCGGTCCTGCGCAGAGCTCTTCTTCATCCATGGCATCCATAGGCCCAACACATGATGTTATATGTCGTCGGTGCACTGGTCGTGGTCATCCTGCGAGCAAATTCCCGTCTAAGCGTGTCATGATTGCTACTGAGGAAGGTGGTTATGAGTCCTCTAGTGACTATGATGAGGAGACTTTGGCTCTTATTACACGTGAAGAACATGGTGGAGATGATTCCGAAAATGAGATGCAATACATGGCTCCTGAAGACGTTGACATGTATGAATGTTTAGTTGCTCAACGTGTTTTGAGTGTGCAGGTCACACAAGCGGAGCAAAATAAGAGGCATAATTTGTTCCATACAAAGGGAATTGTGAAGGAACATTCTGTTCACGTCATCATAGATGGAGGGAGATATGCGGAGCATCCCAAGGACATCCCCATGGACCCTCCTTCACCTCACCAAGTGCCCAAAGGACCAATGACTCGAGCCCGTGCAAGAGCTCTCGAGACCGAGGTGACTTCGCTCCTCTCTCTACATCTTTCGGATTCACTAGAGACATGGCTTCTACCTTCATCAGGGACTCTATGCATACTCAGGTGCTTGGACGAAGGCCACGGGACAGCTCTGCACAATGGTCAAGATGACAGGCCCGACAAGTACACGAGACAAGAAGAAGGAAGGCTGAAGATGCTACAGGCACCTGACGTCCGACTTCCAGGCACCGGACGACCGGAGGACACCGGACGTCCGGCCTCTCCCAGACGACCGGACGACCGGAAGCCACCGGACGTCCGTGACAACGGCAACAGAAGATAAATAGCGGAAATCCGAGGATTACCGGACGTCTGGTCCCTCCGGAACCACCGGACATCCGGTAACCAGCGGACGTCCGCCCCGACGGTGCCTATCTGTGTAATATATACCCGTTGACTTCCCTCCTTTCAAGGCAGCTGTTGGTTAGCTCATTTCTCAGACTTGTGTGGATTTCTCCCACGAGACTGTGCGCCTCTACGGAGAAGATCCACTACGGATTCAAGGCCTCCACATCGGAGAAGATCCTACGGGATTCCAAGACCTCCTCACGGAGAAGACTATCCTTGTATCACCATCGTTGACTATGGATCATGTATCGCACTATGTATCGTGGATCTAGCGCTTGTGTGATTATCTTCGTGTTGATTTGAGTGTTTCCTCTTGTGTTTTTCCCGTCTTCCTCCTTGTGTTCTCCGTGTTCATCGTGGGACACCCTCCAAAACGTGAAAGATCCGCTGATTAGGGTTCCACCCTACATCATCTTGGTATCAAGAGCAAGGTTGATCACGATTTTGGAGCCCCACACACTGTTTTCTAGCTTGTTTTTGTTGTGTTCTTCCCAATTTCGAAAAATCCCCACAAAAATAACCCCAAATTTTTTTTGTGATCTGTTGATTTGGCAAGATTTTGTTGACTTTGCTCCATGGATTAGCTGTGCCACGTGTCGATCTAGCATTTCCACACCTTTTCCCCCCTTTTTCCATCGCAAATTCGACCACGTTCGACAATTTCTCCACGGATTCCACCAACCACAGTCCCAGACCTACCGGACGACCGACGTTTACCGGACGTCCGGCACCCCTCGAGACACCGGACGTCCGCTAAACACCGTACGACCGGCACCCCGATTACAGAAGCTTTTACCAGATTTCCGGCAACTTCCGGATGTCCGACCCCTTCCGACCGACCGGACGACCGGTAACTTCCGGACGTCCGACGAAACCTGACGAAGCTGATTTTGTTCAGTTCTGTACCACCTTCCGCTACCACCTACCTTTCATCCCACCTTCCGCAACCACCATCGCTTACCCGCTCCGAGTTTGGAAAGTGTGTCTCCCTTTGCCTTGGATACATGAGTTGTGGTTTCACCGTTTCCTTGGATGTTTAGGCTACCTTGGAACGGCAAGACTTCGACAACACCACCGCTCAACTTCGGCAAGGACGGTAACATCGACGACACTCCGCTCATCCTACCTTGCACTTGCATTGTCACCCTATGAACCATTTTTGCGTAGCTTTCCCATTGAGACTAGCCATTTGAGTATTGCCGGGCCACGACACTTGTGCACATTAGTGATAGTCATAGATATTGCATACGACATCATTGTGAGTAACACCACATCATCTTGGTATCTTGCATATCTCCGTGTGACACAAGAGTGTACCGCATACACAATAGCTACCTTGATCCGAGAAGCATGCATAAGTACCCAAAGAAAGAGCTCACAAGCTTTTAAGCAAACGAGCCAATCAAAGCAAAAGACAATAGCATCATACGCCTTGCATCAAAGGAGATCACACATCATAGCAACATCATCTTGTGTTCAAGCATCGGCACATCATACACTCATAGCATACTTGTGATAGATAGTCGTTACGTTTTGCCTCTTATAGGTCGTGCACAAGTGCGTATCCGCCTATTAAGCAATCGGTTAGCGTCTCTCTAGTGTTGTGCAACACGAGCATTTTCCGTGGTTTACCACATTTTCGCTCATCCTTGGTTGCACAACCACATTTATCTATCCGCGCGTGTGTTCCGTGTGCTACTCTTTGCTAGTGATCTACTTGTTGCATGAGCAAATTGTGAACCATTTTCAACATCATTGAGTCACTTTGACGATTGCATTGAATTTGTGCCACATCCTAACCAAGCTCCTCTCAAAGCTTTACTTGTGTAGGTGTGAGAATCGACACGAAGTGATACCAATAGTGCTATTTCCGGGTTACATTATCGCGTGATCATTGATCCATTTTCAACCTCGGTTAAGGTACATTGATATTGTCTTCTCCTTTCTCCCACTCACATACTTGCTTGTGATGATGGATAGGCCAAGTACATCTTCCAACCCGATCTTCGACGATCCTCAAGAAGCGAACAACTACGTCACCAAACTACATCTATTCGGTGTCCAACGAGCTCTACATCAAGAGAGTGAAGCTATGCGTGAATACATTGGTCAAGTCGCCGAGGACGCGTGCCAATTTGAAGCAAGGACAAAAGAACAATTCGACACCATCAACACCAACATGACTACTCAATACAACGAGCTCCGGACATTGATAATCAACCGACGTTCTTCCTCAACATCTTCTCAAAGACGAAGCCGCTCAAGTCGACACACCGACTCCACGCAAGACTCAAGTACACCTACGTCCAACACTCTTCGTCAAGCCGCATGTCAAGCTCGACATGACCGCCGGCAACCTCTACACGACAAGAATTCAGAAGAGCTATTCGACGAGCAAGAAAGCCGACGTCGTCAAAACCAAGCTACACTTGAGCAAGCACAAGAAAGCAACGACTACGCCAACAACAACAAGAGCGAGCATGTCAATATCAAGAAGAACAAGACGCCGAGGCTAACCGCCAAGCACAACAACGTCGAGAAGCTCAAGCTATGGAGGCGCAACGTGCTTTACAAGATGCACATCGCAATGTAGCAGCCCGCACTCGACAAACTCGTCAAGAAGAGGATTTCCTTCGCGATGAGATGCAAGAGAGGCGCCATCAAGCAAGAATGCAAGAAGAAGCTCCTCCTCAAGCGCGCCAAGAGCAACAACCCCAACAGGAACATCTACATCCTCAAGATCAACAAGATATGGCAAACCGCCAAAATCGAGATCGCCCTCCCAGTAGGCAAGGAAACAATGACGAGCATCGCTATGGCAAGCTCAAGTTCACCATGCCAAAGTTCTCCGGAAGCATTGATCCCGAAGACTATCTCTCATGGGCATTGAAGGTTGACAAGATCTTTCGCCTTCACAACTTCGATGAAGAGAAGAAGATCGCAATGGCATCCCTTGAGTTCCAAGACTATGTTCTCATTTGGTGGGAGCAAATTATAGAGAGAAGAGAAGCAAAAGGCGAACCCCCTATCACCACTTGGGCTCAAATGAAGGAAGTCATGAGAACACGCTTTGTGCCTACACACTACAATCGTGACTTGTTCAAGAAGCTACAACTCCTCAAGCAAGGTACCAAGTCCGTTGAAGAGTACTACAAGGAGATGGAGATTGCCATGATACGAGCAAACATCACGGAAGATGACGAGCAAACTATGGCGAGATTCTTGAATGGACTCAACTATCCCATCAAGAAGATTGCGGACTTCCAACCATACAACAATCTCCTCGAGCTAGTACACCAAGCAACCAAAGCGGAGCGACAAGTTCAAGAGGACTACAAGTACTCCAAGTTCAACTCCAAGAACTTCGGCTCCTACAACCAAGCTTCAACGACTTCGGCTACTCCTCCTACCTCTACCAAGGCATCTACAAACTTCGGTGACAAGTCAAGCTACAAGAATGCGACTACATCAAGTCGTCCACCTTCTACCAACAACTTCAAGCCAAGAGCTTCCTCAACTACAACTCCAACCGAAGACAATAACAAGACGAGCTCCATCAAATGCTTCAAGTGCCAAGGACGAGGCCACAAGTCATTTGAGTGCAAGACCGTTCGCACCATGATCATCAACGACGACGGATCTTATGACTCCATGAGCGATGATGAGATGGAAGCACTTGAGCATGTCGCTATGCATCGCCAAGTCAATGAAGAAGAAGACCATCAAGTGTTTTGCGACAATGACTCAAGCCCCAACCTTGTTGTCTCCAAAGTCTTGACACTCCAACATCAACAAGATGACGACCAACGATGTCATATTTTCCATACGAAGGCCGGCATCAATGGACGCTCCGTCAAGGTTATCATCGATGGAGGAAGTTGCCACAACTTGGCAAGCGAAGAGCTATGCGACAAGCTTCATTTGGTCAAGACGAAGCATCCTCACCCCTACAAGGTCCAGTGGCTCAACGATGCCGGAATTCTTCGAGTCGAGCACACCGTGCAAGTCTCTTTCAAGATTGGCGCCTACGAGGACACTCTCGAATGTGATGTGATACCCATGTCCGTGTGCCACCTTATTCTTGGACGTCCATGGCAATATGATCGTGGAGTCACACACAATGGACGGACAAATCACTATCACTTCAAGATGAAGGGCAAGGAATTCGTGCTCCGACCAATGACTCCAAGTCAGGTAGCCGCCGACAAGCTTTTACCTACCACCCATCGTGGAAAGAATGGTGAGAGAGCGAGCCACCAAAAAGAGAGCGAGAGCCACAAGCCAAATATGAGCGCCTCCACGATGAGCGACAAGAAACAACTAGTCCTATTTGCCACCAATCGTGAGATGAGAGAAGTGTGTGAGAACCCATCGAGCGTCTTCCACCTTGTGCTTTTATGCAAAGGGGAAGCCAAACCTACTAACACTTCACCACCTCCACCTTTTGTGTTGTCTCAATTGTTGCAGGAATTCTCGGACGTCTTTCCCGATGAGCTACCACCGGGTCTACCTCCACTTCGCGGGATAGAACACCGCATCGACCTCGTACCCGGTGCACCACTTCCAAACAAGGCTCCATACCGCGTCAACCCCGAGGAAACAAAGGAGATACAACGGCAAGTGCAAAAACTCATCGACAAAGGTCATGTACGTGAAAGCTTAAGCCCTTGTGCCGTTCCCGTTATCCTCGTGCCTAAGAAAGATGGAAGTTTTCGCATGTGTTCCGATTGTCGTCCGATAAATGCTATCACCGTTAGATATCGTCACCCTATTCCACTCTTAGACGACATGCTTGATGAATTATGTGGTGCCACAATTTTTTCCAAAATTGATCTTAAAAGTGGCTACTACCAAATTCGCATTCAAGAGGGTGATGAGTGGAAAACTGCTTTCAAAACCAAGTTCGGGCTATACGAGTGGCTTGTTATGCCAATGGGCTTATCGGAAGCACCCGGCACTTTCGTGCGTCTTATGCATTTTGTTCTCTGACCCTATATAGGCGTCTTTGTAGTGGTTTACTTTGATGACATTCTCATCTTTAGCAAGTCGCTTGAAGAACATGTTGACCATGTCCAACTAGTTTTGCAAGCACTTCGCAAACAACAATTATACGCTAATATGGAGAAATGCACTTTTGGCGTTGACAAGGTTGTCTTTCTAGGATTTGTCGTGTCTTCTCAAGGTGTTCACGTTGATGAAACTAAAATTGACGCAATTAAAACTTGGCCTCAACCAAAGAATCTCATGCAAGTGCGTAGTTTCCTTGGTCTAGCCGGTTTCTATCGACGTTTTGTGAAGGACTTTAGCACCATTGCTATGCCTCTTCACGCTTTGAGCAAGAAGAACGCACCCTTCATTTGGGGTCCTTCGCAAGACACCGCGTTCAATGTGCTTAAGAGCTTGCTCACGCACGCACCACTTCTAGCCCTACCAAACTTTGACAAACCGTTTAAGATTCATTGTGATGCTAGTGGTACCGGCATAGGTGGCGTGCTAATGCAAGAAAAGCGCCCAATTGCATACTTTAGCGAAAAGGTATCGGGAGCGCAACTTAACTACCCCATCTATGATAAAGAGATTTATGCCTTGGTGAGAGTTCTACGTGTTTGGGAACACTATCTTAGACCTCATGAATTCATTCTTCATACGGACCATGAGACACTCAAGTATCTCAAAGGTCAAACTAAGTTGAACAAGCGTCATGCTAAATGGAGTGAGTTCATTGAGTCTTTTCCCTATGTCATCAAAAACATCAAGGGCAAAGAAAATGTTGTGGCGGACGTGCTTTCCCGCAAATGCATGCTTGTAACACAACTTGAGTTGAATGTGATTGGCTTTGAGCATATTAAAGATTTATATGAGCATGATCCTTTCTTTGCAAATGCTTATGCTAAGTGCTTGACTCACACTTCTTGGGAACATTACTACATCAAGGATGGATATCTTATGAGAGCTAACAAACTTTGCATTCCCGAGTCTTCGCTTCGTTTGCTCCTTTTGCAGGAATCTCATGGAGGAGGACTCATGGGACACTTTGGACGCGACAAGACGTTTGCTACCCTCTCTAAGAACTATTTTTGGCCCAAGATGCTTCGTGACGTCTCACGCCTCACCAACCGATGTTCTACATGCCGCAAAGTTAAGTCCAAAGCTCAATATCATGGTCTTTACATGCCTCTTCCTATTCCATACCATCCATGGGAAGACATAAGCATGGATTTCATACTTGGCTTGCCTAGAACTCAAAATGGCAAAGATTCCGTGCTTGTCGTGGTAGATAGATTCTCTAAAATGGCTCATTTCATTCCTTGTAACAAGATCGTCGATGCTTCACATGTTGCAACTCTCTTTTGTAGGGAGATACTTCGTCTACACAGCATGCCCAAAACGATCGTGTCGGACCGGGACGTCAAGTTCTTGAGTTACTTTTGGAAAACACTATGTGCCAAGCTCGGAATCAAGCTACTCTTGTCTTCCGCGTACCATCCACAAACGGACGGCAGACGGAGGTGACGAACCGCACGCTTTCCACTCTTCTTCGTGTGTTGATCAAGAGGAACATCCGGGAATGGGAGCATTGCTTGCCCATCGCCGAGTTCGCCTACAACCGCGCAAGACATTCGACCACCGGCAAGTCGCCATTCGAGGTTGTCTATGGCTTCAATCCATTGTCCCCATTGGACATTCTACCTCTACCCCTGCAAGAGCGCATCAACATGGACGCAAGTGCACGAGCAAGCTATCTCAAGAAGGTGCACGAAGATACAAGGGCAATGATCGAGCGCCAAGTCCAACGTCTCGCCACCAAGCTCAACATCAACAAGGCACCAATGGTGTTCCAACCGGGAGATCTTGTTTGGCTTCATCTTCGCAAGGACCGCTTCCCACACGAGCACAAGTCCAAACTTCTACCTCGCGCCGATGGACCCTTCAAGGTGCTAGCTCGCTACAACGACAACGCCTACAAGATCGACCTCCCTCGAGACAAGTACTCCGTGAGCGACACCTTCAACGTCAAGGATCTTTCTCCTTTCCATGGTGATGAATATTTCGATCCGAGGTCGGATCTTTCCCAAGGGAGGGGAGATGATGCGGAGCATCCCAAGGACATCCCCATGGACCCTCCTTCACCTCACCAAGTGCCCAAAGGACCAATGACTCGAGCCCGTGCAAGATCTCTCGAGACCGAGGTGACTTCGCTCCTCTCTTTACATCTTTCAGATTCACATGAGACATGGCTTCTACCTTCATCAGGGACTCTCTGCATACTCAGGTGCTTGGACGAAAGCCACGGGACAGCTCTGCACAATGGTCAAGATGACAGGCCCGACAAGTACACGAGACAAGAAGAAGGAAGGCTGAAGATGCTACACGCACCGGACGTCCGGCCTGCACCGGACGACCGGCGACTTCCAGGCACCGGACGACCGGAGGACACCGGACGTCCGGCCTCTCCCAGACGACCGGACGACCGGAAGCCACCGGACGTCCGTGGCAACGGCAACAGAAGATAAATAGCGGAAATCCGAGGATTACCGGACGTCCGGTCCCTCCGGAACCACCGGACGTCCGGTAACCAGCGGACGTCCGCCCCGACGGTGCCTATCTGTGTAATATATACCCGTTGACTTCCCTCCTTTCGAGGCAGCTGTTGGTTAGCTCATTTCTCAGACTTGTGTGGATTTCTCCCACGAGACCGTGCGCCTCTACGGAGAAGATCCACTATGGATTCAAGGCCTCCACATCGGAGAAGATCCTACGGGATTCCAAGACCTCCTCACGGAGAAGACTATCCTTGTATCACCATCGTTGACTATGGATCATGTATCGCACTATGTATCGTGGATCTAGCGCTTGTGTGATTATCTTCGTGTTGATTTGAGTGTTTCCTCTTGTGTTTTTCCCGTCTTCCTCCTTGTGTTCTCCGTGTTCATCGTGGGACACCCTCCAAAACGTGAAAGATCCGCTGATTAGGGTTCCACCCTACATCAGGGAGCTGCAACAACTTGGCTAGCATGGAGATGGTGGAGAAGCTATCTCTCACCACAAGACCACATCCAGATCCTTACTACATCCAATGGTTCAATAACAGTGGCAAGGTTAAGGTAACACGTACTATTCGTGTGCATTTTAGTATCTCTACATATGATGATTATGTTGATTGTGATGTGGTACTGATAGAGGCGAGGGGCCCGATCTTTCGATGAGATGATAACTATCGATTTGGTAGAGTCGACTTTGACGATCCGACTACAAACGTGCACGACGTTGCGCCTTAGCAATCGCTAAACCAATCTCCTGGGGTTACTGACGATGCTAGAAGCACGATCAACCTGACCACGAAGGTCTATTCCTACATGCAATCGAAGAACAAGCAAGAATATGATAAAGCAATCTGAATATTGCAAATATAAATGAAGTATTGATAAAGGTGGGGATCCGTAAGCAGTCTTGGTCTGGTCGTTGGACACAAACGAAGTACACGAAGTTGCAATGGCTAACTTTTGACTAAACAAATCCCAAAGAAGAAGCTACTAGATGGATCTACTTATATAGGAGCAAGGGGTGGCGGCCAAGGAGGTGGAAGGACGTCCCAAGGCAGCCTAAAACTAACCCTAGGTCGTACAAGGCTCATGGGCCCAAGTGGAGGTGATGTAACACCTTTGGACTTGTAGTTTGACTCGGATTCTGCTGTAGCGTCAGATTGTTTCGTCGGTATCTCAACGCTCCGGACGAATTTGAAGGTGAATCCAATTGGGTTGGAAAGTGTACGAAATCTAGTTTCCAACAAAAAAAGAATCACCCAATTCGGAGTCCGTATGAAGGAGTTCTCGCCGTTTTGAGTCAGGTATGTCTGTGCAGTCCGAATCTGGATGCAGAACGTGAGAGACTTGGACTCTATCTTCTCTTGG
The DNA here is from genome assembly GCA_902687465.1 of Secale cereale. NCBI lineage: Eukaryota > Viridiplantae > Streptophyta > Magnoliopsida > Poales > Poaceae > Secale > Secale cereale. Next base: position 424,965,058 of record LR738715.1, on the reverse strand, counting down.
CCCAAAAGTGACGTGAAAGAACTTTTTGAACATCACCTAAACTTCTCTTTTTCCCTTATCTTCATATGTGGATTGTACAAATGTCCCATACACCTGGAATTAGACATGGCACAAAAGTCTGTGAAGTATTTTTGTCCTGGATGACATAAATAAATTGTTGCATAGTTTGCATTAGAAATCACCTCACAAATATACATGTATGCAATATTTTTGGTCGTATCCAAGGTAGTCATGTCCTCATCATCCTCCCTTTCTTGAAAATAAAGACGTCCTCGGCGTTGCTTAATCTGAAATGTGGGTAAGAAAATAGAAAAGGTGTACATGTTGTATATGTATATGTCATCCATTTTTACTTTCCTTAATTTTTGCACATATGACACATATATAGATGAGTAACTTTCGTAGTTCATAAAATATAAAGCCAAAATATTATCACAAGAAGTAGAAGGCATGAAAATATTGCAACTCAGTTTGCACAAATAAGTGAAGCTCTTATTCATATCAAAAGATTGACAATGTTCATCATTAAACCATCCCAACATTGGCGAATAAACCTTACTTGCATGAAAGCAAACATGCAATAAGTCATTTGACATTGAATCGTCACCAAGATTAGAGGCCATATCAAAATGATTAAACATTGGCACAATTATTTTCAAATTTATTTTATCCAAATCTGATTTATTCTCTAATGCACATGATTCTTTTGCATCAACAGTTAATTCAATAGGTGCACTCAAAATTGTTGGTATTTCAGTTGTTTGATCACATGGCGCATTCATGACAGTAACATGATTATCTAAACTAGGTGGTGTGCTCAAATCAACAGGTAATTCAATACATGATGTATTCAAGTCAACTAGATATGCATCATCCTCATGTGAATTTATATCATCATTGATTTTACTGTTACCTTGTCGCAAAGACGAAGCTGATGTAGGTACGGACGATGACAATGTACCATACACTTTAGATGATGTCACGCTCACAATCAGAGGTGTGGCTGCTCTAGTAGGTGCAATGGTGAAGGAACCAACCAATGGTGGTGAGCATGAACTGGAATAGTAGTTGTTGTAGTCACACAATGCATCCTCCTGTATTTGTCTCTCAAAGGTACAAGCACGAACATACATACCAGTAATGCAACGAGGAATATACCGAAATCTTGCGTGAATATCATGGTTCAAACCACCAAAAAATCTATTCATTGTATCATCCTCAGATTCTTCTATGTCACAATGATGCATATAAGATTTGAACTCTTGGTAGTAAGCATGAACAGTGTTACTGCCTTGTTTTAATTGTTCCAATTTGCGAAGCAATTCACGGCGATAGTAAGGAGGAAAAAAATGTTTTCTCATTACCTGACATGATTAGTAGAAGCAAGAAACAAAATTCGAGAATAATGTTCCTATGAACTACTAGGATTTGGTGGTAAAGCGCTCACAGTAAAGCAAATATCAATATCTTACAAGTTCTTACCATGCAGCAGGTGGTGATAGGCAACCAGCGTGTCAAATAACTCCAAAGATTGAGTAAAGCGATTGCCAGGTGAACGTAAATATGCACGGTGTAGAAATATCTGGAGCTGGGTTGGCTATATATGGTAGCAAAAGATTAGCAATAATCAATTCAGAGATGCAATGTTGAATAAACGCTCAACGACGGTACTGTGCTGGTCCTAGGCTAGACCGGACTAGAGACGCGAGCCTAGAACACTAATGAGGTCACGGTGTAGCACAACTAGCATCAATAAAGGATACGAAGTAGCTCTGAACAGCAAGATATAAGTGAAGATCACAACGACAGTAAAGATAATGATGAAAACAACTGCCAAGCAGAATATACAACAACACTCTCTCCAACTTTCTTTTCCTTCTTTTTCTTTTTCTTTTTTCTCACACTTTTTTTTTCTTTTCTTTCTCTCCTCTTTTTTTTACTTTTTTTTTCTCTGTCTTTTTTTTTCTTTCTCCCTCTTTCCAAGACAAACTAGATAAGATGCAGATTGGATCAAGCCAAGATGCGAACGACTTCAACTATGATTGTGATAATGAACGATGGGTAGCACGAGGTGGAAATTAATGGATGAGGTGGTGGACAGCGGAAGGAATAACGATGCAGCGGCGACGTGACTAATGTGAACAGAACTCGAAACTCTAACGAACTAGACACTAAGACCAGCAACTCGACACGACGATGCAACCGATAATTCAATAATGCAAACAATGAAAAGGAAATTGCAAAGGCTCGGACTGGCTTGGACAAAGGATGAATAGATCTAACTATTTTTGGACTTTTTCTTGGACAATAGGTAAGAAAATAAATCTAATCTAGGAATAACTGGAAATTCTCACCGAGCAACCTGAAAACTGATACCACTTGATAGAGGCAAGGGGCCCGATCTTTCGATGAGATGATAACTATCGATTTGGTGGAGTTGACTTTGACGATCCGACTACAAACGTGCACGACGTTGCGCCTTAGCAATCGCTAAACCAATCTCCAGGGGTTACTGACGATGCTAGAAGCACGATCAGCCTGACCACGAAGGTCTATTCCTACATGCAATCAAAGAACAAGCAAGAATATGATAAAGCAATTTGAATATTGAAAATATAAATGAAGTATTGATAAAGGTGGGGATCCGTAAGCGGTTTTGGTCTGGTCGTTGGATACAAACGAAGTACACGAAGTTGCAATGGCTAACTTTTGACTATACAAATCCCAAAGAAAAAGCTACTAGATGGATCTACTTATATAGGAGCAAGGGGTGGCAGCCAAGGAGGTGGAAGGACGTCCCAAGGCAGCCTAAAACTAACCCTAGGTCGTACAAGGCTCATGGGCCCAAGTGGAGGTGATGTAACACCTTTGGACTTGTAGTTTGACTCGGATTCTGCTGCAGCGTCAGATTGTTTCGTCGGTATCTCAACGCTCCGGACGAATTTGAAGGTGAATCCAATTGGGTTGGAAAGTGTACGAAATCTAGTTTCCAACATAAAAAGAATCACCCAATTCGGAGTCCGTATGAAGGAGTTCTTGCCGTTTTGAGTCAGGTATGTCTGTGCAGTCCGAATCTGGATGCAGAACGTGAGAGACTTGGACTCTATCTTCTCTTGGCCCAAAAGTGACGTGAGAGAACTTTTTGAACAACACCTAAACTTCTCTTTTTCCCTTATCTTCATATGTGGATTGTACAAATGTCCCATACACCTGGAATTACACATGGCACAAAAGTCTGTGAAGTATTTTTGTCCTGGATGACATAAATAAATTGTTGCATAGTTTGCATTAGAAATCACCTCACAAATATACATGTATGCAATATTTTTGGTCGTATCCAAGGTAGTCATGTCCTCATCAGGTACCCATGTAAGCATGTTCCTTATTACTTGGTAGACCATGGCAATTTGATAAAAACTTGTAATGCCCAGGATGGGACTATACCTCCTACGTGTCGAGGCACGACTTAAAGGTATAAGCCCATCCTAGAATGATCTCAAGTTTGGTATCTTTGCATGACTCATGTAAAAGAGGGATTAAATTGCAAAAGGAGATAGTTGGCTTACACTCGACACTTTACACAATACATTACATAAGCAAAACATCATTCAAAACATCACAACCCGACTACGGGCGAAGATCCAAAAGAAAGATACCAAAAACAACATAAAGCCACAGGTCAGGATCGAATCCTAGTAGAAACCACTACTGATCGTCGAAAACGTCACAAGCATACGGCCACTCCCTTCATGGAACTCCTGGTGAAGCTCTGAACCAGCTCCTGCTTCAAACTCCGCTTAACCTGCATCTGGTGTTGTAGTATCTGTGAGCCACGAGGACTCAGCAATCCCATAACCATGGGTATCAAGACTAGCAAAGCTTATGGGTAGGAAGAGGTAAAGTGGTGAGGTTGCAGCAGCGGCTAAGCATAATATGGTGGCTAACTTACGAGTACAAGAATAAGATGAGCATCTACGCAAACGGTCGCAAAAGTAGTGATCGCTAAAGATCATGAACTACATACGAACAAACATAACCCCACCGTGTTCTCTTCTCAAAGTGAAAAGAGACAGTCACGGTTACTCACACAGTGGTGTGTTTTACTTCGGATCCTCTGTCAAGTTTTCTACAACCGGACATTAACAAATTCCAATCTGCCACATAACCGCGGGCACGGCTTTCGAAAGATCATAACCCTGCAGGGGTGTCCCAACTTAGCCCATCACAAGCTCTCACGATTAGCTGAAGTGATAAATATAATATCATCACCCCTTATCTTAGGGAAATCCGATCAGGCTCGGCATCCCGGTAGCACAAGTCATTTCGACAATGGTAAAACTAGTCCAGCAAGACCTCCCGGCGTGCCGACACCCTGATAGTAGCCGCGCGTATCTCGTCTCAGGCCACGACCGGATGAGCACAGCGTACAGCAACCGAAGACCCCAGATAACTGGGTGGCACCGCACACGACTCTATTTGGGACCAACACCATCAGCACTGGCCCCCCCTGCTATGTAGAATTAAGAATCCTCGGGTAGCGCTAACTCCCAATGCAAATTTAATTAATTAATTAAGTTATTATTATGAGAAAATTAAAACCAATGTTGGGCCTTGCTGGAGGAGTTTTATTCAAAGTCGAACTGTCAAGGGGTCCCCATCCACCCATCGTGTAAGGAACGCAAAATCAAGGAACATAATGCTGGTTTATCGGCGCCTAAGGTGGCATGAGTGGAACAAAACACCGAGCAAAAGGCCAAGCCTTCCACCCATGCACAGTATATCGGTGTGTTAATAATAATTATAGATATTGTGATATAACAACAAGTTCCCTCCTGGAACGATCTTCATCTTCACCTGCAACTAACAACGCTATAAGAGGGGCTGAGCAAGCGGGGCTGAGCAAGCGGGTAACATAGCCAAACATTGGTTTTGCTAGGAAGGTGTCAAAGGTTAGAGGTTTCATGGCAACAAGGAGAGGCTGACATAAAAGATGGGTAGCGCGACATGTAACGATAGCATCGAGACATCTAAGCATGGCAATGGTAGTAAAGGTATCCAAGGGTATGATCATCTTGCCTGGGATTCCGCAAGGAAGAAGAACGGTTCCATGAAGTAGACGAAGCAACACAGTCGAGCGGATCCTCACAACTCCGGAACGAAACCGAAGCTAACAAGAGAAGCAACCGGAAAGAAGCAAAACAACACGGTAAAGACACAATCATAAACATGGCATACGATGCACATCCAAGTATGATGCATGTCCGGTTTAATTATGCATGGCATGGCAAAGAGCACAAACAAAACTACAAGTTAAGTGGAGCTCAATATGCAACGAGTTGCATATTGACGAAACACCACATGTTATTTATTTAGTTGACTCTCGTTTATTTACAAGACAAGATTATATGTTTTTAACATGGCAAGAGGTGAAGCATAATAAATCTACACTATTTAGACATTTTAAATGAGGCCGGAAAATAACAACAACATATCCGGAAAAATCCCCATGAGCATGTTTAGTAATTATAAGCAAACAACAATTAAACATTCTCATGTTGTTAAATGATGCGGAAGACATGATCAAGTTTATGCAAGTTTATTAAAAGGTTGACATAAGAGGATATGAAGTATTTGTCACCGTGGTGAAAGGAAAGGGTGCCACGGCAACGATCCGAAAATGATGCAACGGCAACATATCGGTTCCGGTAACTCGTTGAGAGTCCGGTGCAAAAGGGAAGAAGGCGTGAGCGAGTCACACGAGATGAAAGGTGGGGCGATCCCGTCACCGGGTTCCCACGAGTCGGCGACGAGGCAACCGAGGAGCATGACAAAAGGTCGAAACGGGCACGGTGCACACAAGGGCAAACATTTCATACAACACATGCATCACACGGGTCATCTCGGTATACCTTCGGAGCGATCGTTTCGGGGCGGCTCGAGATCGTAGAGGAAGTAGTTGTTCTCGTGGTCGTTCAAGTCGTCGGTAGAGTTACTTGTGGTCTCGGCGACGGTAGTGGTACTTGTCTATGAAGTCGTTCTCGTTCGTAGTTGTTCATGTCATCGATGTCGGGGTACTTGACGATTCCGATGGCTCCGGGCGTCGAGGTACTTGATGTCCGTCCTCCACGGGGTCCTCGAGGGTCTACGGTAGACGTTCACGGACGTCGGTAGGGGTACTCGCGGTCGTCGTGGTACTTGGGGGTTCTCGATCTCGCGACGGTAGTGGTACTTGATCCGTAGTTGTTCGGGGTCACGATGACGATAGTCGTACGCGGATCGTAGAGGAACTCGATGCATCCAAGGTCTTCGGTCTCCACTTGGCAAAAGAAACGGTTCCTGGACACTCCCAACAGCACAAGGCAACACAACAACAAAAAAACAAAACGGCAGCACGACGGGGCGACGAGGCCATCGCAGCGGCAACTTGGCGAGGAGGCGATGGAGCTGCGGGCACGGCGCTGGACGGGGAGGACGGGGGACGAGGCCACGGGACTTGGCGACGGGGTCGCTCAGGAGGACGAGCGCGGACCCTGGTGCGGCTTGAGGAGTACGGGAGCGGGTCGCCGCGCTGCTGGACAGGGCCGGGGCGGCCGAACGCGTCCACGCGAGGGAGAGCGGCGCTGCGGCGCCGCTGGCGATGGAGGGAGCTCGGGGCGCGCAGGAGATGGCGAGGGCCTGGGTCGTCGCAGCGAGCGCAGCTGGAGCGAGGCGCTGGCCTTGCTGGAGAGTGCGATGGTGGGCAGAGGACGGGGCCGGACACGCAGGACTGGAGGACGGCGGAGCTCCTGGCGTGGACTGGCGTTGGCGAGGAGGTGGTCGCGGCCGGAGCTGCGGGTCGGCTCGCGGGGCCTGAGGGGCGCGATGCGGTCGGGGAGAGGGATGAGGAAAACGGGATCGGGGGGATGCTGCTCGAGGGAGAGTGCGGCGCAGAGGAGTCGAGGGAGGAGCGATGCGGTGAGGAGTGGATGAGCTGCGCTTGGGTTCGGGAAAAACGGGCCAATGGGCCACGGCCTATGGAGGGATTGCTGCTGGGCCGGAAGGGCGCTAGGAGGCGCCTGAAGGCTGGAAGGAGGTTTGGGCCTCGGGCCAGGATAGGCCTGGGCCGGCTGGAGGAAACAAATGGCTGGGCTGGCTGCCTTCTTGTTTTTATCTCTTTAGCAGAAACAAAAATAGAGAGAGAACAACACCAAAAGAAAAGAGGTCAAGATGAAGAAAAATAAAAGATGGAACATTTTTGTAAGGCCTTATGGAATAAAACCAACCCCACAAAAATAGTTCCAACAAAATAGGGAAGTGCAAACTAAAATAATTAGCTTGCCTTAAGGAGTTTGAAAGGAGTCTAGACTTTAGGAGGAGCCTCGATACAACGGAAAAAGAAATATAGGGAGGGTTTTTGACGGTGAAACTTGAAACAAAAGGGGTATGTGGAATATTGCAAGTGTGTTGGGTTAATTCCAACGAATGGAATATTTATTATATAGCTCCCTAATAATATTGAGAGGTTTTTATATGTTTTAAAGAGAAGACATTCTTCCCTCGATTTAAATGGACCGAAGGTCCACACAATTTATTTAGGTTGAGATGCAAAATATATATGACATGATGGCATGATGATATGATGCAATGCAAAAATAAATAAAGCAAGCACAACTAAAACACACGGGAGAACCCGGAACATCTGGAATCTTCTGGAATCTTCTGGAATCTTCTGGAATCTTCCGGGACGTCGGTCTTCGGGCGTCACAACTCTCCCACACTAACAGAGGATCTCGACCCGAGATCCTAGAGATAGCACCGGGTAAAAACGGAAGAGGAAGAGGTAAACAAAGTTGCTTCTTTGACAGACGAGTGAAACCAAAGAACCTTGAGAGGTTGAACAATCTTGAAGGAAAGAATAGAATGGAGATGAACGAAGATGAAACACTCCGTTGGAAAAGAGGAACAAGGAGCATTACGATAACCTTGCAGGTTGAAAGACATGAAACAAGAGCTTACGAACCAAAAGAATATGAAACTGCAATGGTATAGCCAAGGAATAAGAACGACAGAATTCGGGCAGCACTCCGTCTGAAAATGGAAGGAATTGAACATGAACTTGCCAAGTTGGGAAGATACTTGATGAAATGAACAACATATTGCCTCCGAAACAATTGAAAGAATGGCAAAGAGGTAAGAAAGATTCAGACAACACTCTGGTTGAAAAGAGAGGCAAAACTTGATAAGATGACGGAACTAGAATGAAGAATACAACACTCCGGTTAAAAGATAGGCAAGGGAAAGAACATGATCTCGATAAAACGAGATGATGGTTTGGAGAGATCAACATCGCAATGCCTCCGAAATGAAAGAATATCTACTAGGTCGTTGGAAAGAAAAGAACGGAGAAAAAAATGACAACTTCTCTCAAAATTGAATTTGAAAAAGCATCCTTACGAAGACGGGTTGAATGGAGTTGTTGGAAAAAAATCAACAACGAAAACGAATAAGCTTGATGTGGGCTTATGGAAAACATCTCAAAATTAAGAGGTGAC
>LR738715.1:424837069-424956517 GCA_902687465.1 Secale cereale | reverse complement strand
AATTGAAAGAATGGCAAAGAGGTAAGAAAGATTCAGACAACACTCTGGTTGAAAAGAGAGGCAAAACTTGATAAGATGACGGAACTAGAATGAAGAATACAACACTCCGGTTAAAAGATAGGCAAGGGAAAGAACATGATCTCGATAAAACGAGATGATGGTTTGGAGAGATCAACATCGCAATGCCTCCGGAATGAAAGAATATCTACTAGGTCGTTGGAAAGAAAAGAACGGAGAAAAAAATGACAACTTCTCTCAAAATTGAATTTGAAAAAGCATCCTTACGAAGACGGGTTGAATGGAGTTGTTGGAAAAAAATCAACAACGAAAACGAATAAGCTTGATGTGGGCTTATGGAAAACATCTCAAAATTAAGAGGTGACAACCGGCCACTAACGGAAACGATTGATTGGATAGAGATCAACAAGGAGATGAAAAACTTATTTCACCGGAATGATAAATGAAGAATTTGGGTCATTTATAAGCACCATAATAGCAACAATTCTCAAGGAAAGCTTTTAGGTGAAATGCAACCCAAGATAACTCCAACGAATAAATTGAATGGTTGGAAAAATCTCCTGAACAAAGAAAATGATGGGTTTAAATATCTCATTCTTGATAACTCGTGAATCATGAGACATGAAGGAATTGTCAAGAATGACATAACACCATCATAAAAGATAAGGGAGAAAGAATTGCACTTGGAAAGCATGATGAAGAATGCTTGAGCTCCAACAAGAATCTTGATGAAAACTTCGAGGATGAATTAAAACATGATGAACCACCATGAAGAACTCCGGTAATGAAAAGCATGAGAAGTGAAAGATGAAAAGAATAAGATTAAAGGCCTGCGATGAATTAGATGGGGCTTTGAAATGATGTAATAGAAATAACTTGGAGCTCCGGAAAAACAAGATGAAGAAATTTAGAACCAAGGATATGATATGATGAACAAGCTCCAGACAAAAGAATTAAATCACCTTGAAGGAATAAGAATAAGAATTATGTTATGCATATCCCTCACCAATTTAAATTGATGACAACCAAAGGATTTGGCATACTACTTATTCTCGTTGCAAAGAATTAAAGAGAGATCTCACACGAACTTGGGTAAATCTTCAACGAACCACCGGTAGGATTATGACAGAACAAATGAATTAAAACGACAACAAGGAAGAGTAAACTTGAAAGAACCACCGTAAAAAAATATGGAGACGAACAAAGAGACATCGATGAAGAATATTTGGAGGACGAAGTTGCAAACAGAGAACGAAGAAATATTTTGAAATGATGGCCTTCGGAGGATCACAATAGGAAGAATTCATGAAATGCTTCGGATGGTATAAAAGAATTCCTCACAAACGAAACAATAATGAGGATGGCATGAAGCTAGAACCACGAATCTTCAAGAAGATGGGCCAAGATTTAAGAGAAACACTTCTCCGGTCTTCAAATCTGAGAAGACGATGAGATACACCACCATGAATTGTAAAGGCACTCCGTAGTGAAGAATTAAAAGGTTGAACCAATGATGAAAAATAATTTGAAAGCGATCTTGGAGAAGGACTATGACTGATGGAAATCATTCTTATGTCACATTTTGAAAAGAATTTTAGAATAACTCCGGAAAATAATTAGAAGAGTCAGGTAAGATCCTGGGAAAAGACCTATGGGTTAGGGCCCACTCAAAAGAAATCACCGTTGAAAAAGATTGCTTGAAAGATATTGCACCGGTTGAATTAAATGGCTTGAATGAGATAACAATCTCAAAAAAAGCTTGACAGGATTACGAATGGAAACACGAATCTTCAGCACTCCGGATATGAATAGCAAGAGGAGAATGATTAATTGGTGCACCGGAATAAGAAAGCATTGTGAAATGAGGAAAAGGATAAGATCAACACCAAAATCTTGAATTACATCCACCGGCAGAATTTGAGAACAAAAGAATGATGAACTTGGAGTTTCCTGAGCATCTTCACGGTAAAACACCGGATAAGAACATTGAAGGAAAAGAATGAAGAAATATTACATGAATAAAATGGATACTTGATTAAGAATTCCAGCTCCATAAGAAAAAGGGTGGGAGGGTGGGTAAAACAAAGACAACTTGGGATGAATGAAACAGACAAATCGTCAGATTTCTCAACGGCGTCCGTATGGAATAACTTGAAGAGAAGGCACACCGGTTGGAAAAGAATTAACATGACAAACTTGATGGTCAAGAAGAAGTAGCACTCCCATAGAAATATGAGAATACCGATTAGGAAGGTATGGGCTCAATATTTGACATCGAAGCAACTCGAATACCAGAATAAAAACAAAAACAAAGGATAGATATTTCGCAGCATCATCATCACAATATCATCCGAGCAAAGAATTGAACAAATGATAGAGGCAATGGTGTCCCGTCTTTCGATGAGATGGTGGCTATCGTTTGGATGAAGTCGACTTTGACGATCCGACTACGAACATGCGTGGACGTCGCGCCTTAGCAATCGCTAAACCAACTCCGAGAGGTTATCGACCACACCGGAGCACGATCAACCTGACCACGAAGGTCTGTTTCCTGCAGGCAAACGAAGAACAAGCAAGAAACTGAGATTGCAATCTGGATATTGCGAATTCAAAAGGAAAGCTTTATTGATCAAGTGGGATTCTGTGACGTCTTGGTCTGGTCGTTGAACACAAACGAAGTACGCGAAGTTGCAGCTATGGCGAACTTTAATCTAAACAAAACCCAAAGTCTAAACGACGCCCTAAGGGCTGTATATATGAGGGAAAGAGGGGGGAATTTCGTGGCCCTTGGTGGAGGGGTCCGAAACCAACCCTAACTCTTGTTTCCCCACACATACGGACTCTAAAAACAGCCTATACTCAAGTATTTCGAAATTACATGGGCCTGGCCCAATAATAAGGTGACGCAGCACCTATAATAGCCTCTGGACGAAATTTATGAAGTGGCATCTTGTATATTTCGTCCAAGGCTTCTCGCACTCATTATGGTGGCTTCAAAGTCCTGAAATCATCAATTGAAACTCCATTCTTGTTCCCCTTGCGCATGCCATCATCTCCATGCTTGATCTTGCTCCAATGTTCATCCTTCTTGTCCAAGCTAGGCCCTTCATTTGTAAGCAAGACAAATATATCCAATTTAGGCAGCATCATATTCTCATGAACATTAGATTCATTACCAAGAAACGAAAGTACCTGGTAATTTAATTGGCGTGCGCGAGCTCTAGTAATTGGTCCTGTATATGTGTCAGTTGGAGCTGTGGGTGTAACCTTGTTAGTGATGTCCTCATCATCCTCCCCTTCTTGAATTGAAGTCGTCCTCGACGGAAGCTCATCTTCCTCACCCAAGTAAGGCTTCAAATCTGCAATGTTAAATGTGGGACTAACCCCAAAATCTGCAGGCAGCTCAAGTTTATATGCATTATCATTTATTTACTCTAACACCTTGAAAGGACCATCAGCACGTGGCATTAGCTTTGACTTGCGCAAATTAGGAGTCCTATCCATACGCAAATGTAACCAAACAAGATCTCCAGGTGCAAAGACAACACGTTTTCTACCCTTATCTCCAACAAGTTTATATTTAGCATTCATGCGCTCAATATTTTCCTTAGTTAACTCATGCATTTATAAGATCAATTCAGCACGTTCTTCAGCATCAAAATTAACCTTCTCCGAAGATGGAAGAGGCAACAAATCAATAGGTGCACGAGGTAGGAAACCATAGACAATTTCAAAAGGGCACATCTTAGTAGTAGAATGCAACGAACGATTATAAGCAAATTCAATATGAGGCAAGCATTCTTCCCACATTTTCTTATTATTCTTCAAAACAGCCCTAAGCATAGTAGACAAAGTTCTGTTGACTACTTCAGTTTGTCCATCAGTTTGGGGGTGACAAGTAGTACTAAAAAGCAGTTTAGTCCCCAACTTAGCCCATAAACATCTCCAAAAGTGGCTAAGAAATTTAGTATCACGATCTGAAACAATAGTATTTGGCACACCATGCAAGCGAATAATTTCACGAAAGAACAAATCAGCAACATTAGCAGCATCATCGCTTTTATGACATGGTATAAAGTGTGCCATCTTCGAGAACCTATGCACGACAACAAATATGCTATCCCTCCCCTTCTTTGTTCGAGGTAAACCCAAAACAAAGTCCATAGATATATCTTCCCAAGGAACACTAGGGACAGGCAAAGGCATATATAAACCATGAGGATTGAGTCGTGACTTAGCTTTTTGACATGTAGTGCAGCGAGCAACAAAACGCTCAACATCCCGTCGCATCTTTGGCCAAAAGAAATGTGTAGCAAGTACGTCCTCCGTCTTCTTCACGCCAAAGTGTCCCATTAATCCTCCTCCATGCGCCTCCTGCAACAACAAAAGACGAACAGAGCTAGCTGGAATGCATAGCTTGTTAGCACGAAACACAAATCCATCATTAACGACAAACTTGTTCCATGTTCTCCCTTCTTTGCAATTCTGCAATACATCTTTAAATTCAGCATCATGCACATATTGATCTTTGATGGTCTCCAAACCAAATATTTTAAAGTCAAGTTGTGAAAGCATAGTATAACGACGAGATAATGCATCAGCAATAACATTTTCTTTTCCCTTTGATGAGGACATCACTAACAAGGTTACACCCACAGCTCCAACTGACACATATACAGGACCAATTACTAGAGCTCGCGCACGCCAATTAAATTACCAGGTACTTTCGTTTCTTGGTAATGAATCTAATGTTCATGAGAATATGATGCTGCCTAAATTGGATACATTTGTCTTGCTTACAAATGAAGGGCCTAGCTTGGACAAGAAGGATGAACATTGGAGCAAGATCAAGCATGGAGATGATGGCATGCGCAAGGGGAACAAGAATTGAGTTTCAATTGATGATTTCAGGACTTTGAAGCCACCATAATGAGTGCGAGAAGCCTTGGACGAAATATACAAGATGCCACTTCATAAATTTCGTCCAGAGGCTATTATAGGTGCTGCGTCACCTTATTATTGGGCCAGGCCCATGTAATTTCGAAATACTTGAGTATAGGCTGTTTTTAGAGTCCGTATGTGTGGGGAAACAAGAGTTAGGGTTGGTTTCGGACCCCTCTACCAAGGGCCACGAAATTCCCCCCTCTTTCCCTCATATATACAGCCCTTAGGGCGTCGTTTAGACTTTGGGTTTTGTTTAGATTAAAAGTTCGCCATAGCTGCAACTTCGCGTACTTCGTTTGTGTTCAACGACCAGACCAAGGCGTCACAGAACCCCACCTTGATCAATAAAGCTTTCCTCTTATATTCGCAATATCCAGATTGCAATCTTAGTTTCTTGCTTGTTCTTCGTTTGCCTGCAGGAAACAGACCTTCGTGGTCAGGTTGATCGTGCTCCGGCGTGGTCAACAACCTCTCGGAGTTGGTTTAGCGATTGCTAAGGCGCGACGTCCTCGCACGTTCGTAGTCGGATCGTCAAAGTCGACTTCCTCCAAAACGATAACCACCATCTCATCGAAAGACGGGACACCTTTGCCTCTATCACTAAGCATAGTAGACAAAGTTCTGTTGACTACTTCAGTTTGTCCATCAGTTTGGGGGTGACAAGTAGTACTAAAAAGTAGTTTAGTCCCCAACTTAGCCCATAAACATCTCCAAAAGTGGCTAAGAAATTTAGTATCACGATCTGAAACAATAGTATTTGGCACACCATGCAAGCGAATAATTTCACGAAAGAACAAATCAGCAACATTAGCAGCATCATCGCTTTTATGACATGGTATAAAGTGTGCCATCTTCGAGAACCTATCCACGACAACAAATATGCTATCCCTCCCCTTCTTTGTTCGAGGTAAACCCAAAACAAAGTCCATAGATATATCTTCCCAAGGAACACTAGGGACAGGCAAAGGCATATATAAACCATGAGGATTGAGTCGTGACTTAGCTTTTTGACATGTAGTGCAGCGAGCAACAAAACGCTCAACATCCCGTCGCATCTATGGCCAAAAGAAATGTGTAGCAAGTACGTCCTCCGTCTTCTTCACGCCAAAGTGTCCCATTAATCCTCCTCCATGCGCCTCCTGCAACAACAAAAGACGAACAGAGCTAGCTGGAATGCATAGCTTGTTAGCTCGAAACACAAATCCATCACTAACGACGAACTTGTTCCATGTTCTCCCTTCTTTACAATTCTGCAATACATCTTTAAATTCAGCATCATGCACATATTGATCTTTGATGGTCTCCAAACCAAATATTTTAAAGTCAAGTTGTGAAAGCATAGTATAACGACGAGACAATGCATCAGCAATAACATTTTCTTTTCCCTTCTTGTGTTTAATAACATAAGGGAAAGTCTCTATGAATTCAACCCATTTAGCATGTCTACGGTTCAGTTTTGCTTGACTTTTAATGTGCTTTAAAGATTCATGATCAGAATGTATAACAAATTCTTTGGGCCATAAATAATGTTGCCATGTCTCCAAAGTCCGAACAAGAGCATATAATTCCTTATCATAAGTAGAGTAATTCAGACTAGGCCCACTCAATTTTTCAGAAAAGTATGCAACAGCTTTACCATCTTGTAATAACACACCTCCTAACCCAATTCCACTAGCATCACATTCAAGCTCAAAAGTCTTATTAAAATCAGGAAGTTGGAGTAAAGGAGCATGTGTCAACTTATCTTTCAATACCGTGAATGCTTCTTCCTGTGCAGTACCCCAAACAAAAGGCGCATCCTTCTTTGTAAGCTCATTGAGAGGTGCAGCAATGGTGCTGAAATCTCTCACAAAACACCGATAGAATCCAGCGAGGCCAAGGAAACTCCTCACGTGTGTGACCGTTTTGGGCTGCGGCCAACTTTTAATAGCTTCAATCTTGGCTTTATCAACCTCAATTCCCTGTGGAGTAACAACATAGCCAAGAAAAGAGACTCGGTCGGTGCAAAAGGTGCACTTTCCAAGGTTACCAAATAAACGTGCATCACGTAGAGCAATAAAAACAGCACGTAAATGTTCCAAATGTTCCTCCAAAGATCTGCTAAAAATCAATATATCATCAAAGTATACTACCACAAATCGTCCAATGAAAGCACGTAAAACTTCATTCATTAATCTCATGAAAGTACTAGGTGCATTAGTTAACCCAAAAGGCATGACTAACCACTCATATAATCCAAACTTAGTTTTAAATGTTGTTTTCCATTCATCTCCCAATTTCATATGAATTTGATGGTATCCACTACGCAAATCAACTTTGGAGAATATTGTAGAGCCACTCAATTCACCAAGCATATCATCTAGCCTAGGAATAGGATGACGATAACGAATAGTAATATTATTAATGGCTCTACAATCAACACACATACGCGATGTACCATCCTTTTTCGGCACTAGAATAATAGGAACAGCACAAGGACTAAGGGATTCGCGTATATAACCTTTGTCGAGTAGCTCCTGTACTTGACGCATAATCTCCTTCGTCTCTTCTGGATTGGTACGGTATGGTGCGCGGTTGGGTAGCGATGCACCGGGAATTAAGTCAATCTGATGCTCAATCCCTCGAATAGGTGGTAATCCCGGTGGCACGTCTTGTGGAAAGACGTCGGCGAACTCCTGTAAAATGTTAGTGACAGTAGGAGGCAAAGAGGAAGGCACGTCCTCGAATGAAAATAATGCCTCTTTGCATACAACAGCATAGCAAACAGATTTGCTAAAATCTAGCTCATCAGTATCAGATTTGGTGGCAAATAAACATGCACTTTTCAATTTAATTTCAGAAGCAATAGTAGATGGTTTATTATTAGGCTTCATTTGTTGATCAAATTCTTTTGCCACAATCTGATTTTCACTCTTATTTTTCTCCTGTTTTGCTTTATTAGCTCTATTAATATCATCTTTCAAAATGGAATCAGGAGTCATAGGAAGCAAAGTAATATTTTTATCCTTATGAACAAGAGTATACTGATTGTTTCTACCATGGTGTACATAATTTTTATCAAATTGCCATGGTCTACCAAGTAATAAGGAACATGCTTGCATAGGTACCACATCACAATCAACATAATCAACATATGTAGAGATACTAAAATGCACACGAACAGTACGTGTTACCTTAACCTTGCCGCTGTTGTTGAACCATTGGATGTAGTAAGGATGTGGATGAGGTTTTGTGGTGAGAGATAGCTTCTCCACCATCTCCATGCTAGCCAAGTAGTTGCAACTCCCTCCATCTATGATCACGCGAACAGGACGTTCCTTCACAACTCCCTTTGTATGGAACAAATTATGCCTCTGATTTTGCTCAGCTTGTGTAACCTGCACACTCAAAACACGTTGAGCAACTAAACATTCATACCTGTCAGCATCTTCAGGAGCCATGTATTGCGTCTCATGATCAGAATCGTCTCCATCGTGTTCTTCACGTGTAATAAGATCCAAAGTCTCCTCATCATAGTCACTAGCGGATTCATATCCACCATCCTCAGTAGCAATCATCACACGCTGAGATTTGCAATCTCTCGCAAAATGTCCTCTTCCCTTACAACGACGACAAATAATATCACTAGTGTGCCCTGTTGATGCCATGGAAGAAGAAGAACTCTGTGCAGGCCCAATAGGTGTGCTCTTGGCAGATAATGGTGGTTGTGCCTGCTTCCTTGTATCACGGCTGGAGGTAACAGCTGATGGAGGTGTCGGTGCAGTAGAATGTGTGGAAGTAGAGGATGCACGCGGTGTCCATGATGAAGGTCGACCTGTAGAAAAGTTAGTCCGCGCCAATGCCTGTCGATCCTGCACTTCACGTTCAGCTTTACAAGCAAGATGGAATAAACGAGTGATATTAGTATAATCCTTATACTCTAGAATGGTCTGAATCTCTCTATTTAATCCACCCATAAAACGTGCAAGCATAGCTTCATTCTCCTCAACAATGCCACATCTAATCAGGCCAGTTTGTTATTGCTGGTAATATTCTTCTACAGAATTTTTTCCTTGTCTTAAGCGCTGCAGTTTTTGAAGTAATTCACGTTGATAATATGCTGGAACCCAACGAGTACGCATAGCAGTTTTCAAAGCATTCCAAGTAGCTGGAGTAGGATATAATCTACAATGTTCAGACCACCAAACACATGAAAAACTAGTGAAATCACAAACAGCAGCAGGAATACGTCTCTCCTCGGGATAGTTTAAACATGTAAAACATTGTTCAGTTTGTAACTCCCAAGTAAGATATATATCAGGAACATATCTACCCTCAAATGGTGGAATATTCAATTTCAGTTTAGGAAGATGGTCATGTACCTCAGGTGGTGGTGCAGCCCTACCGTTGCGATGATATGCATGAGGACGACCTGGTGGTGGTGGTGCTGGTTGTTGCACGTAGTTCTGATTTTGGTCAACCTCATCCTCGTAATGGTCCTCCACCTCTGCAGTAGCAGCAAGAGCTACAGAAACATCAACAACAGCACCAGAAGCTTGACCAGTCTCAAGGGGAACGCGTTGTGCTCGTCCCACTTGATTCGGAAGGCGACGTTGTTGTTGTTGTTGTTGTTGTTGTTGTTGTTGTTGTTGTTGTTGTTGAAGAGGTGGGACAGCTGCAGCAGCCGGTGGTGGTGGAAAACGCGAAAGCAATTCAGCAAACTTGTTATCGAGCTTTGTGTCAAACGTCTTCTTCATGCCAACTATCTTCTCCATGGCCTCGTCCAATGTGTTTAGTACATCTTGCACCTGTACACTCATCATTTGCTGAAACTTATCATGAAGCTCCTTGTTCGTCAAGTTCTCCCAGTCTCGTCGACTTGTCATCCTGGCATGGTTAGTAGCAATAGAAACACACAAGAATATGATCCTACATACTACTAATAAGTGGTGGTGGTGGCGGGTGTCACAAATCCGACAAGCAAATCTCAAATTCTTACCAGTTCTTACCCAGCAGCAGGTGGTGATCGGCAACCGTGGTAGTCAAAACTCTCAAAGCTTGGATAAAGCGATTACCAGGGAGAGTCAAACGCACGACGTAGATGTATGTGGAGCTGGGAAGGCTTATAAGATGGTAGCAAAAGTGGTCAGCAATAATCAATTCAGAGATGCAAAGGTGAATAAACGCTCAACGACGGTACTGTGCTGGTCCTAGGCTAGACCGTACTAGAGACGCGAGCCTAGAAAACTAACGAAATCACGGCGCTGCACTTAATCAAGGGGAAAGCACACTCTGATTTTTTTTCGCCTCTTTTTTTTCGCGCTGCTTTTTTTTTTTGCGCCGAAAATCACTATAATGGCGAGTGTCTCAAAACACTTCCCAAGTCAAACTAAGATGATAGGCACGAAATTTTTTTGACGATTTTTTTTTTCGGAATCAGGGCGGCGACGACGAAAAAGTGCGGTAAAAAACAGTATGATGGCACGTGTCTCAAAAGACTCAGAAAAGCCCAAAAATAGGATAGGGAAAAAATATTTTCACCTGTCGAAATTTTGGCCTAAAAACTGCCCGGGGGTCTCCAGACTTTTTTTTTTCCGAGACAAACACAAATCCGAAACCTAGATGGATCTGGAGAACAAACCTAATATGAAAAGAACTCGGATTGGCGGTGGATATATGGTGGTAGGATATGGCAGCGGTGGTAGGTTATGGCAGCAGTGGTGGTATGTGGTGGCGGTGGTGGGATATGGCAGCAGTGGTGGTATGGCAGCGGCGATGAATATGGTGCGGCGGCGACGTGACAAACTGTGAACAGAACTCGAAACTCTAAAGAACTAGACGCTAAGACCAGCAACTTGACACGACGATGCAACCGCAAATTCAACAAAGCAAATACAGAAAAGATTATGCAAAGGTCCAGATTGGTTCGGATGGGATGAACTAACCCTAATTTTTTTTTGGTTTTTTCGTGGACTGTAGGTATGAAGAACAGACTCGATCTAATCTACGAAAAACTGTAAAATCTCACCGAGCAACCTGGAAATCTGATACCACTTGATAGAGGCAAAGGTGTCCCGTCTTTCGATGAGATGGTGGCTATCGTTTGGATGAAGTCGACTTTGACGATCCGACTACGAACGTGCGTGGACGTCGCGCCTTAGCAATCACTAAACCAACTCCGAGAGGTTATCGACCACACCGGAGCACGATCAACCTGACCACGAAGGTCTGTTTCCTGCAGGCAAACGAAGAACAAGCAAGAAACTGAGATTGCAATCTGGATATTGCGAATTCAAGAGGAAAGCTTTATTGATCAAGTGGGGTTCTGTGACGTCTTGGTCTGGTCGTTGAACACAAACGAAGTACGCGAAGTTGCAGCTATGGCGAACTTTAATCGAAACAAAACCCAAAGTCTAAACGACGCCCTAAGGGCTGTATATATGAGGGAAAGAGGGGGGAATTTCGTGGCCCTTGGTGGAGGGGTCCGAAACCAACCCTAACTCTTGTTTCCCCACACATACGGACTCTAAAAACAGCCTATACTCAAGTATTTCGAAATTACATGGGCCTGGCCCAATAATAAGGTGACGCATCACCTATAATAGCCTCTGGACGAAATTTATGAAGTGGCATCTTGTATATTTCGTCCAAGGCTTCTCGCACCTCATTATGGTGGCTTCAAAGTCCTGAAATCATCAATTGAAACTCCATTCTTGTTCCCCTTGCGCATGCCATCATCTCCATGCTTGATCTTGCTCCAATGTTCATCCTTCTTGTCCAAGCTAGGCCCTTCATTTGTAAGCAAGACAAATGTATCCAATTTAGGCAGCATCATATTCACATGAACATTAGATTCATTACCAAGAAACTAAAGTACCTGGTAATTTAATTGGCGTGCGCGAGCTCTAGTAATTGGTCCTGCATATGTGTCAGTTGGAGCTGTGGGTGTAACCTTGTTAGTGATGTCCTCATCAACGAATGAATTCCGCAGGTACATCAACTAATCGAGAAGCCACTTGGAGAACAAATGGTAAATAAAAAGAAACAAGGAACAGATAGAACAAATACAAGATAGAAGCTTCGTTCGACATCTTTGTGCTGAAAGCTCATGGAACGTGTTACAAAAGGGTTTTGTAATCCCCGGATCAGCATAGCCAAGGACCCTTTAAGATGCAACTCCCGATCGGAACAAGTCCATAAAACCACTTCACTCAATGTAGAACCCCGAACTTCATATCATGCACTCGTTGGAAGAATGCCTAGAACTACTGGATGAACCCACCTATTAATTTCCGAAAGTTTCCAGTTATGCAATCAGGTGTTGGGGATACAGGGGAAGCACCGCGCAATCAACTCTAAACCTACATCCAGCTGTATCCATCCTTCAACACATAACCAGTTGGTCTCGGAAACCGTTTACCTCGGACCTTCGAAACGCATCCACTATACAAGCTATGGCAATACTCCCGAACTACCTCCCCAGTACTGGGTGATGTCGGGGTTATCTTGCCACTAACCGCATAGGAGAGTTTTCGATGTCGGCCGTCTTAAGTATTCTAGTACTGCCGCGATGGATTTGTGACGACAACACCTCGGAGCTCAACTCCCCGGGACACTGCCACAACCCCTAATGATAGGAGGCATCGAGAACAATGTTCTCGTCACAAAGACATCGAAACAATCCAAACAATACTCGCGAGATCCTAAAAAAAATTGGTGCAATTTTTGAAAGTAGAAGAGGCAAGAGTAGTCGTCAGGAGTCCTCACCAGAATGAAAAGAGATGAGGAGCAAAAGAAATCCTACTCTCCGATATATATATAGGACTCAAAATATTTTCAAGTGTGTGCCTAGACTCAACCGTCAACGATTCGATCAATCAGTGGGGGCTTCTAGGTCGGAGAAGGCTCTGAATACCAACTTGTAATGCCCAGGATGGGACTATACCTCCTACGTGTCGAGGCACGACTTAAAGGTATAAGCCCATCCTAGAAAGATCTCAAGTTTGGTATCTTTGCACGACTCATGTAAAAGAGGGATTAAATTGCAAAAGGAGATAGTTGGCTTACACTCGCCACTTCACACAATACATTACATAAGCAAAACATCATTCAAAACATCACAACCCGACTACGGGGGAAGATCCAAAAGAAAGATACCAAAAACAACATAAAGCCACAGGTCAGGATTGAATCCTAGTAGAAACCACTACTGATCGTCGAAAACGTCACAAGCATACGGCCACTCCCTTCATGGAACTCCTGGTGAAGCTCTGAACCAGCTCCTGGTTCAAACTCGGCTGAACCTGCATCTGGTGTTGTAGTATCTGTGAGCCACGAGGACTCAGCAATCCCATAACCATGGGTATCAAGACTAGCAAAGCTTATGGGTAGGAAGAGGTAAAGTGGTGAGGTTGCAGCAGCGGCTAAGCATAATATGGTGGCTAACTTACGAGTACAAGAATAAGATGAGCATCTACGCAAACGGTCGCAAAAGTAGTGATCGCTAAAGATCCTGAACTACATACGAACAAACATAACCCCACCGTGTTCTCTTCTCAAAGTGAAAAGAGACAGTCACGGTTACTCACACAGTGGTGTGTTTTACTTCGGATCCTCTGTCAAGTTTTCTACAACCGGACATTAACAAATTCCAATCTGCCACATAACCGCGGGCAAGGCTTTCGAAAGATCATAACCCTACAGGGGTGTCCCAACTTAGCCCATCACAAGCTCTCACGATTAGTTGAAGTGATAAATATAATATCATCACCCCTTATCTTAGGGAAATCCGATCAGGCTCGGCATCCCGGTAGCACAAGTCATTTCGACAATGGTAAAACTAGTCCAGCAAGACCTCCCGGCGTGCCGACACCCTGATAGTAGCCGCGCGTATCTCGTCTCAGGCCACGACCGGATGAGCACAGCGTACAGCAACCGAAGACCCCACATAACTGGGTGGCACCGCACACGACTCTATTTGGGACCAACACCATCAGCACTGGCCCCCCCTGCTATGTAGAATTAAGAATCCTCGGGTAGCGCTAACTCCCTATGCAAATTTAATTAATTAATTAAGTTATTATTATGAGCAAATTAAAACCAATGTTGGGCCTTGCTGGAGGAGTTTTATTCAAAGTCGAACTGTCAAGGGGTCCCCATCCACCCATCGTGTAAGGAACACAAAATTAAGGAACATAATGCCGGTTTATCGGCGCCTAAGGTGGCATGAGTGGAACAAAACACCGAGCAAAAGGCCAAGCCTTCCACCCATGCCCAGTATATCGGTGTGTTAATAATAGTTATAGATATTGTGATATAACAACAACAAGTTCCCTCCTGGAACGATCTTCATCTTCACCTGCAACTAACAACGCTATAAGAGGGGCTGAGCAAGCGGGTAACATAGCCAAACAGTGGTTTTGCTAGGAAGGTGTCAAAGGTTAGAGGTTTCATGGCAACAAGGAGAGGCTGACATAAAAGATGGGTAGCGCGACATGTAACGATAGCATCGAGACATCTAAGCATGGCAATGGTAGTAAAGGTATCCAAGGGTATGATCATCTTGCCTGGGATTCCGCAAGGAAGAAGAACGGTTCCATGAAGTAGACGAAGCAAAACAGTCGAGCGGGTCCTCACAACTCCGGAACGAAACCGAAGCTAACAAGAGAAGCAACCGGAAAGAAGCAAAACAACACGGTAAACACACAATCACAAACATGGCATACAATGCACATCCAAGTATGATGCATGTCCGGTTTAATTGTGCATGGCATGGCAAAGAGCACAAACAAAACTACAAGTTAAGTGGAGCTCAATATGCAACGAGTTGTATATTGACGAAACACCACATGTTATTTATTTAGTTGACTCTCGTTTATTTACAAGACAATATTAAATGTTTTTAACATGGCAAGAGGTGAAGCATAATAAAACTACACTATTTAGACATTTTAAATGAGGCCGGAAAATAACAACAACATATCCGGAAAAATCCCCATGAGCATGTTTAGTAATTATAAGCAAACAACAATTAAACATTCTCATGTTGTTAAATGATGCGGAAGACATGAATAAGTTTATGCAAGTTTATTAAAAGGTTGACATAAGAGGATATGAAGTATTTGTCACCGTGGTGAAAGGAAAGGGTGCCACGGCAACGATCCGAAAATGATGCAACGGCAACATATCGGTTCCGGTAACTCGTTGAGAGTCCGGTGCAAAAGGGAAGAAGGCGTGAGCGAGTCACACGAGATGAAAGGTGGGGCGATCCCGTCACCGGGTTCCCACGAGTCGGCGACGAGGCAACCGAGGAGCATGACAAAAGGTCGAAACGGGCACGGTGCACACAAGGGCAAACATTTCATACAACACATGCATCACACGGGTCATCTCGGTATACCTTCGGAGCAATCGTTTCGGGGCGGCTCGAGATCGTAGAGGAAGTAGTTGTTCTTGTGGTCGTTCAAGTCGTCGGTAGAGGTACTTGTGGTCTCGGCGACGGTAGTGGTACTTGTCTATGAAGTCGTTCTCGTTCGTAGTTGTTCATGTCATCGATGTCGGGGTACTTGACGATTCCGATGGCTCCGGGCGTCGAGGTACTTGATGTCCGTCCTCCATGGGGTCCTCGAGGGTCTACGGTAGACATTCACGGGCGTCGGTAGGGGTACTCGCGGTCGTCGTGGTACTTGGGGGTTCTCTATCTCGCGACGGTAGTGGTACTTGATCCGTAGTTGTTCGGGGTCACGATGACGATAGTCGTACGCGGGTCGTAGAGGAACTCGATGCATCCAAGGTCTTCGGTCTCCACTTGGCAAAAGAAACGGTTCCTGGACACTCCCAACAGCACAAGGCAACACAACAACAACAAAAAAAAAACGGCAGCACGACGGGGCGACGAGGCCATGGCAGCGGTAACTTGGCGAGGAGGCGATGGAGCTGCGGGCACGGCGCTGGACGGGGAGGACGGGGGACGAGGCCTCGGGCCTTGGCGACGGGGTCGCTCGGGAGGACGAGCGCGGACCCTGGTGCGGCTCGAGGAGTACGGGAGCGGGTCGCCGCGCTGCTGGACAGGGCCGGGGCGGCCGGATGCGTCCACGCGAGGGAGGGCGGCGCTGCGGCGCTGCTGGCGATGGAGGGAGCTCGGGGCGCGCAGGAGATGGCGAGGGCCTGGGTCGTCGCGGCGAGCGTAGCTGGAGCGAGGCGCTGGCCTTGCTGGAGAGTGCGACGGCGGGCAGAGGACGGGGCCGGACGCGCAGGACTGGAGGACGGCGGAGCTCGTGGCGCGGATCGGCGTTGGCGAGGAGGTGGTCGCGGCCGGAGCTGCGGGTCGGCTCGCGGGGCCTGAGGGGCGCGATGCGGTCGGGGAGAGGGATGAGGAAAATGGGATCGGGGGGATGCTACTCGAGGGAGAGTGCGGCGCAGAGGAGTCGAGGGAGGAGCGATGCGGTGAGGAGTGGACGAGCTGCGCTAGGGTTCGGGAAAAACGGGCCAATGGGCCACGGCCTATGGAGGGATTGCTGCTGGGCCGGAAGGGCGCTAGGAGGCGCCTGAAGGCTGAAGGAGGTTTGGGCCTCGGGCCAGGATAGGCCTGGGCCGGCTGGAGGAAACAAATGGCTGGGCTGGCTGCCTTCTTATTTTTATCTCTTTAGCAGAAACAAAAATAGAGAGAGAACAACACCAAAAGAAAAGAGGTCAAGATGAAGAAAAATAAAAGATGGAACATTTTTGTAAGGCCTTATGGAATAAAACCAACCCCACAAAAATAGTACCAACAAAATAGGGAAGTGCAAACTAAAATAATTAGCTTGCCTTAAGGAGTTTGAAAGGAGTCTAGACTTTAGGAGAAGCCTCGATACAACGGAAAAAGAAATATAGGGAGGGTTTTGACGGTGAAACTTGAAACAAAAGGGGCATGGGGAATATTGCAAGTGTGTTGGGTTAATTCCAATGAATGGAATATTTATTATATAGCTCCCTAATAATATTGAGAGGTTTTTATATGTTTTAAAGAGAAGACATTCTTCCCTCGATTTAAATGGACCGAAGGTCCACCCGATTTATTTAGGTTGAGATGCAAAATAAATATGACATGATGGCATGATGATATGATGCAATGCAAAAATAAATAAAGCAAGCACAACTGAAACACACGGGAGAACCCGGAATGATGCGGAGCATCCTATGGACATCACCATGTCAAGAGTCTTCTTGGCAAGTGACACGGGCGACCTCTACTTCTCGTACAAAAAGGTGAATCATCTCCTTTACACGTGTTCACTTGACCCCTTCGAGGATGGTATACTACTTGACACTCCTCTCGTGTGCATGCATAGGTATTGTCGGAGCTTCACGAATGATGAGGAGGAGTGCAAGCACCAAGGATCACCTACACCATCCGCGAGGGAAGCTTGGAAGAGAAGACGAAAGAAGACGGAGCGGCTGAAGTTACAGCTGCCGGACATCCGGCGCCAGCCCGGACATCCGGCCTTCAGCCTGGAAATCCGGCGCCAACAACAGAACCGCACCCGAGACTTGCCCCGCTAGCCCGGACATCCGGCCAACCGCCCCGGACATCCGGCGTCTCATGAGAGCCCGGACATCCGGCCCCCAGCCTGCGCGCATGGACAGGGCCCGAGGCCCATGTATCCCCCCATCTACTTACCCCTTCGTGTACTAGACTATATATACTCCTCCACCTCCACCATTTTAGGGTTAGCATTAGTTTAGCTCATATGTGAGATAGAGCTTTGCTCATCCATCCCGGATCTACTCCACGAGAGAGACCGCGGCCCCTCTACGGAGAAGATCCACCTTGGATTCAAGACCCCTAAACGCGAAGATCCTTCACGGATTCAAGGCCTCCTCTTGGAGATGAACTCTACCCATGTATCTTTCCCTTTGTTGTTCATGTATCTTGTGAACTTGTGTGTTTGATTGTCTAGTGGATGTGTGATTGGACTTGTTCTTGAGTGTTTCCCTCGTGATTCCCCTTTGTGTTCTTCGTGTTCATCGTGGGATCCCCTCCATTTCGTGAAAGATCGGCCACATAGGGTTCCACCCTACATCACTATGGTATCATGAGCCACGGTTTCTCATGAATTTGGAGCCCCTCCACCATTTTCTAGCTTGTTTTTGTTGTGTTCTTCCCCAATTTCGAAAATTCCCCACCAAAAATAGCCCCAAAATTTTTTGTGATCTGTTGGTTAGATGATGTTTTGTTGATTTTGATCCGTGGATTTGCTTGGTTTCAAGTGGATCTAGCATTTCCCCAAGTTTCCCCATCTTTCCTCCACAAAATCTCTCAAATTTTGAGCCCAAAATCAACAATTTCCGCCCCAAATTCGAAAAGTTCGTCCCGATTCAGATCTGGAATCCTCGGGCCGGACATCCGGGCCACTGGCCGGACATCCGGGCCATTGGGCCGGACATCCGGCTCCTGGAGTGAAAAATCCCGTGCGGTTCTGGACATCAGGTCCCGGAAATCCGGGCTCCACCCCGGATGTCCGACCCCTGTAGTTTCAGACTTTTTCGTTTCACCGTTTTGTCCATAACTAATTCATCCGAACTCCGATTTCGACGTTCTTGAGCTCGTTTGGAAGCTCTTGACATCCCCCATAACACAAAAATACTACCATGATCATTTGACTCCATCATAGTTTTGGAATTTTGGCATCTTTGCCTAGGGCTTCCACCATATCATCCGCATAACCACCAACGACTTCCGCAACCTAACCAATTTTGTTCCCATACCATTTGTGGTTGCTTGAGTAGTGATTTGAGTCTCCTAAGGTGTTTAGGCTACTTAGGTACCATTGGTCCTTCATCAACCACCACCACCACTTCCGCATAACCTTGCCCATTATACATAGCCAACCCAACTTAACCCAATTTTGTTCGAGCTTGTTTGAGTTGTGGCTTGTGTCTCCTAAGGTGTTTCGGCTACTTAGGGACCGTGACTTCAACTCCGACAACGTGTATAGCCCATCATACACTTCCACCACCATAACCCATTTTGACCGGGTTTCCACCAACAATTCCGCGACCACCACCACTTGTCCGCTACCACCATTTGACATTTGTCCTTGAGATTTTGAGTTGTGGTTTTTCCGTTTCCTAAAGTGTTTCGGCTAATTAGGAACGGGTCTACATCAAGAGCACCACCTCTCATCATCGACACGGACGGTAACTTCGACGACATCATTGTATATTCCCTTGCAATTGCATTGTTAACCCCTAGCCCATTTTGCATCACTTGCCTATCGAGACTAGCCTTTGAGTATTGCCGGCAACGTTACTTGTGCACATTAGTGTTCATATTGGTATCATCATATCATCCCTTGTGTCACAAGATTGTTCCCGCATATACACAATTGCTATCTTGGTTTGTGCATCGTGGCCATATACAAAAAAAAAGAGAATAAGCTTTTAAGCAAAGGAGAAAAGCAAAGAAGCTTGTAAGCAAGAGCCATAGCATCATACCACATTGCATTTAAGATTGTCATACTCGATCATTTTGGATCATACCACTAGAATACCATACATATAACATACTTGGGATAGAAGTAGTTGCATTTTGCTTAGTAGGTTGTGCACAAGTTCGTATCCGCCTATTATGCAATCGCGCTAGCGTCTCTCTAGTGTTGTGCAACACGAGCATTTTCGTGGATTCCACATTTTGGGTCATTCCTTGGTTGCACGACCCCATCTATCTATCCGTGTGTGTGTTTCCGTGTGCCACCCATATTGCTATTGGTCTACTTGTTTCACTTGCAAATTTGTGAATCTCTTTCAACATTATTGACTCTTTCTAACATTTTGCATCAAATTTTTGTGCCACTATCCTCACCGAGCTACTCCATAAGCTTTACTTGATAGGTGTGAGTGAACAAGTCCGGTACCAATTCCACTATTCTTTCATTTCACATTGAGTGAAACGGGATACATCCTCAACATTCAGAAAAGGTAACTTGGTATTGTTTATCTCATCTCCTACTCACCTTTGCTCGAGTCTTGTGATGGATAGGAAAAGCATTTCATCTACTTCGGTCTACAACAACAACGACAAGTTCGATGCCATGACGAACAACTTGTGCGCCAACATGAATGCTCAAATGGAGGAGCTCAAAGCCCTCAACAAGAACCGCAAGAGGTCTCCCTCATCTTCGAGAAGACGCTCAAGTGCACATCCTTCCGAGCTACCATCTAAGGCAAGATCTCATCGGCATCGACACCATCAACGACAAGAACGTGAAGGTCAAGAGCTCAACACCAACAACCGCTCAACGACTTCACCATACACCTTGGCATCTTCGCCAAGCGACTCCAAGGCATCTTCGCCTTTGGAAATGTGGCATCTTCGCCCACAAGCACCTCAAGCTTATGATCAAGAGAAGCTCCCCAAGCTCAAGTCCGCGACTACCACGAGCTACTACGACCTCGACAACGACCATGAGATTCCTTTCTATGGGACTCAAGACCCCGAGGAGTATCTCGAGTGGGAGCGCAAGATGGACGACTACATCAAGCTACATCAAGTTCCCTACGAAGATCAAGTGAAGTGCACCACAAGACACCTCCATGACAACGCGTCCACATGGTGGCTTCACACACCTTCGACGAGCTTCAACGTGAATTGGCCCAAGATGAAGAAAGCTATGCGAAGAGAGTTCGTGCCTCCCACCTACACGGAACAACTTCTACACCAATTGGAGAACACCATTCAAGGATCCAAGTCCATCGACAAGTACTTCAAGGAGATGAAGAATGCCTTGCGACGTGCCGGCGTGGACGACCCCATTTCAATGATGCTCCACTTCATGATGGGATTGCACAATGACGTCTACAAGACTATCTTCTTCGAGAACTACAAGTCCCTCGACGACAACTACATTGGTGCTCTCAAGGCGGAACAAGAACTAATGAAGGCCAAGGCTTCTCCACCGCAAGCAAACTTCTCGAAGACCAAGCTCCAAGACAACGAGCATGAGGGTAGTACCACCACGATGTCCAAGCCCAACGAGCTCCAAGACGATGCTCCCAAGTTTGACTCCACCGCCATCCATCTTTGTGGCATTGATGATGCCGAGTCTACTTCGACTCTTTTTCAAGACAGTGCGGCGACGATTATGACTACGGAGCCATTCGAGGACCAAGCTTTGGAGGCGAACGACATGGTGACGAGCAAGGATGATGCTTCCATCTTTGGAGGCGAGAGTGATGATGTGCCATCTTCGGCCTTCATCCACGGTGACAATGACGAGATGGTTGAGCATGGGATTTTCCCTTCGACCACGGCGGCGTATGATGACTTGAGTGACTTGTGCCACCATATTGAGAGGGAGAGCGAGTTCACCACTAGCCCCATATATGATGAGCTGCCCCGATTCCCATGTGAGGAGAGCCACAACCCCCACCACTTGAGTGAGATGAGTGACTCCACCGTATGTGAGTTTGAGTGCACCTACCTTGAGGGAGTGAGTGAGCCACCACATAGAGAGAGTGAGATAGTTGATAGGTCATGTGAGGCCACTTTCAAAACTAACGACTTGACCTCTACCTCTATTGTGTCTTCTCATTTGGTGCTAGGTCCAACATATGATGACGCGCCAATTTTCGACGACTTCGTCCTTCCATTGGACAAGACGATGGCCAAGGTGGAATATTATGCACCCCACACATGGTTCCATCAAGATGAAGATGATGACCACCATTTGGTCTTTCCCACCTCACCTACACCACATGAGTGGAAAGAGAAAGGTAACAAGGGTGAGGGTGATGCTCTCGTCCTACTAGTGGACTATGTTAACTTTGATTGCTTGCATGATGTTGATCCACCTATTGCCATGCTTCGTGCTAGTATGATTTCCCCATGCCATTATTTACCCATTTATGATGAGTTTGATGATTGTCATGTGGAGTCTATTAGTTGTGATGCCATGTTGCATAGGATTTCTTGTGATAATTCTCTCGGTCACATCATGTTTGATAATCCACTTGACTTGTCATATGCTATGCATGAGATCAACAATATGTCATATTTGCAATCTCATCGTAGTAACTATGCATATGCCATTAAGATAAATCCAATTTGCACTTATGGCATAGATGACAAGCACATGGTTATTGGCATTTGTTTTTCTTGTGATGATATTGACATGCTTCCTTTGCATCATATCCATCATATGCCATGCCATGATTACCTAGCTTCGGACATGCATTGTTTTGGATGTTGTTCCACTTCTCCACATTATGCTTCCGATATTGCTCATGAGGAGACCCCCATAGTTCCCTCATACATTTCAGGAGATTTTGATCCATCCCATCCATTGCATGATCTCCATACTTGTGTGCACAATATGCTCCCCATGAATGCCAATGCTATTGTTGTGCCACACACTTGCTCTAATTTGCATCCACATCATGCTATACACAATAACTATTCATTCATGATGGATGACATGTCCTTATACCATGCATCAAATTTCTTTGAGCGATGCCTATCTTGTGCTAACTCACATCTGCACATACACATCATGATGGATGATGTGTACATTTACCACGCACACACTTTCTTTGGCTTGTGTCTCTTTTGTGTAGGTACACATGTATACTCGTCAACCTCGCAAGAGCACGAGTTGACAAAACGAGCTCTAGAGAACAACGATGACTTGGGATATGGTGGATTGTTTTTCCCACCGCTTATTTTGCGCAAACACTTCGCGCATTCCTTCTACATGGCACTCACATGGTTGTGGGTTATTGTCCATTATATCTCTTATGCCCACCTTGCCATGTTCACTTTGCATGATATGCTCATTTATATGCCTTTGCCATGCATTTGTGACCCATGCTTTGCATTACACATGATGATTGATTCTCATACTTGTATGTGTATTTGCAAGCTTGGTGGAGATATCACTTGTTATTGCCATGATTCCTTTGCACACCATGCCTATTATGATGCTTTGACCTTGATTTGTGATCGTGCTTGCGATATGTCATGTGCATTGCCTATATCCACTATTTGCTCACATGACATGATTGCCATGCCTTCTCCTAGTGTGTTGCATCTTCGCTCCACTAGTTTGCACAACTTGATCACCATGCTTGCTTATGTTGCATCATCGATGATTCATACTTGCTCCTTTCATGCGGTTGATGACAACCATTGCCATGCTTTGCACATGATTGATATTGCTTGTTTTAGTCTTGCCAATGAGATTGCCCCCATAGCATTCTCTCATCTATTTGGAGATTATGACATCATTCTTGTGAAGCATGCTTGTCTTACCTCTTTGCACCATATGCCTAGTGCCATGAATATAGCCATTGTTGCATCATCATATTCATGCACTTTTCCTCCTAATGGTTATGTGCAAGAGAAGAGAACCATCATGATGGATGATGTGTTTATCTACCATGTGCATACATTCTTTGTTTTGTTGTGTGCATGTGTAGGATACTTGGACTTCGTGTCGACTTCCACTTCACGTGAATTGACCATTCGAGCTCTTGAGAGCGAACCACTTTCTACAACGACGCTTCTACATCGCACTTGCTTGTGCTTCGGCATTGTGAAGGATGCACAAGGAAACACTTTCGAGGTGATATCCTTCTCTTTCGAGAAACCACAATCCATGAGCATGAACATTGTGGATCATACTAGTTGTGTTGCTTGCACCATGACTCTTTGCACACATGCTAGAGATCTTTCTTCGACTTGCCATTGCCACATTGCCATGCTTCATGATATATATGCCTTGTGTGTTGCATCCGACTTGTGGATTACTTGCTCCTATCATGTGCTTGGTTGCAACAATATCATCTCTTCACATATGCCATGTTCCATTGCTTGTCACATGATTGACTTGTTTGCCTCACACATGATGAACAAATGCTATTTCTATTGTGTTGAGTGCCACTCGATTTTCACTACCCACTATGCGCATTATGCTTGGACTGTCTTGCACTTGACCCTTGTGTTTAGACACTTCATTTTCTTTGGTGTTGTGAATGATTCGTATGCCTACCATAGACCTTTCATTGAGCGCTTTATACATGACCTTGCTTGTGCTCAATTGACGTGCTTAAATGCCATGCCACAACCCTTTGTCACACCCTATGCTATGCTTGATGACAACACTTGTTGGGTGAATCACCTCTTGAATTTTTGGTTTTGCACTAACGCTAACCACATTTGTTTTTCCATGTGTTTGTTGTCTTTGCTCCTCTTGAAGGAATCACTAGACGGTGAGACATTGGAGAGTGCCCATGTTGAGCTTCAAGATGATGAGCACTTCGTGATCGTCCACATCTACACGACGACGCCACCTCTTTCCCATGGTGATTTGGTTTTCGATCCGAGGTCAGATCTTTTCCAAGGGGGAGGGGATGATGCGGAGCATCCTATGGACATCACCATGTCAAGAGTCTGCTTGACAAGTGACACAGGCGACCTCCACTTCTCGTACAAAAAGGTGAATCATCTCCTTTACACATGTTCACTTGACCCCTTCGAGGATGGTATACTACTTGACACTCCTCTCGTGTGCATGCATAGGTATTGTCGGAGCTTCACGAATGATGACGAGGAGTGCAAGCGCCAAGGATCACCTACACCATCCGCGAGGGAAGCTTGGAAGAGAAGACGAAAGAAGACGGAGCGGCTGAAGTTACAGCTGCCGGACATCCGGCGCCAGCCCGGACATCCGGCCTTCAGCCCGGAAATCCAGCGCCAACAACAGAACCGCACCCGAGACTTGCCCCGCTAGCCCGGACATCCGGCCAACCGCCCCAGACATCCGGCGTCTCATGAGAGCCCGTACATCCGGCCCTCAGCCGGACATCCGGCGCCTGCCTCGGCACATGGACAGGGCCCGAGGCCCATGTATCCCCCCATCTACTTACCCCTTCGTGTACTAGACTATATATACTCCTCCACCTCCACCATTTTAGGGTTAGCATTAGTTTAGCTCATATGTGAGATAGAGCTTTGCTCATCCATTCCGGATCTACTCCACGAGAGAGACCGCGGCCCCTCTACGGAGAAGATCCACCTTGGATTCAAGACCCCTAAACGGGAAGATCCTTCACGGATTCAAGGCCTCCTCTTGGAGATGAACTCTACCCATGTATCTTTCCCTTTGTTGTTCATGTATCTTGTGATATTGTGTGTTTGATTGTCTAGTGGATGTGTGATTGGACTTGTTCTTGAGTGTTTCCCTCGTGATTCCCCTTTGTGTTCTTCGTGTTCATCGTGGGATCCCCTCCATTTCGTGAAAGATCGGCCACATAGGGTTCCACCCTACATCACGGAACATCTGGAATCTTCTGGAATCTTCTGGAATCTTCTGGGACGTCGGTCTTCGTGCGTCACAATTATGTACACCATGGTAGAAACAATCAGTATACTCTTGTTCATAAGGATAAACGTATTAATTTTCCTTCCTATGTCTCCTGATGCCATTTTGAAAGTTGATATTAATAGAGCTAATAAAACGAAACATGAGCAAAATAAGAGTGAAAATCAGATTGTGGCAAAAGAATTTGAGCAACAAATGAAGCCTGATAACACACCATCATCTCATGTTACATCTGAAATTAAATTAAAAGGTGGATGTTTACTTGCCACCAAATCTGATATTGATGATCTAGATTTCACCAAATCTGTTTGCTATGCTTTTGTGTGCAAAGAGGCATTATTTTCTTTCGAGGACGTGCCTCCCTCTTTGCCTCCTGCTGTCACTAACATTTTGCAAGAGTTCGCGGACGTCTTTCCACAAGACGTGCCACCGGGATTACCACCTATTCGAGGGATTGAGCATCTGATTGACTTAATTCCCGATGCATCGCTACCCAACCGTGCACCATACCATATCAATCCAGAGGAGATGAAGGAGATTATGTGTCAAGTACGGGAGCTACTCAACAAAGGTTATATACGCGAATCCCTTAGTCCGTGTGTTGTTCCTATTATTCTAGTGCCAAAAAAGGACGGTACATCGCGTATGTGTGTTGATTGTAGAGGCATTAATAATATTACTATTTGTTATCGTCATCCTATTCCTAGGCTAGATGATATGCTTGATGAATTGGGTGGCTCTACTATATTCTCCAAAGTTGATTTGCTTAGTGGATACCATCCAATTCATATGAAATTGGGAGATGAATGGAAAACAACATTTAAAACTAAGTTCGGATTATATGAGTGGTTAGCCATGCCTTTTGGGGTTACTAATGCACCTAGTACTTTCATGAGATTAATGAATGAAGTTTTACGTGCTTTCATTGGAGGATTTGTGGTAGTTTACTTTGATGATATATTGATTTATAGCAGATCTTTGGAGGAACATTTGGAACATTTATGTGTTGTTTTTATTCCTCTATGTGATGCACGTTTGTTTGGTAACTTTGGAAAGCGCACCTTTTGCACCGACCGAGTATCTTTTCTTGGCTATGTTGTTACTTCATAGGGAATTGAGGTTGATAAAGCCAAGATTGAAGCTATTGAGAGTTAGCCGCAGCCCAAAACGGTCACACATGTGAGGAGTTTCCTTGGCCTCACTGGATTCTATAGGCATTTTGTGAGAGATTTCAGAACCATTGCTGCACCTCCCAATGAGCTTACAAAGAAGGATGTGCCTTTTGTTTGGGGTACTACACAGGAAGAAGCATTCACGGTATTGAAAGATAAGTTGACACATGCTCCTTTACTCCAACTTCCTGATTTTAATAAGACTTTCGAGCTTGAATGTGATGCTAGTGGAATTGGGCTAGGAGGTGTGTTATTACAAGATGGTAAACCTGTTGCATACTTTTCTGAAAAATTGAGTGAGCCTAGTCTGAATTATTCTACTTATGATAAGGAATTATATGCTCTTGTTTGGACTTTGGAAACATGGCAACATTATTTATGGCCAAAATAATTTGTTATACATTCTGATCATGAATATTTGAAGCAGAATAAAAGTCAAGCAAAACTGAACCGTAGACATGCTAAATGGGTTGAATTCATAGAGACTTTCCCTAATGCTATTAAACACAAGAAGGGAAAGAAAATGTGTACGACCAAGATCAAGGACTCACTGGAAGATATCACAATTGCTGATGCATTGTCTCGTCGTTATATGATGCTTTCACAACTTGACTTTAAAATATTTGGTTTGGAGACCATCTGTGACGCCCCCGATTTGACCGTACACTAATCATGCACGCAAATGTGTACGATCAAGATCAAGGACTCACTGGAAGATATCACAACACAACTCTAGACACAAATTAAAATAATACAAGCTTTATATTACAAGCCAGGGGCCTCGAGGGCTCGAATACATAAGCTCGAATACACAAGAGTCAGCGGAAGCAACAATATCTGAGTACAGACATAAGTTAAACAAGTTTGCCTTAAGAAGGCTAGCACAAAACATCAACGATTGAAAAGGCAAGGCCTCCTGCCTGGGACCTCCTAACTGCTCCTGGTCGTCGGCGATCTTCACGTAGTAGTAGCCTCCGTCAGGGTAGCAGCAGTCATAAAATATGGCATCTGGCTACTGGACTCCACCATCTGGTTGCATCAACCAGCAAGAAGAAAAAGGGGGAAAAGGGGGAGCAAAGCAGCCGTGAGTACTCATCCAAAGTACTCGCAAGCAAGGATCTACACTACATATGCAACGGTATCAATGAAAAGGGTAGTATCTGTGGACTAAGCTGCAGAATGCCAGAATAAGAGGGGGAGAAGCTAGTCCTATCGAAGACTAGCATCTTCTGGAAACCACTGTCTTGCAGCAAAAGGGGGAAGTAGAGTAGTGTAACATAAGTCATATTTATGTTGTTGTTCCAACGCTCCGAGATCCTTTCTCGACTCCCGAAGCAACATATCCAAACAATGCCTCAACATGCAGTTCTAGTTGTAGCGATCGGGATACAACTCCAAGTGTCCGTTACCGTAGGACAGGCTATCGATAGATGTTTTCTTCCCTGCAGGGATGCACCAACTTACCCAACACGCTTGCTTAACACCGGCCGGACACACCATCAGGTCATGCCCGCCCTCGGCCAAACAATACGCCGCAACCCGACCTAGGCTTAATAGAGAGGTCATGCACGCCGGACTAAACCCTATGCCCCCAGGGGTCATGGGCCAATCGCCCCGGGAACTCCTGCACGTTGCGTACGCGGCCGGTGAGCAGACCTAGCAACCTCCTTTAAATAGGTAGGGGCCTAACCAGTCCAACCCGGCGCGCGCCGCTCAGTCGCAATGACGTCAGTTATGCTTCGGCTGATGCATACGATGCAGAACGCCCATACTATGCCCACGTGATGGTTAGTGCTATCAGGCCAGAGGCCCCTCAGATCAAATATCCAAACCGTTTAGTGTCTTGGGAACGCGCGGTAACGAGCAGAGACTCAAGATTATGTGACCCCATCGCCCCGTCTCGAGAACTTGCGGCAAGGGCGAGTGCCCGGCCACGCCTCGTATTATCTCGCGAGCACCTTCCAGGTCAACCCGACTACACATCACTCACAATTAACCTCGCGCGGGTACCCCTCAGGGTCGACCCGTCTTTAGTAACCAGGTTCAGTGTAAAGTCATAGTAACCATTGTAACTGTGTGTCTGAAACCAAAGGAAAACCTGTGGAAATCACCCTCGATGGAATTCCACCTGATGTTTATCGTCAAGGTGAACGAAAGAGGAGTCACCCTCGAGGTCCACTCTTGAGGAGTTGCATGACAGCGTCGTTATCGGGAGTGGAGAAAGAGGAATCACCCTCGATGACCACAACCGATGAACTAACCTACAAGGTTAACATCAGAAGTGCTGATGAGGTCTCACCCTCGGCACTCGATAGTAACCCAATAGTGTCGAGCAACTAAGGGGAAAGTGATGTGCGGTGCCGGGTCCTGGTCTTCGATCCGATTGATCGGGTGTTCTGATAATCCAGCGGGGCAGTCGGGACAAGGTAGGGGGTCATTGGTGGATCTCTAACTAGCCTATACTAAGCAGTTTAGTATAAACATGTAAGGTATGAAAGCAGTATCAACAACGGGCTATGCATCAGAATAGGATCATACAAAAAGCTGTAGCAGTTCTAATGCAAGCATAAGAGAGAAGAGAATGTGCGATATCGGAATGATCAAAGGGGGTTGGCTTGCCTGGTTGCTTTGGCAAGAAGGAGGGGTCGTCAACACCGTAGTCGATCACCGGGGCACCATCGGTCTCGGGGTCTACCGGAGAGAAGAGGGGGAAGAAACAATAAATACAAAGCATACAGATGCAACAAAGAAGCATGACAAGTCAACACGTAGTGCTAGGGTGCTCTATCGTGGTGCTACATGATAACGGCGAAGGGGGATAACATCCGGAAAAGTATTCCCGAAGTCTGGTTTTTTCGGACAAATGAAACAGAGGAGGAAAGTTGCATGTTCGCTATGTTAGGGATGGGTGGCGGATGAACGGTCCGCGTATTTGGATTCGTCTCGTCGTTCTGAGCAACTTTCATATATAAAACATTTTCATCCGAGTTACAGATTATTTTATATGATTTTCTAAAGTTTCAAATATTTTCTAGAATTTATTTAATTACTTTAAATCAACATTATCCAGAATAGTACAAGGTGATGTCAGCATGACATCACCATGACGTCAGCTGGTCAAACCCAGTTGACTAGAGTCAAACCTGACGTGTGGGGCCGTGCTGTCATAGACTAGTTTAATTAACCAGGTTTAATTAGGCTAATGTGTAATTAGGTTAATTAAACATAATTAATTAGGGTTAATTATCAAGATTAAGTATGTTAATTATTAATTAATTAACTTTTTAATTACACATTTATTTTCGTTCTATTTATTTATTTAACTTATTTGAAAAAAGTTCAGGCCTAGGCCCCTCGTGTCATTGGCCCATAGGGGCCTAACGGGTTCTGGGCTATTGGGCCCAGCCCGAACGAGCATCGGGCACGGGCGCTCGCCCAATCCAGCCGCGGGGCAGGGCGCATCGGGGCGCCGGCGGACGCCCTGGCCAGGGGCGCAGCCGGCCGGAGCAAGGGCGGCCAGGCTGCGGCGACGGGCCGGCCGGTAGTGGCCGGAGCGGAGGCGGCCGCGACGGTGTGGGGGCAGGCCCCGGGCGGCGACGCCCAAAGCACAGAGGGGGGTGTGGGCGAGGCCAGTCAAGGAGCGGCGAAGGCGGGCACGGGGCGCCGGCGGGGCCGCAACCAGCCTGCGGTGGCCGGGGCGGGGCCTAGGCCGCGGCGGCGGGTGCGGGGCGGCCGCCGGGTGCGGGCGTTCGTGCGGGGCACCGGGCACCGGACTGATGAGGACATCACTAACAAGGTTACACCCACAGCTCCAACTGACACATATACATGACCAATTACTATAGCTCGCGCACGGCAATTAAATTACCAGGTACTTTCGTTTCTTGGTAATGAATCTAATGTTCATGAGAATATGATGCTGCCTAAATTGGATACATTTGTCTTGCTTACAAATGAAGGGCCTAGCTTGGACCTGAAGGATGAACATTGGAGCAAGATCAAGCATGGAGATGATGGCGTGCGCAAGGGGGACAAGAATGGAGTTACAATGGATGATTTCAGGACTTTGAAGCCACCATAATGAGTGCGAGAAGCCTTGGATGAAATATACAAGATGCCACTTCATAAATTTCGTCCAGAGGCTATTATAGGTGCTGCGTCACCTTATTATTGGGCCAGGCCCATGTAATTTCGAAATACTTGGGTATAGGCTATTTTTAGAGTCCGTATGTGTGGGGAAACAAGAGTTAGGGTTGGTTTCGGACCCCTCCACCAAGGGCCACGAAATTCCCCCCTCTTTCCCTCATATATACAGCCCTTAGGGCGTCGTTTAGTTTTTGGGGGTTTTGCTTAGATTAAAAGTTCGCCATAGCTGCAACTTCGCGTACTTCGTTTGTGTTCAACGACCAGACCAAGGCGTCACAGAACCCCACCTTGATCAATAAAGCTTTCCTCTTATAGTCGCAATATCCAGATTGCAATCTTAGTTTCTTGCTTGTTCTTCGTTTGCCTGCAGGAAACAGACCTTCGTGGTCAGGTTGATCGTGCTCCGGCGTGGTCAACAACCTCTCGGAGTTGGTTTAGCGATTGCTAAGGCGCGACGTCCTCGCACGTTCGTAGTCGGATCGTCAAAGTCGACTTCCTCCAAAACGATAGCCACCATCTCACCGAAAGACGGGACACCTTTGCCTTTATCAAGTGGTATCAGATTTCCAGGTTGCTCGGTGAGATTTTACAGTTTTTCGTAGATTAGATTGAGTCTGTTCTTCATACCTACAGTCCACGAAAAAGCAAAAAAAAATTAGGGTTAGTTCATCCCATCCGAACCAATCCGAGCCTTTGCATAATCTTTTCTGTATTTGCTTTGTTGAATTTGCGGTTGCATCGTCGTGTCAAGTTGCTGGTCTTAGCGTCTAGTCTTTTAGAGTTTCGAGTTCTGGTCATAAGTTGTCACGCCGCCGCCGCAACATCTTCATCGCTACTGCCACATAACACCACCGATCCGTATCCATATACCACCACCAATCTGTATCCATATACCACCACCGCTGCCATAACCTACCACCGCTGCCATATCCTACCACCATATATCCACCATCAATCCGAGTTCTTTTCATATTAGGTTTGTTCTCGAAATCCATCTAGGTTTCGGATTTGTGTTTCCTTGCCTGAGTAGGTCTCGAAAAAAAAGGAGTCTGGAGACCCCCGGGCAGTTTTTAGGCCAAAATTTCGACAGGTGAAAATATTTTTTCCCTATCCTATTTTGAGCTTTTCTGAGTCTTTTGAGACACGTGCCACCATACTGATTTTTTCCCGCACTTTTTCGTCGTCGCTACCATGATTCCGAAAAAAAAATTCGTCAAAAACATTTCGTGCCTATCATCTTAGTTTGACTTGGGAAGTGTTTTGAGACACTCGCCATTATAGTGATTTTCGGCAAAAAAAAAAAGCAGCGCAAAAAAAAAAAGAGGCGACAAAAAAAATTCAGAGTGTGCTTTCCCCTTGATTACGTGCAGCGCCGTGATTTCGTTAGTGTTCTAGGCTCGCGTCTCTAGTACGGTCTAGCCTAGGACCAGCACAGTACCGTCGTTGAGCGTTTATTCACCTTTGCATCTCTGAATTGATTATTGCTGACCCTTTTTGCTACCATATTATAAGCCTTCCCAGCTCCACATACATCTACATCGTGCGTTTGACTCTCCCTGGTAATCGCTCTATCCAAGCTTTGAGAGTTTTGACTACATCGGTTGCCGATCACCGCCTGCTGCTGGGTAAGAACTGGTAAGAATTTGAGATTTGCTTGACGGATTTGTGACACCCGCCACGACCACCACTTGTTAGTAGTCTGTAGGATCATATTCTTGTGTGTTTCTATTGCTGCTAACCATGCCAGGATCACAAGTAGACGAGACTGACTGGGAGAACTTGACGAACAAGGAGCTTCATGATAAGTTTCAGCAAATGATGAGTGAACAGGTGCAAGATGTGCTAAACACATTGGACACGGCCATGGAGAAGATAGATGGCATGGAGAAGACGTTTGACACAAAGCTCGATAACAAGTTTGCTGAATTGCTTTCGCGTTTTCCACCACCACCGGCTGCTGCAGCTGTCCCACCTCTTCAACAACAACAACAACAACAACAACAACGTCGCCTTCCGAATCAAGTGGGACGAGCACAGCGCGTTCCCCTTGAGACTGGTCAAGCTTCTTGTGCTGCTGTTGATGTTTCTGTAGCTCTTGCTGCTACTGCAGAGGTGGAGGACCATTACGAGGATGAGGTTGACCAAAATCAGAACTACGTGCAACAACCAGCACCACCACCACCAGGTTGTCCTCATGCATATCATCGCAACGGTAGGGCTGCACCACCACCTGAGGTACATGACCATCTTCCTAAACTGAAATTGAATATTCCACCATTTGAGGGTAGATATGTTCCTGATATATATCTTACTTGGGAGTTACAAACTGAACAACGTTTTACATGTTTAAACTATCCCGAGACGTGTTCCTGCTGCTGTTTGTGCTTTCACTGGTTTTGCATGTGTTTGGTGGTCTGAACATTGTAGATTATATCCTGTTCCAGCTACTTGGGCTGCTTTGAAAACTGCTATGCATACTCGTTGGGTTCCACCATATTATCAACGTGAATTACTTCAAAAACTGCAGTGCTTAAGACAAGGAAAAAATTCTGTAGAAGAATATTATCAGCAATTACAAACTTGCCTGATTAGATGTGGTATTGTTGAGGAGAATGAAGCTATGCTTGCACGTTTTATGGGTGGATTAAATAGCGAGATTCAGACCATTCTAGAGTATAAGTATTATACTAATATCACTCGTTTATTCCATCTTGCTTGTAAAGCTGAACGTGAAGTGCAGGATCGACAGGCATTGGCGCGGACTAACTTTTCTGCAGGTCGACCTTCATCATGGACACCGCGTGCATCCTCTACTTCCACACATTCTACTGCACCGACACCTCCATCAGCTGTTACCTCCAGCCGTGATACAAGGAAGCAGGCACAACCACCATTATCTGCCAAGAGCACACCTATTGGGCCTGCACAGAGTTCTTCTTCTTCCATAGCATCAATAGGGCACACTAGTGATATTATTTGTCGTCGTTGTAAGGGAAGAGGACATTTTGCGAGAGATTGCAAATCTC
This sequence comes from Secale cereale, assembly GCA_902687465.1. Lineage (NCBI taxonomy): Eukaryota > Viridiplantae > Streptophyta > Magnoliopsida > Poales > Poaceae > Secale > Secale cereale. The sequence goes on along the minus strand of LR738715.1, from coordinate 424,922,872 downwards.
AGCGTGTGATGATTGCTACTGAGGATGGTGGATATGAATCCGCTAGTGACTATGATGAGGAGACTTTGGCTCTTATTACACGTGAAGAATACGGTGGAGACGATTCTGATCATGAGACGCAATACATGGCTCCTGAAGATGCTGACATGTATGAATGTTTAGTTGCTCAACGTCTTTTGAGTGTGCAGGTTACACAAGCTGAGCAAAATCAGAGGCATAATTTGTTCCATACAAAGGGAGTTGTGAAGGAACGTTCTGTTCGCGTGATCATAGATGGAGGGAGTTGCAACAACTTGGCTAGCATGGAGATGGTGGAGAAGCTATCTCTCACCACAAGACCACATTCACATCCTTACTACATCCAATGGTTCAACAACAGCGGCAAGGTTAAGGTAACACGTACTGTTCGTGTGCATTTTAGTATCTCTACATATGCTAATTATGTTGATTGTGATGTGGTACCTATGCAAGCATGTTCCTTATTACTTGGTAGACCATTGCAATTTGATAAAAATTATGTACACCATGGTAGAAACAATCAGTATACTCTTGTTCATAAGGATAAAAATATTACTTTGCTTCCTATGACTCCTGATTCCATTTTGAAAGATGATATTAATAGAGCTAACAAAGCAAAACAGGAGAAAAATAAGAGTGAAAATCAGATTGTGGCAAAAGAATTTGAGCAACAAATGAAGCCTAATAATAAACCATCTACTGTTGCTTCTGAAATTAAATTGAAAACTACATGTTTATTTGCCACCAAATCTGATATTGATGAGCTAGATTTTAGCAGATCTGTTTGCTATGGTTTTGTGTGCAAAGAGGCATTATTTTCATTCGAGGACGTGCCTTCCTCTTTGCCTCCTACTGTCACTAACATTTTGCAGGAGTTCGCCGACGTCTTTCCACAAGACGTGCCACCGGGATTACCACCTATTCGAGGGATTGAGCATCAGATTGACTTAATTCCCGGTGCATCGCTACCCAACCGCGCACCATACCGTACCAATCCAGAAGAGACGAAGGAGATTATGCGTCAAGTACAGGAGCTACTCGACAAAGGTTATATACGCGAATCCCTTAGTCCTTGTGCTGTTCCTATTATTCTAGTGCCGAAAAAGGATGGTACATCGCGTATGTGTGTTGATTGTAGAGCCATTAATAATATTACTATTCGTTATCGTCATCCTATTCCTAGGCTAGATGATATGCTTGATGAATTGAGTGGCTCTACAATATTCTCCAAAGTTGATTTGCGTAGTGGATACCATCAAATTCGTATGAAATTGGGAGATGAATGGAAAACAACATTTAAAACTAAGTTTGGATTATATGAGTGGTTAGTCGTGCCTTTTGGGTTAACTAATCCACCTAGTACTTTCATGAGATTAATGAATGAAGTTTTACGTGCTTTTATTGGACGATTTGTGGTAGTATACTTTGATGATATATTGATTTTTAGCAGATCTTTGGAGGAACATTTGGAACATTTACGTGCTGTTTTTATTGCTCTACGTGATGCGCGTTTATTTGGTAACCTTGGAAAGTGCACCTTTTGCACCGACCGAGTCTCTTTTCTTGGATATGTTGTTACTCCACAGGGAATTGAGGTTGATAAAGCCAAGATTGAAGCTATTGAGAGTTGGCCGCAGCCCAAAACGGTCACACACGTGAGGAGTTTCCTTGGCCTCGCTGGATTCTATCGGCATTTTGTGAGAGATTTCAGCACCATTGCTGCACCTCTCAATGAGCTTACAAAGAAGGATGTGCCTTTTGTTTGGGGTACTGCACAGGAAGAAGCATTCACGGTATTGAAAGATAAGTTCATTGAGAGGTAAACCTGTGTCAACTTATCATTGAGAGATAAACTCATGGTAAACCTGTGTCAACTTATCTTTCAATATCGTGAATGATTCTTCGTGTGCAGTACCCCAAACAAAAGGCACATCCTTCTTTGTAAGCTCATTGAGAGGTGCAGCAATGGTGCTGAAATCTCTCACAAAACGCCGATAGAATCCAGCGAGGCCAAGGAAACTCCTCACGTGTGTGACCGTTTTGGGTTGCGGCCAACTCTCAATAGCTTCAATCTTGGCTTTATCAACCGCAATTCCCTGTGGAGTAACAACATAGCCAAGAAAAGAGACTCGGTCGGTGCAAAAGGTGCACTTTCCAAGGTTACCAAACAAACTTGCATCACGTAGAGCAATAAAAATAGCACGTAAATGTTCCAAATGTTCGTCCAAAGATCTGCTAAAAATCAATATATCATCAAAGTATACTACCACAAATCGTCCAATGAAAGCACGTAAAACTTCATTCATTAATCTCATGAAAGTACTAGGTGCATTAGTTAACCCAAAAGGCATGACTAACCACTCATATAATCCAAACTTAGTTTTAAATGCTGTTTTCCATTCATCTCCCAATTTCATACGAATTTGATGGTATCCACTACGCAAATCAACTTTGGAGAAAATTGTAGAGCCACTAAATTCATCAAACATATCATCTAGCCTAGGAATAGGATGACGATAACGAATAGTAATATTATTAATGCCTCTACAATCAACACACATACGCAATGTACCATCCTTTTTCGGCACTAGAATAATAGGAACAGCACAAGAACTAAGGGATTCGCGTATATAACCTTTGTCGAGTAGCTCCTGTACTTGACGCATAATCTCCTTCGTCTCTTCTGGATTGGTACGGTATGGTGCGTGGTTGGGTAGCGATGCACCGGGAATTAAGTCAATCTGATGCTCAATCCCTCGAATAGGTGGTAATCCCGGTGGCACGTCTTGTGGAAAGACGTCAACGAACTCCTGCAAAATGTTAGTGACAGCAGGAGGCAAAGAGGAAGGCACGTCCTCGAATGAAAATAATGCCTCTTTGCACACAAAAGCATAGCAAACAGATTTGCTAAAATCTAGCTCATCAATATCAGATTTGGTGGCAAATAAACATGCAGTTTTCAATTTAATTTCAGAAGCAACAGTAGATGGTTTATTATTAGGCTTCATTTGTTGCTCAAATTCTTTTGCCACAATCTGATTTTCACTCTTATTTTTCTCCTGTTTTGCTTTATTAGCTCTATTAATATCATCTTTCAAAATGGAATCAGGAGACATAGGAAGCAAAGTAATATTTTTATCCTTATGAACAAGAGTATATTGATTGTTTCTACCATGGTGTACAGAATTTTTATCAAATTGCCATGGTCTACCAAGTAATAAGGAATATGCTTGCATAGGTACCACATCACAATCAACATAATCAGCATATGTAGAGATACTAAAATGCACACGAACAATACGTGTTACCTTAACCTTGCCGCTGTTGTTGAACCATTAGATGTAGTAAGGATGTGGATGTGGTCTTGTGGTGAGAGAGAGCTTCTCCACCATCTCCATGCTAGCCAAGTTGTTGCAACTCCCTCCATCTATGATCACGCGAACAGAACGTTCCTTCACAACTCCCTTTGTATGGAACAAATTATGCCTCTGATTTTGCTCAGCTTGTGTAACCTGCACACTTAAAACACGTTGAGCCACTAAACATTCATACCTGCCAGCATCTTCAGGAGCCATGTATTGCGTCTCATGATCAGAATCGTCTCCGCCGTGTTCTTCACGTGTAATAAGAGCCAAAGTCTCCTCATCATAATCACTAGCGGATTCATATCCACCATCCTCAGTAGCAATCATCACACGCTGAGATTTGCAATCTCTCGCAAAATGTCCTCTTCCCTTACAACGACGACAAATAGTATCACTGGTGTGCCCTGTTGATGCCATGGAAGAAGAAGAACTATGTGCAGGCCCAATAGGTGTGCTCTTGGCAGATAATGGTGGTTGTGCCTGCTTCCTTGTATCATAGCTGGAGGTAACAGCTGATGGAGGTGTCGGTGCAGTAGAATGTGTGGAAGTAGAGGATGCACGTGGTGTCCATGATGAAGGTCGACCTGCAGAAAAGTTAGTCCGCGCCAATGCCTGTCGATCCTGCACTTCACGTTCAGCTTTACAAGCAAGATGGAATAAACGAGTGATATTATTATAATCCTGATAGAGGCAAAGGTGTCCCGTCTTTCGATGAGATGGTGGCTATCGTTTGGATGAAGTCGACTTTGACGATCCGACTACGAACGTGCGTGGAGGTCGCGCCTTAGCAATCGCTAAACCAACTCCGAGAGGTTATCGACCACACCGGAGCACGATCAACCTGACAACGAAGGTCTGTTTCCTGCAGGCAATCGAAGAACAAGCAAGAAACTAAGATTGCAATCTCGATATTGCGAATATAAGAGGAAAGCTTTATTGATCAAGGTGGAGTTCTGTGACGCCTTTGTCTGGTCGTTGAGCACAAACGAAGTACGCGAAGTTGCAGCTATGGCGAACTTTTAATCTAAACAAAACCCCCAAAGTCTAAACGACGCCCTAAGGGCTGTATATATGGGGGAAAGAGGGGGAATTTCGTGGCCCTTGGTGGAGGGGTCCGAAACCAACCCTAACTCTTGTTTCCCCACACATACGGACTCGAAAAACAGCCTATACTTAAGTATTTCGAAATTACATGGGCCTGGCCCAATAATAAGGTGACGCAGCACCTATAATAGCCTCTGGACGAAATTTATGAAGTGGCATCTTGTATCTTTCGTCCAAGGCTTCACGCACTCATTATGGCGGCTTCAAAGTCCTGAAATCATCACTTGTAACTCCATTCTTGCTCTCCTTGCGCATGCCATCATCTCCATGCTTGATCTTGCTCCAATGTTCATCCTTCTTGTCCAAGCTAGGCCCTTCATTTGTAAGCATAACAAATGTATCCAATTTAGGCAGCATCATATTCTCATGAACATTAGATTCATTACCAAGAAACGAAAGTACCTGGTAATTTAATTGGCGTGCGCGAGCTCTAGTAATTGGTCCTGTAATTGTTGGAGCTGTGGGTGTAACCTTGTTAGTGATGTCCTCATCATCCTCCCCTTCTTGAATTGAAGTCGTCCTCGACGGAAGCTCATCTTCCTCACCCAAGTAAGGTTTCAAATCTGCAATATTAAATGTGGGACTAACCCCAAAATCTGCACGCAACTCAAGTTTATATGCATTATCATTTATTTTCTCTAACACCTTGAAAGGAACATTAGCACGTGGCATTAGCTTTGACTTGCGCAAATTAGGAAACATATCCTTACGCTAATGTAACCAAACAAGATCTCCAGGTGCAAAGACAACACGTTTTCTACCCTTATCTCCAATAAGTTTATATTTAGCATTCATGCGCTCAATATTTTCCTTAGTTAACTCGTGCATTTTTAAGATCAATTCAGCACGTTGTTTAGCATCAAAATTAACCTTCTCCGAAGATGGAAGAGGCAACAAATCAATAGGTGCACGAGGTAGGAAACCATAGACAATTTCAAAAGGGCACATCTTAGTAGTAGAATGCAACGAACGATTATAAGCAAATTCAATATGAGGCAAGCATTCTTCCCACATTTTCTTATTATTCTTCAAAACAGCCCTAATCATAGTAGACAAAGTTCTGTTGACTACTTCAGTTTGTCCATCAGTTTGGGGGTGACAAGTAGTACTAAAAAGCAGTTTAGTCCCCAACTTAGCCCATAAACATCTCCAAAAGTGATGTAGGGTGGAACCCTAGATGGCCGATCTTTCACGAAATGGAGGGGATCCCATGAAGAACACGAAGAACACGAGGGGGAACACGAGGGGAAACACGAGAGAATCACTCAAACCAACAAGAACAAGTCACACATATGCTAGATCCTCGAAACAAAAAGAGATACAAGATCCATGATCAACAAGGGACGATACAAAGGATAGCCGGTTCTTCTCCGTGAGGAGGTCTTGGGGTATCCCGCGGGATCTTCTCCGTAAAGGAGGTCTTGAATCCGTGTAGATCTTCTCCGAAGAGGTGCCGCAGTCACTCTCGAGGAGATGAACCACTAGATGAGCAAAGCTCTAGGTATCAAATGAGCTATCACTAAGCTAACCCTCACTAGGAGGAGGTGGAGTAGTATATATAGTCTAGGGCCACGAAGGGGTAAGTGGGAGAGGGATACATGGGCCTCTGGCCCGATAACTGTGCGCAGACAGCATGTAGCGGACGTCCGACGGCTACCGGACGTCCGGTGGCTCGCGAGGGTCCGGACGTCCGGAAGTCTTCAGACTTCCGCTATTTTCCTTCTGTTGTCGAAGTCACGGACGTCCGGTGGCCTCCGGTCGTCCGGTCGCCTGGGAGTCGCCGGTCGTCCGGTAGAGGCCGGACGTCCGGAGCCTGTAGCTTTCCCAGCAGCTTCTCCGTTTGATCCGCGGACTTGTCCTCGCCATCTTGTCCAATGCTCCTAGCTGTTCCATGGCCTCCCTCTTGGTTCCTGGTCATGCATAGCACATATATTTGAGGTAGTAGCCATGTCTCGCATGTAGAAAGTGGAGGTTCGGAGAGGAGCGAGTTAACCTTGTGTCCAATGGTGTGTACTTGAGGTCTCATCGAAGTGAACATGGGGATGATCGTGGGATGCTCCGCATCATCTCCCCTCCCTTGGGAAAGATCCGACCTCGGATCAAAAACCTCATCACCATGGAAACGGTTGTCGTGGACGGACTTGTAGTTGGATGGAGTTGAGGACATGGTGCAATCCAAGTAGTCCAAAGTGTCTCCGGTATGTGGTACATGCAAAATGAGCAAACACAAAGTACACTTGGAAAAACAATGGTTAGCGCACACAAAATGTCCATCATGTAAGAATGTGATGCGGAGCATCCTAAGGACATCACCATGTCAAGAGTCCGTTTGGCAAGTGACACGTGCGACCTCTACTTCTCATACATAAAGGTGAATCATCTCCTTTACACGTGTTCACTTGACCCCTTCGAGGATGGTATACTACTTGACACTCCACTCGTGTGCATGCATAGGTATTGTCGGAGTTTCACGGACGACGACGAGGAGTGCAAGCGCCGAGGAACACCTACACCATCCGCGAGGGAAGCTTGGAAGAGAAGACGGAAGAAGACGGAGCTGCTGATACTACAGCGGCCGGACATCCGGGCCAAAGGCCGGACATCCGGCGCTTCCGCAACGGCCGGACATCCGGCACTCCTCCCGGAAATCCGGACCCTCCTTCACAGAAGCTGGACCGAGCCAGCCCGGACATCCGGCCGTGACCCCGGACATCCGGCTCGCCCCGAAGCTCCGGACATCCGGCCGCCAACCTGGACGTCCGGCGCCTGCGCGTGCCTAACCGGGCCAGAGGCCCATGTATCCCTTTCCCTTTGCCCCCACTTGCACTAGAACTATATATACTCCTCCACCTCCATCATTTTAGGGTTAGCATTGATTTAGCTCATATGTGAGATAGAGCTTTGCTCATCCATCCCGGATCTACTCCACGAGAGAGACCGCGGCCCCTCTACGGAGAAGATCCACCTTGGATTCAAGACCCCTAAATGGGAAGATCCTTCACGGATTCAAGACCTCCTCTTGGAGATGAACTCTACCCATGTATCTTTCCCTTTGTTGTTCATGTATCTTGTGATCTTGTGTGTTTGATTGTCTAGTGGATGTGTGATTGGACTTGTTCTTGAGTGTTTCCCTCGTGATTTCCCTTTGTGTTCTTCGTGTTCATCGTGGGATCCCCTCCATTTCGTGAAAGATCGGCCACATAGGGTTCCGCCCTACATCATATGGTATCATGAGCCACGGTTTCTCACGAATTTGGAGCCTCCCCACCGTTTTCTAGCTTTCTTTTGTGTGATTTCGTCCTAAAATTCGAAAATCTCCACCAAAAATAGCCCCAATTTTTTTTGTGATCTGTTGGTTTGATGCGATTTTATTGATTTTGATCCATGTATTTGCTTGGTTTCAAGTGGATCTAGCATTTCCCCAAGTTTCCCCATCTTTCCTCCACAAAATCGCTCAAATTTCGCCCCCAAAATCATCAAATTCCGCCCCCAAACGAGTTTGGAAGTCCCGATTCAGATCTGGAATCGTCGGGCTGGACATCCGGGTCCCCGGCCGGACATCCGGCTCCTGGAGGGCAAAATCGCGCAGGTTTCTGGACATCAGGCCCTGGAAATCCGGGCTCCACCCCGGATGTCCGACCCCTGGGATTTCAGACTTTCCCGTTTCACCGTTTTGTCCATAACTAATTCATCCGAACTCCGATTTCGACGTTCTTGAGCTCGTTTTGAAGCTCTTGACATCCCCCATAACACAAAAATACCACCATCATCATTTGACTCCATCATATTTTGTGGATTTTGGCATCTTTGCCTAGGACTTCCACCATATCATCCGCATAACCACAACCGACTTCCGCAACCTAACCATTTTGTCCCCCATAGCATTTGTGGTTGCTTGAGTAGTGATTTGAGTCTCCTAAGGTGTTTAGGCTACTTAGGGACCATTGCTTCTTCATCAACCACCACCACCACTCCCGCATACCCATTGCCCACTATACATAGCCAACCCAACTTAACCCAATTTTGTTCGAGCTTGGTTGAGTTGTGGCTTGTGTCTCCTAAGGTGTTTCGGCTACGTAGGGACCGTGACTTCAACTCCGACAACGTGTATAGCCCTTCATACACTTCCACCACCATAACCCATTTTGACCGGGTTTCCACCAACAATTCCGCAACCACCACCGCTTGTCCACTACCACCATTTGACATTTATCCTTGAGATTTTGAGTTGTGGTTTTTCCGTTTCCTAAGGTGTTTCGGCTAATTAGGAACTGGTCTACATCAATAATACCGCCTCTCATCATCGACTCGGACGGTAACTTCGACGACATCTTTGTATATTCCCCTTGCAATTGCATTGTTAACCCCTAGCCCATTTTGCGTCACTTGCCTATCGAGACTAGCCTTTGAGTATTGCCGGCAATGTTACTTGTGCACATTAGTGATCATCGATCCAACTTCCATTGCATACACACCATATCATATTGGTATCATCATATCATCCCTTGTGTCACAAGATTGTTCCCGCATATACACAATTGCTATCTTGGTTTGTGCATCGTGCCCATATACAAAAAAAAGAGAGAATAAGCTTTTAAGCAAAGGAGAAAAGCAAAGAAGCTTGTAAGCAAGAGCCATAGCATCATACCACATTGCATATAAGATTGCCATATCCGATCATCTTGGATCATCTTGTGCTAAAAGCACCGGAACATCATACACATAGCATACTTGTGATAGGAAGTCGCTACATTTTGTCTCATATAGGTAGTGCACAAGTTCGTATCCGCCTTTTGAGCAATCGGCTAGCGTCTCTCTAGTGTTGTGCGACAAGAGCATTTTCCGTGGATTCCACATTTTCCGCTCAACCCTTGGTTGCACAACCACATTTATCTTTCCGTGCGTGAGTTTCCGTGTGCCACATATTGCTATTGGTCTACTTGTTTCACTTGCAAATTTGTGAATCTCTTTCAACATTATTGACTCTTTCTAACATTTTGCATCAAATTTTTGTGCCACTATCCTCACCGAGCTACTCCATAAGCTTTACTTGATAGGTGTGAGTGAACAAGTCCGGAACCAATTCCACTATTCTTTCATTTCACATTGAGTGAAACGGGATACATCCTCAACATTCGGAAAAGGTAACTTGGTATTGTTTATCTCATCTCCTACTCACCTTTGCTCGAGTCTTGTGATGGATAGGAAAAGCATTTCATCTACTTCGGTCTACAACAACAACGACAAGTTCGATGCCATGACGAACAACTTGTGCGCCAACATGAATGCTCAAATGGAGGAGCTCAAAGCCCTCATCAAGAACCACAAGAGGTATCCCTCATCTTCGAGAAGACGCTCAAGTGCACATCCTTCCGAGCTACCATCTCCGGCAAGATCTCATCGGCATCGACACCATCAACGACAAGAACGTGAAGGTCAAGAGCTCAACACCAACAACCGCTCAACGACTTCACCGTACACCTTGGCATCTTCGCCAAGTGACTTCAAGGCATCTTCGCCAAGTGACTTCAAGGCATCTTCGCCTTTGGATATGCGGCATCTTCGCCCACAAGCACCTCAAGCTTATGATCAAGAGAAGCTCCCCAAGCTCAAGTCCGCGACTACCACGAGCTACTACGACCTCGACAACGACCATGAGATTCCTTTCTATGGGACTCAAGACCCCGAGGAGTATCTCGAGTGGGAGCGCAAGATGGACGACTACCTCAAGCTACATCAAGTTCCCTACGAAGATCAAGTGAAGTGCACCACAAGACACCTCCACGACAACGCGTCCACATGGTGGCTTCACACACCTTCGCCGAGCTTCAACGTGAATTGGCCCAAGATGAAGAAAGCTATGCGAAGAGAGTTCGTGCCTCCCACCTACACGGAACATCTTCTACGCCAATTGGAGAACACCATACAAGGATCCAAGTCCATCGACGAGTACTTCAAGGACATGAAGATTGCCTTGCGACAAGCCGGCGTGGACGACCCCATTTCGATGAAGCTCCACTTCATGATGGGATTGCACAACGACATCTACAAGACTATCTTCTTCGAGAACTACAAGTCCCTCGACGATAACTACATTGGTGCTCTCAAGGCGGAACAAGAACTCATGAAGGCCAAGGCTTCTCCACCGCAAGCACACTTCTCAAAGACCAAGCCCCAAGACGGCGAGCATGAGGGTAGTACCACCACGATGTCCAAGCCCAACGAGCTCCAAGATAATGCCCCAAAGTTCGACTCCACCGCCATCCATCTTTGTGGCATTGATGATGCCGAGTCTACTTCGACTCTTTTTCAATACGGTGCGGCGACGACTACGACTACGGAGCCATTCGAGGACCAAGCTTTGAAGGCGAACGACATGGTGACGAGCAAGGATGATGCTTCCATCTTAGGAGGCGAGAGTGATGATGTGCCATCTTCGTCCTTCATCCACGACGACGATGAGGAGATGGTTGAGCATGGGATTTTCCCTTCGACCACGGTGACGTATGATGACTTGAGTGACTTGTGCCACCATATTGAGAGTGAGAGCGAGTTGACCACTAGCCCCATATATGATGAGCTGCCCCAATTCCCATGTGAGGAGAGCCACAACCCCCACCACTTGAGTGAGATGAGTGACTCCACCATATGCGAGTTTGAGTGCACCTACCTTGAGGGGGTGAGTGAGCCACCATATAGAGAGAGTGAGATAGTTGATAGGTCATGTGAGACCACTTTCAACACTAACGACTTGACCTCTACCTCTATTGTGTCTTCTCATTTGGTGCTAGGTCCCACATATGATGATGCGCCGATCCTCGATGACTTCGTCCTACCATTGGACAAGACGATGGTCATGGTGGAATATTATGCACCCCCCACATGGTTCCATCAAGATGAAGATGATGACCACCATTTGGTCTTTCCCACCTCACCTATACCACATGAGTGGAATGAGAAAGGTAACAAGGGTGAAGGTGATGATCTCGTCCCACTAGTGGACTATGTTAACATTGATTGCTTGCATGATGTTGATCCACCTATTGCCATGCTTCATTCTAGTATGATTTCCCCATGCGATGATTTACCCATTTATGATGAGTTTGATGATTGCCATGTGGATTCTATTAGTTGTGATGCCATGTTGCATAGGACTTCTTGTGATAATTCTCTCGGTCACATCATGTTTGACAATCCGCTTGACTTGTCATATGCTATGCATGAGATCAATCATATGTCATATTTGCAATCTCTTCATAGTAACTATGCATATGCCATTAAGATAAACCCAATTTGCACATATGGCATAGATGACAAGCCCATGGTCATTGGCATTTGTTTTTCTTGTGATGATATTGACATGCTTCCTTTGCATCATATCCATCATATGCCATGCCATGAATACCTAGCTTCGGACATGCATTGTTTTGGATGTTGTTCCACTTCTCCATATTATGCTTTCGATATTGCTCATGAGGAGACCCCCATAGTTTCCTCATACAATTTAGGAGATTTTGATCCATCCCATCCATTGCATGATCCCCATACTTGTATGCTCAATTTGCATCCATATCATGCTATACACAATAACTATTCATTCATGATGGATGACATGTTCTTATACCATGCATCAAATTTCTTTGAGCGATGCTTATCTTGTGCTAACTCACACATGCACATACACATCATGATGGATGATGTGTACATTTACCACGCGCACAATTTCTTTGGTTTGTGTCTCTTTTGTGTAGGTACACATCCATACTCGTCAACTTCACAAACACATGAGTTGACGAAAAGAGCTCTTGAGAGCGAACCTCCTTCGTTCCCGACGCTTCTACATCTCACTTGCTTGTGCTTCGGCATTGTGAAGGACGCACAAGGACACACTCTCAAGGTGATATCCTTCTCTTCCGGGACACCAAAAACCATGAGCATGGATATTGTGGATCACACTACATGTGTTGCACCATGAGACTTATTTGTCATCTTGGACCCCTTGATTGCACACATGTTAGAGATCTCACTGCGACTTGCCATTGTCAGATTGCCATGCCTCATGTTATATATGCCTTGTGTGTTACATCCAATTCTTGGATTACTTCTCCCTATCATATGCTTGGTTGCAACAATGTCATCTCTTCACATATGCCTTGTCCCATTGCTTGTCACATGCTTCGCTTGTTTGCCTCACACATGATGAACTATTGCTATTTCTATTGTGTTGAGTGCCACTCGATCTTCACTACACCCTATGCACATTATGCTTGGATTGTCTTGCACTTGACCCTTGTGTTTAGACACTTCATTTTATTTGGTGTTGTGATTGATTCCTATGCCTACCATAGACCTTTCATTGAACGCTTTATGCATGCTTGCTACGACTTTGAGGTAGATGCTTACTCTCTTGTCACACATATGTGCATCTCTACCTCACATTTACATGCTTGCTTCCATGATGACCTTGATTGTGCTCAATTGATGTGCTTAAATGCCATGCCACAACCCCTTGTCACACCCTATGCTATGCTTGATGAAAACACTTGTTGGGTGAATCCCCTCTTGAATGCTTGGTTGTGCACTAACGCTAACCACATTTGTTTTTCCAAGTGTTTGTTGTCCTTGCTCCTTTTGAAGGAATCACTAGACGGTGCGACATTGGAGAGTGCCCATTTCGAGCTTCAAGATGATGAGTGCTTGGTGATCGACCGCTTCGACATGGCGACGCCATCTCTTTCCCATGGTGATTTGGCTTTCGATCCGAGGTCGGATCTTTTCCAAGGGGGAGGGGATGATGCGGAGCATCCTAAGGACATCACCATGTCAAGAGTCCGTTTGGCAAGTGACACGTGCGACCTCTACTTCTCATACATAAAGGTGAATCATCTCCTTTACACGTGTTCACTTGACCCCTTCGAGGATGGTATACTACTTGACACTCCACTCGTGTGCATGCATAGGTATTGTCGGAGTTTCACGGACGACGACGAGGAGTGCAAGCGCCGAGGAACACCTACACCATCCGCGAGGGAAGCTTGGAAGAGAAGACGGAAGAAGACGGAGCTGCTGATACTACAGCGGCCGGACATCCGGGCCAAAGGCCGGACATCCGGCGCTTCCGCAACGGCCGGACATCCGGCAGTCCTCCCGGAAATCCGGACCCTCCTTCACAGAAGCTGGACCGAGCCAGCCCGGACATCCGGCCGTGACCCCGGACATCCGGCTCGCCCCGAAGCCCCGGACATCCGGCCGCCAACCTGGACGTCCGGCGCCTGCGCGTGCCTAACCGGGCCAGACGCCCATGTATCCCTTTCCCTTTGCCCCCACTTGCAGTAGAACTATATATACTCCTCCACCTCCACCATTTTAGGGTTAGCATTGATTTAGCTCATATGTGAGATAGAGCTTTGCTCATCCATCCCGGATCTACTCCACGAGAGAGACCGCGGCCCCTCTACGGAGAAGATCCACCTTGGATTCAAGACCCCTAAACGGGAAGATCCTTCACGGATTCAAGACCTCCTCTTGGAGATGAACTCTACCCATGTATCTTTCCCTTTGTTGTTCATGTATCTTGTGATCTTGTGTGTTTGATTGTCTAGTGGATGTGTGATTGGACTTGTTCTTGAGTGTTTCCCTCGTGATTTCCCTTTGTGTTCTTCGTGTTCATCGTGGGATCCCCTCCATTTCGTGAAAGATCGGCCACATAGGGTTCCGCCCTACATCAGAATGAGTCCGTGTGACAAGGTACATGAAGCTTAGCAAGATGATATAGTATGAGATGTAAAGCATTCATGTGATCAAATGCATTTGTGGTGCACACAAAGGTGTTGTGAATGTGATCAATGCAACCATTGTGCAAAATGATGTCATAGTGTGATGGTTTATCAAGAGCATGAACATGGCAATGGATGCTCAATATGTGTATGTTATCATGGAATTGATGGAGGAAAAGATGATCATGATGTATGAATATGCCATCAAGAAAGATCACAACAAATTTGCTAAGGAAATGCACAAGCTCATATATCATGGATGACATGGGAATACAATATGCAACAAGGCAATCATAATGTGAGTCAATCCATGCGCAAGATGCAAATTTGGTATGGGAATGATATGCCCATGGAGCATGGCATGTGAGCACCCAACCATCAAATATGAAGGTTTTGGTGCAATGTGCCAAAGCAGTTTTGATATACCAATGCTCGATGTCGTGGCATGAGTGAAGGTCCGAAGGTGCATCCAATAAGTCCGAGCGCTCCTCATCTTGAAGGTCCATCTCCAATGTAGGTCCTCTCTCCAATAGATGTATCATGTAGACAATAAGAAGAAGACAACAATGAAAGAATGACCCATCCAATATGCGTATGTGAGGATGGCTCAAAGGGAAGTAGTTCACCTTTAGGAGATTCTCGCGAATGTTGGTGTTGCACATCACGTATGCCTTCGCATGACCAATATGTATAGTGATGATACCGCCTTGTGAATCCTTCAAAATGAAAGAACATGCCAAACACTCGGAAAAACAAATGAGGTTAGCGTGAATGCAAAACCTAACATTCGAGTGGTAAGATACCCAACAAGTGTATTCAACATGCTAATCATAAGAAAGGACAAGGTAAAGTGGCATGACATGTAAGCATATGATGCGATAACAACCAAAGGCATTAGGTTCAAACAAGCAAGCATGCATCACAAGTATGGTGTCCAAGTCTCCAATATTAACAAACATAGCATTGTTGTACTCAATACAAGTGATGAGAGATGCAACTATTGGAGACAAATTACAATGATCAAGATATATCATGTGAGTGGTATGAACATATATGACATCAACCCAAGAAAGCAAGTAAGAGTGGAACATGGACAAAGCAAGCAATCATAGTGATCAAGTCAAGCAAGCTAGTATTGCGTGGATGCAACATACTAGAAGTAATCATGGCAATCATGGCATGTGTGCAAATAGGAAGCATGAATAATGCACATGGCATATCACAAGCATGAAAGCAAGATATGAGCAAATTAGGGTTAATGTATTGGCGAGAGGCCATATGTAAATAGCGATGGGACATCATGACTCTCCCAACACAACAAGCATCAATAGCGTGGGGCACAAAGAAATCATGGTAGTAGCTACAAGTATCTCCACCAAGCATGCAAATACATATAGAAGTAGCATAATGGTGAATCATGTGTAAAGGCAAGCAAGGGTCACAATTGCATGGCAAAGTCATAGCAAGAGGTATAACATGCAAAGTGAACACGATAGTATGGGCATAATGTGATAAGTAGCAAATAGCCCGTAGCCGTGTGAGAGCCAAGTAAAAGAGATGCGCGTAGTGGTTGCGCGAAGAGAATGGTGGTAAGGGGATTCCACGGAATCCCAAGTCATCGTTGCTCTCAAGAGCTCGTTTTGTCAACTCATGGGATTGTGAGGTTGACAAATGTTCATGAGTACCTACACAAAACAAAGACAAAGGGAAAATTGTGTGTGCGTGGTATATGTACACATCATCCATCATAATGCGCACGTGCATGTGTTGGTTAGCACATAAAAGCCAATGCTCAAATAAATGAGATGCGTGGTATAGAAACATGTCATCCATCATGATAGGTTTGTTGTTATGTATAGCATAATGGAGACTCAAGTTGTGTAATGCATCACGAGAAATATCATTGTGATTCATGGAATGCATATGGTGCACACAATCATTGTAATCATGCAAGGTATGGCATGCATCAAGATCTCCTACTATGTATGAGGAAACTATGGGGGTCTCCTCAATATCATTCATGGAAACATCACATGGAGAATATTGATAGCATCCAAAACAATGCATATCCGGAGCAATGTGATCATGGCATGGTATATTAGATGAATTGCGCAAATCATGTAAAGGAAGCATGGCAATATCATCGCAAGAGAAACACATTCCAATGACCATCATCCTGTCATCTATGCCACAAGTGCAAATAGGATTCACTTTAATGGTGCATGCATAGTTACTATGTTGAGATTGATATGAAACAATGTGAGAAATCTCACTCATAGCATATGACAAGTTTAGAGGGTTGTCGAACATGATGTGACCAAAAGAATTTTCACATGATATTCTATGAAGTATAGTATCACAACTAGGCAACTCAACATGCTCATCATCATATTCATCATAAATAGGTAATTCAAGACATGAGGAAGTCGCACTAGCATGAAGCATGGCAATAGGTGTGTCAACATCATGCAAGCAATCATTCGCAAGATAGTCCACTAGTGGGACAAGAGCATCACCTTCACTTATTTTACCTTTGGAGTGTCGCTCATGCGTTGTAGGTGAGGTGTTCAAGATCCAATCGTTCTCATCTTCATCATGATGGAACCATGTGGGTGGTGCATCTTCTTCCACCATGGCCATCGATTTGTCCATTGGAGGGACGGGCTCGTCAAGGGTAGGCATGTCCTCTTGTAGGAGACCTAGCACCAAAGAAAACACACTCGGAGTAGAGGTTAAGTCGTTAGAAATCATAGTGGCCTCACATGCCCTATCAACTACCTCACTCACTAAGTGTTGTGGGTCACTCACTCCCTCGTGGATGCTCTCACTCGTATGGTTGGTGGAGTCACTCAAATGGCTCTCAACCTCACATAGGAGAAGTGGCATGCTCTCATGTGTTGGGCTAGTGGTCGGCACACTCATCCTCTCAAAGGAAATGCTCTCAATGTCACATATGGTGGAGTCACTCGTATCACTCCTGTGGTGGTGGCTCTCCTCACATGGGAATTGGGGCATCTCGTCATATGTGGGTGTCGGAGAGATGTAGGTGCAAACGTCTCCATGCTCAACTCCAATCGTCTCCTCATCCATAACGCCTCCAAAGATGAATGCCGTAGGAGGTGGCAATTCATCACTCTCCTCCGAGATCAAAGAGGACTCATGTGCGCTCGCGTAGCTTGACTCGGAGTAGTAGTCATATTTGGGCGCCGTCTTCATGTTGTTGAAGAGGTTCATGCTCGTCGCCTTGGTCGAAGGGGATGGCCCTTTCTCGACCTTCTTGTCGCCATCTTGATGTGGGGAGCTTCCAAAGATGGAAGTGTCGCCCTCGCTCGTAGGTGGTCGCCTTGTAGTTGGAGATGTCGATGTAGGCAAACTCACGGGAAGTAGGCGAAGATGCCGTACGTCCAAAGGTGAAGATGCCTTGATAGCACTTGGCGAAGATGCCGAAGTGGTGGTTGTAGCCGTAGCTCCTTCTTGGGTGTGCTTGTCTCGCGGTCTTCTTATGTACTCTTGAAGCTTGGGCTTGGCATGAAGTAGAGCGTCTTCGGACTTGTAGGTATGCGCTTGTCGAGCATCTTCATGATGATGATGTCGTTGTCGTGCTTGAGCTCTTGGTAGATGTCGTTCGTCGTCGTCGTGAACATGATGCTTGGAGGTGACTTGCCCTTCATGACGATGTCGATGGTCGCCATGGCGGTGTGGACATGAAAGACTTGCACTTGCATCATGTGTGCGCTTCGAAGACTTGTGACTTGAACGTCGCCGCCGAGAGGATGACGAAGGGGAAGAAGACTTGTAATCGACCACCAAGTGTCGGAGCTCCGCCATTTGTTTGTTGAAGGAGTCGCACATGTCGTCGAAGGAAGCCATTGTCCTTGTCTCGGAGTGTCGTAGTTCGATGGCGATGTTGCCCAAGCACTCTTGCATTTATCGTTGTAGTCCGATGGTTTTCGCGTGGATGTCCTTGTTCGCGCCGTCGATGTCGAAGACCGGAGATGAAATGCCTTGCCTATCCATCACAAGACGCTAGCAAGTATGAGTGGGAGAAAGAGAAGAACTATACCAAATGTACCTTCACCGATGTTGAAGATGGATCAATGATCACTCAAATGTGGAACAAGGAAATAGCACAATTGGTACCAATTCTTGTCGGTTTCTCACATCTACACAAGTAAAGCTTATGGTGGAGCTCGGTGAGGATAGTGGCACAAAAAATTGATGTGAAATGTTAGCAAGAGTCAATAAAGTTGAAAAAGATTCAGAAATTCGCAAGTGAAACAAGTAGACCAATAGCAATATGGGTGGCACACGGAAACACACACACAGATAGATAGATGGGGTCGTGCAACCAAGGAATGAGCCAAAATGTGGAATCCATGAAAATGCTCGTGTTGCACAACACTAGAGAGACGCTAGCACGATTGCACAATAGGCGGATACGAACTTGTGCACAACCTACTAAGCAAAATGCAATGACTTCTATCCCAAGTATGCTATATGTATGGTATTCCGGTGCTTTTAGCACAAGATGATTGAAGATGATCAAGTATGATATGATATTTTGTGATGCTATGGCTCTTGCTTACAAGCTTCTTTGTGGCTCTTTCGCTTAAAAGCTTATTCTTCTTTTTTTTGTATATATGTGGCCACGATGCACAAACCAAGATAGCAATTATGTATATGCGGGAACAATCTTGTGGCACATGAGATGATATGATAATACCAATATGATATGGTATGCATGCAATGGAGACGCGGATTGATGATCACTAATGTGCACAAGTAACGTTGCCGGCAATACTCAAAGGCTAGTCTCGATAGGCAAGTGACGCAAAATGGGCTAGGGGTTAATAATGCAATTGCAAGGGAAATATACAATGATGTCGTCGAGGTTACCATCCGTGTTGATGATGAGAGGTGGTGCTCTTGATGTAGACCCGTTCCTAATTAGCCGAAACACCTTAGGAAACGGAAAAACCACAACTCAAAATCTCAAGGATAAATGTCAAATGGTGGTAGCGGCAATGCCGTGGTGGTTCCGGAAGTGGAATGATGGGCTATACACGATGTCGGAGTTGAAGTCACGGTCCCTAAGTAGCCGAAACACCTTAGGAGACACGAGCCACAACTCAAACAAGCTCACACAAAATTGGGTTAAGTTTCGTTGGCTATGTATAGTGGACTAAGCTATGCGGGAGTGGTGGTGGTGGTTGATGAAGAAGCAATGGTCCCTAAGTAGCCTAAACACCTTAGGAGACTCAAATCACTATTTAAGCAACCACAAATGCTATGGTGGACAAAATGATTTAGGTTGCGGAAAGCTATGGTGGCTATGCGGATGATATGGTGGAGGGCCTAGGCAAACTTGCCAAATTTGACAAAATTTGATGGAGTCAAATGAATATGGTGGTATTTTTCTGGTATGGGGAATGTCAAGAGCTTCGAAATGAGCTAAAGAACGTCCAAATCGGAGATCGTATGAATTAGTTATGGACAAAAAATCAGCCGAAGTCAAAATCTGGGTGTACCAGACGTCCGGAAAAGACAGGAAATCCGGTATTTTCTTCTGTATATGTGGTTCCGGTCGTCCGGTGAGTTCCGGACGTCCGGTGCTTCGTGAGGGTCCGAACGTCCGGTAAAACGCCGGTCGTCCGGTGGGTCGGGGTGAACGCGAGATTTGAGTTTCGGGACGCGATTTTGGGCGGAAAATGGAGATTTTGGGGTCAAAATTGATGAGATTTCGTGGAGGAAAGATGGGGAAACTTGGGGAAATGCTAGATCCACTTGAAACCAAGCAAAACCATGGATCAAAATCAACAAAACGTCATCAAACCAACAGATCACAAAAAAATTTGGGGCTATTTTTGGTGGGGAATTTTCGAATTTGGGGAAGAACACAACAAAACAAGGCTAGAAAATGGTGGGGAGGCTCCAAATTCGTGAGAAACCGTGGCTCATGATACCATAATGATGTAGGGTGGAACCCTAGATTGCCGATCTTTCACGAAATGGAGGGGATCCCATGAAGAACACGAAGAACACGAGGGGGAACACGAGGGGAAACACGTGAGAATCACTCAAACCAACAAGGACAAGTCACACATATGCTAGATCCTCGAAACACAAAGAGATACAAGATCCATGATCAACAAGGTATGATACAAAGGGTAACCGGTTCTTCTCCGTGAGTAGGTCTTGGGGTATCCCGCGGGATCTTCTCCGTAAAGGAGGTCTTGAATCCGTGTGGATCTTCTCCGAAGAGGTGCCGCAGTCACTCTCGAGGAGATGAACCACTAGATGAGCAAAGCTCTAGGTATCAAATGAGCTATCACTAATTTAACCCTCACTAGGAGGAGGTGGAGGAGTATATATAGTCTAGGGCCACGAAGGGGTAAGTGGGAGAGGGATACATGGGCCTCTGGCCCGATAACTGTGCGCAGACAGCATGTAGCGGACGTCCGACGGCTACCGGATGTCCGATGGCTCGCGAGGGTCCGGACGTCCGGAAGTCTTCGAACTTCCGCTATTTTCCTTCTGTTGTCGAAGTCACGGACGTCCGGTGGCCTCCGGTCGTCCGGTCGCCTGGGAGTCGCCGGTCGTCCGGTTGAGGCCGGACGTCCGGAGCCTGTAGCTTTTCCTGTAGCTTGTCCTCGCCATCTTGTCCAATGCTCCTAGCTGTTCCATGGCCTCCCTCTTGGTTCCTGGTCATGCATAGCACATATATTTGAGGTAGTAGCCATGTCTCGCATGTAGAAAGTGGAGGTTCGGAGAGGAGCGAGTTAACCTTGTGTCCAATGGTGTGTACTTGAGGTCTCATCGAAGTGAACATGGGGATGATCGTGGGATGCTCCGCATCAAAAAGTGGCTAAGAAATTTAGTATCACGATCTGAAACAATAGTAGTTGGCACACCATGCAAGCTAATAATTTCACGAAAGAACAAATCAGCAACATTAGCAGCATCATCGCTTTTATGACATGGTATAAAGTGTGCCATCTTCGAGAACCTATCCACGACAACAAATATGCTATCTCTCCCCTTCTTTGTTCGAGGTAAACCCAAAACAAAGTCCATAGATATATCTTCCCAAGGAACACTAGGGACAGGCAAAGGCATATATAAACCATGAGGATTGAGTCGTGACTTAGCTTTTTGACATGTAGTGCAGCGACCAACAAAACGCTCAACATCCCGTCGCATCTTTGGCCAAAAGAAATGTGTAGCAAGTACGTCCTCCGTCTTCTTCACGCCAAAGTGTCCCATTAATCCTCCTCCATGCGCCTCCTGCAACAACAAAAGACGAACAGAGCTAGCTGGAATGCATAGCTTGTTAGCTCGAAACACAAATCCATCATTAACGACGAACTTGTTCCATGTTCTCCCTTCTTTGCAATTCTGCAATACATCTTTAAATTCAGCATCATGCACATATTGATCTTTGATGGTCTCCAAACCAAATATTTTAAAGTCAAGTTGTGAAAGCATAGTATAACGATGAGACAATGCATCAGCAATAACATTTTCTTTTCCCTTCTTGTGTTTAATAACATAAGGGAAAGTCTCTATGAATTCTACCCATTTAGCATGTCTACGGTGCAGTTTTGCTTGACTTTTAATGTGCTTCAAAGATTCATGATCAGAATGTATAACAAATTCTTTGGGCCATAAATAATGTTGCCATGTTTCCAAAGTCCGAACAAAAGCATATAATTCCTTATCGTAAGTAGAATAATTCAGACTAGGCCCACTCAATTTTTCAAAAAAGTATGCAACAGGTTTACCATCTTGTAATAACACACCTCCTAACCCAATTCCACTAGCATCACATTCAAGCTCAAAAGTCTTATTAAAATCAGGAAGTTGGAGTAAAGGAGCATGTGTCAACTTATCTTTCAATACCGTGAATGCTTCTTCCTGTGCAGTACCCCAAACAAAAGGCACATCCTTCTTTGTAAGCTCATTGAGAGGTGCAGCAATGGTGCTGAAATGTCTCACAAAACGCCGATAGAATCCAGCGAGGCCAAGGAAACTCCTCACGTGTGTGACCGTTTTGGGCTGCGGCCAACTCTCAATAGCTTCAATCTTGGCTTTATCAACCTCAATTCCCTGTGGAGTAACAACATAGCCAAGAAAAGAGACTCGGTCGATGCAAAAGGTGCACTTTCCAAGGTTACCAAACAAACGTGCATCACGTAGAGCAATAAAAACAGCACGTAAATGTTCCAACTGTTCCTCCAAAGTTCCGCTAAAAATCAATATATCATCAAAGTATACTACCACAAATCGTCCAATGAAAGCACGTAAAACTTCATTCATTAATCTCATGAAAGTACTAGGTGCATTAGTTAACCCAAAAGGCATGACTAACCACTCATATAATCCAAACTTAGTTTTAAATGCTGTTTTCCATTCATCTCCCAATTTCATACGAATTTGATGGTATCCACTATGCAAATCAACTTTGGAGAAAATTGTAGAGCCACTCAATTCATCAAGCATATCATCTAGCCTAGGAATAGGATGACGATAACGAATAGTAATATTATTAATTCATCTACAATCAACACACATACGCAATGTACCATCCTTTTTCGGCACTAGAATAATAGGAACAGCACAAGGACTAAGGGATTCGCGTATATAACCTTTGTCGAGTAGCTCCTGTACTTGACGCATAATCTCCTTCGTCTCTTCTGGATTGGTACGGTATGGTGCGCGGTTGGGTAGCGATGCACCGGGAATTAAGTCAATCTGATGCTCAATCCCTCGAATAGGTGGTAATCCCGGTGGCACGTCTTGTGGAAAGACGTCGGCGAACTCCTGCAAAATGTTAGTGACAGCAGGAGGCAAAGAGGAAGGCACGTCATCGAATGAAAATAATGCCTCTTTGCACACAAAAGCATAGCAAACAGATTTGCTAAAATCTAGCTCATCAATATCAGATTTGGTGGCAAATAAACATGCACTTTTCAATTTAATTTCAGAAGCAACAGTAGATGGTTTATTATTAGCCTTCATTTGTTGCTCAAATTCTTTTGCCACAATCTGATTTTCACTCTTATTTTTCTCCTGTTTTGCTTTATTAGCTCTATTAATATCATCTTCAAAATGGAATCAGGAGTCATAGGAAGCAAAGGCCCTTGGTGGAGGGGTCCGAAACCAACCCTAACTCTTGTTTCCCCACACATACGGACTCTAAAAACAACCTATACTCAAGTATTTCGAAATTACATGGGCCTGGCCCAATAATAAGGTGACGCAGCACCTATAATAGCCTCTGGACGAAATTTATGAAGTGGCATCTTGTATATTTCGTCCAAGGCTTCTCGCCCTCATTATGGTGGCTTCAAAGTCCTGAAATCATCAATTGAAACGCCATTCTTGTTCCCCTTGCGCATGCCATCATCTCCATGCTTGATTTTGCTCCAATGTTCATCCTTCTTGTCCAAGCTAGGCCCTTCATTTGTAAGCAAGACAAATGTATCCAATTTAGGCAGCATCATATTCTCATGAACATTAGATTCATTACAAAGAAACGAAAGTACCTGGTAATTTAATTGGCGTGCGCGAGCTCTAGTAATTGGTCCTGTATATGTGTCAGTTGGATCTGTGGGTGTAACCTTGTTAGTGATGTCCTCATCAAAGTTTGTGAAGTATTTTTGTCCTGGATGACATAAATAAATTGTTGCATAGTTTGCATTAGAAATCACCTCACAAATATACATGTATGCAATATTTGTGGTCGTACCCAAGGTAGTCATGTCCTCATCAAAAATCTTCGTCCAACTCATCCTCGTGTTGCAAATGAAGTACAAGTTGAGAAGATAATTGATAGCATAAATGCTCCTGGTCCACTCACTCGCTCTAGAGCAACACAACATGCAAATTTCTGCGGGCACTTTGCTTTTGTCTCAATATCTGAACCCAAGAAAGCTGCTGAAGCTTTTATGGAGCCTGAATGGATTCAAGCAATGCAAGAAGAGCTTCAACAGTTTGAACTGAACAATGTGTGGGAACTTGTCAATCGTCCTGATCCTCGAAAGCACAACATAATAGGCACAAAATGGATCTATCGCAACAAGCAAGATGAGCATGGTCAAGTGGTCAGAAACAAAGCTCGTCTCGTTGCTCAAGGATACACTCAAGTTGAAGGGATTGACTTCGATGAAACATTTGCTCATGTGGCTAGACTTGAAGCCATTCGTATACTGCTAGCCTATGCAAATCATCACAACATACTTCTATATCAAATGGATGTAAAGAGTGCCTTTCTCAATGGGAGAATTGAAGAAGTGTATGTTGCACAACCACCTGGCTTTGAAGACCCAAAACGTCCTGATATGGTTTACAAGCTCAACAAGGCACTATATGGCCTCAAACAAGCGCCTCGCGCTTGGTATGACACCCTCAAAGACTTCCTGAAGAGCAAAGGCTTCAAACCTGGATCCCTAGATCCCACACTCTTCACGAAGACATATGATGATGAGCTATTTGTCTGCCAAATCTATGTGGATGACATTATCTTCGGCTGCACGGACAAGAAATACAGTGATGAGTGTGGTCACACGATGCAAGAACAATATCAAATGTCTATGATGGGTGAGCTGAAGTTCTTCCTTGGTCTTCAAATTCGTCAGCAAAGCAACGACATCTTCATATCTCAAGATAAATACCTCTAAGACTGCCTGAAGAAGTTTGGAATGCAAGACTGCAAAGGGTACTCGACGCCAATGCCTGCTAAACATCATCTGGGTCCCGACGCCAATGGTGAAGAGTTTGATCAACAGGTATACCGCTCCATGATTGGTTCTTTACTTTATTTATGTGCATCTAGGCCAGATATTATGCTTAGTGTTTGCATGTGTGCTCGATATCAAGCGGCACCAAAGGAGTCGCATCACTTAGCTGTGAAGCGAATACTTCGATATTTGGCTTACACCCCAACGCTAGGATTATGGTATCCAAAGGGCTCAGAGTTTGATCTAGTAGGATTTTCAGATGCTGATTATGCTGGTGACAAAGTTGATCGCAAGTCCACATCTGGCACATGTCACTTTCTAGGACGATCACTTGTCTGTTGGTCTTCAAAGAAGCAGAACCGTGTATCACTCTCCACTGCTGAATCTGAATACATTACTGCTGGATCTTGCTGCGCTCAGCTTCTATGGATGAAGCAAACACTCCAGGACTATGGAGTCCATCTGAAGCATGTGCCACTCTACTGTGATAATCAAAGCGCCATCAAGATTGCCAACAACCCAGTTCAGCACTCGAAGACAAAGGACATTGAAATTCGTCATCACTTTCTCAGAGATCATGTTATGAAGGAAGATATTGATATCATACACGTCAACACTGAAGAGCAACTGGCAGATATCTTCACAAATCCCTTGGATGAGAAAAGGTTTTGCAAGTTGCGGTGTGAGCTAAATATCTTAGAATCCTCAAATGTCATGTAATCAGGCACACATCCTAACACTTATGCATTTTGATGACTTAGATGTGCAACACACGAAGTAAAGTATATCTTCAATCAATGAAGACTTACATTCTAAGTGTGAATACATTAACATGGAATTTGACTTCGGAGCGCCACGATAATTGTGCGCCGTGTCTGGGTCTAATACTTCCTATACGGTGGGTAACGCCACCACCAAATTCTTGTTTGAAGCATTTCTTGTGGCGTTACATTTGCAAAGTCTTCGCACTTGGTTTGTCTTCACATAGTGATGCGGAGCATCCCAAGGTCATCCCCACGGACCCTCCTTCACCTCCTCAAGTGCTTCAAGGACCGATGACACGTGCTCGTGCTAGAGCTTTCGAGACCGAGGTGACGTCACTCCTAGCTCTACTTCCATACGAATCTTGCGAGACATGGTTGCTACCTCAAACGGGTGTGCTTTGTGTGCTCAGGTGTGAAGGAGACCACATCGGAGAAGAGCTTGAAGATGGACAAGTCCCCAAGGCCATGGACGAGTTGATGCAACAAGAAGGGCAGAAAGCAGCTCCAGGCCCCGGACATCCGGCCTCCTGGCCCGGACATCCGGCCCCTGGGCATCTCTCTACAGAAGGCCAGCCACAGGGCCCGGACATCCGGCCAGGCCCCGGACATCCGGCCACGCACGGCCCGGACATCCGGCCTCGGGCCCGGAAATCTGGCGCTCCTGTCCAGAGAGCACCCGAGGCTCGGTCCCTCCAGCCCGGACATCCGGGCCCGCGCCCCGGACATCCGGCGCCCCGCGAAGTCCCGGACATCCGGGCTACTGCCCGGACATCCGGCTCCTGATCTGCCTGCGCGCAGCACTTGGGCCGAGGCCCGTGTACCCCCTTCGCCCCGTAGACTATATATACTCCTCTCCTCTTTCCGTTTAGGGTTAGCTGTGGTTTAGCTCATTTCTCATACGTGTGTGGATTTCTCCCACGAGACGGTGCGCCTCTACGGAGAAGATCCACTACGGATTCAGGACCTCCTTCACGGAGAAGATCCCCACGGGATTCCAAGACCTCCTCCGAGAGAAGACTATCTGTATCACCGTTGTTGACTTTGGATCATGGATCTCGACTTTGTATCGCGAATCTAGCGCTTGTGTGATTGCTTTCGTGTTGATTTGAGTGTTCTCTCTTGTGTTTTCCTCGTCCTTCTCCTTGTTTTCCCCGTGTTCATCGTGTGCCACCCTCCAAATCATGAAAGGTCCGCTGATTAGGGTTCCACCCTACATCATCTTGGTATCAAGAGCAAGGTTGATCATGATTTTGGAGTCCCACACTTTGTTGTCTAGCCTGTTTTTGTCGTGTTCTTCCCAATTTCGAAAATTCCCCACAAAAAGACCCCCAAATTTTTTTTGGTGATCTGTTGATTTGGCAAGATTTTGTTGAATTTGTTCCATGGATTTGCTGTGCCACGTGTGGATCTAGCTTTTCCTCCACTTTCCCCAATTTTCATCCGAAAAATCCGCCGAATTTTTGCCCCAACACCACCGATTGCAAAGACTTCTTCCTGGCTCGGGCACCCCGGACATCCGGCACGTGCCCCGGACATCCGGCCTCCCGCAGCCACAAAACCACCACCACACACCATCTTGCACTCTTCCACCGCCATTTTCGTTCGGTGATCCACCCATTCTTCCGCATACCACCACCATTTCCGCATCCACCATCACTTACCCGCTCCGAGTTTGAAAAGTTTGTCTCCATTTGCCTTGGATACTTGAGTTGTGGTTTCCCCCGTTTCCTTGGATGTTTAGGCTACCTTGGAACGACAAGACTTCGACAACACCACCGCTCAACCTCGGCAAGGACGGTAACATCGACGACACTTCGCTCATTCTATCTTGCAATTGCATTGTCACCCTATGAACCATCTTTGCGTAGCTTTCCCATTGAGACTAGCCATTTGAGTATTGCCGGGCCACGGCACTTGTGCACATTAGTGAGAGTCATATATATTGCATACCACATCATCTAGGTATATTGCATATCTCCATGTGCCACAAGAGTGTTCCGCATACACAATAGCTACCTCGATCCGAGAAGCATGCATATGTGCCCAAAGAAAGAGCTCACAAGCTTTTAAGCAAAAGAGCCACCAAAGCAAAGAAACAATAGCATCATACGCCTTGCATCCAAAGAGATCATACATCATAGAAACTTCATCTTGTGCTCAAGCATCGGCACATCATACACTCATAGCATACTTGTGATAGATAGTCGTTACGTTTTGCCCCTTATAGGTCGTGCACAAGTGCGTATCCGCCTATTAAGCAATCGGTTAGCGTCTCTCTAGCGTTGTGCAACACGAGCATTTTCCGTGGTTTTCCACATTTTGGCTCATCCTTGGTTGCACAACCACATTTATCTATCCGTGCGTATGTTCCGTGTGCTACCCTTTGCTAGTGATCTACTTGTTGCATGAGCAAATTGTGAACCATTTTCAACATCATTGCGTCACTTTGACGATTGCATTGAATTTGTGCCACATCCTAACCAAGCTCCTCTCAAAGCTTTACTTGTGTAGGTGTGAGAATCGACACGAAGTGATACCAATGGTGCTATTTCCGGGTTACATTGTTGAGTGATCATTGATCCATTTTCAACCTCGGTTAAGGTACATTGATATTGTCTTCTCCTTTCTCCCACTCACATACTTGCTTGTGATGATGGATAGGCCAAGTTCATCTACCAACCCGATCTTCGACGATCCTCAAGAAGCGAACAACTACGTCACCAAACTACATCTATTCGGTGTCCAACGAGCTCTACATCAAGAGAGTGAAGCTATGCGAGAGTACATTGGTCAAGTCGCCGAGGACGCGCGCCAATTCCAACAAAGTACCAAGGAGCAAATCGACCTCATCAACACCAACATGTCTACTCAATACAATGAGCTACGGACATTGATCATCAACCGACATTCTTCCTCAACATCATCTCATCGACGAAGCCGCTCAAGTCGACATACCGACTCAACGCCAGAATCAAGTACACCTATGTCAAACACTCTTCGTCAAGCCGCACGTCAAGCTCGACATGACCATCGGCATCCTCTACATGACAAGAGTTCTCAAGAGCTATTCGACGAGCAAGAAGGCCGACGTCGTCAAAACCAAGCTACACTTGAGCAAGCACAAGAACGGCACCGACTACGCCAACAACAACAAGAGCGAGCTCGTCAATATCAAGAAGAACAAGATGCCGAGGCTAACCGCCAAGCACAACAATGTCGAGAAGCTCAAGCTATGGATGCGCAACGAGCGTTACAAGATGCACATCGCAATGTGGACGCCCGCAATCAACACACTCGTCTAGAAGAGGATTTCCTTCGAGATGACATGCAAGAAAGGCGCCATCAAGCAAGAATGCAAGAAGAAGATCCTCAAGCGCGGCCAGAGCAACAACCTCAACAAGAACATCAAACCCAACAAGAACGTCTACATCAACAAGAGCAACAAGATATGGCAAACCGCCAAAATCGAGATCGCCCTCCCAATAGGCCAGGAAACAATGACGAGCATCGCTATGGCAAGCTCAAATTCACAATGCCAAAGTTCTCCGGAAGCATTGATCCCGAAGACTACCTCTCATGGGCATTGAAAGTTGACAAGATCTTTCGCCTTCACAACTTCGATGAAGAGAAGAAGATCGCTATGGCATCACTTGAGTTCCAAGACTATGTTCTCATTTGGTGGGAGCAAATCATAGAGAGAAGAGAATCCAAAGGCGAACCTCCTATCACCACTTGGGCTCAAATGAAGGAAGTGATGAGAGCACGCTTCGTGCCTACACACTACAATCGTGACTTGTTCAAGAAGCTACAACTCCTCAAGCAAGGAACCAAGTCCGTTGAAGAGTACTACAAGGAGATGGAGATTGCCATGATAAGAGCCAACATCACGGAAGATGAAGAGCAAACTATGGCGCGATTCTTGAATGGACTCAACTATCCCATCAAGAAGATTGCGGACTTCCAACCATACAACAATCTCCTCGAGTTAGTACACCAAGCAACCAAAGCGGAGCGACAAGTTCAAGAGGACTACAAGTACTCCAAGTTCAACTCCAAGAACTTCGGCTCCTACAACCAAGCTTCAACGACTTCGGCTACTCCTCCTACCTCTACCAAGCCTTCTACAAACTTCGGTGACAAGTCAAGCTACAAGAATGCGACTACATCGAGTCATCCAACTTCTACCAACAACTTCAAGTCTAGAGCTTCATCATCTGCAACTCCAAACGAAGATAACAACAAGACGAGCTCCATCAAATGCTTCAAGTGCCAAGGATGAGGCCACAAGTCATTTGAGTGCAAGACCGTTCGCACCATGATCATCAACGACGACGGATCTTATGATTCCATGAGCGATGATGAGATGGAAGCACTCGAGCATGTCGCTATGCACCGCAAAGTCAATGAAGAAGAAGACAATCAAGTGTTTTGCGACAATGACTCAAGCCCCAACCTTGTTGTCTCAAAAGTCCTGACACTCCAACATCAACAAGATGACGACCAACGATGTCATATTTTCCATACGAAGGCCGGCATCAATGGACGCTCCGTCAAGGTTATCATTGATGGAGGAAGTTGCCACAACTCGGCAAGCGAAGAGCTATGCGACAAGCTTCATTTGGTCAAGACGAAGCATCCTCACCCCTACAAGGTCCAGTGGCTCAACAACGCAGGAATTCTTCGAGTCGAGCACACCGTGCAAGTCTCTTTCAAGATTGGCGCCTACGAGGACACTCTCGAGTGTGATGTGATACCCATGTCCGTGTGCCACCTTATTCTTGGACGTCCATGAAAATATGATCGTGGAGTCACACACAATGGACGGACGAATCACTATCACTTTAAGATGAAGGGCAAGGAATTCGTGCTCCGGCCAATGTCTCCAAGTCAAGTTGCCGCCGACAAGCTTTTACCTACCACCCATCGTGGAGAGAATGGCGAGAGAGCGAGCCACCAAAAGGAGAGCGAGAGCCACAAGCCAAATATGAGCGCCTCCACGATGAGCGACAAGAAGCACCTAGTGCTATTTGCCACCAAACGTGAGATGAGAGAAGTGTGTGAGAACCCATCGAGCGTCTTCCACCTTGTGCTTTTATGCAAAAGGGAAGCCAAACCTACTAACACTTCACCACCTCCACCTTTTGTGTTGTCTCAATTGTTGCAGGAATTCTCGGACGTCTTTCCCGATGAGCTACCACCGGGTCTACCTCCACTTCGCGGGATAGAACACCGCATCAACCTCGTACCCGGTGCTCCACTTCCAAACAAGGCTCCTTATCGCGTCAACCCCGAGGAAACAAAGGAGATACAACGGCAAGTGCAAAAACTCATCGACAAGGGTCATGTACGTGAAAGTCTAAGCCCTTGTGCCGTTCCCGTTATTCTCGTGCCTAAGAAAGACGGAACTTTTCGCATGTGTTCCGATTGTCGTCCGATAAATGCTATCACCGTTAGATACCGTCACCCTATTCCTCGCTTAGACGATATGCTTGATGAACTATGTGGTGCCACCATCTTTTCAAAAATTGATCTTAAAAGTGGCTACTACCAAATTCGCATTCAAGAGGGTGATGAGTGGAAAACTGCTTTCAAAACCAAGTTCGGGTTATACGAGTGGCTTGTTATGCCAATGGGCTTATCGGAAGCACCCGGCACTTTCGTGCGTCTTATGCACTTTGTTCTTAGACCCTACATAGGTGTCTTTGTCGTGGTTTACTTTGATGACATTCTCGTCTTTAGCAAGTCGCTTGAAGAACATGTTGACCATGTCCAACTAGTTTTACAAGCACTTCGCAAACAACAATTATATGCTAATATGGGGAAATGCACTTTTACAAGCACTTCCTTGGTTTAGCCGGTTTCTATCGACGTTTTGTGAAGGACTTTAGCACCATTGCTATGCCTCTACAAGCTTTGAGAAAGAAGAACGCACCCTTCATTTGGGGTCCTTCGCAAGACACCGCATTCAATGAGCTTAAGAGCTTGCTCACGCACGCACCACTTCTAGCCCTACCAAACTTTGACAAACCTTTTGAGATTCATTGTGATGCTAGTGGTACCGGCATAGGTGGCGTGCTAATGCAAGAAAAGCGCCCAATTGCGTACTTTAGCGAGAAGCTATCGGGAGCGCAACTTAACTACCCCATATATGATAAAGAGCTTTATGCCTTGGTGAGAGTTCTACGTGTTTGGGAACACTATCTTAGAACTCATGAATTCATTCTTCATACGGACCATGAGACACTCAAGTATCTCAAAGGTCAAACTAAGTTGAACAAGCGTCATGCTAAATGGAGTGAGTTCATTGAGTCTTTTCCCTATGTCATCAAATACATCAAGGGCAAAGAAAATGTTGTGGCGGACGCGCTTTCCCGCAAATGCATGCTTGTAACACAACTTGAGTTGAATGTGATTGGCTTTGAGCATATTAAAGATTTATATGAGCATGATCCTTTCTTTGCAAATGCTTATGCTAAATGCTTGACTCACACTTCTTGGGAACATTACTACATCAAGGATGGATATCTTATGAGAGCTAACAAACTTTGTATTCCCGAGTCTTCGCTTTGTTTGCTCCTTTTACAGGAATCGCATGGAGGAGGACTCATGGGACACTTTGGACGCGACAAGACGTTTGCTACTCTCTCTAAGAACTATTTTTGGCCCAAGATGCTTCGTGACGTCTCACGCCTCACCAACCGATGTTCGACATGCCGCAAAGCTAAGTCCAAAGCTCAATCTCACGGTCTTTATATGCCTCTCCCTATACCATATCATCCATGGGAAGACATAAGCATGGATTTCATACTTGGCTTGCCTAGGACTAAAACTGGCAAAGATTCTGTGCTTGTGGTGGTAGATAGATTCTCCAAAATGGCTCATTTCATTACTTGTAACAAGATCGACGATGCTTCACATGTTGCCACTCTCTTTTGCAGGGAGATACTTCGTCTTCATGGCGTGCCTAAAACGATCGTGTCGGACCGGGACGTCAAGTTCCTGAGTTACTTTTGGAAAACACTATGTGCCAAGCTGGGAATCAAGCTACTCTTTTCTTCGGCGTACCACCCACAAACGGACGGTCAGACGGAGGTGACGAACCGCACGCTCTCCACTCTTCTTCGTGTGTTGATCAAGCGAAACATCCGGGAATGGGAGAATTGCTTACCCATCGCCGAGTACGCCTACAACCGCGCAAGACATTCGACCACCGGCAAGTCGCCATTCGAGGATGTCTACGGCTTCAACCCGTTGTCACCTTTGGACATTCTACCTCTACCGCTACAAGAGCGCATCAACATGGATGCAAGTGCTCGAGCAAGCTATCTCAAGAAGGTGCACGAAGATACAAGGGCAATGATCGAGCACCAAGTCCAACATCTCGCCACCAACCTCAACGTCAACAAGACACAAATGGTGTTCCAACCGGGCGATCTTGTCTGGCTTCATCTTCGCAAGGACCGCTTCCCACACGAGCGCAAGTCCAAGCTTCTACCTCGCGCCGACGGACCATTCAAGGTGCTAGCCCGCTACAACGACAACGCCTACAAGATCGATCTCCCTCGAGACAAGTACTCCGTGAGCGACACCTTCAACGTCAAGGTTCTCTCTCCGTTCCATGGTGATGACGAATTCGATCCGAGGACGGATCTCTCCCAAGGGAGGGGAGATGATGCGGAGCATCCCAAGGTCATCCCCACGGACCCTCCTTCACCTCCTCAAGTGCTTCAAGGACCGATGACACGTGCTCGTGCTAGAGCTTTAGAGACCGAGGTGACGTCACTCCTAGCCCTACTTCCATACGAATCTTGCGAGACATGGTTGCTACCTCAAACGGGTGTGCTTTGTGTGCTCAGGTGTGAAGGAGACC
The DNA here is from genome assembly GCA_902687465.1 of Secale cereale. Taxonomy (NCBI): domain Eukaryota; kingdom Viridiplantae; phylum Streptophyta; class Magnoliopsida; order Poales; family Poaceae; genus Secale; species Secale cereale. The sequence continues at coordinate 424,889,236 of LR738715.1, read as the reverse complement.
ACATCGGAGAAGAGCTTGAAGATGGACAAGTCCCCCAGGCCATGGACGAGTTGATGCAACAAGAAGGGCAGAAAGCAGCTCCAGGCCGCGGACATCCGGCCTCCTGGCCCGGACATCCGGCCCCTGGGCATCTCTCTACAGAAGGCCAGCCACAGGGCCCGGACATCCGGCCAGGCCCCGGACATCCGGCCAAGCACGGCCCGGACATCCGGCCTCGGGCTCGGAACTCCGGCGCTCCTGTCCAAAGAGCACCCGAGGCTCGGTCCCTCCAGCCCAGACATCCGGGCCCGCGCCCCGGACATCCGGCGCCCCGCGAAGTCCCGGACATCCGGGCTGCTGCACTTGGGCCGAGGCCCGTGTACCCCCTTCGCCCCGTAGACTATATATACTCCTCTCCTCTTTCCGTTTAGGGTTAGCTGTGGTTTAGCTCATTTCTCATACTTGTGTGGATTTCTCCCACGAGACGGTGCGCCTCTACGGAGAAGATCCATTACGGATTCAGGACCTCCTTCACGGAGAAGATCCCCACGGGATTCCAAGACCTCCTCCGGGAGAAGACTATCTGTATCACCGTTGTTGACTTTGGATCATGGATCTCGACTTTGTATCGCGAATCTAGCGCTTGTGTGATTGCTTTCGTGTTGATTTGAGTGTTCTCTCTTGTGTTTTCCCCGTCCTTCTCCTTGTTTTCCCCGTGTTCATCGTGTGCCACCCTCCAAATCGTGAAAGGTCCGCTGATTAGGGTTCCACCCTACATCACATAGGATATATATATAGAGTTGTGTTCTGTCCTCAACAGCATTCACTTATAGCCATGTCTTCATATTTGAATCTTTTGGACTAAGTGAATGTGATCGGACCCTAACCTCTCTATGCTTTCTCATCTCACTCTGTCTGTCCAAATCACATGCATTCTGTTGAAACAGTCAAATATCTTCTCTGCATCCTTGTCAGCAGAAGATACGGAGACAAACTTTAAATCTGATTTTAATGCTCCATCCGTTATGCCTGAAACCCGGAGAAGCCGGAGCGACTACTCCGACAGTCGTGGTGTACGTGGGATCGTGGGACAACTCCCAATGCATTACATGACCGCCACGTGTCACTCGTACGTGAACCGTCAGGGGCACCTGAGTAATTACGTTGTGCCGTCTCCCATGCCTATAAATGCACGTCCCATCACGATCAAAAGTTTCTTCCACCACCTCTCCACCTCAAACAACCCTAGCGCCTCCGCTAGCTTTCGACGACGCCGGCGACGAAGCGCTTCGCTGCCGCAACTTTGTCGACGCCGTCCTCACGCCGACCGCGGACATCTTCCTCTCCGCCGTCGTCGTAGCTGTCCTCCGTCGCCAAGTTAGGGCACGGACGACCAAACTGCTGGGCATCCAACTCCTACTCCGTCTAAGCAGTTCATCGTGTGGTAAATAAACTTACTTTTTACCATCTTCTAGATCCATAAAGATTCATCTACTTTACCACAAGAGGTTTCTGCCTACTTAGATATACAGATCTATCCTGTCTACATCTCATATCTTGCCTAGTACATTCACATATGCTTCAACTATAGTTAGATTCCTCACTTGTACTTATTCGTGGATTCGTACAAATCTGGAACCAACTCCCATGAGTGAATGTCTTCGCACTATGAGGTCAAAGTCTTCAAAACTGTTTTAATCTTCAAAACTTCTGAGAATGCATATGACCTCTTCCCCTTCCCTCGCATCTCTAATGTTGTCACATGTACATGTCCGTAGGAGAATCCCTTGGTTCTCATAGTCTGCATTCATTTGTAGAGTTTTTGCAGCGTCACATTCATTCTCCTGAAGCTAGTTCATGTCTGACCAGCAAACCGAAACATCTGCCAGTTTTGAAGCCATTCAATTTGAAGCCATTCGGGTTGAAGCCAATGACAACTGACAAGACAGTAAGAAAGGGTGGCAGACAGCGTCGTGGCAACACCTCTCGTGATTTGCCTCCTGATCTCAGTGAAATATACAAGACCGATCCAGAGGAGGATTATAATCAGAGGAAGACCCGAATCCAATGTATTCGAAGATACTGGGCTGAACAATGGTTCAAATATAAGTTCGTGACCCTAGAGTATGCTGAGAAAAACGCCATCAAGCATCCGTGGGGAGATATCACTTATAAGAATCTCCCCCTCCCCAACACTCGTGCTGAAGCCATTGCTCAAGGCTTCTATCCCTGCATGGTTAGAGGGCCACAGCCTGCTGATCCTGATCCAAGCGCTCTGCTCTGGTGTCGCGACGACAATCTTTTCAAGCAAAATCTTCAATTCGCCAAGAACTCGGCCAAGGAAAACAAGAAGCTATGGGGATTAGACTTCAATCCTGGCCCCTCTGCACCCCGCACTGATGGCTTGCGCGAAGCTGAACCAAATCTGGTTGGGCTCTTCTACAACCTAGAGGGCCTCATCAGTCACATAAGGGTTGAAGGGGCAGATGTAGATCAGCCGGAAGCAGATGATGACTCTGAAGAAGCACCTGCAACGCCGAAGCCCCAGAAGAAGAAATCAAAGGCTTCAAAGGCTACTCCACCAAGAGCTTCAAGAGTGAAGCCTTTGGCCACTGCTCCACCTGCACCAAGTGTGCAATCTGAGGAACTGATGCGGAGCATCCTAAGGACATCACCATGTCAAGAGTCCGTTTGGCAAGTGACACGTGTGACCTCTACTTCTCATACATAAAGGTGAATCATCTCCTTTACACGTGTTCACTTGACCCCTTCGAGGACGGTATACTACTTGACACTCCACTCGTGTGCATGCATAGGTATTGTCGGAGCTTCACGGACGACGACGAGGAGTGCAAGCGCCGAGGAACACCTACACCATCCGCGAGGGAAGCTTGGAAGAGAAGACGGAAGAAGACGGAGCTGCTGATACTACAGCGGCCGGACATCCGGCGCTTCAGCAACGGCCGGACATCCAGCACTCCTCCCGGAAATCCGGACCCTCCTATCCAGAGAGCATCAGGGCCGAGCCACTTCAGCCCGGACATCTGGCCGTGACCCCGGACATCCGGCTCGCCCCGAAGCCCCGGACATCCGGCCGTCAGCCCGGACATCCGGCCTTGCCTGCGTGCATGTATCCGGGCCGATGCCCATGTACCCGTGTCGCCCCTCACTTACCCCTTCATGACCCTAGACTATATATACTCCTCCACCTCCACCATTTTAGGGTTAGCATTAGTTTAGCTCATATGTGAGATAGAGCTCTGCTCATCCATCCCGAATCTACTCCACGAGAGAGACCGCGGCCCCTCTACGGAGAAGATCCACCTTGGATTCAAGACCCCTAACGGGAAGATCCTTCGCGGATTCAAGACCTCCTCTTGGAGATGAACTCTACCTTGTATCTTTCCTTTTGTTGTTCATGTATCTTGTGATCTTGTGTGTTTGATTGTCTAGTGGATGTGTGATTGGACTTGTTCTTGAGTGTTTCCCTCGTGATTCCCCTTTGTGTTCTTCGTGTTCATCGTGGGATCCCCTCCATTTCGTGAAAGATCGGCCATCTAGGGTTCCACCCTACATCATATGGTATCATGAGCCACGGTTTCTCGCGAATTTGGAGCCTCCCCACTGTTTTCTAGCCTTGTTTTTGTTGTGTTCTTCCCCAATTTCGAAAATCCCCACCAATAATAGCCCCAAATTTTTTTTGTGATCTGTTGGTTTGATGAAGTTTTGTTGATTTTGATCCGTGGATTTGCTTGGTTTCAAGTGGATCTAGCTTTCCCCCACTTCTCCCATCATTCCATCCACGAAATCTCTCAAATTTTGAGCCCCAAATCATCAATTTCCGCCCACAATTCGAAAAGTTCGTCCCGATTCAGATCTGGAATCTTCGGGCCGGACATCCGGGCCATCGGGCCGGACATCCGGCTCCTGGAGGGCAAAATCCCGCGCGGTTCTGGACATCAGGTCCCGGAAATCCGGACCCGGCCCCGGATGTCCGACCCCTGGAAATTCAGACTTTTCCGTTTCACCGTTTTGTCCATAACTAATTCATCCGAACTCCGATTTCGACGTTCTTGAGCTCGTTCTGAAGCTCTTGACATCCCCCATAACACAAAAAAACCACCATAATCATTTGACTCCATCATATTTTGTGGATTTTGGCATCTTTGCCTAGGGCTTCCACCATATCATCCACTACACCACCATCGACTTCCGCAACCTAACCAATTTTCTCCCCATAGCATTTGTGGTTGCTTGAGTAGTGATTTGAGTCTCCTAAGGTGTTTAGGCTACTTAGGGACAATTGCTTCTTCATCAACCACCACCACCACTTCCGCATAGCCTAGTCCATTATACATAGCCAACCAAACTTAACCCAATTTTGTTCGAGCTTGTTTGAGTTGTGGCTTGTGTCTCCTAAGGTGTTTCGGCTACTTAGGGACCGTGACTTCAACTCCGACCCCGTGTATAGCCCATCTTACACTTCCACCACCATAACCCATTTTGACCGGGTTTCCACCAACAATTCCGCAACCACCACCGCTTGTCCGCTACCACCATTTGACATTTGCCCTTGAGATTTTGAGTTGTGGTTTTTCCGTTTCCTAAGGTGTTTCGGCTAATTAGGAACGGGTCTACATCAAGAGCACCACCTTTCATCATCGACACGGACGGTAACTTCGACGACATCATTGTATATTCCCTTGCAATTGCAATTGTTAACCCCTAGCCCATTTTGCGTCACTTACCTATCGAGACTAGCCTTTGAGTATTGCCGGCAACGTTACTTGTGCACATTAGTGATCATCGATCCGCCCTTCCATTGTATACATACCATATCATCTTGGTATCATCATATCATCCCTTGTGTCACAAGATTGTTCCCGCATATACACAATTGCTATCTTGGTTTGTGCATCGTGGCCATATACAAAAAAAAAGAGAATAAGCTTTTAAGCAAAGTAGAAAAGCAAAGAAGCTTGTAAGCAAGAGCCATAGCATCATACCACATTGCATATAAGATTGCCATATCCGATCATCTTGGATCATCTTGTGCTAAAAGCACCGGAACATCATACACATAGCATACTTGTGATAGGAAGTCGTTACATTTTGTCTCATATAGGTAGTGCACAAGTTCGTATCCGCCTATTGAGCAATCGGCTAGCGTCTCTCTAGTGTTGTGCGACAAGAGCATTTTCCGTGGATTCCACATTTTTCGCTCATTCCTTGGTTGCACAACCACATTTATCTATCCGTGCGTGTGTTTCCGTGTGCCACTCCTTGCTATTGGTCTACTTGTTTCACTTGCAAATTTGTGAATCTCTTTCAACATTATTGACTCTTTCTAACATTTTGCATCAAATTTATGTGCCACTATCCTCACCGAGCTACTCCATAAGCTTTTCTTGATAGGTGTGAGTGAACAAGTCCGGTACCAATTCCACTATTCTTTCATTTCACATTGAGTGAAACGGGATACATCCTCAACATTCGGAAAAGGTAACTTGGTATTGTTTATCTCATCTCCTACTCACCTTTGCTCGAGTCTTGTGATGGATAGGAAAAGCATTTCATCTACTTCGGTCTACAACAACAACGACAAGTTCGATGCCATGACGAACAACTTGTGCGCCAACATGAATGCTCAAATGGAGGAGCTCAAAGCCCTCATCAAGAACCACAAGAGGTCTCCCTCATCTTCGAAAAGACGCTCAAGTGCACATCCTTCCGAGCGACCATCTCAGGCAAGATCTCATCGGCATCGACACCATCAACGACTAGAACGTGAAGGTCAAGAGCTCAACACCAACAACCGCTCAACGACTTCACCGTACACCTTGGCATCTTCGCCAAGCGACTTCAAGGCATCTTCGCCTTTGGATATGAGGCATCTTCGCCCACAAGCACCTCAAGCTTATGATCAAGAGAAGCTCCCCAAGCTCAAGTCCGCGACTTCCACGAGCTACTACGACCTCGACAATGACCACGAGATTCCTTTCTATGGGACTCAAGAACCCGAGGAGTATCTCGAGTGGGAGCGCAAGATGGACGACTACCTCAAGCTACATCAAGTTCCCTACGAAGATCAAGTGAAGTACGCCACAAGAAACTTCCACGACAACGCGTCAACATGGTGGCTTCACACACCTTCGACGAGCTTCAACGTGAATTGGCCCAAGAGGAAGAAAGCTTTGCGGCGAGAGTTTGTGCCTCCCACCTACACGGAACAACTTCTACGCCAATTGGAGAACACCATTCAAGGATCCAAGTCCATCGACAAGTACTTCAAGGAGATGAAGATGGCCTTGCGACGAGCCGGCGTGGACGACCCCATTTTGATGAAGCTCCACTTCATGATGGGATTGCACAACGACATCTACAAGACTATCTTCCTCGAGAACTACAAGTCCCTCGACGACAACTACATTGGTGCTCTCAAGGCGGAACAAGAACTAATGAAGGCCAAGGCTTCTCCACCGCAAGCACACTTCTCGAAGACCAAGCTCCAAGACGGCGAGCATGAGGATAGTACCACCATGATGTCCAAGCCCAACGAGCACCAAGACGACGCTCACAAGTTTGACTCCACCGCCATCCCTCTTTGTGGCATTGATGATGCCGAGTCTACTTCGACTTTTTTTCAAGATGGTGCGGCGACAACTACGACTACGGAGCCATTCGAGGACCACGCTTTGGAGGCGAACGACAAGGTGGCGAGCGAGGATGATGCTTCCATCTTAGGAGGCGAGAGTGATGATGTGTCATCTTCGGCCTTCATCCACAACGACGATGAGGAGATGGTTGAGCATGGGATTTTCCCTTCGACCACGGCGACGTATGATGACCTGAGTGACTTGTGCCACCATATTGAGAGGGAGAGCGAGTTCACCACTAGCCCCATATATGATGAGTTGCCCCGATTCACATGTGAGGAGAGCCACAACCCCCACCACTTGAGTGAGATGAGTGACTCCACCATATGTGAGTTTGAGTGCACCTACCTTGAGGGAGTGAGTGAGCCACCACATAGAGAGAGTGAGATAGTTGATAGGTCATGTGAGGCCACTTTCAACACTAACGACTTGACCTCTACCTCTATTGTGCCTTCTCATTCGGTGCTAGGTCCCACATTTGATGACGCGCCGATCCTCGATGACTTCCTTCTTCCTATGGACAAGACGATGGCCATGGTGGAATATGATGCACCCCCCACATGGTTCCATCAAGATGACGATGATGACCACCATTTGTTCTTTCCCACCTCACCTACACCACATGAGTGGAAAGAGAAAGGTAACAAAGGTGAAGGTGATGCTCTCGTCTGATGTAGGGTGGAACCCTATGTGGCCGATCTTTCACGAAATGGAGGGGATCCCACGATGAACACGAAGAACACAAAGGGAAATCACGAGGGAAACACTCAAGAACAAGTCCAATCACACATCCACTAGACAATCAAACACACAAGATCACAAGATACATGAACAACAAAGGGAAAGATACATGGGTAGAGTTCATCTCCACGAGGAGGTCTTGAATCCGCGAAGGATCTTCCCGTTAGGGGTCTTGAATCCAAGGTGGATCTTCTCCGTAGAGGGGCCGCGGTCTCTCTCGTGGAGTAGATCCGGGATGGATGAGCAAAGCTCTATCTCACATATGAGCTAAATCAATGCTAACCCTAAAATGGTGGAGGTGGAGGAGTTTATATAGTCTATGGCCACCAAGGGGTAAGTGAAGGGCGAAAGGGATACATGGGCCTCGGGCCCGAACACTGTACGCAGACAGGTGCCGGTCGTCCGCTGGACACCGGACGTCCGGTGGCTCGGGAGGGACCGGACGTCCGGTATCTTCTCGGACTTCCGGTATTTTGGTTCTGTTGCCGATGTCACGGACGTCCGGTGGCCTCCGGTCGTCCGGTCGCCTGGGACGCGTCGGACGTCCGGTAAACGCCGGTCGTCCGGAGCCTGTAGCTTGCAGCAGCTCCGTTTCTTCCGTCTTCTCTTCCACGCTTCCCTCGCGGATGGTGTAGGTGATCCTTGGCGCTTGCACTCCTCCTCGTCATCCGTGAAGCTCCGACAATACCTATGCATGCACACGAGAGGAGTGTCAAGTAGTATACCATCCTCGAAGGGGTCAAGTGAACACGTGTAAAGGAGATGATTCACCTTTATGTATGAGAAGTAGAGGTCACACGTGTCACTTGCCAAGCAGACTCTTGACATGGTGATGTCCATAGGATACACCGTATCATCCCCTCCCCCTTGGGAAAGATCCGACCTCGGATCGAAAACCAAATCACCATGGGAAAGAGATGGCGTTGTCATGTAGATGTGGACCATCACGAAGTGCTCATCATCTTGAAGCTCTACATGGGCGCTCTCCAGTGTCGCACCGTCTAGTGATTCCTTCAAGAGGAGCAAGGACAACAAACACTTGGAAAAACAAATGTGGTTAGCATTAGTGCAAAACCAAGCATTCAAGAGGTGATTCAACCAACAAGTGTTGTCATCAAGCATAGCATAGGGTGTGACAAAGGGTTGTAGCATGGCATTTAAGCACATCAATTGAGCACAAGAAAAGATATCATGGGGCCAAGTATGCAATTGGGAGGTAGTGATGCAAGTATGTGTGACAAGAGAATAAGCATCTACCTCATGGTCATAGCAAGCATGCATAAAGTGCTCAATGAAAGGTCTATGGTAGGCATAAGAATCATTCACAACACCATGTAAAATGAAGTGTCTAAACACATGGGTCAAGTGCAAGACAATCCAAGCATAATGTGCATAGGGTGTAGTGAAGATAGTATGGCACTCAACACAATAGAAAGAGCAATTGTTCATCATGTGTGAGGCAATCAAGTCAATCATGTGAAAAGCAATGGGACATGGCATATGTGAAGAGATGACATTGTTGCAACCAAGCATATGATAAGGACAAGTAATCCACAAGTTGGATGCAACACACAAGGCATATATATCATGATGCATGAAGATGTGTAAATGGCAAGTCAAATCAAGATCTCTAACATGTGTGCAAATAAGTCTCATGGTGCAAGCAACACAAGTAGTATGATCCACAATATTCATGTTCATGGTTTGTTGTTTCTCGAAAGAGAAGGATATCACCTTGAAAGCATGTCCTTGTGCGTCCTTCACAATGCCGAAGCACAAGCAAGTGCGATGTAGAAGCGTCGTGAACAAAGGTGGTTCGCTCTCAAGAGCTCGAATGGTCAACTCACGTGAAGTGGAAGTCGACACGATGTCCAAGTATCCTACACATGCACACAACAAAAGGAAGAACGTATACGCATGGTAGATAAACACATCATCCATCATGATGGTTCTCTTCTCTTGCACATAACCATTAGGAGCAAAAGTGCATGAATAATATGATGCAACAATGGCTATATTCATGGCACTAGGCATATGGTGCAAAGATGTACAACAAGCATGCTGCACAAGAATGATGTCATAATCTCCAAATAAATGCGAGAATGCTATGGGGGCAATCTCATTGGCAAGACTAAAATCATGGTTGCGCTCAATACATGGTAGCAAGAGAGAGGCAACATGTGGAGACATATGACAACAAGCAATATCAATCATGTGCAAAGCATGGCAATGGTTGTCATCAACCGCATGAAAGGAGCAAGTATGAATCATCGGTGATGCAACAGAAGCAAGCATGGTGATCAAGTTGTGCAAACTAGTGGAGCGAAGATGCAACACACTAGGAGAAGGCATGGCAATAATGTCATGTGAGCAAATAGTGGATATAGGCAATGCACATGACATATCGCAAGCACGATCACAAATCAAGGTCAAAGCATCATAATAGGCATGGTGTGCAAAGGAACCATGGCAATAACAAGTGATATCTCCACCAAGCTTGCAAATACACATACAAGTATGAGAATCAATCATCATGTGTAATGCGAAGCATGGGTCACAAATGCATGGCAAAGGCATATAAATGAGCATATCATGCAAAGTGAATATGGAAAGATGGGCATAAGAGATATAATGGACAATAACCCATAACCATTTGAGTGCCATGTAGAAGGAATGCGCGAAGTCTTTGCGCGAAGGGAACGGTGGGAAAGATAATCCACGGAATCCCAAGTCATCATTGCTCTCTAGAGCTCGTTTCGTCAACTCGTGCTATTGCGAGGTTGACGAGTATGCATGTGTACCTACACAAAAGAGACACAAGCCAAAGAAATTGTGCGCGTGGTAAATGTACACATCATCCATCATGATGTATATGTGCACGTTAGAGGTAGCACAAGATAAGCATCTCTCAAAGAAATTTGAGGCACGATAGAGAAATATGTCATCCATCATGAAAGAATAATTGTCATGTATAGTGCGATGGGGACACAAATTAGTGAAAGTATGGGGATCATGCAATGGATGGGATGGACCAAAATATCCTAAATTGTATGAGGAAACTATGGGTGTCTCCTCATGAGCAATATCGGAAACATCATATGGAGAAAATGGACAACATCCAAAACAATGCATATCCGAAGCTAGGTGTTCATGGCATGGCATATGATGGATATGATGCAAAGGAAGCATGTCAATATCATCACAAGAAAAACAAATGCCAATAACCATGGGCTTGTAATCTATGCCATAAGTGCAAATTGGGTTTATCTTAATGGCATATGCATAGTTACTATGAAGAGATTGCAAATATGACATATTGTTGATCTCATGCATAGCATATGACAAGTCAAGTGGATTGTCAAACATGATGTGACCTAAAGAATGATCACAAGAGATCCTATGCAACATGGCATCACAACTAATAGACTCCACATGGCAATCATCAAACTCATCATAAATGGGTAAATCATCGCATGGGGAAATCATACTAGAATGAAGCATGGCAATAGGTGGATCAACATCATGCAAGCAATCAATGTCAACATAGTCCACTAGTGGGACGAGAGCATCACCTTCACCTTTGTTACCTTTCTTATTCCACTCATGTGGTGTAGGTGAGGTGGAAAAGACCAAAAGGTGGTCATCATCTTCATCTTGATGGAACCATGTGGGGGGTGCATCATATTCCACCATGGCCATCGTCTTGTCCAATGGAAGGACGAAGTCGTCGAGAATCGGCGCGTCATCATATGTGGGACCTAGCACCAAAGGAGAAGACACAATAGAGGTAGAGGTAAAGTCGTTAGTGTTGAAAGTGGCCTCACATGACCTATCAACTATCTCACTCTCTCTATGTGGTGGCTCACTCACTCCCTCAAGGTAGGTACACTCAATGTCGCATATGGTGGAGTCACTCATCTCACTCAAGTGGTGGGGGTTGTGGCTCTCCTCACATGGGAATTGGGGCAACTCGTCATATATGGGGCTAGTGGTGAACTCGCTCTCACTCTCAATATGGTGGCACAAGTCACTCAAGTCATCATACGTCGTCGTGGTCGAAGGGAAAATCCCATGCTCAACCATCTCGTCACCGTCGTCGTGGATGAAGGCCGAAAATGGCACATCATCACTCTCGCCTCCTAAGATGGAAGCATCATCCTTGCTCGTCACCATGTCGTTCGCCTCCAAAGCTTGGTCCTCGAATGGCTCCATAGTCGTAGTCGTCGCCGCACCATCTTGAAAAAGAGTCGAAGTAGACTCGGCATCATCAATGCCACAAAGATGGATGGCCGTGGAGTCGAACTTGGGAGCATCGTCTTGGAGCTCGTTGGGCTTGGACATCACGGTGGTACTACCCTCATGCTAGTCGTCTTCGAGCTTGGTCTTCGAGAAGTTTGCTTGCGGTGGAGAAGCCTTGGCATTCATTAGTTTTTGTTCCGCCTTGAGAGCACCAATGTAGTTGTCGTCGAGGGACTTGTAGTTCTCGAAGAAGATAGTCTTGTAGATGTCGTTGTGCAATCCCATCATGAAGTGGAGCTTCATGGAAATGGGGTCGTCCACGCCGGCTCGTCGCAAGGCAATCTTCATGGCCTTGAAGTACTCGTCGATGGACTTGGATCCTTGGATGGTGTTCTCTAATTGGCGTAGAAGTTGTTCCGTGTAGGTGGGAGGCACGAACTCTCGCCGCAAAGCTCGCTTCGTCTTGGGCCAATTCACGTTGAAGTTCATCGAAGGTGTGTGAAGCCACCATGTTGACGCGTTGTCGTGGAGGTGTCTTGTGGCACACTTCACTTGATCTTCGTAGGGAACTTGATGTAGCTTGAGGTAGTCGTCCATCTTGTGCTCCCACTCGAGATACTCCTCGGGGTCTTGAGTCCCATAGAAAGGAATCTCGTGGTCGTTGTCGAGGTCGTTGTAGCTCGTGGAAGTCGCGGACTTGAGCTTGGGGAGCTTCTCTTGAGCATAAGCTTGAGGTGCTTGTTGGCGAAGATGCCGTATGTCCAAAGGCGAAGATGCCTTGAAGTCGCTTGGCGAAGGTGCCAAGGTGTACGGTGAAGTCGTTGAGCGGTTGTTGGTGTTGAGCTCTTGACCTTCACGTTCTTGTCGTTGATGGTGTCGATGCCGATGTGATCTCGCCGAAGATGGTAGCTCGGAAGGATGCGCACTAGAGCGTCTTCTCGAAGATGAGGGAGACCTCTTGCGGTTCTTGATGAGGGCTTTGAGCTCCTCCATTTGAGCATTAATGTTGGCGCACAAGTTGTTCGTCATGGCATCAAACTTTTCGTTGTTGGTGTAGACCGAAGTAGAAGAAATGCTTTGCCTATCCATCACAAGACTCGCGCAAAGGTGAGTAGGAGATGAGATAAACAATACCAAGTTACCTTTTCCGAATGTTGAGGATGTATCCCGTTTCACTCAATGTGAAATGAAAGAATAGTGGAATTGGTACCGGACTTGTTCACTCACACCTATCAAGTAAAGCTTATGGAGTAGCTCGGTGAGGATTGTGGCACAAAAATTTGATGCAAAATGTTAGAAAGAGTCAATAATGTTGAAAGAGATTCACAAATTTGCAAGTGAAACAAGTAGACCAATAGCAATATGTGGCACATGGAAACACACACACGGATAGATAGATGGGGTCGTGCAACCAAGGAATGAGCACAAAATGTGGAGTCCACGGAAAACGCTCGTGTTGCACAACTCAAGAGAGACGCTAGCACGATTGCTCTATAGGTGGATACTACACTTGTGCACAACCTATAAGATGCAAATGTATGAACTTTCTATCTCAAGTATGCTATTTGTGTATGATGTTCCGGTGCTTTTAGCACAAGATGATCCAAGATGATCAAGTATGATATGATATTTTGTGATGCTATGGCTCTTGCTTACAAGCTTCTTTGTCTTTCTCTTTTTGCTTAAAAGCTTATTCTATCTCTTTTATTTTTTGTGTATGGCCACGATGCACAAACCAAGATAGCAATTGTGTATATGCGGGAACAATCTTGTGACACAAGGGATGATATGATGATACCAAGATATGCACCACGGTGATATGGTATGTATGCTATGGGAAGTATGATCACTAATGTGCACAAGTAATGTTGCCGGCAATTCTCGAATGGCTAGTCTCGATGGGTAAGTGACGCAAAAATGGGCTAGGGGTTAACAATGCAATTGCAAGGGAATATACAATGATGTCGTCGAGGTTACCGTCCGAGTCGATGATGAGAGGCGGTGTTCTTGATGTAGACCCGTTCCTAATTAGCCAAAACACCTTAGGAAACGGAAAAACCACAACTCAAAATCTCAAGGACAAATGTCAAATGGTGGTAGCGGCAATGCCGTGGTGGTTGCGGAAGTGGAAAGATGGGCTATACACGATGTCGGAGTTGAAGTCACGGTCCCTAAGTAGCCGAAACACCTTAGGAGACACAAGCCACAACTCAAACAAGCTCGAACAAAATTTGGTTAAGTTGGGTTGGCTATGTATGGTGGACTAAGCTATGCGGAAGTGGTGGTGGTGTTTGATGAAGAAGCAATTGTCCCTAAGTAGCCTAAACACCTTAGGAGACTCAAATCACTACTCAAGCAACCACAAATGCTATGGGGACAAAATGGTTAGGTTGCGGAAGTCGGTGGTGGTATAGCGGATGATGTGGTGGAAGCCCTAGGCAAAGATGCCAAAATCCATAAAATATGATGGAGTCAAATGATGATTGTGGTATTTTTGTGTTATGGGGGAAGTCAAGAGCTTCAAAACGAGCTCAAGAACGTCAAAATCGGAGTTCGTATGAATTAGTTATGGACAAAACAAAAATCAGCCGAATTCAAAAACTGGGTGTACCGGACGTCCGGAAAAGACCGGAAATCCGGTAATTTTTGCTGTATAGGTGGTTCCGGTCGTCCGGTGAATTCCGGACGTCCGGTGCTTCGTGAGGGTCCGGACGTCCGGTAAAACGCCGGTCGTCCGGTGGGTCGGGGTCAACGCGAGATTTGAGATCCGGGACGCGATTTTGGGCGGAATTTGATGATTTTGGGGTCAAAATTTGACGGATTTTGTGGAGGAAAGATGGGGAAACTTGGGGAAACGCTAGATCCACCTGAAACCAAGCAAATCCATGGATCAAAATCAACAAAACGTCATCAAACCAACAGATCACAAAATTTTTTGGGGCTATATTTGATGGGGAATTTTCGAATTTTTTTTGGACGAAATCACACAAAACAAGGGTAGAAAACGGTGGAGGGGGCTCCAAATTCGTGAGAAACTTGGCTCATGATACCATAATGATGTAGGGTGGAACCCTATGTGGCCGATCTTTCACGAAATGGAGGGGATCCCACGATGAACACGAAGAACACAAAGGGAAATCACGAGGGAAACACTCAAGAACAAGTCCAATCACACATCCACTAGACAATCAAACACACAAGATCACAAGATACATGAACAACAAAGGGAAAGATACATGGGTAGAGTTCATCTCCAAGAGGAGGTCTTGAATCCACGAAGGATCTTCCCATTAGGGGTCTTGAATCCAAGGTGGATCTTCTCCGTAGAGGGGCCGCGGTCTCTCTCGTGGAGTAGATCCGGGATGGATGAGCAAAGCTCTATCTCACATATGAGCTAAATCAATGCTAACCCTAAAATGGTGGAGGTGGAGGAGTTTATATAGTCTATGGCCACCAAGGGGTAATTGAGGGGCGAAAGGGATACATGGGCCTCGGGCCCGAACACTGTACGCAGACAGGTGCCGGTCGTCCGCTGGACACCGGACGTCCGGTGGCTCGGGAGGGACCGGACGTCCGGTATCTTCTCGGACTTCCGGTATTTTGGTTCTGTTGCCGATGTCACGGACGTCCGGTGGCCTCCGGTCGTCCGGTCGCCTGGGACGCGTCGGACGTCCGGTAAACGCCGGTCGTCCGGAGCCTGTAGCTTACAGCAGCTCCGTTTCTTCCGTCTTCTCTTCCACGCTTCCCTCGCGGATGGTGTAGGTGATCCTTGGCGCTTGCACTCCTCCTCGTCATCCGTGAAGCTCCGACAATACCTATGCATGCACATGAGAGGAGTGTCAAGTAGTATACCATCCTCGAAGGGGTCAAGTGAACACGTGTAAAGGAGATGATTCACCTTTATGTATGAGAAGTAGAGGTCACACGTGTCACTTGCCAAGCAGACTCTTGACATGGTGATGTCCATAGGATACACCGTATCATCGTCCCACTAGTGGACTATGTTAACATTGATTGCTTGCATGATGTTGATCCACCTATTGCCATGCTTCATTCTAGTATGATTTCCCCATGCGATGATTTACCCATTTATGATGAGTTTGATGATTGCCATGTGGAGTCTATTAGTTGTGATGCCATGTTGCATAGGATTTCTTGTGATAATTCTCTCGGCCACATCATGTTTGACAATCCACTTGACTTTTCATATGCTATGCATGAGATCAACAATATGTCATATTTGCAATCTCATCGTAGTAACTATGCATATGCCATTAAGATAAACCCAATTTGCACATATGGCATAGATGAGAAGCCCATGGTTATTGGCATTTCTTTTTCTTGTGATGATATTGACATGCTTCCTTTGCATCATATCCATCACATGCCATGCCATGATTGCCTAGCTTCCGACATGCATTGTTTTGGATGTTGTTCCACTTCTCCATATTATGCTTTCGATATTGCTCATGAGGAGACCCCCATAGTCTCCTCATACAATTTAGGAGATTTTGATCCATCCCATCCATTGCATGATCCCCATACTTGTATGCTCAATTTGCATCCAAATCATGCTATACACAATAACTATTCATTCATGATGGATGACATGTTCTTATACCATGCATCAAATTTCTTTGAGAGATGCTTATCTTGTGCTACCTCTAACGTGCACATACACATCATGATGGATGATGTGTACATTTACCACGCACACAATTTCTTCGGTTTGTGTCTCTTTTGTGTAGGTCCCCATACTTACTCGTCAACCTCGCAAGAGCATGAGTTGACGAAACGAGCTCTAGAGAGCACCGATGACTTGGGATTCCGTGGATTATCCTTCCCACCGCTCCCTTCGCGCAAAGACTTCGCGTATTTCTTCTACATGGCCCTCACATGGTTATGGCTAATTGTTCGTTATGTATCATTTGCCCATATTGCCATGTTCACATTGCATGATATGTCAATCCCTTTGCCTTTGCCATGCATTTGTGACCCATGCTTTGCATTACACATGATGATTGATTCTCATACTTGTATGTGTATTTGCAAGCTTGGTGGAGATATCACTTGTTATTGCCATGATTCCTTTGCACACCATGCCTATTATGATGCTTTGACCTTGATTTGTGATCGTGCTTGCGATATGTCATGTGCATTGCCTATATCCACTATTTGCTCACATGACATGATTGCTATGAACTCATCTAGTGTGTTGCATCTTCGCTCCACTAGTTTGCACGACATGATTGGTATGCTTGCTTATGTTGCATCACCAATGATTCATACTTGCTCATTTCACGCGGTTGATGACAACCATTGCCATGCTTTTCACATGATTGATATTGCTTGTTATCATATGTCTCCACATGTTGCCTCTCTCATGCTATATGATTGTCCATGCATTGAGCGCAACCATGATTTTTATCTTGCCAATGAGATTGCCCCCATAACATTCTCGCATTTATTTGGAGATTTTGACATAATTCTTGTGAAGCATGCTTGTCTTACCTCTTTGCACCATATGCCTAGTGCCATGAATATAGCCATTGTTGCATCATATTATTCATGCACTTTTGCTCCTAATGGTTATGTGCAAGAGAAGAGAACCATCATGATGGATGATGTGTTTATCTACCACGCGCATATATTCTTTGTTTTGTTGTGTGCATGTGTAGGATACTTGGACTTCGTGTCGACTTCCACTTCACGTGAGTTGACCATTCGAGCTCTTGAGAGCGAACCTCCTTCGTTCCCGACGCTTCTACATCTCACTTGCTTGTGCTTCGGCATTGTGAAGGACGCACAAGGACACACTCTCAAGGTGATATCCTTCTATTCCGGGACACCCAAAACCATGAGCATGGATATTGTGGATCACACTACATGTGTTGCTTGCACCATGAGACTTATTTGTCGTCTTGGACCCCTTGATTGCACACATGTTAGAGATCTCACTTCGACTTGCCATTGTCACATTGCCATGCCTCATGTTATATATGCCTTGTGTGTTGCATCCAATTCTTGGATTATTTCTCCCTATCATATGCTTGGTTGCAACAATGTCATCTTTTCACATATGCCATGTCCCATTGCTTGTCACATGATTGACTTGTTTGCCTCACACATGATGAACAATTGCTATTTCTATTGTGTTGAGTGCCACTCGATTTTCACTACACCCTATGCGCATTATGCCTGGATTGTCTTGCACTTGACCTTTGTGTTTAGACACTTCATTTTCTATGGTGTTGTGAATGATTCCTATGCCTACCATAGACCTTTCATTGAGCACTTTATGCATGCTTGCTATGACTTTGAGGTAGATGCTTACTCTCTTGTCACACATATGTGCATCTCTACCTCACATTTACTTGCTTGTTTCCATGATGACCTTGATTGTGCACAATTCATATGCTTACATGCCATCTCACAATCCTTTGTCACACCACATGATATACTTGATGACAACACTTGTTGGGTGAATCACCTCTTGAATGCTTGGTTTTGCACTAATGCTAACCACATTTGTTTTTCCAAGTGTTTGTTGTCTTTGCTCCTTTTGAAGGAATCACTAGATGGTGCGACATTGGAGAGCGCCCATGTTGAGCTTCAAGATGATGAGTACTTTGTGATCGTCCACTTCTACACGGCGACGCCATCTCTTTCCCATGGTGATTTGGCTTTCGATCCGAGGTCGGATCTTTTCCAAGGGGGAGGGGATGATGCGGAACATCCTAAGGACATCACCATGTCAAGAGTCCGTTTGGCAAGTGACATGTGTGACCTCTACTTCTCATACATAAAGGTGAATCATCTCCTTTACACGTGTTCACTTGACCCCTTCGAGGACGGTATACTACTTGACACTCCACTCGTGTGCATGCATAGGTATTGTCGGAGCTTCACGGACGACGACGAGGAGTGCAAGCGCCGAGGAACACCTACACCATCCGCGAGGGAAGCTTGGAAGAGAAGACGGAAGAAGACGGAGCTGCTGATACCACAGCGGCCGGACATCCGGCGCTTCGGCAACGGCCGGACATCCGGCACTCCTCCCGAAAATCCGGACCCTCCTATCCAGAGAGCATCAGGGCCGAGCCCCTTCAGCCCGGACATCCGGCCGTGACCCCGGACATCCGGCTCGCCCCGAAGCCCCGGACATCCGGCCGTCAGCCCGGACATCCGGCCTTGCCTGCGTGCATGTATCCGGGCCGATGCCCATGTACCCGTTTCGCCCCTCACTTACCCCTTCATGACCCTAGACTATATATACTCCTCCACCTCCACCATTTTAGGGTTAGCATTGGTTTAGCTCATATGTGAGATAGAGCTCTGCTCATCCATCCCGGATCTACTCCACGAGAGAGACCGCGGCCCCTCTACGGAGAAGATCCACCTTGGATTCAAGACCCCTAACGGGAAGATCCTTCGCGGATTCAAGACCTCCTCTTGGAGATGAACTCTACCTTGTATCTTTCCCTTTGTTGTTCATGTATCTTGTGATCTTGTGTGTTTGATTGTCTAGTGGATGTGTGATTGGACTTGTTCTTGAGTGTTTCCCTCGTGATTCCCCTTTGTGTTCTTCGTGTTCATCGTGGGATCCCCTCCATTTCGTGAAAGATCGGCCATCTAGATTCCACCCTACATCAGGAGCACTCTAGAATCTCCAAGAGCAGACAGCTAAAGAGGAAGCCAACACGCAACCCCAGTCCAGCTCTCACTCCAGATGCAGTACTGAAGACTGCCAATGAATCCCTTGATCTCTCAAGTGATGAAGATCTTGGAGATGATGCTTTGGAGCTATTGATCAAGAGCAAGCATGATGCTGAAATCTTCAATGATTTGTCGCTCTTTGACGTTGAAGTGCTCAATAACTTCATTGATGAATGGTTTGACACTCCCAACTTGAGCTTCGACGATCTTCAACTTCCAGTTGGCCTCAGCGTCTCCTTCCATGGCGCCATTGCTTCTGAGCTGGCTCTGGCTCAAAGAATTGTTGAGCTGAAGCAAAAGATAGATTATGAAAAAGCTCAGTTCAAGAAGCATATGAACAAGCTCAGCGTGCAAGAAGTTCAAAACTTCAAGGTAATGATGCAAGAGCTCAAGGAAGCCTTTCGCCAGCGGCGTGAAGAAGCTCAAGGTTCACGTGAGCGCATCAAGGACTTGGCTGCAAAATGCGTCCAAGCATTCAATGAAGCTGAAAAGCGCAAGGCACTTGGGCGTCCTGGCATTGATCCAAGAATGGCCGCCAAGAAGAAGAAGAAGCAGTCTGTGCCCGAAGCTGAAGCATCTGGGCAGGAAATGCCTCGCATAGTCTTCAATGCTAGCATGACTGGCACGAAGCCTAAGGCAACTCCAACCGCTTCAACGCTCAGGAAGACTAAGGTGGCTGAAGCTGATGCTCGCAAGCGCAAGCAATCTACTGATGAAGCTCCACCCACTAAGAAGCGAAAGACCAAGAAGGATAAGGCTGCTTCCAAAGAGCCTATCTTTGTCGAGCCAATCTCAGTTGCTCGCCCTGCATCTGCCCAGAGAGAAAGAAGACTGACTGTTCATGAGCCTGCTCCCATAGAGGCTGAAGACATTCCAGCTGTCGACCCCACCGCAGCTGAAGACATTGGTCCTCAAGACAATGTTGAAGATGATACCGTCCTTCCTCAGATCGAGTACAACATCGACTCTTCGCCTGTTCTCACGAACAGCGAACGCATTAGCATTGGTCGTCCATTGACGCCAATTGCTCAGGATGACTCGTGGGCTGATCACCCACAGGAAACCCAAGACACTCCCCAGCAAACTCAAGACACCAGTATGGTGCTTGAAGATGAAGACTTTGAGGCCCAACAACCTCCATCTCCTCAGGCGTCGCCCGCTTTTCGCAGGCTTCGCAAAGGACCAAGGCCTCAAGTCAACGCCCCAAGTGCTCCAGAAGGAGTAGAGCAACCATCTGCACCTGATGCTGCTCCTACTGGAAGCCACTCAAAATCTGAAGCCAAAGTGGTTGAAGATATTCCGGCTGCATCAGCCGAAGAAGAACGACCCCAAGTTGCTGAAGATATTCCGGCTGCATCAGCCGAAGAAGAACAACCCCAACAAGAAGAAGAACAACCCCGAGTTGCTGAAGAAAGTACTGCTGCACCACCTATTCTCGAGGAGAATGTGTCCGACCCTCCAGCTCCTGAAGTGGAGGTAACAAATTCAGAGGCTGCCACCACCAACACTGAAGCCAATGACGTGGTCATGGCCGAAGCTTTTGTGGCACCTGAAGATACTGTGGCGCCTGAAGAACCTGTGCCTGAAGTTACTGCTCCTGAAGCCAGTGTTGTTCCTGAAGCCAGCGCTGTGCCTGAAGCTAATGCTGCACCTGAAGCCAATCTGCAGCTTGAAGAGAATGCCTCTGCTCCTGTTCCGCCTCCACGGCCACACACCATTGAGCAAGCATACAACAGGGATGATCAGCTTGTTACTGTCCGGTGGCCCATTCTGATTCCGCCACCTACAACTGAACCGCGTGCTGCTGGTCCATAGTTTGCTCATCATGTTGCGCATAGGCCACAAGTTCAGAAGCCTAAGCCAAGACTGCCAAGGCTTCCAGGTATTGCAACATCTTTAGGGTCATTCAATGCCAATAGCTTCGCTGCGCACAACACCTTCTTTGACAGCGCCAAGAACCCATATTCCAAGCCAAGGATATCATCAGATAGGTTCTGGAGCCATCAACAGCGCAGCTACTACTCAAGAGTACTCTATGGTCAAGGTCGCATTTTCCCTCATATGCGTCTTGACACTGAAGCTATTGCTGGTCTGCCCTGCTTGGAGGAAGCTCTTGACAGCTTCCGTGATGCTAGCCTTCTCAATTTTGTGCTGGATAAAGAGCATTGGAATGAAGAGCTGCTTCTGCAATTTTATGCAACACTCCACAAACGAGGCTATAGCAGGGATCCGAAGACATGGGTCCTTGAGTGGATGTCAGGCGATGTGCATCATGAAGCTAAAGCCTTTGATCTCATTGAGATTACAGGCCTGCCCACTCCAGGAGATCTTTATGAACCTGGCTGTCAACTGCACACTGAAGCATTGGAGAGCATCTTTCAGAAGCGTCTGGAGCTGATCTATTTGGACTGAAATTTTATGCCTCTTGGATAATGCGCCTCATCAAGTTGCACTCAGCTGTCACATATCAACCCTCTGCTCGCAACCATCAGGTTTTCTTGCCTGAGGTTGATATGTCAGCTGAAGCCATTTACCAAGAGCCTGCTAAAGAGCCAGTTAGTCTTCACAACGCTGATCATCAAAGCTTCGCTCAGCAGATTGAAGGGGTTCCAGCAGTCTCTCACGTCTATCCTCTGGCTGGCCATACTCGTCTACCTCGGCACATTGAAACCGAAGCCACTGAAAGCACCATCGCTCAAAGGCCTCAGAAGCGATCTCGTGTTCTGAATGGCCGAGAGCTTCTGGTAGCCCTTCATCAGAAACAAGACAAGCATCACCTCTGGTTAAAGCGTCAGATGCAGAGCCTCTTGGTGGATGTCAATCGCATTCGCAATCTAGCCACCAAGAATGCTTTTGTTGCTCATGAAACTTGCACGCGATCTTGGAAGAGTTTGACCTTACTAAGTGCTGAAGCAGATCTTCGAGACGATGGCTTCACTGAGAGATTCAAGTTTGACTACACTCCCCCAAGGACTGCTGTTATGCGTCGAACTCCATCTCTTGAAGACTCTGAATACTCTTCCTCCGCTGCAACAATTGACGCTAGGGTGATCGATGATCAGGATGATGCTACTTCACCACCTCCTCCTTCAGCGCGCATCGACACTGCACCAACCACCTCTGCACCGCCAAACGACAACACCGACCCTGCATCCTCTTCTGCTCCACTTTAATTGGCGTGCGCGAGCTCTAGTAATTGGTCATGTATATGTTTCAGTTGGAGCTGTGGGTGTAACCTTGTTAGTGATGTCCTCATCATCCTCCCCTTCTTGAATTGAAGTCATCCTCGACGGAAGCTCATCTTCCTCACCCAAGTAAGGCTTCAAATCTGCAATGTTAAATGTGGGACTAACCCCAAAATCTGCAGGCAGCTCAAGTTTATATGCATTATCATTTATTTTCTCTAACACCTTGAAAGGACCATCTGCACGTGGCATTAGCTTTGACTTGCGCAGATTAGGAAACCTATCCTTACGCAAATGTAACCAAACAAGATCTCCACGTGCAAAGACAACACGTTTACTACCCTTATCTCCAACAAGTTTATATTTAGCATTCATGCGCTCAATATTTTCCGTAGTTAACTCATGCATTTTTAAGATCAATTCAGCACGTTGTTTAGCATCAAAATTAACCTTCTCCGAAGATGGAAGAGGCAACAAATCAATAGGTGCACGAGGTAGGAAACCATAGACAATTTCAAAAGGGCACATCTTAGTAGTAGAATGCAACGAACTATTAAAAGCAAATTCAATATGAGGCAAGCATTCTTCCCACATTTTCTTATTATTCTTCAAAACAGCCCTAAGCATAGTAAACAAAGTTCTGTTGACTACTTCAGTTTGACCATCAGTTTGGGGGTGACAAGTAGTACTAATGATGCGGAGCATCCCAAGGTCATCCCCATGGACCCTCCTTCACCTCCTCAAGTGCCTCAAGGACCAATGACACGTGCTCGTGCTAGAGCTTTCGAGACCGAGGTGACGTCACTCCTAGCCCTACTTCCTTACGAATCTTGCGAGACATGGTTGCTACTTCAAACGGATGTGCTTTGTGTGCTCAGGTGTGAAGAAAACCACTTTGGAGAAGGGCGTGAAGATGGACAAGTCCCCAAGTTCACGGACGAGGTGATGCATCAAGAAGGGCAGAAGGAAGTTCCAGGCCCCGGACATCCGGCCCCCTGGCCCGGACATCCGGCCCCTGGACGAGCAGCTACAGAAAGCCACCAGCCACAGGAGCTACAGGGCCCGGACATCCGGCCAGGGCCCGGACATCCGGCCAAGCATGGCCCGGACATCCGGCCTCGGGCCCGGAAATCCGGCGCCTCTGTCCAGAGAGCACCCGAGACTCGGCCTCCTCAGCCCGGACATCCGGCCCTTCGCCCCGGACATCCGGCGCCCCGCGAAGTCCCGGACATCCGGCCCGTCGCCCGGACGTCCGGCTCCTGATCTGCCTGCGTGCAGCCCCTGGGCCGAGGCCCGTGTACCCATTCGCCCCGTAAACTATATATACTCCTTTCCGCATTCCGTTTAGGGTTAGCTGTGGTTTAGCTCATTTCTCAGACTTGTGTGGATTTCTCCCACGAGACCGTGCGCCTCTACGGAGAAGATCCACTACGGATTCAAGGCCTCCACCTCGGAGAAGATTCTACGGGATTCCAAGACCTCCTCACGGAGAAGACTATCCTTGTATCACCATCGTTGACTATGGATCATGTATCGCACTATGTATCGTGGATCTAGCGCTTGTGTGATTACCTTCGTGTTGATTTGAGCGTTTCCTCTTGTGTTTTCCCCGTCTTCCTCCTTGGGTTCTCTGTGTTCATCGTGTGACACCCTCCAAAACGTGAAAGATCCGCTGATTAGGGTTCCACCCTACATCATCTTGGTATCAAGAGCAAGGTTGATCATGATTTTGGAGCCCCACACCCTGTCTTCTAACTTGTTTTTGTTGTGTTCTTCCCAATTTCGAAAAATTCCCCACAAAAAGAGCCCCAATTTTTTTTTTGTGATCTGTTGATTTGGCAAGATTTTGTTGACTTTGTTCCATGGATTTGCTGTGCCACGTGTGGATCTAGCTTTTCCTCCACTTTTCCCCAATTTTCTTCCGCAAAATCCGACGAATTTTGGCCCCAAAACCACCGTTTGCAAGGAGTTCACCCTGGCATCGGGCACCCCGGACATCCGGCACGTGCCCCAGACATCCGGCCTGGCCCGGACATCCGGCCCCTGGCCCGGACATCCGGCCTCCCGCAGCCACTTTTCCACCAACACACTCCACCTTGCACACCTCCACCACCATTTTCGTTCGGTAACACACCCATCCTTCCGCATACCACCACCCCTTCGGCAACCACCATCGCTTACCCGCTCCGAGTTTGGAAAGTGTGTCTCCCTTTGCCTTGGATACATGAGTTGTGGTTTCACCGTTTCCTTGGATGTTTAGGCTACCTTGGAACGGCAAGACTTCGACAACACCACCGCTCAACTTCGGCAAGGACGGTAACATCGACGACACTTCGCTCATTCTACCTTGCAATTGCATTGTCACCCTATGAACCATCTTTGCGTAGCATTCCCATTGAGACTAGCCATTTGAGCATTGCCGGGCCACGACACTTGTGCACATTAGTGATAGTCATAGATATTGCATACTACATCATTGTGAGTAACACCACATCATCTTGGTATCTTGCATATCTCCGTGTGCCACAAGAGTGCTCCGCATACACAATAGCTACCTCGATCCGAGAAGCATGCATATGTGCCCAAAGAAGGAGCTCACAAGCTTTTAAGCAAAAGAGCCACCAAAGCAAAAGACAATAGCATCATACGCCTTGCATCAAAGGAGATCATACATCATAGCAACATCATCTTGTGCTCAAGCATCGGCACATCATACACTCATAGCATACTTGTGATAGATAGTCGTTACGTTTTGCCTCTTATAGGTCGTGCACAAGTGCGTATCCGCCTATTAAGCAATCGGTTAGCGTCTCTCTAGTGTTGTGCAACACGAGCATTTTCAGTGGTTTTCCACATTTTCGCTCACCCTTGGTTGCACAACCACATTTATCTATCCGTGCGTGTGTTCCGTGTGCTACCTTTCTAGTGATCTACTTGTTGCATGAGCAAATTGTGAACCATTTTCAACATCATTGAGTCACTTTGACGATTGCATTGAATTTGTGCCACATCCTAACCGAGCTCCTGATGCGGAGCATCCCAAGGTCATCCCCACGGACCCTCCTTCACCTCCTCAAGTGCTTCAAGGACCGATGACACGTGCTCGTGCTAGAGCTTTCGAGACCGAGGTGACGTCACTCCTAGCCCTACTTCCATACGAATCTTGCGAGACATGGTTGCTACCTCAAACGGGTGTGCTTTGTGTGCTCAGGTGTGAAGGAGACCACATCAGAGAAGAGCTTGAAGATGGACAAGTCCCCAAGGTCATGGACGAGCTGATGCAACAAGAAGACCAGAAAGCAGCTCCAGGCCCCGGACATCCGCCCCCCTGGCCCGGACATCCGGCCCCTGGGCATCTCTCTACAGAAGGCCAGCCACAGGGCCCGGACATCCGGCCAGGGCCCGGACATCCGGCCAAGCACGGCCCGGACATCCGGCCTCGGGCCCGGAAATCCGGCGCTCCTGTCCAGAGAGCACCCGAGGCTCGGCCCCTCCCGCCCGGACATCCGGGCCCCCGCCCCGGACATCCGGCGCCCCGCGAAGTCCCGAACATCCGGCCCGCTGCCCGGACGTCCGGCTCCTGATCTGCCTGCGCGCAGCACTTGGGCCGAGGCCCGTGTACCCCTTCGCCCCGTAGACTATATATACTCCCCTCCTCTTTCCGTTTAGGGTTAGCTATGGTTTTAGCTCATTTCTCATACTTGTGTGGATTTCTCCCACGAGACGGTGCGCCTCTACGGAGAAGATCCACTACGGATTCAGGACCTCCTTCACGGAGAAGATCCCCACGGGATTCCAAGACCTCCTCCGGGAGAAGACTATCTGTATCACCGTTGTTGACTTTGGATCATGGATCTCGACTTGTATCGCGAATCTAGCGCTTGTGTGATTGCTTTCGTGTTGATTTGAGTGTTCTCTCTTGTGTTTTCCCCGTCCTTCTCCTTGTTTTCCCCGTGTTCATCGTGTGCCACCCTCCAAAACGTGAAAGGTCCGCTGATTAGGGTTCCACCCTACATCATCTTGGTATCAAGAGCAAGGTTGATCACGATTTTGGAGCCCCACACCCCGTCTTCTAGCTTGTTTTTGTCGTGTTCGTCCAAATTTCGAAAAATTCCCCACAAAAAGAGCCCCAAATTTTTTTTTGTGATCTGTTGATTTGGCAAGATTTTGTTGAACGTGTTCCATGGATTTGCTGTGCCACGTGTGGATCTAGATTTTCCTCCACTTTTCCCCAATTTTCATCCGAAAAATCCGCCGAATTTTTGCCCCAACACCACCGATTGCAAAGACTTCTTCCTGGCTCGGGCACCCCGGACATCCGGCACGTGCCCCGGACATCCGGCCCGGCCCGGACATCCGGCCTTTGGCCCGGACATCCGGCCTCCCGCAGCCACAAAACCACCACCACACACCATCTTGCACTCATCCACCATCACTTACCCGCTCTGAGTTTGAAAAGTTTGTCTCCATTTGCCTTGGATACTTGAGTTGTGGTTTCTCCCGTTTCCTTGGATGTTTAGGCTACCTTGGAACGGCAAGACTTTGACAACACCACCGCTCAACTTCGGCAAGGACGGTAACATCGACGACACTTCGCTCATTCTATCTTGCAATTGCATTGTCACCCTATGAACCATCTTTGCGTAGCTTTCCCATTGAGACTAGCCATTTTTGTATTGCCGGGCCACGACACTTGTGCACATTAGTGATAGTCATATATATTGCATACCACATCATCTTGGTATATTGCATATCTCCATGTGCCAAACGAGTGTTCCGCATACACAATAGCTACCTCGATCAGAGAAGCATGCATATATGCCCAAAGAAAGAGCTCACAAGCTTTTAAGCAAAAGAGCCACCAAAGCAAAGAAACAATAGCATCATACGCCTTGCATCCAAAGAGATCATACATCATAGCAACTTCATCTTGTGCTCAAGCATCGGCACATCATACACTCATAGCATACTTGTGATAGACAGTCGTTACGTTTTGCCCTTATAGGTCGTGCACAAGTGCGTATCCGCCTATTAAGCAATTGGTTAGCGTCTCTCTAGCGTTGTGCAACACGAGCATTTTCCGTGGTTTGCCACATTTTGGGCTCATCCTTGGTTGCACAACCACATTTATCTATCCGTGTGTGTGTTCCGTGTGCTACTCTTTGCTAGTGATCTACTTGTTGCATGAGCAAATTGTGAACCATTTTCAACATCATTGAGTCACTTTGACGATTGCATTGAATTTGTGCCACATCCTAACCAAGCTCCTCTCAAAGCTTTACTTGTGTAGGTGTGAGAATCGACACGAAGTGATACCAATAGTGCTATTTCCGGGTTACATTGTTGAGTGATCATTGATCCATTTTCAACCTCGGTTAAGGTACATTGATATTGTCTTCTCCTTTCTCCCACTCACATACTTGCTTGTGATGATGGATAGGCCAAGTTCATCTACCAACCCGATCTTCGACGATCCTGAAGAAGCGAACAACTACGTCACCAAACTACATCTATTCGGTGTCCAACGAGCTCTACATCAAGAGAGTGAAGCTATGCGAGAGTACATTGGTCAAGTCGCCGAGCACGCGCGCTAATTCCAACAAAGTACCAAGGAGCAAATCGACCTCATCAACACCAACATGTCTACTCAATACAATGAGCTACGGACATTGATCATCAACCGACGTTCTTCCTCAACATCATCTCATCGACGAAGCCGCTCAAGTCGACATACCGACTCAACGCAAGACTCAAGTACACCTACGTCAAACACTCGTCGTCAAGCCGCACGTCAAGCTCGACATGACCATCGGCATCCTCTACATGACAAGAGTTCTCAAGAGCTATTCGACGAGCAAGAAGACCGACGTCGTCAAAACCAAGCTACACTTGAGCAAGCACAAGAACGGCACCGACTACGCCAACAACAACAAGAGCGAGCTCGTCAATATCAAGACGAACAAGATGCCGAAGCTAACCGTCAAGCACAACAACGTCGAGCAGCTCAAGCTATGGAGGCGCAACGAGCGTTACAAGATGCACATCGCAATGTGGCCGCCCGCAATCGACACACTCGTCAAGAAGAGGATTTCCTTCGAGATGAGACGCAATAGAGGCGCCATCAAGCAAGAATGCAAGAAGAAGCTCCTCCTCAAGCGCGGCACGAGCAACAACCCCAACAAGAACATCTACATCCTCAAGAGCAACAAGATATGGCAAACCGCCAAAATCGAGATCGCCCTCCCAATACGCAAGGAAACAACGATGACCATCGCTACGGCAAGCTCAAGTTCACCATGCCAAAGTTCTCCGGAAGCATTGATCCCGAAGACTACCTCTCATGGGCATTGAAAGTTGACAAGATCTTTCGCCTTCACAACTTCGATGAAGAGAAGAAGATCGCTATGGCATCACTTGAGTTCCAAGACTATGTTCTCATTTGGTGGGAGCAAATCATAGAGAGAAGAGAAGCCAAAGGCGAACCTCCTATCACCACTTGGGCTCAAATGAAGGAAGTGATGAGAGCACGCTTCGTGCCTACACACTACAATCGTGAGTTGTTCAAAAAGCTACAACTCCTCAAGCAAGGAACCAAGTCCGTTGAAGAGTACTACAAGGAGATGGAGATTGCCATGATAAGAGCCAACATCACGGAAGATGAAGAGCAAACTATGGCACGATTCTTGAATGGACTCAACTATCCCATCAAGAAGATTGCGGACTTCCAACCATACAACAATCTCCTCGATCTAGTACATCAAGCAACCAAAGCGGAGCGACAAGTTCAAGAGGACTACAAGTACTCCAAGTTCAACTCCAAGAACTTCGGCTCCTACAACCAAGCTTCAACGAGTTCGGCTACTCCTCCTACCTCTACCAAGCCTTCTACAAACTTCGGTGACAAGTCAAGCTACAAGAATGCAACTACATCGAGTCGTCCACCTTCTACCAACAACTTCAGGACAAGAGCTTCCTCAACTACAACTCCTACCGAAGACAATAACAAGACGAGCTCCATCAAATGCTTCAAGTGCCAAGGACGAGGCCACAAGTCATTTGAGTGCAAGACCGTTCGCACCATGATCAACAATGACGACGGATCTTATGACTCCATGAGCGATGATGAGATGGAAGCACTTGAGCATGTCGCTATGCATCGCCAAGTCAATGAAGAAGAAGACAATCAAGTGTTTTGCGACAATGACTCAAGCCCCAACCTTGTTGTCTCCAAAGTCTTGACACTCCAACATCAACAAGATGACGACCAACGATGTCATATTTTCCATACGAAGGCCGGCATCAATGGACGCTCCGTCAAGGTTATCATCGATGGAGGAAGTTGCCACAACTTGGCAAGCGAAGAGCTATGCGACAAGCTTCATTTGGTCAAGACGAAGCATCTTCACCCCTACAAGGTCCAGTGGCTCAACGACGCCGGAATTCTTCGAGTCGAGCACACCGTGCAAGTCTCTTTCAAGATTGGCGCCTACGAGGACACTCTCGAGTGTGATGTGATACCCATGTCCGTGTGCCACCTTATTCTTGGACGCCCATGGTAATATGATCGTGGAGTCACACACAATGGACGGACGAATCACTATCATTTCAAGATGAAGGGCAAGGAATTCGTGCTTCGGCCAATGTCTCCAAGTCAAGTTGCCGCCGACAAGCTTGTACCTACCACCCATCGTGGAGAGAATGGTGAGAGAGCGAGCCACCAAAAGGAGAGTGAGAGCTACAAGCCAAATATGAGCGCCTCCACGATGAGCGACAAGAAGCAACTAGTGCTATTTGCCACCAAACGTGAGATGAGAGAAGTGTGTGAGAACCCATCGAGCGTCTTCCACCTTGTGCTTTTATGCAAAGGGGAAGCCAAACCTACTAACACTTCACCACCTCCACCTTTTGTGTTGTCTCAATTGTTGCAGGAATTCTCGGACGTCTTTCCCGATGAGCTACCACCGGGTCTACCTCCACTTCGCGGGATAGAACACCGCATCGACCTCGTACCGTGCTCCACTTCCAAACAAGGCTCCTTATCGCGTCAACCCCGAGGAAACAAAGGAGATACAACGGCAAGTGCAAAAACTCATCGACAAGGGTCATGTACGTGAAAGTCTAAGCCCTTGTGCCGTTCCCGTTATTCTCGTGCCTAAGAAAGACGGAACTTTTCGCATGTGTTCCGATTGTCGTCCGATAAATGCTATCACCGTTAGATACCGTCACCCTATTCCTCGCTTAGACGATATGCTTGATGAACTATGTGGTGCCACCATCTTTTCAAAAATTGATCTTAAAAGTGGCTACTACCAAATTCGCATTCAAGAGGGTGATGAGTGGAAAACTGCTTTCAAAACAAAGTTCGGGTTATACGAGTGGCTTGTTATGCCAATGGGCTTATCGGAAGCACCCGGCACTTTCGTGCGTCTTATGCACTTTGTTCTTAGACCCTACATAGGTGTCTTTGTCGTGGTTTACTTCGATGACATTCTAGTCTTTAGCAAGTCGCTTGAAGAACATGTTGACCATGTCCAACTAGTTTTACAAGCACTTCGCAAACAACAATTATATGCTAATATGGAGAAATGCATTTTTGGCGTTGACAAGATTGTCTTCCTAGGTTTTGTCGTGTCTTCTCAAGGTGTTCACGTTGATGAAACTAAAATTGAAGCAATTAAAACTTGGCCTCAACCAAAGAATCTCATGCAAGTGCGTAGTTTCCTTGGTTTAGCCGGTTTCTATCGACGTTTTGTGAAGGACTTTAGCACCATTGCTATGCCTCTACACGCTTTGAGCAAGAAGAACGCACCCTTCATTTGGGGTCCCTCGCAAGACACCGCGTTCAATGAGCTTAAGAGCTTGCTCCCGCACGCACCACTTCTAGCCCTACCAAACTTTGACAAACCTTTTGAGATTCATTGTGATGCTAGTGGAACCGGCATAGGTGGCGTGCTAATGCAAGAAAAGCGCCCAATTGCGTACTTTAGCGAGAAGCTATCGGGAGCGCAACTTAACTACCCCATATATGATAAAGAGCTTTATGCCTTGGTGAGAGTTCTACGTGTTTGGGAACACTATCTTAGACCTCATGAATTCATTCTTCATATGGACCATGAGACACTCAAGTATCTCAAAGGTCAAACTAAGTTGAACAAGCGTCATGCTAAATGGAGTGAGTTCATTGAGTCTTTTCCCTATGTCATCAAATACATCAAGGGCAAAGAAAATGTTGTGGCGGACGCGCTTTCCCGCAAATGCATGCTTGTAACACAACTTGAGTTGAATGTGATTGGCTTTGAGCATATTAAAGATTTATATGAGCATGATCCCTTCGTTGCAAATGCTTATGCTAAATGCTTGACTCACACTTCTTGGGAACATTACTACATCAAGGATGGATATCTTATGAGAGCTAACAAACTTTGTATTCCCGAGTCATCGCTTCGTTTGCTCCTTTTGCAGGAATCGCATGGAGGAGGACTCATGGGACACTTTGGACGCGACAAGACGTTTGCTACTCTCTCTAAGAACTATTTTTGGCCCAAGATGCTTCGTGACGTCTCACGCCGCACCAACCGATGTTCGACATGCCGCAAAGCTAAGTCCAAAGCTCAATCTCACGGTCTTTATATGCCTCTCCCTATACCATATCATCCATGGGAAGACATAAGCATGGATTTCATACTTGGCTTGCCTAGGACTAAAATTGGCAAAGATTTTGTGCTTGTGGTGGTAGATAGATTCTCCAAAATGGCTCA
Organism: Secale cereale; assembly: GCA_902687465.1. NCBI lineage: Eukaryota > Viridiplantae > Streptophyta > Magnoliopsida > Poales > Poaceae > Secale > Secale cereale. The sequence goes on along the minus strand of LR738715.1, from coordinate 424,856,962 downwards.
TTTCATTCCTTGTAACAAGATCGACGATGCTTCACATGTTGCCAATCTCTTTTGCAGGGAGATACTTCGTCTTCATGGCGTGCCTAAAACGATCGTGTCGGACCGGGACGTCAAGTTCCTGAGTTACTTTTAGAAAACACTATGTGCCAAGCTGGGAATCAAGCTACTCTTTTCTTCGGCGTACCACCCACAAACAGACGGCCAGACGGAGGTGACGAACCGCACGCTCTCCACTCTTCTTCGTGTGTTGATCAAGCGGAACATCCGGGAATGGGAGAATTTCTTACCCATCGCCGAGTACGCCTACAACCGCGCAAGACATTCGACCACCGGCAAGTCGCCATTCGAGGTTGTCTACGGCTTCAACCCATTGTCACCTTTGGACATTCTACCTCTACCGCTACAAGAGCGCATCAACATGGATGCAAGTGCTCGAGCAAGCTATCTCAAGAAAGTGCACGAAGATACAAGGGCAATGATCGAGCGCCAAGTCCAACGTCTCGCCACCAAGCTCAACGTCAACAAGACACAAATGGTGTTCCAACCGGGCGATCTTGTCTGGCTTCATCTTCGCAAGGACCGCTTCCCACGAGCGCAAGTCCAAGCTTCTACCTCGCGCCGACGGACCATTCAAGGTGCTCGCCCGCTACAACGACAACGCCTACAAGATCGAACTCCCTCGAGACAAGTACTCCGTGAGCGACACCTTCAACATCAAGGATCTCTCTCCGTTCCATGGTGATGACGAATTCGATCCGAGGACGGATCTCTCCCAAGGGAGGGGAGATGATGCGGAGCATCCCAAGGTCATCCCCACGGACCCTCCTTCACCTCCTCAAGTGCTTCAAGGACCGATGACACGTGCTCGTGCTAGAGCTTTCGAGACCGAGGTGACGTCACTCCTAGCCCTACTTCCATACGAATCTTGCGAGACATGGTTGCTACCTCAAACGGGTGTGCTTTGTGTGCTCAGGTGTGAAGGACACCACATCGGAGAAGAGCTTGAAGATGGACAAGTCCCCAAGGTCATGGACGAGCTGATGCAACAAGAAGACCAGAAAGCAGCTCCAGGCCCCGGACATCCGGCCCCTGGGCATCTCTCTACAGAAGGCCAGCCACAGGGCCCGGACATCCGGCCAGGGCCCGGACATCCGGCCAAGCACGGCCCGGACATCCGGCCTCGGGCCCGGAAATCCGGCGCTCCTGTCCAGAGAGCACCCGAGGCTCGGCCCCTTCCGCCCGGACATCCGGGCCCCCGCCCCGGACATCCGGCGCCCCGCGAAGTCCCGGACATCCGGCCCGCTGCCCGGACGTCCGGCTCCTGATCTGCCTGCGCGCAGCACTTGGGCCGAGGCCCGTGTACCCCTTCGCCCCGTAGACTATATATACTCCCCTCCTCTTTCCGTTTAGGGTTAGCTGTGGTTTTAGCTCATTTCTCATACTTGTGTGGATTTCTCCCACGAGACGGTGCGCCTCTACGGAGAAGATCCACTACAGATTCCGGACCTCCTTCACGGAGAAGATCCCCACGGGATTACAAGACCTCCTCCGGGAGAAGACTATCTGTATCACCGTTGTTGACTTTGGATCATGGATCTCGACTTGTATCGCGAATCTAGCGCTTGTGTGATTGCTTTCGTGTTGATTTGAGTGTTCTCTCTTGTGTTTTCCCCGTCCTTCTCCTTGTTTTCCCCGTGTTCATCGTGTGCCACCCTCCAAAACGTGAAAGGTCCGCTGATTAGGGTTCCACCCTACATCAGCTCCTCTCAAAGCTTTACTTGTGTAGGTGTGAGAATCGACACGAAGTGATACCAATAGTGCTATTTCCGGGTTACATTATCGCGTGATCATTGATCCATTTTCAACCTCGGTTAAGGTACATTGATATTGTCTTCTCCTTTTCTCCCACTCACATACTTGCTTGTGATGATGGATAGGCCAAGTACATCTTCCAACCCGATCTTCGACGATCCTCAAGAAGCGAACAACTACGTCACCAAACTACATCTATTCGGTGTCCAACGAGCCCTACATCAAGAGACTGAGGCTATGCGTGAATACATTGGTCAAGTCGCCGAGGACGCGCGCCAATTTGAAGCAAGGACAAAAGAACAATTCGACACCATCAACACCAACATGACTACCCAATACAACGAGCTCCGGACATTGATAATCAACCGACGTTCTTCCTCAACATCTTCTCAAAGACGAAGCCGCTCAAGTCGACACTCCGACTCCACGCAAGACTCAAGTACACCTACGTCCAACACTCTTCGTCAAGCCGCACGTCAAGCTCGACATGACCACCGGCATCCTCTACATGACAAGAGTTCACAAGAGCTATTCGACGAGTAAGAAAACCGACGTCGTCAAAACCAAGCTACACTTGAACAAGCACAAGAACGGCAACGACTACGCCAACAACAACAAGAGCGAGCGCGTCAATATCAAGAAGAACAAGACGCCGAGGCTAACCGCCAAGCACAACAACGTCGAGAAGCTCAAGCTATGGAGGCACAACGTGCTTTACAAGATGCACATCGCAATGTGGCAGCCCGCACTCGACACACTCGTCAAGATGAGGATTTCCTCCGCGATGAGATGCAAGAGAGGCGCCATCAAGCAAGAATGCAAGAAGAAGCTCCTCCTCAAGCGCGCCAACAGCAACAACCCCAACAAGAACATCTACATCCTCAAGAGCAACAAGATATGGTCAACCGCCAAAATCGAGATCGCCCTCCCAATAGGCAAGGAAACAATGACGAGCATCGCTATGGCAAGCTCAAGTTCACCATGCCAAAGTTCTCCGGAAGCATCGATCCCGAAGACTATCTCTCATGGGCATTGAAGGTTGACAAGATATTTCGCCTTCACAACTTCGATGAAGAGAAGAAGATCGCAATGGCATCCCTTGAGTTCCAAGACTATGTTCTCATTTGGTGGGAGCAAATTATAGAGAGAAGAGAAGCAAAAGGCGAACCTCCTATCACCACTTGGGCTCAAATGAAGGAAGTCATGAGAGCAACATTTGTGCCTACACACTACAACCGCGACTTGTTCAAGAAGCTACAACTCCTCAAGCAAGGAACCAAGTCTGTTGAAGAGTACTACAAGGAGATGGAGATTGCTATGATAAGAGCAAACATCACGGAAGATGAAGAGCAAACAATGGCGCGATTCTTGAATGGACTCAACTATCCCATCAAGAAGATTGCGGACTTCCAACCATACAACAATCTCCTCGAGCTAGTGCATCAAGCAACCAAAGCGGAGCGGCAAGTTCAAGAGGACTACAAGTACTCCAAGTTCAACTCCAAGAACTTCGGCTCCTACAACCAAGCTTCAACGACTTCGGCTACCACTCCTACCTCTACCAAGCCTTCTACAACCTTAGGTGACAAGTCAAGTTACAAGAATGCGACTACATCGAGTCGTCCACCTTCTAACAACAACTTCAAGCCAAGAGTTTCCTCAACTCCAACTCCTACCGAAGACAATAACAAGACGAGCTCCATCAAATGCTTCAAGTGCCAAGGACGAGGCCACAAGTCATTTGAGTGCAAGACCGTTCACACCATGATCATTAACGACGACGGATCTTATGACTCCATGAGCGATGATGAGATGGAAGCACATGAGCATGTCGCTATGCATCGCCAAGTCAATGAAGAAGAAGACCATCAAGTGTTTTGCGACAATGACTCAAGCCCCAACCTTGTTGTCTCCAAAGTCTTGACACTCCAACATCAACAAGATGACGACCAACGATGTCATATTTTCCATACGAAGGCCGGCATCAATGGACACTCCGTCAAGGTTATCATCGATGGAGGAAGTTGCCACAACTTGGCAAGCGAAGAGCTATGCGACAAGCTTCATTTGGTCAAGACGAAGCATCCTCACCCCTACAAGGTCCAGTGGCTCAACGACGCCGGAATTCTTCGAGTCGAGCACACCGTGCAAGTCTCTTTCAAGATTGGCGCCTACGAGGACACTCTCGAATGTGATGTGATACCCATGTTCGTGTGCCACCTTATTCTTGGACGTCCATGGCAATATGATCGTGGAGTCACACACAATGGACGGACAAATCACTATCATTTCAAGATGAAGGGCAAGGAATTCGTGCTCCGACCAATGACTCCAAGTCAAGTAGCCGCCGACAAGCTTTTACCTACCAACCATCGTGGAGAGAATGGTGAGAGAGCGAGCCACCAAAAAGAGAGCGAGAGCCACAAGCCAAATATGAGCGCCTCCACGATGAGCGACAAGAAGCAACTAGTCCTATTTGCCACCAAACGTGAGATGAGAGAAGTGTGTGAGAACCCATTGAGCGTCTTCCACCTTGTGCTTTTATGCAAAGGGGAAGCCAAGCCTACTAACACTTCACCACCTCCACCTTTTGTGTTGTATCAATTGTTGCAGGAATTCTCGGACGTCTTTCTCGATGAGCTACCACCGGGTCTACCTCCACTTCGTGGAATCGAACACCGCATCGACCTCGTACCCGGTGCTCCACTTCCAAACAAGGCTCCCTACCGCGTCAACCCCGAGGAAACAAAGGAGATACAACGGCAAGTGCAAAAACTCATCGACAAAGGTCATGTACGTGAAAGCTTAAGCCCTTGTGCCGTTCCCGTTATCCTCGTGCCTAAGAAAGATGGAAGTTTTCGCATGTGTTCCGATTGTCGTCCGATAAACGCTATCACAGTTAGATATCGTCACCCTATTCCACGTTTAGACGACATGCTTGATGAACTATGTGGTGCCACAATTTTTTCCAAAATTGATCTTAAAAGTGGCTACTACCAAATTCGCATTCAAGACGGTGATGAGTGGAAAACTGCTTTCAAAACCAAATTCGGGTTATATGAGTGGCTTGTTATGCCAATGGGCTTATCGGAAGCACCCGGCACTGATGCGGAGCATCCCAAGGTCATCCCCATGGACCCTCCTTCACCTCACCAAGTGCCCAAAGGACCCATGACTAGAGCCCGTGCAAGAGCTTTCGAGACCGAGGTGACCTCGCTCCTCTCTTTACATCTTTCGGATTCACTTGAGACTCGGCTCCTACCTTCATCAGAGACTCTATGCATACTCAGGTGCTTGGACGAAGGCCGCGGGACAGCTCTACACGATGCTCAAGAGGACAGGCCCGACAAGTACACGAGACAAGAAGAAGGAAGGCTGGAGATGCTACAGGCACCGGACGTCCGGCCTGCACCGGACGACCGGCAACTCCCAGGCACCGGACGACCGGAAGCCACCGGACGTCCGTGACAACGGCGACAGAAGCTAATTAGCGGAAATCCGAGGATTACCGGACGTCCGGTCCCTCCGGAACCACCGGACGTCCGGTAACCCACGGACGTCCGCCCCGACAGCGCCTACCCGTGTAATATAAATACTGTTGACTCCCCTCCGTTAGACTCAGCTATGGTTTAGCTCATTTCTCATACTTGTGTGGATTTCTCCCACGAGACGGTGCGCCTCTACGGAGAAGATCCACTACGGATTCAGGACCTCCTTCACGGAGAAGATCCCCAGGGATATCAAGACCTCCTCCGGGAGAAGACTATCTGTATCACCGTTGTTGACTTTGGATCATGGATCTCGACTTTGTATCGCGAATCTAGCGCTGGTGTGATTGCTTTCGTGTTGATTTGAGTGTTCTCTCTTGTGTTTTCCCCGCCTTTCCCCTTGTTTTCCCCGTGTTCATCGTGTGCCACCCTCCAAAACGTGAAAGGTCCGCTGATTAGGGTTCCACCCTACATCAGGCACATTCGTGCGTCTTATGCACTTTGTTCTTCGACCCTACATAGGTGTCTTTGTCGTGGTTTACTTTGATGACATTCTAGTCTTTAGCAAGTCGCTTGAGGAACATGTTGACCATGTCAAACTAGTTTTGCAAGCCCTTCGCAAACAACAATTATATGATAATATGGAGAAATGCACTTTTGGCGTTGACAAGGTTGTCTTTCTAGGATTTGTCGTTTCTTCTCAAGGTATTCACGTTGATGAAACTAAAATTGAAGCAATTAAAACTTGGCCTCAACCAAAGAATCTCATGCAAGTGCGTAGTTTCCTTGGTCTAGCCGGTTTCTATCGACGTTTTGGGAAGGACTTTAGCACCATTGCTATGCCTCTACACGCTTTGAGCAAGAAGAACGCACCCTTCATTTGGGGTCCTTCGCAAGACACCGCGTTGAATGAGCTTAAGAGCTTGCTCACGCATGCACCACTTCTAGCCCTACCAAACTTTGACAAACCGTTTGAGATTCATTGTGATGCTAGTGGTACCGGCATAGGTGGCGTGCTAATGCAAGAAAAGCGCCCAATTGCGTACTTTAGCGAGAAGCTATCGGGAGCGCAACTTAACTATCCCATCTATGATAAAGAGCTTTATGCCTTGGTGAGAATTTTACGTGTTTGGGAACACTATCTTAGACCTCATGAATTCATTCTTCATACGGACCATGAGACACTAAAGTATCTCAAAGGTCAAACTAAGTTGAACAAGCGTCATGCTAAATGGAGTGAGTTCATTGAGTCTTTTCCCTATGTCATCAAATACATCAAGGGCAAAGAAAATGTTGTGGCGGACGCGCTTTCCCGCGAATGCATGCTTGTAACACAACTTGAGTTGAATGTGATTGGCTTTGAGCATATTAAAGATTTATATAAGCATGACCCTTTCTTTGCAAATGCTTATGCTAAGTGCTTGACTCACACTTCTTGGGAACATTACTACATCAAGGATGGATATCTTATGAAAGCTAACAAACTTTGCATTCCCGAGTCTTTGCTTCGTTTGCTCCTTTTGCAGGAATCTCATGGAGGAGGACTCATGGGACACTTTGGACGCGACAAGACGTTTGCTACCCTCACTAAGAACTATTTTTGGCCCAAGATGCTTCGTGACGTCTCACGCCTCACCAACCGATGTTCGACATGCCGCAAAGCTAAGTCCAACGCTCAATCTCATGGTCTTTACATGCCTCTTCCGATTCCATATCATCCATGGGAAGACATAAGCATGGATTTCATACTTGGCTTGCCTAGGACTCAAAATGGCAAAGATTCCGTGCTTGTGGTGGTAGATAGATTCTCCAAAATGGCTCATTTCATTCCTTGTAACAAGATCGACGATGCTTCACATGTTGCCACTCTCTTTTGCAGGGAGATACTTCGTCTTCATGGCGTGCCCAAAACGATCGTGTCGGACCGTGACGTCAAGTTCTTGAGTTACTTTTGGAAAACACTATGTGCCAAGCTCGGAATCAAGCTACTCTTTTCTTCGGCATACCACCCACAAACGGACGGCCAGACGGAGGTGACGAATCGCACGCTTTCCACTCTTCTTCGTGTGTTGATCAAGAGGAACATCCGGGAATGGGAGCATTGCTTGCCCATCGCCGAGTACGCCTACAACCGCGCAAGACATTCGACCACCGGCAAGTCGCCATTCGAGGTTGTCTACGGCTTCAACCCGTTGTCACCTTTGGACATTCTACCTCTACCACTACAAGAGCGCATCAACATGGACGCAAGATACAAGGGCCATGATCGAGCGACAAGTCCAACATCTCGCCACCAAGCTCAACGTCAACAAGGCACCAATGGTGTTCCAACCGGGAGATCTAGTTTGGCTTCATCTTCGCAAGGACCACTTCCCACACGAGCGCAAGTCCAAACTTCTACCTCGCGCCGACGGACCATTCAAGGTGCTAGCTCGCTACAACGACAACGCCTACAAGATCGACATCCCGCGAGACAAGTACTCCGTGAGCGACACCTTCAACGTCAAGGATCTCTCTCCTTTCCATGGTGATGAAGATTTCGATCCGAGGTCGGATCTTTCCCAATGGAGGGGAGATGATGCGGAGCATCCCAAGGTCATCCCCATGGACCCTCCTTCACCTCCTCAAGTGCCTCAAGGACCAATGACACGTGCTCGTGCTAGAGCTTTCGAGACCGAGGTGACGTCACTCCTAGCCCTACTTCCTTACGAATCTTGCGAGACATGGTTGCTACCTCAAACGGATGTGCTTTGTGTGCTCAGGTGTGAAGAAGACCACATTGGGAAAGGGCTTGAAGACGGACAAGTCCCCAAGTTCATGGACGAGTTGATGCATCGAGAAGGGCAGAAAGAAGCTCCAGGCCCCGGACATCCGGCCCCCTGGCCCGAACATCCGGCCCCTGGGCATTCATCTACAGAAGGCCAGCCGCAGCCGAAGCTACAGGGCCCGGACATCCGGCCCCCTGGCCCGAACATCCGGCCCCTGGACGAGCAGCTACAGAAAGCCACCAGCCACAGGAGCTACAGGTCCCGGACATCCGGCCAAGCATGGCCCGCACATCCGGCCTCGGGCCCGGAAATCCGGCGCCTCTGTCCAAGAGAGCACCTGAGACTCGGCCTCCTCAGCCCGGACATCCGGCCCTTCGCCCCGGACATCCGGCGCCCTGCGAAGTCCCGGACATCCGGCCCGTCGCCCGGACGTCCGGCTCCTGATCTGCCTGCGTGCAGCCCCTGGGCCGAGGCCCGTGTACCCATTCGCCCCGTAAACTATATATACTCCTTTCCGCATTCCGTTTAGGGTTAGCTGTGGTTTAGCTCATTTCTCAGACTTGTGTGGATTTCTCCCACGAGACCGTGCGCCTCTACGGAGAAGATCCACTACGGATTCAAGTCCTCCACCTCGGAGAAGATCCTACGGGATTCCAAGACCTCCTCACGGAGAAGACTATCCTTGTATCACCATCGTTGACTGTGGATCATGTATCGCACTATGTATCGTGGATCTAGTGCTTGTGTGATTACCTTCGTGTTGATTTGAGCATTTCCTCTTGTGTTTTCCCCGTCTTCCTCCTTGTGTTCTCTGTGTTCATCGTGTGACACCCTCCAAAACGTGAAAGATCCGCTGATTAGGGTTCCACCCTACATCAACTAAAAAGCAGTTTAGTCCCCAACTTAGCCCATAAACATCTCCAAAAGTGGCTAAGAAATTTAGTATCACGATCTAAAACAATAGTATTTGGCACACCATGCAATCGAATAATTTCATGAAAGAACAAGTCAGCAACATTAGCAGCATCATCGCTTTTATGACATGGTATAAAGTGTGCCATCTTTGAGAACCTATCCACGACAACAAATATGCTATCCCTCCCCTTCTTTGTTCGAGGTAAACCCAAAACAAAGTCCATAGATATATCTTCCCAAGGAACACTAGGAATAGGCAAAGGCATATATAAACCATGAGGATTGAGTCATGACTTAGCTTTTAGACATGTAGTGCAGCGAGCAACAAAACGCTCAACATCCCGTCGCATCTTTGGCCAAAAGAAATGTGTAGCAAGTATGTCCTCCTTCCTCTTCACGCCAAAGTGTCTCATTAATCCTCCTCAATGCGCCTCCTACAACAACATTTGGCGAACAGAGCTAGCTGGAATGCATAGCTTGTTAGCACGAAACACAAATCCATCATTAACGACGAACTTGTTCCATGTTCTCCCTTCTTTACAATTCTGCAAAACATCTTTAAATTCAGCATCATGCACATATTGATCTTTGATGGTCTCCAAACCAAATATTTTAAAGTCAAGTTGTGAAAGCATAGTATAACGACGAGACAATGGATCAGCAATAACATTTTCTTTTCCCTTCTTGTATTTAATAACATAAGGGAAAGTCTCTATGAATTCAACCCATTTAGCATGTCTACGGTTCAGTTTTGCATGACTTTTATTGTGCTTCAAAGATTCATGATCAGAATGTATAACAAATTCTTTGGGCCATAAATAATGTTGCCATGTTTCCAAAGTCCGAACAAGAGCATATAATTCCTTATCATAAGTAGAATAATTCAGACTAGGCCCACTCAATTTTTCCAGAAAAGTATGCAACAGGTTTACCATCTTGTAATAACACACCTCCTAACCCAATTCCACTAGCATCACATTCAAGCTCAAAAGTCTTATTAAAATCAGGAAGTTGGAGTAAAGGAGCATGTGTCAACTTATCTTTCAATACCTTGAATGCTTCTTCCTGCGCAATACCCCAAACAAAAGGCACATCCTTCTTTGTAAGCTCATTGAGAGGTGCAGCAATGGTGCTGAAATCTCTCACAAAACGCCGATAGAATCCAGCGAGGCCAAGGAAACTCCTGACTTGTGTGACCGTTTTGGGCTGCGGTCAACTCTCAATAGCTTCAATCTTGGCTTTATCAACCTCAATTCCCTGTGGAGTAACAACATAGCCAAGAAAAGAGACTCGGTCGGTGCAAAAGGTGAACTTTCCAAGGTTACCAAACAAACATGCATCACGTAGAGCAATAAAAACAGCACGTAAATGTTCCAAATGTTCCTCCAAAGATCTGCTAAAAATCAATATATCATCAAAGTATACTACAACAAATCGTCCAATGAAAGCACGTAAAACTTCATTCATTAATCTCATGAAATTACTAGGTGCATTAGTTAACCCAAAAGTGATGAGGACATCACTAACAAGGTTACACCCATAGCTCCAACTGACACATATACAGGACCAATTACTAGAGCTCGCGCACGCCAATTAAATTACCAGGTACTTTCGTTTCTTGGTAATGAATCTAATGTTCCTGAGAATATGATGCTGCCTAAATTGGATACATTTGTCTTGCTTACAAATGAAGGGCCTAGCTTGGACAAGAAGGATGAACATTGGAGCAAGATCAAGCATGGAGATGATGGCATGCGCAGGGGGAACAAGAATGGAGTTACAAGTGATGATTTCAGGACTTTGAAGCCACCATAATGAGTGTGTGAAGCCTTGGAAGAAATATACAAGATGCCACTTCATAAATCTCGTCCAGAGGCTATTATAGGTGTTGCGTCACCTTATTATTTGGCCAGGCCCATGTAATTTCGAAATACTTGAGTACAGGCTGTTTTTAGAGTCCGTATGTGTGGGGAAACAAGAGTTAGGGTTGGTTTCGGACCCCTCCACCAAGGGCCACGAAATTCCCCCCCTCTTTCCCCCCTCTTTCCCCCATATATACAGCTCTTAGGGCGTCGTTTAGACTTTGGGTTTTGTTTAGATTAAAGTTCGCCATAGCTGCAACTTCGCGTACTTCGTTTGTGTTCAACGACCAGACAAAGACGTCACAGAACCCCACTTGATCAATAAAGCTTTCCTCTTGAATTCGCAATATCCAGATTGCAATCTCAGTTTCTTGCTTGTTCTTCATTTGCCTGCAGGAAACAGACCTTCGTGGTCAGGTTGATCGTGCTTCGGCGTGGTCAATAACCTCTCGGAGTTGGTTTAGCGATTGCTAAGGCGCGACGTCCACGCACGTTCGTAGTCGGATCGTCAAAGTCGACTTCATCCAAACGATAGCCACCATCTCATCGAAAGACGGGACACCTTTGCCTCTATCAAAAAGGCATAAGTAACCACTCATATAATCCAAAGTTAGTTTTAAATGTAGTTTTCCATTCATCTCCCAATTTCATACGAATTTGATGGTATCCACTACGCAAATCAACTTTGGAGAATATTGTAGAGCCACTCAATTCATCAAGCATATCATCTAGCCTAGGAATAGGATGATGATAACGAATAGTAATATTATTAATGCCTCTACAATCAACACACATACGCGATGTACCATCCTTTTTAGGTATGAGTAATAGGAACAACACAAGGACTAAGGGATTCGCGTATATAACCTTTGTCGAGTAGCTCCTTGATAGAGGCAAAGGTGTCCCGTCTTTCGATGAGATGGTGGCTATCGTTTGGATGAAGTCGACTTTGACGATCCGACTACGAACGTGCGTGGACGTCGCGCCTTAGCAATCGCTAAACCAACTCCGAGAGGTTATTGACCACGCCGGAGCACGATCAACCTGACCACGAAGGTCTGTTTACTGCAGGCAAACGAAGAACAAGCAAGAAACTGAGATTGCAATCTGGATATTGCGAATTCAAGAGGAAAGCTTTATTGATCAAGTGGGGTTCTGTGGCGCCTTTGTCTGGTCGTTGAACACAAACGAAGTACGCGAAGTTGCAGCTATGGCGAACTTTTAATCTAAACAAAACCCAAAGTCTAAACGACGCCCTAAGGGCTGTATATATGAGGGAAAGAGGGGGGAATTTCGTGGCCCTTGGTGGAGGGGTCCGAAACCAACCCTAACTCTTGTTTCCCCACACATACAGACTCTAAGAACAGCCTATACTCAAGTATTTCGAAATTACATGGGCCTGGCCCAATAATAAGGTGACGCAGCACCTATAATAGCCTCTGGACGAAATTTATGAAGTGGTATCTTGTATATTTCGTCCAAGGCTTCTCACACTCAGTATGGTGGCTTCAAAGTCCTGAAATCATCAATTGAAACTCCATTCTTGTTCCCCTTGCGCATGCCATCATCTCCATGCTTGATCTGGCTCCAATGTTCATCCTTTTTGTCCAAGCTAGGCCCTTCATTTGTAAGCAAGACAAATGTATCCAATTTAGGCAGCATCATATTCTCATGAACATTAGATTCATTACCAAGAAACGAAAGTACCTGGTAATTTAATTGGCGTGCGCGAGCTCTAGTAATTGGTCCTGTATATGTGTCAGTTGGAGCTGTGGGTGTAACCTTGTTAGTGATGTCCTCATCATCCTCCTCTTCTTTAATTGAAGTCGTCCTCGACGGAAGCTCATCTTCCTCACCCAAGTAAGGCTTCAAATCTGCAATGTTAAATGTGGGACTAACCCCAAAATCTGCAGGCAGCTCAAGTTTATATGCATTATCATTTATTTTCTCTAACACCTTGAAAGGACCATCAGCACGTGGCATTAGCTTTGACTTGCGCAAATTAGGAAACCTATCCTTACGCAAATGTAACCAAAAAAGATCTCCAGGTGCAAAGACAACACGTTTTCTACCCTTATCTCCAACAAGTTTATATTTAGCATTCATGCGCTCAATATTTTCCTTAGTTAACTCATGCATTTTTAAGATCAATTCAGCACGTTGTTTAGCATCAAAATTAACCTTCTCCGGAGATGGAAGAGGCAACAAATCAATAGGTGCACGAGGTAGGAAACCATAGACAATTTCAAAAGGGCACATCTTAGTAGTAGAATGCAACGAACGATTATAAGCAAATTCAATATGAGGCAAGCATTCTTCCCACATTTTCTTATTATTCTTCAAAACAGCCCTAAGCATAGTAGACAAAGTTCTATTGACTACTTCAGTTTGTCCATCAGTTTGGGGGTGACAAGTAGTACTAAAAAGCAGTTTAGTCCCCAACTTAGCCCATAAACATCTCCAAAAGTGGCTAAGAAATTTAGTATCACGATCTGAAACAATAGTATTTGGCACACCATGCAAGCGAATAATTTCACGAAAGAACAAATCAGCAACATTAGCAGCAGCATCGCTTTTATGACATGTTATAAAGTGTGCCATCTTCGAGAACCTATCCACGACAACAAATATGCTATCCCTCCCCTTCTTTGTTCGAGGTAAACCCAAAACAAAGTCCATAGATATATCTTCCCAAGGAACACTAGGGATAGGCAAAGGCATATATAAACCATGAGGATTGAGTCGTGACTTAGCTTTTTGACATGTAGTGCAGCGAGCAACAAAACGCTCAACATCCCGTCGCATCTTTGGCCAAAAGAAATGTGTAGCAAGTACGTCCTCCGTCTTCTTCACGCCAAAGTGTCCCATTAATCCTCCTCCATGCGCCTCCTGCAACAACAAAAGACGAACAGAGCTAGCTGGAATGCATAGCTTGTTAGCTTGAAACACAAATCCATCACTAACGACGAACTTGTTCCATGTTCTCCCTTCTTTACAATTCTGCAATACATCTTTAAATTCAGCATCATGCACATATTGATCTTTGATGGTCTCCAAACCAAATATTTTAAAGTCAAGTTGTGAAAGCATAGTATAACGACGAGACAATGCATCAGCAATAACATTTTCTTTTCCCTTCTTGTGTTTAATAACATAAGGGAAAGTCTCTATGAATTCAACCCATTTAGCATGTCTACGGTTCAGTTTTGCTTGACTTTTAATGTGCTTTAAAGATTCATGATCAGAATGTATAACAAATTCTTTGGGCCATAAAAAATGTTGCCATGTCTCCAAAGTCCGAACAAGAGCATATAATTCCTTATCATAAGTAGAATAATTCAGACTAGGCCCACTCAATTTTTCAGAAAAATATGCAACAGGTTTACCATCTTGTAATAACACACCTCCTAACCCAATTCCACTAGCATCACATTCAAGCTCAAAAGTCTTATTAAAATCAGGAAGTTGGAGTAAAGGAGCATGTGTCAACTTATCTTTCAATACCGTGAATGCTTCTTCCTGTGCAGTACCCCAAACAAAAGGCACATCCTTCTTTGTAAGCTCATTGAGAGGTGCAGCAATGGTGCTGAAATCTCTCACAAAACGCCGATAGAATCCAGCGAGGCCAAGGAAACTCCTCACGCGTGTGACCGTTTTGGGCTGCGGCCAACTCTCAATAGCTTCAATCTTGGCTTTATCAACCTTAATTCCCTGTGGAGTAACAACATAGCCAAGAAAAGATACTCGGTCGGTGCAAAAGGTGCACTTTCCAAGGTTACCAAATAAACGTGCATCACGTAGAACAATAAAAACAGCACGTAAATGTTCCAAATGTTCCTCCAAAGATCTGCTAAAAATCAATATATCATCAAAGTATACTACCACAAATCGTCCAATGAAAGCACGTAAAACTTCATTCATTAATCTCATGAAAGTACTAGGTGCATTAGTTAACCCAAAAGGCATGACTAACCACTCATATAATCCAAACTTAGTTTTAAATGCTGTTTTCCATTCATCTCCCAATTTCATACGAATTTGATGGTATCCACTACGCAAATCAACTTTGGAGAATATTGTAGAGCCACTCAATTCATCAAGCATATCATCTAGCCTAGGAATAGGATGACGATAACGAATAGTAATATTATTAATGGCTCTACAATCAACACACATACGTGATGTACCATCCTTTTTCGGCACTAGAATAATAGGAACAGCACAAGGACTAAGGGATTCGCGTATATAACCTTTGTCGAGTAGCTCCTGTACTTGACGCATAATCTCCTTCGTCTCTTCTGGATTGGTACGGTATGGTGCGCGGTTGGGTAGCGATGCACCGGGAATTAAGTCGATCTGATGCTCAATCCCTCGAATAGGTGGTAATCCCGGTGGCACGTCTTGTGGAAAGACATCGGCGAACTCCTGCAAAATGTTAGTGACAGCAGGAGGCAAAGAGGAAGGCACGTCTTCGAATGAAAATAATGCCTCTTTGCATACAACAGCATAGCAAACAGATTTGCTAAAATCTAGCTCATCAATATCAGATTTGGTGGCAAATAAACATGCACTTTTCAATTTAATTTCAGAAGCAACAGTAGATGGTTTATTAGTAGGCTTCATTTGTTGCTCAAATTCTTTTGCCACAATCTGATTTTCACTCTTATTTTTCTCCTGTTTTGCTTTATTAGCTCTATTAATATCATCTTTCAAAATGGAATCAGGAGTCATAGGAAGCAAAGTAATATTTTTATCCTTATGAACAAGAGTATACTGATTGTTTCTACCATGGTGTACAGAATTTTTATCAAATTGCCATGGTCTACCAAGTAATAAGGAACATGCTTGCATAGGTACCACATCACAATCAACATAATCAACATATGTAGAGATACTAAAATGCACACGAATAGTATGTGTTACCTTAACCTTGCCGCTGTTGTTGAACCATTGGATGTAGTAAGGATGTGGATGTGGTCTTGTGGTGAGAGATAGCTTCTCCACCATCTCCATGCTAGCCAAGTTGTTGCAACTCCCTCCATCTATGATCACGCGAACAGAACGTTCCTTCACAACTCCCTTTGTATGGAACAAATTATGCCTCTGATTTTGCTCAGCTTGTGTAACCTGCACACTCAAAACACGTTGAGCAACTAAACATTCATACCTGTCAGCATCTTCAGGAGCCATGTATTGCGTCTCATGATCAGAATCGTCTCCACCGTGTTCTTCATGTGTAATAAGAGCCAAAGTCTCCTCATCATAGTCACTAGCGGATTCATATCCACCATCCTCAGTAGCAATCATCACACGCCGAGATTTGCAATATCTCGCAAAATGTCCTCTTCCCTTACAACGACGACAAATAATATCACTGGTGTGCCCTGTTGATGCCATGGAAGAAGAAGAACTCTGTGCAGGCCCAATAGGTGTGCTCTTGGCAGATAATGGTGGTTGTGCCTGCTTCCTTGTATCACGGCTGGAGGTAACAGCTGATGGAGGTGTCGGTGCAGTAGAATGTGTGGAAGAAGAGGATGCACGCGGTGTCCATGATGAAGGTCGACCTGCAGAAAAGTTAGTCCGCGCCAATGCCTGTCGATCCTGCACTTCACGTTCAGCTTTACAAGCAAGATGGAATAAACGAGTGATATTAGTATAATCCTTATACTCTAGAATGGTCTGAATCTCTCTATTTAATCCACCCATAAAACGTGCAAGCATAGCTTCATTCTCCTCAACAATACCACATCTAATCAGGCCAGTTTGTAATTGCTGATAATATTCTTCTACAGAATTTTTTCCTTATCTTAAGCGCTGTAGTTTTTGAAGTAATTCACGTTGATAATACGGTGGAACCAACGAGTACGCATAGCAGTTTTCAAAGCAGTCCAAGTAGCTGGAGTAGGATATAATCTACAATGTTCAGACCACCAAACACATGCAAAACTAGTGAAAGCACAAACAGCAGCAGGAACACGTCTCTCCTCGGGATAGTTTAAACATGTAAAACGTGTTCAGTTCGTAACTCCCAAGTAAGATATATATCAGGAACATATCTGCCCTCAAATGGTGGAATATTCAATTTCAGTTTAGGAAGATGGTCATGTACCTCAGGTGGTGGTGCAGCCCTACCGTTGCGATGATATGCATGAGGACGACCTGGTGGTGGTGGTGCAGGTTGTTGCACGTAGTTCTGATTTTGGTCAACCTCATCCTCGTAATGGTCCTCCACCTCTGCAGTAGCAGCAAGAGCTACAGAAACATCATCAGCAGCACCAGAAGCTTGACCAGTCTCAAGGGGAACGCGCTGTGCTCGTCCCACTTGATTCGGAAGGCGACGTTGTTGTTGTTGTTGAAGAGGTGGGACAGCTGCAGTAGCCGGTGGTGGTGGAAAACGCGAAAGCAATTCAGCAAACTTGTTATCGAGCTTTGTGTCAAACGTCTTCTCCATGCCAACTATCTTCTCCATGGCCTCGTCCAATGTGTTTAGCACATCTTGCACCTGTACACTCATCATTTGCTGAAACTTATCATGAAGCTCCTTGTTCGTCAAGTTCTCTGATGCGGAGCATCCCAAGGTCATCCCCATGGACCCTCCTTCACCTCCTCAAGTGCCACAAGGACCAATGACACGTGCTCGGGCTAGAGCTATCGCGAACGAGGTGACGTCACTCCTAGCCCTACTTCCATACGAATCTTGCGAGACATGGTTGCTACCTCAAACGGGCGTGCTTTGTGTGCTCAGGTGTGAAGAAGACCACATTGGAGAAGGGCGTGAAGATGGACAAGTCCCCAAGTTCATGGACAAGGTGATGCATCAAGAAGGGCAGAAGGAAGCTCCAGGCCCCGGACATCCGGCCACTGGACGATCAACTGATAGATTTTACTCTTTGCATCAGGAATGTCTTGCTTTGCATAGCGAGCGAGGTTTTGGAACTTGACATTATACTGATAGACTGACATGGAGCCCTGCTTGAGGTTGCGGAATTGCTCACGCATACCCTCGATGACACTTGTAGGAATGTGATGCGAGCGGAAATCCTTGCAGAAATTCTCCCAAGAGATCACTTGACCCGGCCTTGAGTCATTGTACTGCTGCCACCAGTCAGCTGCTTGATCTTTCAGTTGGAAGGCCGCAAACTTCACATAGTCATCTTCTTTCACGTTACTGCACTCAAAATGCTTCTTTATGTCGGTCAACCAATCCTCAGCATCAAGAGGGTCGACACAGTAACTGAAAGCTTTAGGATTGTTAGCCAGGAACTGGTTGAGAGTAGCATGGTGCTGCTGGAAGAAGTTGCCTTGGTTCATTGGAACACCCTGATTAGCTTGATTAGCTTGCATAGCTTGCATTTGCTGCATCATCTGCATCATCAACTGAGTGTTCTGAGCAGTAGTCTGCATAATTGCTCTCCAAGCCTCAGGCGGAGGAGGAGGTGAAGGAGGATGCTCTGGGACCTCTTCCACCTCTGGGTTAGCATTCGGAACCCTTTTCGGAGCCATCCTGTAAGCGATGACCACGAATCAGCAATTGATTGACAAAAGGAATAAGCTGAATCAATGGAATGAATTGCAACAAGTCTTCACAATAATCATTCGAACAATAAGAACGAATGAAATCATCCGAACAAGAGGAACGAATGAATTTCTCAGTTAATTGATAACATCAGTCTTCACGAGAAGCCACATAGGGATCAAAATGAAAAAACAAGAAAAACAACAAGGTACAGACGGGAACAAACACAAGAGAGGAGTTTCGTTCTAACATCTTTGTGCTGAAAGCATATGAACGCGTTACGAAAAGGTTTTGCAATCCCCGGATCAGCATAGACAAGGACCCTTTAAGATGCAACTCCTGATAGTAACATCGGTCATATAACCCCTTCACTCAATGTCGAACCCCGAACTCACTAACCTGCATTCGTTGGAAGAATGCCTACGATCTACTGGATAAAACCCACCTATAGTTTTCCGAAAGATTCCAGTTATGCAATCAGGTGTTAGGGATACACGGGAAGCACCGCGCAATCAACTCTAACCTACATCCAGGTGTATCCATCCTTCAACACATAACCAGTCTTTCTCGGAAACTGTGTACCTCGGACCTTCGAAAAGCATCCACTATAACAAGCTATGGCAATACTCCCTAACTACCTCCCCAGTACTGGGTGATGTCGGGGTTATCTTGCCACTGGCCGTATAGGGGAGATTTTCGATGTCGGTCGTCTTAAGTATTTAGTACTGTCGCGATATGCTTGTTACAATGATACCCCGAAGCTCAACTCCTCGGTAACAGGAGGCATCGGGAACAATATCCTTGTCACAAGAACATCGAAACAATCCCAGAATACTCGCGAGATTCCTAAAAAAAAATTTTGTGCAAATTTTGAAGATAGGAGAGACAAGAGTAGACGTCAGGAGTCCTCACCAGAGAGAAAGGGGATGAGAAGCAAAGAAATCCTACTCTCTGATATAATATAGGACTCAAAAAGTTTTTAGTGTGTGCCTAGACTCAACCGTCAACGGTTCGATCAAACAGTGGGGGCTCCTAGGTCGGAGAAGGCTCTGAATACCAACTTGTAATGCCCAGGATGGAGTTATACCTCCTACGTGTCGAGGCACGACTTAAAGGCATAATTCCATCCTAGAATGATCTCATGTCTGGTAATCTTTGCACAACTCATGTAAAAGAGGGGATAGTAAACTGAAAATAGTTGGCTTACACTCGCCACGTCACAGAATTACAGTACAAGTCTCAAACATCATTCATAAGAGCACTACAACCCTCTAAGGGCAAAAGCCAAAAGTCAAAGTACCAAACTCAGATAAATAAACCACAGGCGGATCGAATCCTAGTAAGAGACTCCACTACTGATCGTCCGGGTAGCGCACATAGTACCGACTATGCTCCTCGTCGTACTCCCAATCCAGCTCGGTGCCATCACCTGGATAGCTCACAGCTGGACCTGCATCTGGTGTGTGAAGTAACTGTGAGCCACAGAGGACTCAGCAATCCCGTTCCCGGGTAACAGAACTATTTAAGCCTTT